>CM024544.1:44932648-46132648 GCA_014182365.1 Eucalyptus tenuipes
ACATCCGATGAGACCTTCTCTAGTTTCTTAACTGCAACAACCTTGAGGTTATTCAACAGTGTGCCTTGTACACTGTTCCGAATGCTCCCCTGCCAATCTCTTCGGCGAAATCTTTAGTTACCCTCTTCAACTCTTCATAAGTAAATGATCTCAGCGAAATATTCTCTATCATTGTAGCGCTTCCCTCCTTGGGAAGTATTTCATTTAGCTGAACACGATACTTGTAAACAACGAATCCTGACAATGCCAGTGTCATTAATGCGAAAGAAGTAGATGATGCAATTGCAAATAGAATGTCTCTCCGAGAAGGCCTTTTCTTTCCCTCCGGCATGAAGCCATTCGCTCCATTCCCATTAGATCCAGTCTCCCTACCTTGATGAAGAGTATGTTTGCATTAGTGAGGTCTCTCCTGCCATATTTCAAAGGAAGCCTCATCTTTTTGCAGGATTGGTCGTTGTATATCACTGCTTCGCAATTGCAATCCTGCAAGCATGCCTTTGACATTCTTCGTTGGTAGAAAAAGTAAGAACAGCATACCAAATATCCTCCCATACAGTGTTAGAGACCGGTTGAATAGTGTACCTAAGGGCTGCGTCTGCTCTCATGCAGCTATCTGCAGTGAAGTTCCTCTCGCACCCAGATGTCCAGTTCCCCGGGTTCACATATCCGAATCCTGGAAGACACTTGCACTCGAGATTTTGATCATTCATGGTGCAAAACCCATTGAGCCCGCATAAGCCCTTGGGGATACATTTGTTTTCAGAAGACGACCATATTTTTGACAAATCCGCATTCTGGGTCGCGTTGTACAAGTACAGTCGCATAATCCCATCTGGGTCGATTCTCAAAAGGTAGATTATTCCTTCTTTGGAGGTCCTCTACTTGCGGTGATATTGTTCACATATGTACCTGTTGCGTTCAACAGGTAGAGAGAACCGTCATTATCGAGATATAGTGTCACATTGTCACCGACTCCGTAGGTGCCAGATGCCCAGTAAGCGTGCTCGCCCGTGTCAGGAGTAGCTACAGGATACTGCATGAGGTTTCCATCCTTTTGCATTTTGAGGCGAAACAAACCAGTCGATTGGTCGCTCTCGGAAGCGCTCGAGTACAACTGTTGGCTTGGTGATAAATGCTGGCCTGCCAAGAGGGTGTCAGTCGGCAAATCAGAAGTTTGCCATATGACGTCCCGCCTTGAGTTATACAGAACGAAATTGCCAGTGTCGAGCATAGAAGCTGAGACCGCAGTCTCCCTCGGAATGGCAACAAACGTCTCTTCCGCTTCTGTAGACTGCAGGACAAGTCTCCCGTCGCTGGTGAAACGTAAGGTGGAATTTCGTGGGACCGGAGGATAGTCTCGGTTAGCGGTCCAGACTATGGTTTTACGGAGTTCGTGGAAGGAAAACCCCGACTGCATAACCGTCGCCTCGCTGATAGAACCCGAACGCGAAGGCACGGGAAGGCGAGAGCCAGAAGGAGTTGGTGGTGGTGGTGTTGGGTGCGAGAGAAGCACCGAGGGTTATGTTGATCTGCCTTTGTGCAGTTGAAGATGTGAAAAAGATGAATGCAAGTGCGAGAAGAAAGGGAAGCGTAGCAGCCATACGAATGAAGTGCTTGCAACGAAGGGCAGAATTAGCCATTAAAGCAAACTGAGGTCTACTTTTAATGCTACAGAACTCGTTTTGTGGTGTGAACAATTAGCTCTTTTGGCCCATGCTTTATAGAGCTACATCAGCTTCTAAAGTGGAAATAATAACTAGAGGTCTTTACTCTAGAAAAGTCATGTTCAAAGAAAGCATGAGACTCCAGACACGGACGTTCAAATGCGATGTTTCCAGAGATTACTTCTTTTGTTTTTCATAAACTCATGACACGGTGCTGTTACGATCGAAATCAATCATACCCACGCACTCGCATCTTAATGACGCAAGTAATGTGGTCCGCTAGTTAAAGGATCCAGTACAATTTATGAGGTCCATATCGCCCCAAGCAATACTGCCTTGTGGTCACAGTGGTGATCACTCCCAAATCTCATTGGATGGCTTGAGTTTAGTCCATGGTTGAACCACACCATCTTCTAGAAGGGTTCCTACTTTGATAATATTTAAAACGACTTGACTTGATTACATCCATGGGGCTAAACTTCAAAAGGAGTATTCAAGTATGAGGTAAAAAGAGTACTAAAATGTAATCACACCAGGTGGGAAATTTATATAATGATTACTTCCATTTTCACAAGATCCACTGCGTGCTTCTGGGAAAAAATTTCAACACTCTTCACCGCTAAGGATGGGCATACATAGTATAACTTTTAACATCGCATCCATATATTCTATGGGCAAAAAGGAATATATTAAGGATATGTCATGATACAGAGGACTTTCTATCCATAATTAATTTTTGGCATGTATCGCGATATCAAGAAAATTTTCAACAAACCGCCCAATTCACTATTGATTTGAGGGTCTTAACTAGTTACCTCTCAATAATCATCAAATTATGAGCGAATAAGGTCACAATAATTTCTACTCTCTATTTTTTTACTCAAGTGGGTAAACTAAGCTCATTGGTGGAAAAACAAACATTTGCTCAATTTCTTTTTTTTCCCCTATATGATAGGTCTATACGTCTTGCATACGCATTCGTCAGTAATATTTCATTTACGTACCAAGTTAAACTTTTTTCTTCTTGTTTTAACTTTGACCACCAGGCTGTTCGCTCCTGTCGATTTTGGCAGCCGGGCCCACTTTTTCCACAAGTCCCCCCAGTGATTATTTTAGTAAGTAGATGGACAGCTTCTTCCGCGGTTGATCCGTTCATTGCGGGAGGCGAAGCACTCGGAGGTTTTTTAAGTCTTCCTTTGTTTTTTAAAGTTTGCAAGTCGTTGTCTCGTTGCGAGAACTTTTCCGGCGGAAATTGCACGCTCCAACGCCTTTTTTATTCTCCAATTTGCCACAACTTTTACTGTGGACAGCTTTACTTATAAATGAGAATAATATGAATTGTAATTGTCATTATTGTTATCTTTAAACTATATTAAAGTGATGTGCATTATTATCATTATTATGCTATATTTATCTATACTAAAGTGGTGGAAATAATTGCCTAAAAAGTCTTAATCCTATTATACAATAATTAATTCAGTTCTAAACTTTTCAATTTGATCATAGACCTTAAGATGATCTTTCCGGCCAATTTGGCCAAAAATTGATAACGTGATCACTAGTCATTTTGCTTGACATGGCTAGCTGACGTAGACAATTATTTTTTCCTTTCTTCCTTTTTTGTCGCTTTCTTTTTCCTTTTTCCCTTTGACTAGCCATAGGTGAGAGCCGCCCTCACTTGAGAGACCATCAACCCCACCAAATCGAGCGAGGGCATCATGGCCCTCGCAGACCACCCTTTGCCTAGGCTCACCCATGGCCAACAAGGGTGACCAATGCCTACAACCAGTGAGTGCAACCCTCACTTGTGGCACCAACCACAGGGAAAAAGGAAAAGAAGGGAAAAAATTAAAAAATTTCGAAAATTTAAAATTTTACAAAAATATTCATATCGGCACCAGTTATACCATATAGGAAGGCCGTTGTTCACGTAAACAATATCTAGTTTGCAAAAATTACAAAAATTGCTTACTTGTTTGTTGATTTGGACCATCCGGGAAACTTGTTCAATCTCGCTCTTACGAGTACATGCATTAGCTGCAGTTCGGCCCCATGTACGCCCAACACATTTGAACTCGAATGTTTAGATTGGATGAATCTCTCATGAGGTCTAATGAATCCACCGATTCAAAAATTTCCTACCTCGTGTGAAGTGGTAGGCGTGGTCCGCCCGGAAGGACCGATGCGAGTCTTCCCGTGATGGCCAATCGGGTTTAACCTTTACCAGCACAAAGAAGATAGGGTAAATTGTTCAGAAAATTCAAAATCTATTGTACTTTTGAGAATTCAATCCTAAACATTTAAATGTTATCAATTGAATCATAAACCTTTTTAAATTTTGCCAATTGAATCTATTTGGCTAATTTTGACTCGAAATCATCAACGTGGCAATCTAGTCACGCCAACCATCCTAAATAGCGCACGATAGACAGTGATGTGGACAAATTTCAATAAATTTTAAATGTTTTTTTCTATTTTTTATAATTTTATTAATTTTTTATCCTTTTCCTTTTCCATTTCCTTTTCTTTCCTTTTCTTTCTTGTTCTTTTTGGTTGAAAGGGCCTGAGCGTAATGATTGTAAACAATGAATCCAGACACTGTTAGCGTGACTAATACAGAAGCAATTGACGATGCAATCACGGTTAGAATCTCTCTCTGAAAAACCATTTCTTCCGGTCTGGTCTCACTTACCTTTGATGTAAGGTTTTTTCGAGTTGTCGAGGTCTGTCCGGCCGTATCTAAGAGGGAGCCTCTGCTTCGTGCAGTTTCCATCTTTGCATATCAACACTTCACAGCTGCAATCCCGCAGACATGCTTCTTGAGATTCCTCCTTGGTGACGTCCTCCCACAGAATGTAAGTGACCAGTCAACTGTTGTATCCAGGGTTCGTTCCCTCGCATGTTTGGGCGGTGAGCTTCCTTTGTACCCGGATGTCCAGTTGCACTGGTTCGCATGCGCAAATCCTGGGAGATATTTGCAGTCGGCTTTCTGATTGTACATCGCGCGGTACATTCTGAGCCCGCATATGTCACCGGGGCTGCATTTGTCACCGGAAGACCCCCAGTCCAATGACAAGTTGTTCTTGCTCACGTTGCATGGGTACGGTCGCAAAATCCTTTCCACACCGAGTCTCACAAGATGGACGATTCCTTCTTTAGGAGGACCCATGCTAAGTAAACTATAAACTTATCGTTAAAACAAGATGTTAGTACATATAAAGTGTATCAGATTCTATTATGAAAGTGGCAAGTTTAAAACATAGCTACTTGAAATTTTTATAGAATTTTGAGATATTTGCACTGAGCAAAGGTTTAACTCGAAATAGACCTTTGTATATGTTTATTAATCTTATTGAAATTTTGGCAGTATATTTTCTTAAAATTTTATATTACTTCAGAAATTTTGTTTTACAAACAAAGTAGAGAATTGTTGGTTGTCTGTTTGTAAAATAAATAAAACAGTGTTTTTCCTTATCCCACATAGGAAAATGAGAAGCATATGAGCCACGGTATAAATGTGGATGTCTTCTAACTTGTTTAAATAAAGACAATGGGCTGTGGGCTAGACTCTACAATACCCACGTGTAGACGCATGATTATTAGGTGCAAGATCGTGGATCCTAGCTAGAATTAATCCTTGTTTATTATTTTTATATTTTTTGTGCGGTTATTTTACTAATTTTTTTCAATGTATCTTTTGAGAACAAATCTGTTCACGTTGCAACCTTTTTTTCGAATGGTTGCTTTCGTTCAAAAGGACTAAGATAAGTATGTCAAATTTTTGGTATCAATAATTATCAAATATTGTCGAATTTACCCACCCATGCATGGCTGCTCGATTGAGGCATACCTCGTGATTTGGTACCAGGTCAGGTGTTCGACTCCTTGAGTCGTTCGTGACACTCTCGAGTAGTTCGTGATTTAAGTGGGGGGCCCCGAAAATGGGTTCTAGGCCATTCCATAAATACAAGCTTCTTTCCAATTGTTTCCCTTTGAGAGTTTCTAGAGATATATCAAAATTGATATATAGTATTATCATTTTGAGACTTTGTTGTATATTGAAAGATTTTTTCCAGATAGCATTAACAACATTGAGGGGCAAATAATTTCTTAAAGATAGTGTTATCACACCTCAAAATCTAATTCCAATTCTTCTCAATCCGAAGCAGTTTTCCCAACAAGTACTAGTGGTAGTATTCTTTAAATATTTACCTCTTATGTTCAACCAGTAGAGAGAACCAACATTTTTAGATATACTGTTGCATTTTTACTGACTCCATAGGTTCCGCACGACCTGTAAAGTTCATGCTTGCAAAATATCTTCCAGATATTGCATGAGGTTTCCATTGGTTTGCATGTCAAGGCAAAAAATATCAGTCGTTGCTGTCTGAAGCATTGGAAAAGAATTGTTGACCGAATGATAAATGTTGCCCTGCCAAGAGGGTATCGGTTGGCGAATCAATATTCTACCATATTTTGTCCCCCCTTGAGTTATGCAGAACAAAATTGCCGTATCAAAAATGGAAGCCGAGACCCCCGTCTCGCTAGCATTGGGAACGAGCGTCTCTTTCGCTTCTGCAGACTGTAGGACAAGTCTCCCGTGGCCAGTGAAGAGCGGGGTGGAATAACTCATGATCGGAAGGTTGTTTCAGTTGGCCATCCAGACCACGGCTCTTAATATAGTTCTCGGCAGGAAGACTCCGCCCTAGTACCGCTGTCTCTCTGGTAGAATCTGAATGCAACAAAGCTTATGTTCATCTGTCTCCGTGAAGTTGCCATTGGGAAGATGAATGCCAATGAGGGAAGAAAGGGAAGTGGAGCTGTAATATATGGGCCATAAATCCAGCTCATTATTTTATTAGTTAAGTTTAAAGCCTGGCCCATGTCTTCTATAAACCAAACCCAAGCCCATCTTCTTCTTTTTTTCTTCCCTAGATAATTCATGTGAGAGCAAGCAGTGGACAGAACAAGGAAATGAAAATAGAAGAAGCACGTTTGTGAAGAGAGGAAAAGGTGGAGAGAGAGAGAGAGAATTTTCGCTCGTACGGACATCCCAACGAGCCAAATCAAATCCAAATTGCAACGTCTAGTATGTATTCAAGCCTATTATTCATTCAATTGAAGAAATTTTCAAAGTTAGGTTGTAAATTTGGAGTTATGAAAAGTTGAATGGCGAGATTCGATTGATGACTTTTTTAGTTTTAGATTTATATGGAAATGATAGATAAGGGTGTTGTGGAGTTGGGGGGTTCAACAAAAATCGATTTGGAAGTACAATTTGATTAGGGTTTGATGAAAATCAATTCCCAAGTATGGTTTGATCGAAACAAAATTCCGAAGTTCCACGTTCAAGTCACGTTCGATTTACACAAATGGATAAAGATGAGTGTGTCACGACCAAATTTTCAGGTAAACCACCTAAAGTTTGGCTAATGGACTACTAAGTCAAACTTAACTCGGGCTCTCCCAAGCCCATACCAATTCGCGACCTAGGTTTAAATATCTAAAATGCAAAAGATTTTTCAATTAGGAGTCGCCACTAATCAGTTTACGGTAGGTCGATTAGACACCTAAATAAAGTAACGAGAGATTTACTTTACTGCTATGAACCAGAGATTTATGAATTTGGGGACTTGATTACGCTAGACTTCTCTAACGCCCTTTCGGTACCTTTTTATTTTATTTTGAAAAAATGTTTGGCAAGCAGCTTGAATTGATTTTAATCTACCTCCCTAACATGTGAGGTGATCATGCGGGTGTGCAAACCACCAATTTAACACCCAAGAAAGCAATGAATAAATTGCAGGACTTACCTCATGGCAACGAAAACATCTGCAATGTTAAATTAGAATTCACATTAACAATCCTAGATATGATTCTAATTAACACGCAATTTCTTTTTTTGTTTTCACTTATTTAATGGGAATCATGCTTTTATGCAATACATGCTACTAATCTAACATGGAATGATATGGCATGGTAATATGACATAAACTATATGACATGAGTAAAGTAATTTTAAAGAAATGCAATAATTAAATATGCAATCTAAATTAACCAAATGACCTAATTCTAATGACAATCAATTTCTAATTAAATGAACCTAGCGACAATCACTAAATGAGGTGCATTTCATGAACCTAATTCTATATGACGTGCACATGATTTTTTATTTTCTTAATAAGCATGCAATCTATCCTAGAGATTGAAACTAATTCATCCTAGGAAATCTTTGTATTTTTATGAAATTCGAAATTAAGAAAAATGCAAAAATTATCTATCTAGATTAAGATTCTATCCAGCTTATATTAAGGATCGGGTCAGACTAAATCCTAATTTAAACTAAGATATTATCTTAACCTAGCAATCTCTAACCTAATATGCAATCTATCTAGAAAATCAATCTAAACTTAAAATGAATCATGCACTTTTATCCTAATATGCCATGAAGTACAAAGAATGCTCTAATTCTACATGACATATGCATGATGATTTTTTTTTTATGAAATTCGAAATAAAAAATTGCCAAATAATTAAAAAAAAAAAACTAACATCCTAAGTTGATTTTTTTGGATTTTTTCAAAAATTCGAAATAAATAAATTCCCTATGTAAAATAACCCTAAAACAATAAAACTAATCTAATTCAATTTTTTTTTTACGAAACAAAATTGATTCAACCCACCCGACGGCAAATCGGCAAGATAAGATTGATATTCAAAAATTGACGAACCATATCTCGTGCATGAGATCGGGTTGACCAATTTTAAATAAACTACTAATCAAATCTCGAACGTGAGATCGGATTGACGATTTTCCAAGCGATTGTGAGTCGGATTTCAGGTACGAGAATCGTCAATCCCTAATTTAAGAGGCTACTTCATGTCGGGAAAACTTTGGATAAGATGCATCATTCGAAATTTTGAATTTAATCGCAATATCAATGAATTAAGCAAGGAAATTACCAAATTAAATTTAGATAATATCTTTACCTACTTCGTAATATCGTTTCCGAATTTGGACTCGTCAGATGATGGGACCAACGATGGCTCGCGGTGGATGATTCACGGTCGATGTGCCTGGCGGTGGGTCTCGGTGGTGCTTATTGCGTCACGGTCATTCCCGATGGAAACGGATTTAACGTCAACCGCGGTGGGCTCCAGAACTCGCTGGGAAGCTGAGGAGCAACGGTGGTCGAGGACGAAGAACCAGGCTAGTGTGGAAAATCTGCAGAAAATAATTACATTACAGGGACAAGAGGCACGACATGAGAGGCGCCAACGGAGGGGTGGAGGCAGTGTTGTCTCTCGACGTGAGAGCAAAAACCAGTGGATAGTGAAAAATTTCCTCTCTGTACGTTGCCTCCTCCCTCGCTCTAGTCTTATTCCCTATTTTGTCTTGTGGCTTTCAAGAATTTTTCTTCTATTGCATTTGACCGTGAGTGGATGATTGACCAAATTGTCTAACTGCACTCACGAAAAACTCCATTGGACCGCCACCTTCAATCCTAGAGGGCACTACAATATTTATTTTTTTCCTGGCTCGCGCTCACGATTTCTCTTTTTCCTCTCGTGTCACTCAAGAACCACACCTACAACAACCAAGACAACATGGAATAATTTCTCTTGGTGAGATGAAGTAGCGACAAGCAGCGGTGGCAAAGATAACGACGCGGAAGATGTCGCAGGCTGGGAAGCTTGGCCAAGCACCCCTTTTTCTCCTTTTCACTCGTGTTTCTCTCTACGTGCTCTGAAATTCTGATTTTGATGGCCTCCGATTTCTTGTATGTGCTGTGCTGTGGCCGTGTATTCAACGTGTGGCCTCCCAAACCCCGCGCGAACAACCTATTTATAGGCCACCGATTAGGGTTTCAATTTTCCAAATCGATATCCATGAAAATTCTTTTTTTTCAAACGCATATTCGTTTTTCCAAACGCAATATTTGTTTCATATCCGCCCTATCCAAAAAAATTCATCATATCTCGGAAAAATTTCAAATCTCTATTTTTCACGAGATAATTTTCGATCATAAAAAGAAACAGGCTTGGGCCAATTTGCTCGCTTCACGGGCTTTTAAATCAGGCTGTCAATTTAAAGTTCAGAACCACTAATTCAAATCCACATGTCACCAGTCCAATAAATAAATGCAAAACATGTAAATTAAAAATAAATGCACCTACATCTACATGCTATGAAATTAATATTTTTCCATGGATAAAATTAACCCCTAATTTTCTATGCAATAAATAAATGACCAGATCGTCAAAATTTAGTTGTCAACATAGTGTTTGCTATAAACGAGTTTCTTTGTTAGTGCACATGTGTCATTTTATCAACAAATAGGCATAATTTAGACGAGTCGTTGGTTAGAGTAGTCTATTACTCGGTTTTTTTTTATGTCATTTTCAATTAAGCAATTGGAATACAAGCGTGTTAGCTCAAGTAATCATCATAGATTGGTTTTAAGCTTTTCTAGGTAAGTGGTACTATCTCTTCTTTGAGTAAGCGATACGGATTAGATATACTATAAGTACCGAAATGGCATGTTTATTGCACATAATATGGATCGAGATTTTACTACCATTTTGTTCATTTTAAATGGAAAAGTATTTGTTGATTATGGTTTGAGTTAGTTGGCTGTAAAATTGTTTGTGAAACCTTTTACGAAAAGATCACGAAAAAGTTCATGATTTATGATTATGATTTATGAAAGGTATTTCGATATATATTGAATTGTGAAAAATTATACAATTTAGTTTGTGAATCAAAGTATTAATATGCTTTCTGATTTTGGTTGTGGGTCATTGGAGATTAAGGTTGATAGATTATGCTAAGTGCCTCTGTAAACCCATTAAGGGATTTGTGGATATGTATACTAGTTTTAGGATAACTTTGTAGGCCATTCATCAACAATATAAGTGGAAAACTAAGCAAGGGGAATCTTGGTTGGTTTTGTCACGTGGTGTTATGTGTGATCATGGTTATATTCTTGAGCACAAGATTGGACAATAGAATTGACAATTGACATGTGATTAATGAGATTGATTAGTGGACTAGACCACTGATTATTTGTTTTGATTTCAATGATGAAAATGATATTTCTACTACAGTATAGTTATGTTCAAGTAAAATATGGCTCATTTTGATCTCGAAGGTTTGTTACAATCTAGATTTGGTGTAAATGACTTATGTTTTTGTGTCTCAAATGCGTCTAGCGAATGCTCAATCTGTTTCGTCTTTGATGTTTTTTAGGTTCCTTGGCCAGCGGCCTATTGTACGAGAGTGCTATCATGGAGACTTTTGAGGTTGAATTCTTGGGTATGAATTTAGTTAGCTGTGTATGATTGAGTAGAGGTTGCTAGATATAGTTGTTAGTTAGAGTTATAAATATGTCTGACAATAGTTGTTGGGTTGGCCAACTTAAGCTGTAAATATTTTTTTTTTGGTAAAGAACTTAAGCTGTAAATATTGATTTTCATAGACTATAGAAAACTCTGATATTATAACGATATGACTTTTTATCAAATATATATGAAAGTATATATGTCGATATTAGATTGAATTATGGTTACATTTGAGACTACGTTCTTTGGATAAAAGGACAATCATGTCGTTGTGTCCGCTCTTGTTGAGTTGGGGCTGTGACAGCAGCCATTATAGAAGTGAAGCGCCTGTAATGGAGGGTTGAATCAGCCATCAAAGCAAAGTAAGATAATGCAGCTCTTGAGCCTATCTTTATGTTTGAACTTGTTTTGTAATGCGAAGAATCAACTCTTTGTTTGTGCTTTATAGAGCTTTCGATTTATAGAAAGAATACGATTAATGATGGCGAAGGTCATCCCATGACTTCTAGTGGGTCAAGCACGGCAACGCAAAAATTTAGTGCTTGAAGACTTGGACTTCACCAAGAATTTGCGGTGGAAAAGGAACCACATTTATTTATCAAGAGGAAGCTTCAGTTGTGTCAAAATGATGTGGTTGGACTGGGCATCCAATAGTCAGTCATGGATCAAGGATTCCAAATAAAAGCGAAGTTTTTTTTTTTTTTTTTTTTTTTTGGCTGTCGGAGACAAGAAAAGTTGGCAATCTAAAAATCTAATAAATGCTGATAATTAACTCAAATAAGAGTAACGTAAAATTAATTATTGTTATTAGCAATCTAATACATTATTTCTCATGTCAGAGCAGTTCCTGATGGCTAGGGGCGCAGTTGTGGAGAGTTTAGATGGCACTGATTATCGAAGAAGGACAAGGAGGTATTGGAATGTCCACTGTGCCCTCGAGCATCAGAAGCACCTTCTTCATTGAAGGACGAAGTGATGGCTCTTCCAGGATGCACCAGAGACCCACTTTAACCATTCTCTCCAACTGTCTTCTGTCCATTAATTCATCATCTACAAGCTTCTCGAGTTCCCCAGCTCGAAAACAGTTGTGGACCCATTCTTCGAGAACGGCTTCCTCATCGGGAGCTTCCAATCCACACTCCTTCGGCAGCAGATGATCTCCAGCAACATGATTCCAAAGCTGTAAACATCCGCCTTCACTGTCACTGGCAGTTTCTTGTGTCACTCTGGCGCAACGTATCCGCGCGTTCCTCTGATCCTTGTCATGGTGTTGGTTTGATCTGGCTTGAGCAGCTTTGACAACCCAAAATCGGATATTTTTGCATGCTTATGTTCGTCGATTAGTATGTTCTGGGGCTTTATATCGCAGTGAATGATCTGGGTTTCGCACTCTTCGTGTAGATAGAGGAGACCTCTAGCTATGTTCCGAGCGATTCCCATCTTCTCGTCCCCACGAGGTCGTCTTTCAGGCGCAAAAGCAGATCCGCGAGTTATCCATTGCTCATGTACTCGTACACCAAAAGCCTGTGCTGTCCATCAACACAATAGCCAAGCAGCTTGACGAGATTCCGATGATGCGTCCTCCCAATAATTTTCACCTCAGTTTGGAATTCACTATCCCCATCAGATGCGATCTTCTCTAGTTTCTTGACAGCCACAACCTCGAGGTCATTGGACAGCGTGCCTTTATAAACTGTGCCAAATGCTCCCTTGCCAATCTGTTCGGCAAAATCTTTGGTCACTTTCTTCAGCTCTTCATAAGTATATAATTTCGGTGAAACGTTCTCTACTATTCTAGGATTTCCCTCCTCGGAAAATGGTACGTGTACACGAGCACGATACTTGGAAACAATGAATCCCGACACAGCTAGTGTGACTAATGCAAAAGCAACGGAAGATGCAATCGAGATTGGAATCACTCTCCCAAAAGGTCTTTTTAATCTAGTCTCACCAACCTTGATATAAAGAGTGTTCGACTCGTCGAGGTCTCTCCTGCCGTATCTAAGAGGGAGGCTCTGCTTTCCGCAGTTTCCATCTTTGTATATCACAGCTTCGCAATTGCAATCCCGCAGACATGCTTGTTGACATTCTTTCTCGGTCAAGAACGTCAGTGAGTCATAGGTGGTGTTCTCCCACACGGTGTTATTGACCGGTTCAATGTTGTATCCAGGGAGGGGTTTGTTTCCTCGCAGGTTTGGGCGGTGAACTTCCTCTTGCAGCCAGAACTCCAGTCGCCCTTGTTCACAGGCACGAATCCTGGGAGACACTCGCACTCGGCGTTCTGATCGATCATCACGCAGAACATGTTGAAGCCGCATATGCCACCAGGGCTGCATTTGTTATTAGAAGAATTCCATTCCACGGACAAGCTCTTCCCAGTCGCGTTGTATGAGTACAGTCGCAAAATCCCATCTACATCGAGTCTCGTAAGATAGATGATTCCTTCCTTAGAAGGTTCTCTTCTGGGGGTGATATTCTTTAAAATTTCACCTGTTATGTTCAACAGGTAGAGAGAACCATCATTATCGAGATATAGTGTTGCAGTGTTACTGAGTCCAAAGGTCTCGGACGACCAGTAATAGTTCTCGCCCACCGGACTATCTACCGGATATTGCACGAGGTTCCCGTTTGTCTGCATGTCAAGACGAAAGATACCGATCGATGGGTCGCTATCGGAAATGCTCGAAAGCAACTGTTGGCCCGGTGATAAGATTTGCCCTGCCAAGAGGGTATCGGTTGGCGAATGGAAACTCTGCCATATTTTGTCCCCCTTCGAGTTATACAAGACGAAATTGCCCTCATCGGAAAAGGAAGCCAAGACTGCCGCCTCGCTAGCATTGGCGACCAGCCTATCTTGCGCTCCTGTGGACTGCAGGACGAGTTTCCCGTCATTGTTGAAGCGCAGGGTGGAACTGCTCGGGACTGGAGGGTTGTTTCGGTTGGCCGTCCAAACCACGGTTCCGCCTAGAGTAACTCCAACCCAGTAACCACGGTCGGTCCGGTAGAATCCGAATGCGAAGAGGCCAGAAGGTGAGAGCCATGAGTTGTTGGAGGAAGGGGTGCGAGATTCACCAAGGCTTATGTCTGTCTGTCTCTGTGAAGTAGCAGTTATGAAGACGAATGCAAATGAGAGAAGAATGGGAAGGGGAGCAACAATAGAAGTGAAGCGCATGTAATGGAGGGTTGAATCAGCCATCAAAGCAAAGCGAGATCATCTAGCTCTTGAGACTGTCTTGATGTTTGAACTTGTTTTGTGGTGTGAAGAATCAGTTCCTTGCTTGTACTTTATAGAGCTAAGCATCTAGATTGGAAGATAATGTGCCTAGTGTTTTTTTCTCTCTCTATTACAGAGACCTTGACCCTAGAAAAGTCTACTTTTTAGAAAGAATTGGCCAAGGTCATCTCAAGACTTCCAGTGTGTTAAGCACGGCAACGCGCAGGTCATCTCAAGACTTCCAGTGTGTTAAGCACGGCAACGCGCTTGAAGACTTGGATTTCATTATTAATGTGCGGTCGAAAAGGAACGACATTTGTTTATCAAGGCAAAGCTTCAATTTTGTCAAAACGATGTGATTTGATTGAGCATCCATTGGTCAGTCGTGGATCCAGGATTTCAAGTTCAAAAAAAGTTTTTGTACTTGTGGAGATACAAAAAGTTGATAATTTAAAGAAAAAAATTCTAATAAACATTCGTAATCAACTCAAAATAGAGTTGATAACACAAAATTGATTAACAACTTAATCATAAAATAGTTTATAATCACTCTAATTGTAGTTGGTAATTTCTAAAAAGAGTTGGTAAATTAAAAAATGTTACTAGAAAAAGGTAGAAAAAGCTGGCAACTCAATAGGCAACTTGGTAAATTAAAAAAGATAAAAAAAAAAAAAGATATATTTTTGGAAGTAACACAAGTGATAATTTGTAACTAAAAATTTAATTGGTAACTTCATCGGAAAAAAAGCTTATAAGTCAATACAAATAAATGTTGACAATGTACTCTAATAGTTGGCAAATTTAATTCATTTGTAAGAAGAAATAAAACTTGGTATTGATAAGAGAAGTCTTGTTTATTTGTCAGTCATAAAGAAGCCAAAAACTTCTGAAATAATTAAATAAATAAACATTTATGACTAGCTCACAGAAGAGTTCACATCATAAACTTAGTAATTTAATCAGAAACCCAACGGGAGCACAAGGCTACTAAGTTCAACTAGAATTACCAACCGGGAACCTCATTACTCTAATTGAAGTTGGTACTTTTCAAAAATAGTAGGTAAATTTACAAAGTTGGTTAGATAGGAAAATAAAGTGTTAATTCCGTAAAAATAAACGTTGGTGAACAATTCAAATTTGAGTTGGTAGGCCAAAAATAGTTATTAAGTTAATCAGGAAAAAGTCGATAAGTCAAAATGCTATTAATAAGAAAGGTAAATAAAAATTCATAAAAATAAAATAAAATAATTCTTATTTTTATAAACTAGCCTATGCGTGCTGCAATGGACAAAACCAATCATATTAGATCTCAACACGAGTCTTACATCTTAATAAGCAAATAGCTTGATATAGTAGTTTAAAAATCAAGTCCACGTGGGTCCAATCCCCAAAAGGAATATTGCCCTTTCGTCCTTGTAATCACTGCCTCACCCTCTTCGGATCAATTAAGCCTAATC
Source organism: Eucalyptus tenuipes (assembly GCA_014182365.1). Lineage (NCBI taxonomy): Eukaryota > Viridiplantae > Streptophyta > Magnoliopsida > Myrtales > Myrtaceae > Eucalyptus > Eucalyptus tenuipes. The sequence goes on from CM024544.1 coordinate 44,948,326, forward strand.
CATCCTCGAACCATACAATCTAATAAAAGGGTCCCCACTTTGATGTTGTTTATGACGACTCGACTCATCCATGTGGACCATGCCTCAAGGTAAAATTTTCAATGAATTTTTCACCACCAACGAATGATGTATGTAGTATAACTTTTAACATCATTCATCGGAAAAAAGAAATAAAATAAACATATGCAATGACACACAAAACTCCTCACCCACGATTTATTTTAGAGCATATATCACCGGAGAAAAGAAGATTTTCTACAAGCTACCCAATTTACAATTAATTTGGGGGTTTTAACCACCCACTTTTTCAGTAATCATCAAATTAAGGATGAATAAGATTGCTTATGGGTAAGGACTTGATAATTTTTATCCGATTGGTTTATGTCTTTCATTCCATTCATCAATTGGTGTTCAATTTTCGTACCAAGTTGTCCTTTTCTTCTCTTCTTTTCCACAAGCCTCTCCAATGTTTTATCAATAACAAGAGAGAGTTTTTCTACCATTGATCCGTTCAACGCATGTGAGGAAGCACTGGAAATTTTTTAGTCTTTTTTATGTTTTCTTTTGCATGAGAAAGTCATTGTTTTCGTGCGTGAACTTCTTGCGGAAATTGCATGCTCCAACGCCTTCTTTTTCTCCAATTTTCCGCAAGTTGCACTATTCTACAGTTTTACTTAAGAATAAGTAAACTAGAAATCCTAAAATTTGTCAAGAAATTACAATCGAGTTCTTAAACTTTAAAAAGTGTAATTAAATCTTAAAACTTGTCACGAAAGTGCAGTTGAATCCTAAACTTTTAAAAAGTGCAATGAAATTTTAATACTTGTCATATTGATGTATTCAAGTTCTTTTACTAACTTCGTCTTATTAGACAAACGGAAAATGATGATAAGTTTTTGGGACTTGATTACACCAACTTGATAAATTTTATGATTTGATTGTACTTTTTGAAAGTTTTAAAACTTAATTGCACTTACATTTATTTCTTATAAGGGTGGGGACGAACAAGAAAGAGGAAGGAAAAATAGAAATGGAAAAATGAAAAGAAAAGAAAAATGGAATAATAAAAGAATAGAAACATGGGTTAGAGGTTTTTGTGAATCTGGACTAAGCGTGCGAGCTGATTTTGATTTTGGGCTTAGATCACTTAAAGGGAAATCAGAAATTTGGGCTTTCTTTATCGAAATAACCGGAACCCATCAAGTTAGGGCCGTAGTGGGACCAGGCCTGACCCAACTTGGACCTCTATGGTTCGGGTTACACACATATTCGGGCCGGATCCTTTAACCCGACCTGAGGCCCACTTTTTTTTTTTTTTTGAATTAAAAATTCCAAACACTCAGAAGTCTTTGGAAAAAGCTAAAAAATTAGAAAACCATAGAAATTAGATTTTGACTAGTTTCACTAGATATTTCATGTTAATCTTGGTTTAAAACTAGCCTAGCATTAAAAACAAGTGTGAAAATGATTTGATAAAAAATGATGCTCAAAATTGAATAAACTCTTAAGGCTTTGTGATAGGGTTTCCTCGTCTCATTTGAGACGAATTATCAATTGTTTGTGCACTTTCAATATATTGATTGCCGTTTACCTTTGGCCTAGTTAGGAATGGTATCTTTCTAATTTATTAGTGTTAAATACTTGTTTTCCTTTCAATTTATTTAATGCTTCCATGGTTGTTCATTATTACTTTAATTATCATGTACCCACATGATTACCTCTCATGTTAATGGATAGGTTTAAAATCAATTCAAACTGCTTGACAAACATCTTTTGAAACGAACAAGATTTGGTATTGAAAATGCATTGGTTAATCAATTAGTGTAGCCAAGTCTCCTGTCCTAGATCTCTAGTTGCATATGAAGTGAGACATGCTCTTATACCTCACTTGATTTCTAGCCGACCTCATTAGACTATTGACAACTCCTCATTAGAAAATGCTCATAGCATCAACTTGAATACCTAACATTGCACGAGGTATGGATTTAGGAGAGCTCGCATCTAAAACGAGAGCCATAGGCTATGTCTCCCCCACCTTCCTCCCAAGACAGAAAAGGTAGGTCGCGACACATATACTTAATTTCCATCATAACCTTTACGCTTTAGATTCCTACGGGAAAAAGAGAAATAATATAAGTACATGCCATGATACAAAGGGTTTCTATCCACAATTTATTTTAAATAATCGGAGCATTTATCACTAACGTAAAGAAAATTTTCTACAAGATGCCTTATTCATTATTGATTCGAGGAGGGTCACGAGTCTTAACCAATCACTGTCTCACTAATCATCGAATTAAGATTGAGTAAGATCGTCAAGTGGGTAAATTAAAATCATTGCAAGAAAACGAACCCCGCTCAATCTCTTCTTTTTTCTTATGTGTTCCAAGTTCGGCACGTATTGGATCCGATAGGTCTATATGTCTCCCATTCTTCTATGTGAATGACACTATGTTTACGTACCAAAGTCGGTTCCTTTTCTTGTCTCCTTTGCCGTCAGTAACAAGAGAGGGCTTCTTCTACTGTCCACCCGTTTAAGTCTTGTTTTGTTTTCTTCTGCATGAAAAAGTAATCGTCTCCTTGCGAGAACTTTTCTTGTGGAAATTGTGCGTGCTCAACGCCTTTCATTTTCCAATTTCTGTCTATCTGTCTGTCTGTCTCTGTCTCTGTCTCTCTCTCTATTACTGACCCGGGCAATGAGTTTTTCCTTATGACAATATTCTCCTTGATGGTCCTTGGATGGTAGCTCACCAGTACATTGTGGTGAGGCAATGCAATGGCAATGAATTTCGACCAAAGGAAGCTTCTATTGAGACAACGGTGGTTTTACTGTAGTTGAAGTCGAAACATGTTCATATTCATTTCATTGTATCTTGAAAAATGTTGGCTATTAAGCCTGAACTTTTATGGAATTTGTATTGTTGGAGGAAATGGCGGTCTCTCTCTAACTGAAAGAATGCTCAATAGAAAAGAACGTCATATGATTTCATTTGAGATCCTTTGTTTAATTGAAGGAATGCTCTGCTTGTTCTTGTTCCAATTTTTCAGAATCGATTGGGCGATTCTCGGTTCCAAGGTGGAAACCGTCCATCCGGACCATGCTCACCCTTACTTGAGCCTAACTTAATGTTTGAACTTGTTTTGTAATGCAAAGAATCAAACCTTTGTTTGTCCTTTATAGAGCTTTAGATTTATAGAAAAAATACGATTAAGGTCATCTCATGACTTCTAGTGGGTCAAGCACGGCAACGCAAAAATTGGGTGCTTGAAGACTTGGACTTCACCGAGAATTTGCGGTGGAAAAGGAACCACATTTATTTATCAAAACAAAGCTTCAGTTGTGTCAAAATGACGTGGTTGGATTGTGTGACAGCCTGTATTTTCATAATTTGTTTTCGATTAAATCAATCAGGCCTTTCATCGACGCGCCGATAGTACTATTCTCTAAGTTGATTACTCACGAGATAACTGGACTATCTGGGGAAGTAATTAAGGAATCTAAATGCAATTGGACTTGAGAATTCGACCAAGAATTGATTGCTCGACCGTGTTGATTTGCAAGGGTCATTACGGCACTTTGTTGAAATTGTTCGAAACTGAAAATAGGTTGATTTGAATGAGATATGTGATCAGAGTGTGGGTGATTCCACCCGATTGCAAAATACTCGTCGATTGACACTAGACCGATTTTTCTATCGTTTTGGTACCAGGTGCCCATAATTGAAACCTCGAGATTTTCACGACAACCGAGGGTCGCCAATGTATTGAAGATTTACGTTGTGACTCGAGATAAATTGATCACGGGTCAATTGCACAAAAATTCCTAAAAAATTACCCGGTAGACTAGGTCACGCTAAAAGCATGCCAGATTGAAATTAACCGCGAATTTGAGCCCGATTTCAGAAATTGAAAATTCTGTGATCTCACGATCTATTTTAGGAACGTCGACTTATCCTCTGAAGAATTTTCGAAGATTCCGGGATTTTTACGGAAAATCGATTCGGACGTTGTGAAAAAATAGCGGAAATTCGGATGAGCCAAACTAAAGGAAATTTGAACTTCCAAGCCGAGCCTTTGAGTGTCAGGGACTTACAGAAAATTGTTCGGGATTTTTCTTCAACGAAATCGGAGAAAAGCCAGTGAGTCACATAAATAAACTATGGTAATTTCATAAAATAGCCGATAAATTAAAATCAATCATAAGTAGAGTAAAAACCTAGGTACTGTAAGAAAAGTATTTGTGTCAGACATAAGAGAAGTCAATAATTAAAAAAAAAAAAAGTTAGTAGCTAGCTTAAATAAGAGTCAAAAGCTTAAAAGCAATTGGTCATTAATTGGAAACTCAGCGGAGCCAAACGCTACTAACTTCAACTAGAGTACCCATTACTAACGTAATCACTCTAATTGAATTTGATCATTTATAGAAAGAATTGGTGAATTCAAAAAGTTGACAAAAGGATAATAAAAGTTGTAGCTCAATAAAAAAATTTGTAAATTCTAGTAAAAAATTAACATTTTTTTAAGCAACTGAAATGAGAGATAAGACAACATTAATTGATAAGTTAATTAGAAAAAATAAATACAAGAAACTCAAATAGAAGTTTATAATTTCATGCCATGGTGGTAAATGGTTGATAAAAAAGTTACATAAAGAATTGCACACGGAAAACAAAACTTTTTGTCATGGATAAGAGGAGTTGAAAACTTAAAAATTATACAATCATCTGGAACTTGGTTACGCAAAATTAGTTAGTAACTTAATTGGAGCAAATTGTTAGTTGGTAATTTATAATAAGAGTTGGTAAATTTAAGAGGTTGGTAAGTAAGACAAGTTAAAGTTTAAAATTAAATAGAAAATAAAATAGATCATAAATCAAATATATGTCGGTAAGCAACTCAAATAAAAATAAATCAAAACTAGTTAATAACTTATTAGGAAAAAACGCGTATATTTCACACAAATAAAGGTTGATAAATTCATATGAGAAATGAAAAAGTTAAGGCGTCCGTAAAAATGACAAATAAAAGTTGGTAATAACAACAAAAGTTGATAATTTTTTTATTAAAAAAAAAAAGAAGAAGCTGAATTCTGGTACTCAAGTAAGAGTTGATAATCCAAAACAATATATAATTTAATCAGAAAAAGTCGATAAATCACTCCAATAAAGATGGGCAAATTCATATGAGATTTGGTAAGTTTAAGGCATTGGCAAGAAAGGCAAAGAAAAATTAGTGAAAGATAAAAATATATATATTAGTAATATGCAAACTCGATAATTTAATAAAAATGTGGATAAATTACCCCGAGTTACTGAAAATAAGTTAACGGGTAATTTTTTTTTTTATCCGCATTTTTTTGACACTTAGTTACTCCTTTATAAATCTACTGGCACCAAAAAGTAGTCCATTTTTTTTTTTTTTTTACAGAAAACTAGAATCATCGAATATTTTATTTGTAAGAAGTTTTATAGTAGAACAATACCGGTCAAAATACGAAATACGTTTTCAAATTCAGTTGATAGGTAAATTTTCTTTTATCCCCACTCTTTTTACCTTCATTGTATCCGGCAGAATAGCACTAAAAGGAATCAGAGAACTTATGATCATATCTGTCTCCATAGGGAAGCAATGAATTTGTCAAAATAGTTTCTGCATTGTTTTAACTTCCCAGAAGAAAGAATAGCCGAGAAAGAACAATATTGGCAAACAAGCATCGCGCCTCACATGAATAAACCTCTCAGCACAGTTTCTACATATGGTATTGACAATCAGATACATTTCTGTCAATGGCGATCGTGTTGGCGAAAGTCTAGATAGTACTGAGGAAGGAAGAAGGACAAAGAGGTATGGGGATGTCCACCGTGCCTTCCAGCATCAGAAGCACCTTCCTCATTGAAGGACGGAGCGATGGCTCTTCAAGGATGCACCAAAGAGCCACTTTAACCACTCTTTCCAACTGTCTTCTGTCGATCGATTCATCATTGACTAGTTTCTCTAGCTCACGCTCCTGGAAACAGCTGTAGGCCCATTCTTCGAGCACGGCTTCATCATCGGGAAGGCTCCAATCCACACTTCTTCGGCAGCAGATGATCTCCAGCAACACGATGCCAAAGTTGTAAACATCTGCTTTCACCGTCACTGGCAAATTCTTTTGCCACTCCGGTGCAACGTAACCCTTCGTTCCTCTAATCCTTGTCATGGTGTTGGTTTGATCTGGCTTCATCAGCTTTGATAACCCAAAATCAGATATTTTCGCTCGCCTACATTCGTCGATTAGTATGTTCTGTGGCTTGATATCGCAGTGAATGATCTGGGTTTCACACTCTTCATGGAGATAGAGGAGGCTTCTGTTAAAAAGTGATCCATTTTTGGAAAACTGTAGAATATTCATGCTTAATGGAGAAAGAAAAAGGTTGGTGGCAACAAAGTAAGTATACGTGCACGCAAAGTGCAAGAAGACTCAAATATTGAAGAACTTTCTGGTACGTGGGCAGCAAGAAGGCAAAAGCAAAAGCAAAGAAAAGTCAACAAAAGCTGCAGAATAGAAAAATGGAGAAAAATGGAGAAGCCACCAGAAGATCCGGAAGAAGTTGCACAAGTAGGAGAAAAATAAGCAAGCTGTAATTTTATATCAACTTTTTGTACTCAATGTCGGTGAAGGAAGGCGGTCCTCACGCCTATAAATAGGAGTTGGATGTCTGTTGTTCCTTGTAGCCGGAAAAACCAGAAAACACTCCTTCCCTTGTAATATCAACTTCCATAATAAAAGTTCCTTTTTTTTACCTATACTCCCTTGCCATTGTAGTTCACTTTTATTCACATACACACTTGCACACACACTCACGCTTCCGCAAAAACATCCAACAGTGGTATCATAGCCACGTCTTTGGTTGGTATTGGGCGTTTGTCCTACCTACCCACTCCTAAAACTAACCTTTCCAAATACCCACTAACTAAAACATGGCCAACCCTACCTCATCCTCATTTCCCATTCCCATTTTCGATGGGAACAACTATGACTTTTGGAGCATAAAAATGACTACATTCTTGATGGTCCAAGACTTATGGGACATCGTGGAAAAAGGTTGCGAGGCTCCGCAAGAAGGTGCAAGTGTTTCTAAGGATCAACTACAAAAGGACGCAAGGGCGCTATATTTTATCCAGCAAGCACTCTTGGAAACCGTATTTCCGAGAATAATTGGAGCAAGGACTGCAAAAGGGGCTTGGGATATACTTCGAGAAGAATTTCAAGGATCAGAAAAGGTACGTACTATTCGTCTTCAAACACTGAGAAGAGATTTTGAGAATTCTAAAATGAAAAATTATGAGACCGTACAAGAATATTGTGGAAAATTAAAGGAACTAGTTGATCAAATGAGAGCCTATGGAGATAGGATAACTGATCAAAGGGTTGTTGAGAAAATATTGGTGTCACTTACCAAAAAATACAACTCCATAGTTACAACTATAGAAGGAACTAAGGACTTGACGACCCTATCAATAAGTGAATTAATTGGCTCTCTAGAAGCACATGAGAAAAGACTAATGGCACAAGATGAAGATTCAGTTGAAAGTGCCTTTCAGTCTAAAGTAAATATACGGTCTCATCAAACTAAAAATGGTGGAAGGAGCTCATGGAAAAACAAAAGAGGAGGAGAAATTATAAAAAAGGAAAATTATCCACCTTGTGGTATTTGCAAGAAAACAAATCATTTGGAGAAGGATTGTTGGTTTAAAAATAAAAAACAATGCCGCTTTTGTAAAAGATATGGCCACGTAGAAAAAGATTGTCGCTCGAAAACAAATAATTGAGCAAACTATGTAGAATAAAAAGAAAGTGAAGAGAATACATTCTACACAGGTCAAGCGGCAAATGATAATAAAAGTGAAACATGGTACATTGATAGTGGGTGTAGCAATCACATGATGGGGGACGAATATATATTCACCGATATTGATAAGTCAGTGAAATCCCAAGTAAAGTTGGGCAATGGTGCATTAGTAGATGTCAAAGGAAAAGGCACCATCGCCGTGGAAACGAATAAAGGCCCAAAATATATACATAATGTATATCTAGTCCCTCGTCTTGCACAAAATCTCTTAAGTGTGGGCCAAATGATACAAAGTGGGTATTCTCTATATTTTAATAGAGATACCTGCATTATATATGATAAATATAAAAATAGCATTGCCTCTGTTAAGATGAAAAATAACAATTTTCCTATTCAATGGAAATATGTCAAAGATATAGCCATGAAAGCTCAACTTGATGATTCATGGCTATGGCATCGAAGATTTGGCCACTTCAATTTTGTTGAGCTAAAAATTCTCCATCAGAAAAATATGATGAGAGATTTTCCAGCCATCACAGAAATTTCAGATGTTTTGTGAAGGCTGTCTTCTTGAAAACAACAGAGACAGTCCTTCCCATATGGAGTTGCATGGAAAGCTAAGAAGCCATTGGAACTTGTCCACACGGACGTGTGCGGTCCAATGAGGAAACCTACACCTAGTCAAAATAAATATTTCATCCTATTCATTAATGATTACACAAGAATGACGTGGGTATACTTTCTTCGAGAAAGATCGAGGTTTTCTCAATCTTCAGAAAATTCAAGAACCACGTCGAGAATCAAAGTGGCCAAAGAATTAAAGTCCTAAGGAGTGATAGAGGCACAGAATACAATTCAAAGGAGTTTAATAAATTTTGTGAAGATGAAGGAGTCCATCATCAACTAACTGTTGGCTACGCCCCAGAGCAAAATGGAGTAGCCGAAAGAAAGAATAGAACCGTCATGGAGATGGCAAGGTCCATGCTAAAGGAGAAAGGCCTTCCCAATACTTTTTAGGCAGAAGCAGTTTATACTGCAGTATACCTGTTAAACAGGTGTCCAACTAAAGCTGTTCAAAATACAACACCAATCGAAGCAAGGAGTGGACGGAAGCCTTCGGCAAAGCATCTCAAAGTGTTTGGATGCATTTGCTACGTCCACATCCCTACTCAAAAAAGGAGTAAGCTAGATGAAAAGACAAAAAAAGGAATATTCCTTGGCTACAGTGATCAATCAAAAGGCTATCGGGTTTACAACCTAAGAACCAAGAAGCTTATGATCAGTCGAGACGTCGAGTTCGATGAAAATGCTGCCTGGAATTGGGAGAGCGAGAAGATCGAGAAGAAGTACATCACCTTGCCAGACATACCACCTGCTCAACAGGAGTCAACGTCACAAGAAGAAGGAGAAGTACCGGATTCCACCACTCACGACATAACTCCACCAAGCTCTCCAAGAGTGACGCAAGAAGATTCTACTCCGAGTCTCCGTGCGAGGGTAAAAGCCCTTAGAAGAATTTACGACACATGCAATTTTGCTGTTCGGAACCAGAAAACTACGAACAAGCATCCAAAGAAGAAGTCTGGATAAAAGCCATGGAGGAAGAGATCAAGATGATCGAGAAAAATGAAACTTGGGAGCTTGTCGATCGACCCGAAGACAAAGAGATCATTGGCGTCAAGTGGGTCTGCAAGACGAAGCTCAACGCGGATGGATCAATCCAGAAGCATAAAGCAAGGGTTGTGGCGAAAGGATACTTGCAATAACCAGGTATTGACTATACTGAAACTTTCGCTCTTGTTGCTTGCCTTGATACTGTTCGAGCACTCATAGCTCTAGCAGCACAAAAAGAATGGAAGATCCATCAACTAGATGTAAAATCAGCATTCTTAAATGGACATCTTCAAGAAGAAATATACATAGAACAACCACAAGGCTTTATCCTCAAAGGCCAAGAAGAAAAAGTTCTCAAACTCAAGAAAGCCCTATATGGGTTAAAACAAGCACCACGTGTGTGGTATAGTAGAATCGATGAGTACTTCATCAAGCAAGGATTCAGGAGGAGTATGAGTGAGCCGACACTCTACATCAAGACCCAAGGTAAGTCCGACACTCTCATTGTCTCTCTATATGTAGACGATCTCATATATACAGGAAACAAGAGACAATGATCCAAGAATTCAAAAAAGAAATGATGAAGACTTTTGCGATGACGGACTTGGGCTTGATGCATTACTTCCTTGGCATCGAGATTGACCAAAACAAAGGAGTGTTTATCTCGCAGAAGAAATATACGAGAACCTCTTGAAGAAATTCAAGATGAACTATTGCAAAGCAGTTTCAACTCCGCTCATGGCAAATGAGAAACTATTGAAAAATGATGGAGCTGAAAAAGCAGACGCTTCACTCTACAGAAGCCTAATTGGGAGTCTGCTATATCTCACTGCTACACGACTGGATATTATGTATGCGACAAGTCTACTATCACGATTCATGCAAAGTCCGAGTCAAATTCACTTTGGAGCTGCCAAGAGAATTCTCAGATATTTACGAGAAACTATAGATTACGGCATTCGGTATCGCCCAAGTGCTAACGCCAAGCTCATTGGCTACACTGATAGCGACTGGGCTGGTTCAGCTGATGATAGGAGAAGTACTACTGGTTACACCTTTACACTGGGCTCCGGAATATTCTCATGGGCATCCAAAAAACAAGACTCAGTGGCACAGCCTACTACCGAAGCTGAATACATCACTGCTGCAATAACCGCCAGTCAAGCAATATGGCTTCGAAGAATTCAAGAAGACATTGGAGAAGCACAGATGGAATCAACGCCAATATTTTGTGACAACAAGTCCGCGATTGCAATATCAAAAAATCCAGTCTTTCATGGAAGAACGAAACATATTGATATAAAATATCATTTCATTCATGAAGTGCAAAACAAAGGAGAGATCGAGTTGAAGTATTGTAAGACTGAAGACCAAATTGCGGACATCTTCACTAAAGCACTACCGCTAGCCAAGTTCAAGACATTGCGGGAAATGCTTGGAGTATCACAAAAATGGATCAAGGGGAAGTGTTAAAAAGTGATCCATTTTTGGAAAACTCTAGAATATTCATGCTTAATGGAGAAAGAAAAAGGTTGGTGGCAACAAAGTAAGTATACGTGCATGCAAAGTGCAAGAAGACTCTCAAATATTGAAGAACTTTCTGGTACGTGGGCAGCAAGAAGGCAAAAGCAAAAGCAAAAGCAAAGAAAAGTCAACAAAAGCTGCAGAATAGAAAAATGCAGAAAAATGGAGAAGCCACCAGAAGATCCGGAAGAAGCCGCACAAGTAGGGGAAAAATAAGCAAGCTGTAATTTTATATCAATTTTTTGTACTCAATGTCGGTGAAGGAAGGCGGTGCTCACGCCTATAAATAGGAGTTGGATGTCTGTTGTTCCTTGTAGCTGGAAAAACCAGAAAACACTCCTTCCCTTGTAATATCAACTTCCATAATAAAAGTTCCTTTTCTTTTACCTATACTCCCTTGCCATTGTAGTTCACTTTTATTCACATACACACTTGCACACACACTCACGCTTCCGCAAAAACATCCAACAGCCTCTGGCTATGTTTCGAGCAATTCCCATTTTTTCATCCCAGCAAGGTTGTTTCTCAGGCGTGAAGAGCAGATCCGCGAGCGACCCATTGCTCATGTACTCGTACACCAAAAGCCTGTTGTGTCCGCCAAGACAATAACCAAGCAATTGGACGAGGCTCCGGTGATGAGTCCTCCCGATAATTTTCACCTCGTTTTGGAATTCGCTTTCAACATCCGATGAGACCTTCTCTAGTTTCTTAACTTCAACAACCTTGAGGCTATTCAACAGTGTGCCTTTGTACACTGTTCCGAATGCTCCCCTGCCAATCTCTTCGGCGAAATCTTTAATTACCCTCTTCAGCTCTTCATAAGTAAATGATCTCAGCGAAATATTCTCTATCATTGTAGCGCTTCCCTCCTTGGGAAGTATTTCATTTAGCTGAACGCGATACCTGTAAACAACGAATCCTGACACTGCCATTGTCATTAATGCGAAAGAAGTAGATGATGCAATTGCAAATAGAATGTCTCTCCGAGAAGGCCTTTTCTTTCCCTCCGGCATGAAGCCATTCGCTCCATTCCCATTAGCTCCAGTCTCCCCTACCTTGATGGAGAGTATGTTTGCATTAGTGAGGTCTCTCCTGCCATATTTCAAAGGAAGCCTCATCTTTTTGCAGGATTGGTCGTTGTATATCACTGCTTCGCAATTGCAATCCTGCAAGCATGCCTTTTGACATTCTTCGTTGGTAGAAAAAGTAAGAACAGCATACCAAATATCCTCCCATACAGTGTTAGAGACCGGTTGAATAGGGTACCTAGGGGCTGTGTCTGCTCTCATGCAGCTATCTGCAGTGAAGTTCCTCTCGCACCCAGATGTCCAGTTCCCCGGGTTCACATATCCGAATCCTGGAAGACACTTGCACTCGAGATTTTGATCATTCATGGCGCAAAACCCGTTGAGCCCGCATAAACCCTTGGGGATACATTTGTTTTCAGAAGACGACCACATTATTGACAAATCCGCATTCTGGGTCGCGTTGTACAAGTACAGTCGCATAATCCCATCTGGGTCGATTCTCAAAAGGTAGATTATTCCTTCTTTTGGAGGTCCTCTACTTGTGGTGATATTGTTCACATATGTACCTGTTGCGTTCAACAGGTAGAAAGAACCGTCATTATCGAGATATAGTGTCACATTGTCACCGACTCCGTAGGTGCCAGATGCCCAGTAAGCGTGCTCGCCCGTGTCTGGAGTAGCTACAGGATACTGCACGAGGTTTCCATCCTTTTGCATTTTGAGGCGAAACAAACCAGTCGATTGGTCGCTCTCGGAAGCGCTCGAGTACAACTGTTGGCTTGGTGATAAATGCTGGCTTGCCAAGAGGGTGTCAGTCGGCAAATCAGAAGTTTGCCATATGACGTCCCGCCTTGAGTTATACAGAACGAAATTGCCAGTGTCGAGCATAGAAGCTGAGACCGCAGTCTCCCTCGGAATGGCAACAAACGTCTCTTGCGCTTCTGTAGACTGCAGGACAAGTCTCCCGTCGCTGGTGAAACGTAAGGTGGAATTTCGTGGGACCGGAGGATAGTCTCGGTTAGCGGTCCAGACTATGGTTTTACGCGGAGTTCGTGGAAGGAAAACCCCAACTGCATAACCTTCGCCTCGCTGATAGAACCCGAACGCGAAGGCACCGGAAGGCGAGAGCCAGAAGGAGTTGGTGGTGGTGGTGTTGGGTGCGAGAGAAGCACCGAGGGTTATGTTGATCTGTCTTTGTGCAGTTGCAGATGTGAAAAAGATGAATGCAAGTGCGAGAAGAAAGGGAAGCGTAGCAGCCATACGAATGAAGTGCTTGCAACGAAGGGCAGAATTAGCCATTAAAGCAAACTGAGGTCTACTTCTAAAGTGGAAATAATAACTAGAGGTCTCTACTCTAGAAAAGTCATGTTCAAAGAAAGCATGAGACTCCAGACACGGACGTTCAAATGCGATGTTTCCAGAGATTTCTTCTTTTTTTGTTTTCATAAACTCGCTGACACGGTGCTGTTATGATCGGAATCAATCATACCCACGCAATTCTGGCATCTTAAAGAAGCAAGTAACGTGGTCCGCTAGTTAAAGGATCCAGTACAATTTACGTGGTCCATATCGCCCCAAGCAATACTGCCTTGTGGTCCTGGTGATCACTCCCAAATCTCATTGGATGGCTTGAGTTTAGTCCATGGTTGAACCACACCGTCTTCTAGAAGGGTTCCTACTTTGATAATATTTAAAACGACCTGACATGATTACATCCATGGGGTAAACTTCAAAAGGAGTATTCAAGTATGAGGTAAAAGAGTACTAAAAATGTAATCACACCAGGTGGGAAATTTATATAATGATTACTTCCATTTTCACGAGATCCACTGCGTGCTTCTGGGAAAAAAATTTCAACACTCTTCACCGCTAAGGATGGGCATACATAGTATAACTTTTAACATCGCATCCATATATTCTATGGACAAAAAGGAATATATTAAGGATATGTCATGATACAGAGGACTTTCTATCCATAATTAATTTTTGGCATGTATCGCCAGTATCAAGAAAATTTTCAACAAATCGCCCAATTCACTATTGATTTGAGGGTCTTAACTAGTTACCCTCTCAATAATCATCAAATTATGAGCGAATAAGGTCACAATAATTTCTACTCTCTATTTTTTACTCAAGTGGGTAAACTAAGCTCATTGGTGGAAAAACAAACATTTGCTCAATTTCTTTTTTTTTCCCCTATATGATAGCTCTATACGTCTTGCATACGCATTCGTCAGTAATATTTCATTTACGTACCAAGTTAAACTTTTTTTCTCTTCTTGTTTTAACTTTGACCACCAGGCTGTTCGCTCCTGTCGATTTTGGCAGCCGGGCCCACTTTTTCCACAAGTCCCCTCCAGTGATTATTTTAGTAAGCAGATGGACAGCTTCTTCTGCGGTTGATCCGTTCATTGCGGGAGGCGAAGCACTCGGAGGTTTTTTAAGTCTTCCTTTGTTTTTTTAAGTTTGCAAGTCGTTGTCTCGTTGCGAGAACTTTTCCGGCGGAAATTGCACGCTCCAACGCCTTTTTTATTCTCCAATTTGCCACAACTTTTACTGTGGAACGGCTTTACTTATAAATGAGAATAATATGAATTGTAATTGTCATTATTGTTATCTTTTAACTATATTAAAGTGATGTGCATTATTATCATTATTATGCTATCTTTATCTATACTAAAGTGGTGGAAATGATTGCCTAAAAAGTCTTAATCCTATTATACAATAGTTAATTCAGCTCTAAACTTTTTAATTTGATCATAGACCTTAAGATGATCTTTCCGGCCAATTTGGCCAAAAATTGATAACGTGATCACTAGTCATTTTACTTGACATGGCTAGCTGACATAGACAATTTTTTTTTCCTTCCTTCCTTTTTGTCGCTTTCTTTTCCTTTTTCCCTTTGACTAGCCATAGGTGAGGGCCGCCCTCACTGGAGCGACCATCACCCCCACCAAATCGAGCGAGGGCATCATGGCCCTCGCAAACCACCCTTTGCCTAGGCTCACCCATGGCCAACAAGGGTGACCACTGCCTACAACCGGTGAGTGCGACCCTCACTTGTGGCACCAACCACAGGAAAAAAGGAAAACAAGGGAAAAAATTAAAAAATTTCCGAAAATTTAAAATATTACAAAAATATTTATATCAGCACCAGTTATACCACGTAGGAAGGCTGTTGTTCACATAAACGATATCTAGTTTGCAAAAGTTACAAAAAATTGCTTACTTGTTTGTTGATTTGGACCATCCGGGAAACTTGTTCAATCTTGTTCTTACGAGTACATGCATTAGCTGCAGGTTCGGCCCCCATGTACGCCCAGCACATCTGAACTCGAATTTTTAGATTGGATGAATCTCTCATGAGGTCCAATGAATCCACCGATTCAAAAATTTCCTACCTCGTGTCAAGTGGTAGGCGTGGTCTGCCTGGAAGGACCGATGCGAGTCTTCCCCGTGATGGCCAATCGGGTTTAACCTTTACCAAAGACAGCAAGATTGGGTAAATTGTTTAGAAAATTCTAAATCTATTGTACTTTTGAGAATTCAATCCTAAACATTTTAATGTTATCAATTGAATCCTAAACCTTTTTAAATTTTGCCAATTGAATCCATTTGGCTAATTTTGACTGGAAATCATCGACGTGGCAGTTTAGTCAATGCCAACTATCCTAAATAGCGCACGATAGACAGTGATGTGGACAAATTTCAATAAATTTTAAATTTTTTCTATTTTTTATAATTTTATTGATTTTTTTTTTTTTCCTTTTCCTTTTCCTTTTCCTTTTCCTTTTCCTTTTATTTCCTTTTCTTTCTTGTTCTTTTTGGTTCAAAGGGCCTGAGCATAATGATTGTAAACAATGAATCCAGACATTGTTAGCGTGACTAATACAGAAGCAATTGACGATGCAATCGCGGTTAGAATCTCTCTCTGAAAAACCATTTCTTCCGGTCTGGTCTCACTTACCTTTGATGTAAGGTTGGTTCGAGTTGTCGAGGTCTGTCCGGCTGTATCTAAGAGGGAGCCTCTGCTTCGTGCAGTTTCCATCTTTGCATATCAACACTTCACAGCTGCAATCCCGCAGACATGCTTCTTGAGATTCCTCCTTGGTGACGTCCTCCCACAGAGTGAAAGTGACCAGTCAACTGTTGTATCCAGGGTTCGTTCCCTCGCATGTTTGGGCGGTGAGCTTCCTTTTGTACCCGGATGTCCAGTTGCACTGGTTCGCATGCGCAAATCCTGGGAGATATTTGCAGTCGGCTTTCTGATTGCACATCGCGCGGTACATTCTGAGCCCGCATATATCACCGGGGCTGCATTTGTCACCGGAAGACCCCCAGTCCAATGACAAGTTGTTCTTGCTCACGTTGCATGGGTACGGTCGCAAAATCCTTTCCACACCGAGTCTCACAAGATGGACGATTCCTTCTTTAGGAGGACCCATGCTAAGTAAACTATAAACTTATCGTTAAAACAAGATGTTAGTACATATAAAGTGTATCAGATTCTATTATGAAAGTGGCAAGTTTAAAACATAGCTACTTGAAATTTTTATAGAATTTTGAGATATTTGCATTGAGTAAAGGTTTAACTCGAAATAGGCCTTTGTATATGTTTATTAATCTTATAGAAATTTTGGCAGTATATTTTCTTAAAATTTTATATTACTTCAGAAATTTTGTTTTACAAACAAAGTAGAGAATTGTTGGTTGTCTGTTTGTAAAATAAATAAAACAGTGTTTTTCCTTATCCCACATAGGAAAGTGAGAAGCATATGAGCCACGGTATAAATGTGGATGTCTTCTAACTTGTTTAAATAAAGACAATGGGCTGTGGGCTAGACTCTACAATACCCACGTGTAGACGCATGATTATTAGGTGCAAGATCGTGGATCCTAGCTAGAATTAATACTTGTTTATTATTTTTATATTTTTTTGTGCGGTTATTTTACTAATTTTTTTTCAATGTATCTTTTGAGAACAAATCTGTTCACGTTGCAACCTTTTTTCGAATGGTTGCTTTCATTCAAAAGGACTAAGATAAGTATGTCAAATTTTTGGTATAAAAAATTATCAAATATTGTCGAATTTTACCCACCCATGCATGGCTGCTCTGGTTGGGGCATACCTCGTGATTTGGTACCAGGTCAGGTGTTCGACTCCTTGAGTCGTTCGCGACTCTCAGTAGTTCTGTGATTTAAGTGGGGGGCCCCGAAAATGGGTTGCTAGGCCATTCCATAAATACAAGCTTCTTTCCAACTTTGAGAGTTTCTAGAGATATAACAAAATTGATATATAGTATTATCATTTTGAGACTTTGTTGTATATTGAAAGATTTTTTCCAGGTATCATTAACAACATTGAGGGGCAAATAATTTCTTAAAGATAGTGTTATCACACCTCAAAATCTAATTCCAATTCTTCTCAATCCGAAGCATTTTTCCCAACAAGTACTAGTGGTAGTATTCTTTAAATATTTACCTCTTATGTTCAACCAGTAGAGAGAACCAACATTTTTTAGAAATACTGTTGCATTTTTACTGACTCCATAGGTTCCGCACGACCTGTAAAGTTCATGCTTGCAAAATATCTTCCAGATATTGCATGAGGTTTCCCTTGGTTTGCATGTCAAGGCGAAAAATACCAGTCGTTGCTGTCTGAAGCATTGGAAAAGAACTGTTGACCTAATGATAAATGCTGCCCTGCCAAGAGGGTATCGGTTGGCGAATCAATATTCTACCATATTTTGTCCCCCCTTGAGTTATGCGGAACAAAATTGCTGTATCAAAAATGGAAGCCGAGACCGCCGTCTCGCTAGCATCGGCAACGAGCGTCTCTTGCGCTTCTGCAGACTGTAGGACAAGTCTCTCGTGGCTAGTGAAGAGCGGGGTGGAATAACTCATGATCGGAAGGTTGTTTCAGTTGGCCATCCAGACCACGGCTCTTAATATAGTTCTCGGTAGGAAGACTCCGTCCTAGTACCGCTGTCTCTCTGGTAGAATCTGAATGCAACAAAGCTTATGTTCATCTGTTTCCGTGAAGTTGCCATTGGGAAGATGAATGCCAATGAGGGAAGAAAGGGAAGTGGAGCTGTAATATATGGGCCATAAATCCAGCCCATTATTTTATTAGTTAAGTTTAAAGCCTGGCCCATGTCTTCTATAAACCAAACCCAAGCCCATCTTCTTCTTTTTTCTTCCCTAGATAATTCACGTGAGAGCAAGCAGTGGACAGAACAAGGAAATGAAAATAGAAGAAGCACGTTTGTGAAGAGAGGAAAAGGTGGAGAGAGAGAGAGAGAGAGAATTTTCGCTCGTACGGACATCCCAACGAGCCAAATCAAATCCAAATTGCAACGTCTAGTATGTATTCAAGCCTATTATTCATTCAATTGAAGAAATTTTCAAAGTTAGGTTGTAAATTTGGAGTTATGAAAAGTTGAATGGCGAGATTCGACTGATGACTTTTTTAGTTTTAGATTTATATGGAAATGATGGATAAGGGTGTTGTGGAGTTGAGGGGTTCAACAAAAATCGATTTGGAAGTACACTTTGATTAGGGTTTGATGAAAATCAATTCCCAAGTATGGTTTGATCGAAACAAAATTCCGAAGTTCCGCATTCAAGTCACGTTCGATTTACGCAAACGGATAAAGATCAGTGTTTGCTATAAACGAGTTTCTTTGTTAGCGCACATGTGTCATTTTATCAACGAATAGGCATAATTTAGACGAGTCGTTCGTTAGAGTAGTGTATTACTTGGTTTTTTTTTATGTCATTTTCAATTAAGTAATTGGAATACGAGTATGTTAGCTCAAGTAATCATCATAGATTGGTTTTAAGCTTTTCTAGGTAAGTGGTACTATCTCTTCTTTGAGTAAGCGATACGGATTAGATATACTATGAGTACCGAAATGGCATGTTTATTGCACATAATATGGATTGAGATTTTACTACCATTTTGTTCATTTTAAATGGAAAAGTATTTCTTGATTATGGTTTGAGTTAGTTGGCTATAAATTGTTTGTGAAAGCTTTTACGAAAAGATCACGAAAAGTTCATGATTTATGATTATAATTTATGAAAGGTATTTCGATATATATTGAATTGTGAAAAATTATACAATTTAGTTTGTGAATCAAAGTATTAATATGCTTTTTGATTTTGGTTGTGGGTCATTGGAGATTAAGGTTGATAGATTATGCTAAGGTAGCCTCTGTAAACCCATTAAGGGATTCTTGGATATGTATACTAGCTTTAGGATATCTTTGTGTGCCATTCATCAACAATATAAGTGGAAAACTAATCAAGGGGGAATCTTGGTTGGTTTTGTCACGTGGTGTTATGTGTGATCATGGTTATATTCTTGAGCACAAGATTGGACAATAGAATTGACAATTGATGTGTGATTAATGAGATTGATTAGTGGACTAGACCACTGCTTATTTGTTTTGATTTCAGTGATGAAAATGATATTTCTACTACAAGTATAGTTATGTTCAAGTAATATATGGCTCATTTTGATCTTGAAGGTTTGTTACAATCTAGATTTGGTGTAAATGACTTATGTTTTTGTGTCTCAAATGCATATAGTGAATGCTCAATCTGTTTCGTCTTTGATGTTTTTTAGGTTCCTTGGCCAGCGGCCTATTGTACGAGAGTGCTATCATGGAGACTTTTGAGGTTGAATTCTTGGGTATGAATTTAGTTAGCTGTGTATGATTGAGTAGAGGTTGCTAGATATAGTTGTTAGTTAGAGTTATAAATATGTCTGACAATAGTTGTTGGGTTGGCCAACTTAAGCTGTAAATATTCTTTTTCATAGACTATAGAAAACTCTGATATTATAATGATATGACTTTTTATCAAATATATATGAATGTCTATATGTCGATATTAAATTGAATTATGGTTACATTTGAGACTACGTTCTTTGGATAAAAGGAAAATCATGTCGTTGTGTCCGTTCTTGTTGAGTTGGGGCTGTGACGGCAGCCATTATAGAAGTGAAGCGCCTGTAATGGAGGGTTGAATCAGCCATCAAAGCAAAGTAAGATTATGCAGCTCTTGAGCCTATCTTTATGTTTGAACTTGTTTTGTAATGCGAAGAATCAACTCTTTGTTTGTGCTTTATAGAGCTTTAGATTTATAGAAAGAATACGATTAATGATGGTGAAGGTCATCTCATGACTTCTAGAGGGTCAAGCACGGCAACGCAAAAATTTAGTGCTTGAAGACTTGGACTTCACCAAGAATTTGCGGTGGAAAAGGAACCACATTTATTTATCAAGAGGAAGCTTCAGTTGTGTCAAAATGATGTGGTTGGACTCGGCATTTAATAGTCAGTCATGGATCAAGGATTCCAAATAAAAGTGAAGTTTTTTTTTTTTTTTTTTGGCTGTCGGAGACAAGAAAAGTTAGCAATCTAAAAAATCTAATAAATGCTGATAATTAACTCAAATAAGAGTAACGTAAAATTAATTATTGTTATTAGCAATCTAATACATTATTTCTCATGTCAGAGCAGTTCCTGATGGCTAGGGGCGCAGTTGTGGAGAGTTTAGATGGCACTGATTATCGAAGAAGGACAAGGAGGTATTGGAATGTCCACTGTGCCCTCGAGCATCAGAAGCACCTTCTTCATTGAAGGACGAAGTGATGGCTCTTCCAGGATGCACCAGAGACCCACTTTAACCATTCTCTCCAACTGTCTTCTGTCCATTAATTCATCATCTACAAGCTTCTCGAGTTCCCCAGCTCGAAAACAGTTGTGGACCCATTCTTCGAGAACGGCTTCCTCATCGGGGAGCTTCCAATCCACACTCCTTCGGCAGCAGATGATCTCCAGCAACATGATTCCAAAGCTGTAAACATCCGCCTTCACTGTCACTGGCAGTTTCTTGTGCCACTCTGGCGCAACGTATCCGCGCGTTCCTCTGATCCTTGTCATGGTGTTGGTTTGATCTGGCTTGAGCAGCTTTGACAACCCAAAATCGGATATTTTTGCATGCTTATGTTCGTCGATTAGTATGTTCTGGGGCTTTATATCGCAGTGAATGATCTGGGTTTCGCACTCTTCGTGTAGATAGAGGAGACCTCTAGCTATGTTCCGAGCGATTCCCATCTTCTCGTCCCCACGAGGTCGTCTTTCAGGCGCAAAAAGCAGATCCGCGAGTGATCCATTGCTCATGTACTCGTACACCAAAAGCCTGTGCTGTCCATCAACACAATAGCCAAGCAGCTTGACGAGATTCCGATGATGCGTCCTCCCAATAATTTTCACCTCAGTTTGGAATTCACTATCCCCATCAGATGCGATCTTCTCTAGTTTCTTGACAGCCACAACCTCGAGGTCATTGGACAGCGTGCCTTTATAAACTGTGCCAAATGCTCCCTTGCCAAACTGTTCGGCAAAATCTTTGGTCACTTTCTTCAGCTCTTCATAAGTATATAATTTCGGTGAAACGTTCTCTACTATTCTAGTATTTCCCTCCTCGGAAAATGTTACGTGTACACGAGCACGGTACTTGGAAACAATGAATCCCGACACAGCTAGTGTGACTAATGCAAAAGCAACGGAGATGCAATCGAGATTGGAATCACTCTCCCAAAAGGTCTTTTTAATCTAGTCTCACCAACCTTGATATAAAGAGTGTTCGACTCGTCGAGGTCTCTCCTGCCGTTTCTAAGAGGGAGCCTCTGCTTTCCGCAGTTTCCATCTTTGTATATCACAGCTTCGCAATTGCAATCCCGCAGACATGCTTGTTGACATTCTTTCTCGGTCAAGAACGTCAGTGAGTCATAGGTGGTGTTCTCCCACACGGTGTTATTGACCGGTTCAATGTTGTATCCAGGGAGGGGTTTGTTTCCTCGCAGGTTTGGGCGGTGAACTTCCTCTTGCAGCCAGAACTCCAGTCGCCCTTGTTCACAGGCACGAATCCTGGGAGACACTCGCACTCGGCGTTCTGATCGATCATTACGCAGAACATGTTGAAGCCGCATATGCCACCAGGGCTGCATTTGTTATTAGAAGAATTCCATTCCACGGACAAGCTCTTCCCAGTCGCGTTGTATGAGTACAGTCGCAAAATCCCATCTACATCAAGTCTCGTAAGATAGATGATTCCTTCCTTAGGAGGTTCTCTTCTGGGGGTGATATTCTTTAAAATTTCACCTTCTCTGTTGGACGAGTAGAGAGAGCCATCATTATCGAGATTTAGTGTTGCACTGTCACTGAGTCCAAAGGTGTCGGACGACCAGTAATAGTTCAGCGGACTATCTATCGGATATTGCACGAGGTTCCCAGTTGTTTGCATGTCAAGGCAAAAGATACCGATCGATGGGTCGCTATCAGAAACGCTCGAAAGCAACCGATGGTCCGGTAATAAATTGTGCCCTGCCAAGAGGGTATCAGTTGGCGAATGGAAACTCTGCCATATTTTGTCCCCACTCGAGTTATACAAGACGAAATTGCCCGTATCGGAAAGGGAAGCCAAGACTGCCGCCTCGCTAGCATTGGCGACGAACGTATCTTGCGGTCCTGTGGACTGCAGGACGATCCCGTCATTGGTGAAGAACAGGGTGGAACTGCTCGGGACTGGAGGGTTGTTTCGGTTGGCCGTCCAAACCACGGTTCCACCTAGAGTTACTCCAACCCAGTAACCACGGTCGGTCCGGTAGAAGCCGAATGCGAAGAGGCCAGAAGGTGAGAGCCATGAGTTGTTGGAGGAAGGGGTGAGAGATTCACCAAGGCTTATGTTTGTCTGTCTCTGTGAAGTAGCAGTTATGAAGATGAATGCAAATGAGAGAAGAATGGGAAGGGGAGCAACAGTAGAAGCGAAGCGCATGTAATGGAGGGTTGAATCAGCCATCAAAGCAAAGCGAGATCATGTAGCTCTTGAGACTGTCTTGATGTTTGAACTTGTTTTGTGGTGTGAAGAATCAGTTCCTTGCTTGTACTTTATAGAGCTAAGCATCTAGATTGGAAGATAATGTGCCTAGTGTTTTTTTTCTCTCTCTATTACAGAGACCTTGACCCTAGAAAAGTCTACTTTTTAGAAAGAATTGGCCAAGGTCATCTCAAGACTTCCAGTGTGTTAAGCACGGCAACGCGCTTGAAGACTTGGACTTCATTATTAATGTGCGGTCGAAAAGGAACGACATTTGTTTATCAAGGCAAAGCTTCAATTTTGTCAAAACGATGTGATTTGATTGAGCATCCATTGGTCAGTCGTGGATCCAGGATTTCAAGTTCAAAAAAAGTTTTTTGTACTTGTAGAGATACAAAAAGTTGATAATTTAAAGAAAAAATTCTAATAAACATTCGTAATTAACTCAAAATAGAGTTGATAACACAAAATTGATTAACAACTTAATCATAAAATAGTTTATAATCACTCTAATTGTAGTTGGTAATTTCTAAAAAGAGTTGGTAAATTAAAAAAATGTTACTAGAAAAAGGTAGAAAAAGCTAGCAACTCAATGGGCAACTTGGTAAATTAAAAAAGATAAAAAAAAAAAAAAAAAAGATATATTTTTGGAAGTAACACAAGTGATAATTTGTAACTAAAAATTTAATTGGTAACTTCATCGGAAAAAAAGCTTATAAGTCAATACAAATAAATGTTGACAATGTACTCTAATAGTTGGCAAATTTAATTCATTTGTAAGAAGAAATAAAACTTGGTATTAATAAGAGAAGTCTTGTTTATTTGTCAGTCATAAGAGAAGCCAAAAATTTCTGAAATAATTAAATAAATAAACATTTGTGACTAGCTCACAGAAGAGTTCACATCATAAACTTAGTAATTTAATCAGAAACCCAACGGGAGCACAAGGCTACTAAGTTCAACTAGAATTACCAACCGGGAACCTCATTACTCTAATTGAAGTTGGTACTTTTCAAAAATAGTAGGTAAATTTACAAAGTTGGTTAGATAGGAAAATAAAGTGTTAATTCGGTAAAAATAAACGTTGGTGAACAATTCAATTTTGAGTTGGTAGGCCAAAAATAGTTATTAAGTTAATCAGAAAAAAGTCGATAAGTTAGTAAATGCTATTAATAAGAAAGGTAAATAAAAATTCATAAAATAAAAATAAAATAACTCTTATTTTTATAAACTAGCCTGTGCGTGTTGCAATGGACAAAACCAATCATTTTAGATCTCAACACGAGTCTTACATCTTAATAAGCAAATAGCTTGATATAGTAGTTTAAAAATCGAGTCCACGTGGGTCCAATCCCCAAAAGGAATATTGCCCTTTCGTCCTTGTAATCACTGCCTAACCCTCTTCGGATCAATTAAGCCTAATCCATCCTCGAACCATACAATCTAATAAAAGGGTCCCCACTTTGATGTTGTTTATGACAACTCGACTCATCCATGTGGACCATGCCTCGAAGAGAATATTTAAGTGTAATCATGCAAGAGGTAAAGGAGTACCCAAAGTGTAATTACGCTGGCTGGGATCATTTACTTATGATAACTCAATAAAGTCTCTCTCATACAATGTCGAACTTGAAGCGTTACAAGTAGACTTAATTTATGCAATAATTGCTTCCAATGTCTCAACATTAATTCAGTCCTCAAGGTAAAATTTTCAATGAATTTTTCACCACCAACGAATGATGTATGTAGTATAACTTTTAACATCATTACCCTATTTTTCATCGGAAAAAGAGAAATAAAATAAACATATGCAATGACACACAAAACTCCTCACCCACGATTTATTTTAGAGCATATATCACCGGAGAAAAGAAGATTTTCTACAAGCTACCCAATTTACAATTAATTTGGGGGTTTTAACCACCCACTTTTTCAGTAATCATCAAATTAAGGATGAATAAGATTGCTTATGGGTAAGGACTTGATAATTTTTATCCGATTGGTTTATGTCTTTCATTCCATTCATCAATTGGTGTTCAATTTTCGTACCAAGTTGTCCTTTTCTTCTCTTCTTTTCCACAAGCCTCTCCAATGTTTTATCAATAACAAGAGAGAGTTTTTCTACCATTGATCCGTTCAACGCATGTGAGGAAGCACTGGAAATTTTTTAGTCTTTTTTATGTTTTCTTTTGCATGAGAAAGTCATTGTTTTCGTGCGTGAACTTCTTGCGGAAATTGCATGCTCCAACGCCTTCTTTTTCTCCAATTTTCCGCAAGTTGCACTATTCTACAGTTTTACTTAAGAATAAGTAAACTAGAAATCCTAAAATTTGTCAAGAAATTACAATTGAGTTTTTAAACTTTTAGAAAGTGTAATTAAATCTTAAAACTTGTCACGAAAGTGCAGTTGAATCCTAAACTTTTAAAAAGTGCAATGAAATTTTAATACTTGTCATATTGATGTATTCAAGTTCTTTTACTAACTTCGTCTAATTAGACGAACGGAAAATGATGATAAGTTTTTGGAACTTGATTACACCAATTTGATAAATTTTATGATTTGATTGTACTTTTTGAAAGTTTTAAAACTTAATTGCACTTACACTTATTTCTTATAAGGGTGGGGACGAACAAGAAAGAGGAAGGAAAAATAGAAATGGAAAAATGAAAAGAAAAGAAAAATGGAATAATAAAAGAATAGAAACATGGGTTAGATGTTTTTGTGAATCTGGACTAAGCGTGCGAGCTGATTTTGATTTTGGGCTTAGATCACTTAAAGGGAAATCAGAAATTTGGGCTTTCTTTATCGAAATAACCGGAACCCATCAAGTTAGGGCCGTAGTGGGACCAGGCCTGACCCAACCTGGACCTCTATGGTTCGGGTTACACACATATTCGGGCCGGATCCTTTAACCCGACCTGAGGCTTCCCTTTTTTTTTTTTTTTTTTTTTTTTGAATCAAAAAAATTCCAAACACTCAGAAGTCTTTGGAAAAAGCTAAAAAAATTAGAAAACCTTAGAAATTAGACTTTGACTAGTTTCACTAGATATTTCATGTTAATCTTGGTTTAAAACTAGCCTAGCATTAAAAACAAGTGTGAAAATGATTTGATAAAAAAATGATGCTCAAAATTGAATAAACTCTTAAGGCTTTGTGATAGGGTTTCCTCGTCTCATTTGAGACGAATTATCAATTGTTTGTGCACTTTCAATATATTGATTGCCGTTTACCTTTGGCCTAGTTAGGAATGGTATCTTTCTAATTTATTAGTGTTAAATACTTGTTTTTCCTTTCAATTTATTTAATGCTTCCATGGTTGTTCATTATTACTTTAATTATCATGTACCCACATGATTACCTCTCATGTTAATGGATAGGTTTAAAATCAATTCAAACTGCTTGACAAACATCTTTTGAAACGAACAAGATTTGGTATTGAAAATGCATTGGTTAATCAATTAGTGTAGCCAAGTCTCCTGTCCTAGATCTCTAGTTGCATATGAAGTGAGACATGCTCTTATACCTCACTTGATTTCTAGCCGACCTCATTAGACTATTGACAACTCCTCATTAGAAAATGCTCATAGCATCAACTTGAATACCTAACATTGCACGAGGTATGGATTTAGGAGAGCTCGCATCTAAAATGAGAGCCATAGGCTATGTCTCCCCCACCTTCCTCCCAAGACAGAAAAGGTAGGTCGCGACACATATACTTAATTTCCATTATAACCTTTACGCTTTAGATTCCTACGGGAAAAAGAGAAATAATATAAGTACATGCCATGATACAAAGGGTTTCTATCCACAATTTATTTTAAATAATCGGAGCATTTATCACTAACGTAAAGAAAATTTTCTACAAGATGCCTTATTCATTATTGATTCGAGGAGGGTCACGAGTCTTAACCAGTCACTGTCTCACTAATCATCGAATTAAGATTGAGTAAGATTGTCAAGTGGGTAAATTAAAATCATTGCAAGAAAACGAACCCCGCTCAATCTCTTCTTTTTTCTTATGTGTTCCAGGTTCGGGCACGTATTGGATCCGATAGGTCTATATGTCTCCCATTCTTCTATGTGAATGACACTATGTTTACGTACCAAAGTCGGTTCCTTTTCTTGTCTCCTTTGCCGTCAGTAACAAGAGAGGGCTTCTTCTACTGTCCACCCGTTTAAGTCTTGTTTTGTTTTCTTCTGCATGAAAAAGTAATCGTCTCCTTGCGAGAACTTTTCTTGTGGAAATTGCGCGTGCTCCAACGCCTTTCATTTTCCAATTTCTGTCTGTCTGTCTGTCTGTCTCTCTCTCTCTCTCTATTACTGACCCGGGCAATGAGTTTTTCCTTATGACAATGTTCTCCTTGATGGTCCTTGGATGGTAGCTCACCAGTACATTGCGGTGAGGCAATGCAATGGCAATGAATTTCGACCAAAGGAAGCTTATATTGAGACAACGGTGGTTTTACTGTAGTTGAAATCGAAACATGTTCATATTCATTTCATTGTATCTTGAAAAATGTTGGCTATTAAGCCTGAACTTTTATGGAATTGGTATTGTTGGAGGAAATGGCGGTCTCTCTCTAACTGAAAGAATGTTCAATAGAAAAGAACGTCATATGATTTCATTTGAGATCCTTTGTTTAATTGAAGGAATGCTCTGCTTGTTCTTGTTCCATTTTTTCAGAATCGATTGGGCGATTCTCGGCTCCAAGGTGCAAACAGTCCACCCGGACCATGCTCAGCCTTACTTGAGCCTATCTTAATGTTTGAACTTGTTTTGTAATGCAAAGAATCAAACCTTTGTTTGTCCTTTATAGAGCTTTAGATTTATAGGAAAAATACGATTAATGATGGCGAAGGTCATCTCATGACTTCTAGTGGGTCAAGCACGGCAACGCAAACATTGAGTGCTTGAAGACTTGGACTTCACCGAGAATTTGCGGTGGAAAAGGAACCACATTTATTTATCAAAACAAAGCTTCAGTTGTGTCAAAATGATATGGTTGGACTGTGTGACAGCCTGTATTTTCAGAATTTGTTTTCGATTAAATAAATCGGGCCTTTCGTCGACACGCCCATAGTACTATTCTCTAAGCTGATTACTCACGAGATAACTGGACTATCTGGGGAAGTAATTAAGGAATCTAAATGCAATTGGACTTGAGAATTCGACCAGGAATCGATTGCTCGACCGTGTTGATTTGCAAGGGTCATTACGGCACTGTTGAAATCGATTAGAAACTGAAAATAGGTTGATTTGAATGAGATATGTGATCAGAGTGTGGGTGATTCCACCTGATTGCAAAATACTCGTCGATTGGCACTAGACCGATGTTTCAATCGTTTTGGTACCTGGTGCCCATAATTGAAACCTCGAGATTTTCACGACAACCGAGGGTCGCCAATGTATTGAAGATTTACGTTGTGACTCGAGATAAATTGATCACGGGTCAATTGCACAAAAAATTCCTAAAAAATTACCCGGTAGACTAGGTCACGCTAAAAGCATGCCAGATAGAAATTAACTAGGTCACGCTAAAAGCATGCCAGATTGAAATTAACCGTGAATTTGAACCCGATTTCAGAAATTGAAAATTCTGTGGTGTCACGATCTATTTTAGGAACGTCGACTTATCCTCTGAAGAATTTTCGAAGATTCCAGGAATTTTTCGGAAAATCGATTCGGACGTTGTGAAAAAATAGCGGAAATTCGGACGAGCCAAACTAAAGGAAATTTGGACTTACAAGCTGAGCCTTTGAGTGTCAGGGACTTACAGAAAATTGTTCGGGATTTTTCTTCAGCGAAATCGGAGAAAAGCCAGTGAGTCACATAAATAAATTATGGTAATTTCATAAAATAGCCGATAAATTAAAATCAATCATAAGTAGAATAAAAACCTAGGTACTGTAAGAAAAGTATTTGTGTCAGACATAAGAGAAGTCAATAATTAAAAAAAAAAAAAAAGTTAGTAGCTAGCTTAAATATGAGTCAAAAGCTTAAAAGCAATTGGTCATTAATTGGAAACTCAGCAGGAGCCAAACGCTACTAACTTCAACTAGAGTACCCATTAGTAACGTAATCACTCTAATTGAATTTGATCATTTATAGAAAGAATTAGTGAATTCAAAAAGTTGACAAAAGGATAATAAAAGTGGTAGCTCAATAAAAAATTTGTAAATTCTAGTAAAAAATTAACATTTTTTTAAGCAACTGAAATGAGAGATAAGACAACATTAATTGATAAGTTAATTAGAAAAAAAAAATACAAGAAACTCAAATAGAAGTTTATAATTTCATGCCATAGGTGGTAAATGGTTGATAAAAAAGTTACATAAAGAATTGCACACGGAAAACAAAACTTTTTTGTCATGGATAAGAGGAGTTGAAAACTTAAAAAAATATATAATCATCTGGAACTTGTTTACGCAAAATTAGTTAGTAACTTAATTGGAGCAAATTGTTAGTTGGTAATTTATAAGAAGAGTTGGTAAATTTAATAGGTTGGTAAATAAGACAAGTTAAAGTTTAAAATTAAATAGAAAATAAAATAGAACATAAATCAAATATATGTCGGTAAGCAACTCAAATAAAAATAAATCAAAACTAGTTAACAACTTATTAGGAAAAAAACGCGTATATTTCACACAAATAAAGGTTGATAAATTCATATGAGAAACGATAAAGTTAAGGCGTCCGTAAAAATGACAAATAAAAGTTGGTAATAACAACAAAAGTTGATAATTTTTTTATAAAAAAAAAAAAAAGAAGAAGCTGAATTCTGGTACTCAAGTAAGAGTTGATAATCCAAAACAATATATAATTTAATCAGAAAAAGTTGATAAATCACTCCAATAAAGATGGGCAAATTCATATGAGATTTGGTAAGTTTAAGGCATTGGCAACAAAGGCAAAGAAAAATTAGTGAAAGATAAAAATATATATATTAGTAATATGCAAACTCGATAATCTAATAAAAATGTGGATAAATTACCCCGAGTTACTGAAAATCAGTTAACGGGTAATTTTTTTTTTTTTTATCCGCATTTTTTGACACTTAGTTACTCCTTTATAAATCTACTGGCACCAAAAAGTAGTCCATTTTCTTTTTTTACAGAAAACTAGAATCATCGAATATTTTATTTGTAAGAAGTTTTACAGTAGAACAATACCGGTCAAAATACGAAATACGTTTCCAAATTCAGTTGATAGGTAAATTTTCTTTTATCCCCACTCTTTGCACCTTCATTGTATCCGGCAGAATAGCACTAAAAGGAAACAGAGAACTTATGATCATATCTGTCTCCATAGGGAAGCAATGAATTTGTCAAAATAGTTTCTGCATTGTTTTAACTTCCCAGAAGAAAGAATAGCCGAGAAAGAACAATATTGGCAAACAAGCATCGCGCCTCACATGAATAAACCTCTCAGCACAGTTTCTACATATGGTATTGACAATCAGATACATTTCTGTCAATGGCGATCGTGTTGGCGAAAGTCTAGATAGTACTGAGGAAGGAAGAAGGACAAGGAGGTATGGGGATGTCCACCGTGCCTTCCAGCATCAGAAGCACCTTCCTCATTGAAGGACGGAGCGATGGCTCTTCAAGGATGCACCAAAGAGCCACTTTAACCACTCTTTCCAACTGTCTTCTGTCGATCGATTCATCATTGACTAGTTTCTCTAGCTCGCGCTCCTGGAAACAGCTGTAGGCCCATTCTTCGAGCACGGCTTCATCATCGGGAAGGCTCCAATCCACACTTCTTCGGCAGCAAATGATCTCCAGCAACACGATGCCAAAGCTGTAAACATCTGCTTTCACCGTCACTGGCAAATTCTTGTGCCACTCCGGTGCAACGTAACCCTTCGTTCCTCTAATCCTTGTCATGGTGTTGGTTTGATCTGGCTTCATCAGCTTTGATAACCCAAAATCGGATATTTTCGCTCGCCTACATTCGTCGATTAGTATGTTCTGTGGCTTGATATCGCAGTGAATGATCTGGGTTTCACACTCTTCATGCAGATAGAGGAGGCCTCTGGCTATGTTTCGAGCAATTCCCATTTTTTCATCCCAGCAAGGTTGTTTCTCAGGCGTGAAGAGCAGATCCGCGAGCGACCCATTGCTCATGTACTCGTACACCAAAAGCCTGTTGTGTCCGTCAAGACAATAACCAAGCAATTGGACGAGGCTCCGGTGATGAGTCCTCCCGATAATTTTCACCTCGTTTTGGAATTCGCTTTCAACATCCGATGAGACCTTCTCTAGTTTCTTAACTGCAACAACCTTGAGGCTATTCAACAGTGTGCCTTTATACACTGTTCCGAATGCTCCCCTGCCAATCTCTTCGGCGAAATCTTTAGTTACCTTCTTCAGCTCTTCATAAGTAAATGATCTCAGCGAAATATTCTCTATCATTGTAGCGCTTCCCTCCTTGGGAAGTATTTCATTTAGCTGAACGCGATACCTGTAAACAACGAATCCTGACACTGCCAGTGTCATTAATGCGAAAGAAGTAGATGATGCAATTGCAAATAGAATGTCTCTCCGAGAAGGCCTTTTCTTTCCCTCCGGCATGAAGCCATTCGCTCCATTCCCATTAGATCCAGTCTCCCCTACCTTGATGGAGAGTATGTTTGCATTATTGAGGTCTCTCCTGCCATATTTCAAAGGAAGCCTCATCTTTTTGCAGGATTGGTCGTTGTATATCACTGCTTCGCAATTGCAATCCTGCAAGCATGCCTTTTGACATTCTTCGTTGGTAGAAAAAGTAAGAACAGCATACCAAATATCCTCCCATACAGTGTTAGAGACCGGTTGAATAGTGTACCTAGGGGCTGCGTCTGTGCTCATGCAGCTATCTGCAGTGAAGTTCCTCTCGCACCCAGATGTCCAGTTCCCCGGGTTCACATATCCGAATCCTAGAAGACACTTGCACTCGAGATTTTGATCATTCATGGCGCAAAACCCGTTGAGCCCGCATAAGCCCTTGGGGATACATTTGTTTTCAGAAGACGACCATATTATTGACAAATCCGCATTCTGGGTCGCGTTGTACAAGTACAGTCGCATAATCCCATCTGGGTCGATTCTCAAAAGGTAGATTATTCCTTCTTTTGGAGGTCCTCTACTTGCGGTGATATTGTTCACATATGTACCTGTTGCGTTCAACAGGTAGAGAGAACCGTCATTATCGAGATATAGTGTCACATTGTCACCGACTCCGTAGGTGCCAGATGCCCAGTAAGCGTGCTCGCCCGTGTCTGGAGTAGCTACAGGATACTGCACGAGGTTTCCATCCTTTTGCATTTTGAGGCGAAACAAACCAGTCGATTGGTCGCTCTCGGAAGCGCTCGAGTACAACTGCTGGCTTGGTGATAAATGCTGGCCTGCCAAGAGGGTGTCAATCGGCAAATCAGAAGTTTGCCATATGACGTCCCGCCTTGAGTTATACAGAACGAAATTGCCAGTGTCGAGCATAGAAGCTGAGACCGCAGTCTCCCTCGGAATGGCAACAAACGTCTCTTGCGCTTCTGTAGACTGCAGGACAAGTCTCCCGTCGCTGGTGAAACGTAAGGTGGAATTTCATGGGACCGGTGGATAGTCTCGGTTAGCGGTCCAGACTATGTTTTTACGCGGAGTTCGTGGAAGGAAAACCCCGACCGCATAACCGTCGCCTCGCTAATAGAACCCGAACGCGAAGGCACCGGAAGGCGACAGCCAGAAGGAATTGGTGGTGGTGGTGGTGTTGGGTGCGAGAGAAGCACCGAGGGTTATGTTGATCTTTCTTTGTGCAGTTGCAGGTGTGAAGAAGATGAATGCAAGTGCGAGAAGAAAGGGAAGCGTAGCAGCCATACGAATGAAGTGCTTGCAACGAAGGGCAGAATTAGCCATTAAAGCAAACTGAGGTCTACTTTTAATGCTACAGAACTCGTTTTGTGGTGTGAACAATTAGCTCTTTGGCCCATGCTTTATAGAGCTACATCAGCTTCTAAAGTGGAAATAATAACTAGAGGTCTTGACCATTCGTGGCATGAGACTCCAGACACGGACGTTCAAATGCCATGTTCCCAGATATTTCTTCTTTTTTTGTTTTCATAAACTCGCTGACACGGTGTTGTTACGATCGGAATCAATCATACCCACGCAATTCTAAAATCTTAAAGACGCAAGTAACGTGGTCCGCTAGTTATAGGATCCAGTACATTTTACGTGGTCCATATCGCCCCCAAAGAATCTTGCGCTTGTGGTCCCCTGGTGATCACTCCCAAATCTCATCGGATGGGCAGAGTTTGGCCAGGTTGAACCACAACCACGCATCTTCTAGAAGGGTTCCTACTTTGATAATATTTAAAACGACCTGACCTGATTACATCCATGGGACTAAACTTCAAAAGGAGTATTCAAGTATGAGGTAAAAGAGTACTAAAAATGTAATCACACCAGGTGAGAAATTTATATAATGATTACTTCCATTTTCACGAGATCCACTGCGTGCTTCTGGGAAAAAAATTTGAACACTCTTCACCGCTAAGGATGGGTATACATAGTATAACTTTTAACATCGCATCCATATATTCTATGGGCAAAAAGGAATATATTAAGGATATGTCATGATACAGAGGACTTTCTATCCATAATTAATTTTTGGCATGTATCGCCAGTATCAAGAAAATTTTCAACAAACCGCCCAATTCACAATTGATTTGAGGGTCTTAACTAGTTACCCTCTCAATAATCATCAAATTATGAGCGAATAAGGTCACAATAATTTCTACTCTCTATTTTTTACTCAAGTGGGTAAACTAAGCTCATTGGTGGAAAAACAAACATTTGCTCAATTTCTTTTTTTTTTCCCCTATATGATAGGTCTATACGTCTTGCATACGCATTCGTCAGTAATATTTCATTTACGTACCAAGTTAAACTTTTTTTCTCTTCTTGTTTTAGCTTTGACCACCAAGTCGTTCACTCCTGTCGATTTTGGCAGCCGGGCCCACTTTTTCCACTAGTCTCCCCAGTGATTATTTTAGTGAGTAAATAGAGACAGCTTCTTCTGCGGTTGACCCGTTCAATGCGGGTGGCGAAGCACTCGGAGTTTTTTAAGTCTTCCTTTGTTTTTTTAAGTTAGCAAGTCGTTGTCTCGTTGCGAGAACTTTTCTGGTGGAAATTGCACGCTCCAACGCCTTTTTTATTCTCCAATTTGCCACAACTTTTACTGTGGAACAGCTTACTTATAAATGAAAATAATATGAATTGTAATTGTCATTATTGTTATCTTTTAACTATATTAAAGTGATGTGCATTATTATCATTATTATGCTATCTTTATCTATACTAAAGTGGTGGAAATAATTGCCTAAAAAGTCTTAATTCTATTATACAATAGTTAATTTAGCTCTAAACTTTTCAATTTAATTTTAGACCTTAAGATTGTCTTTCTGGCCAATTTTGACCAAAAATTGATAACGTAAATTTTAATCATTTTACTTGACAAGGCTAGCTGGCATAGACAATTCTTTTTTCCTACCTTCCTTCCTTTTTGTCGCTTTCTTTTCTTTTTTCCCTTTGACTAGCCATAGGTGAGGGCCGCCCTCACTTGAGCGACCATCACCCCCACCAAATCGAGCGAGGGCATCATGGCCCTCGCAGACCACCCTTTGCCTAGGCTCACCCATGGCCAACAAGGGTGACCACTGCCTAAAACCGGTGAGTGCGATCCTCACTTGTGGCACCAGCCACAAGGAAAAAGGAAAAGAAGGGAAAAAATTAAAAAAACTTCCGAAAATTTAAAATATTACAAAAATATTCATATCAGTACCAGTTATACCACGTAGGAAGGCCGTTGTTCACGTAAACATTATCTAGTTTGAAAAAATTACAAAAAAATTACTTGTTTGTTGATTTGGACCATCGTAGAAACTTGTTCAATCTCGTTCTTACGAGTACATGCATTAGTTGCAGGATCGGCCCCCATGTACGCCCAGCACATCTGAACTCAAATTTTTAGATTGGATGAAACTCTCATGAGGTCTAATGAATCCACCGATTCAAAAATTTCCTACCTCGTGTCAAGTGGTAGGCGTGGTCCGCCTGGAAGGACCGATGCGAGTCTTCCCTGTGATGGCCAATCGGGTTTAACCTTTACCAGCACAGCAAGATTGGGTAAATTATTCAGAAAATTCTAAATCTATTGTACTTTTGAGAATTCAATCCTAAACATTTTAATATTATCAATTGAATCCTAAACCTTTTTAAATTTTGACAATTGAATCCATTTGGCTAATTTTGACTGGAAATCATCGACGTGGCAGTCTAGTCAATGCCAACATCCTAAATAGCGCATGATTTATTATTATGATTTATGAAAGGTATTTCGATATATATTGAATTGTGAAAAATTATACAATTTAGTTTGTGAATCAAAGTATTAATATGCTTTCTGATTTTGGTTGTGGGTCATTGGAGATTAAGGTTGATAGATTATGCTAAGTGCCTCTGTAAACCCATTAAGGGATTCGTGGATATGTATACTAGTTTTAGGATAACTTTGTAGGCCATTCATCAACAATATAAGTGGAAAACTAAGGAAGGGGGAATCTTGGTTGGTTTTGTCACGTGGT
This sequence comes from Eucalyptus tenuipes, assembly GCA_014182365.1. NCBI lineage: Eukaryota > Viridiplantae > Streptophyta > Magnoliopsida > Myrtales > Myrtaceae > Eucalyptus > Eucalyptus tenuipes. Next base: position 44,983,834 of record CM024544.1, read on the forward strand.
GTTATGTGTGATCATGATTATATACTTGAGCACAAGATTGGACAATAGAATTGACAATTTACTTGTGATTAATGAGATTGATTAGTGGACTAGACCACTGCTTATTTGTTTTGATTTCAGTGATGAAAATGATATTTCTACTATGAGTATAGTTATGTTCAAGTAATATATGGCTCATTTTGATCTTGAAGGTTTGTTACAATCTAGATTTGGTGTAAATGACTTATGTTTTTGTGTCTCAAATGCATATAGTGAATGCTCAATCTGTTTCGTCTTTGATGTTTTTTAGGTTCCTTGGCCAGCGGCCTATTGTACGAGAGTGCTATCATGGAGACTTTTGAGGTTGAATTCTTGGGTATGAATTTAGTTAGCTGTGTATGATTGAGTAGAGGTTGCTAGATATAGTTGTTAGTTAGAGTTATAAATATGTCTGACAATAGTTGTTGGGTTGGCCAACTTAAGCTGTAAATATTCTTTTTCATAGACTATAGAAAACTCTGATATTATAATGATATGACTTTTTATCAAATATATATGAATGTCTATATGTCGATATTAAATTGAATTATGGTTACATTTGAGACTACGTTCTTTGGATAAAAGGAAAATCATGTCGTTGTGTCCGTTCTTGTTGAGTTGGGGCTGTGACGGCAGCCATTATAGAAGTGAAGCGCCTGTAATGGAGGGTTGAATCAGCCATCAAAGCAAAGTAAGATTATGCAGCTCTTGAGCCTATCTTTATGTTTGAACTTGTTTTGTAATGCGAAGAATCAACTCTTTGTTTGTGCTTTATAGAGCTTTAGATTTATAGAAAGAATACGATTAATGATGGTGAAGGTCATCTCATGACTTCTAGAGGGTCAAGCACGGCAACGCAAAAATTTAGTGCTTGAAGACTTGGACTTCACCAAGAATTTGCGGTGGAAAAGGAACCACATTTATTTATCAAGAGGAAGCTTCAGTTGTGTCAAAATGATGTGGTTGGACTGGGCATCCAATAGTCAGTCATGGATCAAGGATTCCAAATAAAAGTGAAGTTTTTTTTTTTTTTTTGGCTGTCGGAGACAAGAAAAGTTAGCAATCTAAAAAATCTAATAAATGCTGATAATTAACTCAAATAAGAGTAACGTAAAATTAATTATTGTTATTAGCAATCTAATACATTATTTCTCATGTCAGAGCAGTTCCTGATGGCTAGGGGCGCAGTTGTGGAGAGTTTAGATGGCACTGATTATCGAAGAAGGACAAGGAGGTATTGGAATGTCCACTGTGCCCTCGAGCATCAGAAGCACCTTCTTCATTGAAGGACGAAGTGATGGCTCTTCCAGGATGCACCAGAGACCCACTTTAACCATTCTCTCCAACTGTCTTCTGTCCATTAATTCATCATCTACAAGCTTCTCGAGTTCCCCAGCTCGAAAACAGTTGTGGACCCATTCTTCGAGAACGGCTTCATCATCGGGGAGCTTCCAATCCACACTCCTTCGGCAGCAGATGATCTCCAGCAACATGATTCCAAAGCTGTAAACATCCGCCTTCACTGTCACTGGCAGTTTCTTGTGCCACTCTGGCGCAACGTATCCGCGCGTTCCTCTCATCCTTGTCATGGTGTTGGTTTGATCTGGCTTGAGCAGCTTTGACAACCCAAAATCGGATATTTTTGCATGCTTATGTTCGTCGATTAGTATGTTCTGGGGCTTTATATCGCAGTGAATGATCTGGGTTTCGCACTCTTCGCGTAGATAGAGGAGACCTCTAGCTATGTTCCGAGCGATTCCCATCTTCTCATCCCCACGAGGTCGTCTTTCAGGCGCAAAAGCAGATCCGCGAGTGATCCATTGCTCATGTACTCGTACACCAAAAGCCTGTGCTGTCCATCAACACAATAGCCAAGCAGCTTGACGAGATTCCGATGATGCGTCCTCCCAATAATTTTCACCTCAGTTTGGAATTCACTATCCCCATCAGATGCGATCTTCTCTAGTTTCTTGACAGCCACAACCTCGAGGTCATTGGACAGCATGCCTTTATAAACTGTGCCAAATGCTCCCTTGCCAATCTGTTCGGCAAAATCTTTGGTCACTTTCTTCAGCTCTTCATAAGTATATAATTTCAGTGAAACGTTCTCTACTATTCTAGTATTTCCCTCCTCAGAAAATCTTACGTGTACCCGAGCACGATACTTGGAAACAATGAATCCCGACACAGCTAGTGTGACTAATGCAAAAGCAACAGAAGATGCAATCGAGATTGGAATCACTCTCCCAAAAGGTCTTTTTAATCTAGTCTCACCAACCTTGATATAAAGAGTGTTCGACTCGTCGAGGTCTCTCCTGCCGTATCTAAGAGGGAGCCTCTGCTTTCTGCAGTTTCCATCTTTGTATATCACAGCTTCGCAATTGCAATCCCGCAGACATGCTTCTTGACATTCTTTCTCGGTCAAGAACGTCAGTGAGTCATAGGTGGAGTTCTCCCACACGGTGTTATTGACCGGTTCAATGTTGTATCCAGGGAGGGGGTTTGTTTCCTCGCAGGTTTGGGCGGTGAACTTCCTCTTGCAGCCAGAACTCCAGTCGCCCTTGTTCACAGGCACGAATCCTGGGAGACACTCGCACTCGGCGTTCTGATCGATCATCACGCAAACATGTTGAAGCCGCATATGCTACCAGGGCTGCATTTGTTATTAGAAGAATTCCATTCCACGGACAAGCTCTTCCTGGCCTCGTTGTATGAGTACAGTCGCAAAATCCCATCTACATCGAGTCTCATAAGATAGATGATTCCTTCCTTAGGAGGTCCTCTACTGGGGGTGATATTCTTCAAAATTTCACCTGTTATGTTCAACAAGTAGAGAGAACCATCATTATCGAGATTTAGTGTTGCACTGTCACTGCCAAAGGTGTCGGACGACCAGTAATAGTTCAGCGGACTATCTATCGGATATTGCACGAGGTTCCCAGTTGTTTGCATTTCAAGGCAAAAGATACCGATCGATGGGTCGCTATCGGAAATGCTCGAAAGCAACTGTTGGCCCGGTGATAAGATTTGCCCTGCCAAGAAGGTATCGGTTGGCGAATGGAAACTCTGCCATATTTTGACCCCACTCGAGTCATACAAGACGAAATTGCCCGCATCGGAAAGGGAAGCCAAGACTGCCGCCTCGCTAGCATTGGCGACGAGCGTATACGCTCCTGGGGACTGCAGGACGAGTCTCCCGTCATTGTTGAAGAGCAGGGTGGAACTGCTCGGGACTGGAGGGTTGTTTCGGTTGGCCGTCCAAACCACGGTTCCACCTAGAGTTACTCCAACCCAGTAACCACGGTCGGTCCGGTAGAATCCGAATGCGAAGAGGCCAGAAGGTGAGAGCCATGAGTTGTTGGAGGAAGGGGTGCGAGATTCACCAAGGCTTATGTTTGTCTGTCTCTGTGAAGTAGCAGTTATGAAGACGAATGCAAATGAGAGAAGAATGGGAAGGGGAGCAACAATGGAAGTGAAGCGCATGTAATGGAGGGTTGAATCAGCCATCAAAGCAAAGCGAGATCATGTAGCTCTTGAGACTGTCTTGATGTTTGAACTTGTTTTGTGGTGTGAAGAATCAGTTCCTTGCTTGTACTTTATAGAGCTAAGCATCTAGATTGGAAGATAATGTGCCTAGTGTTTTTTTTTCTCTCTCTATTACAGAGACCTTGACCCTAGAAAAGTCTACTTTTTAGAAAGAATTGGCCAAGGTCATCTCAAGACTTCCAGTGTGTTAAGCACGGCAACGCGCTTGAAGACTTGGATTTCATTATTAATGTGCGGTCGAAAAGGAACGACATTTGTTTATCAAGGCAAAGCTTCAATTTTGTCAAAACGATGTGATTTGATTGAGCATCCATTGGTCAGTCGTGGATCCAGGATTGCAAGTTCAAAAAAAGTTTTTTGTACTTGTAGAGATACAAAAAGTTGATAATTTAAAGAAAAAATTCTAATAAACATTCGTAATTAACTCAAAATAGAGTTGATAACACAAAATTAATTAACAACTTAATCATAAAATAGTTTATAATCACTCTAATTGTAGTTGGTAATTTCTAAAAAGAGTTGGTAAATTAAAAAATGTTACTAGAAAAAGGTAGAAGAAGCTGGCAACTCAATAGGCAACTTGGTAAATTAAAAAAGATAAAAAAAAAAAAAAAAAAAAAGATATATTTTTGGAAGTAACACAAGTGATAATTTGTAACTAAAAATTTAATTGGTAACTTCATCGGAAAAAAAGCTTATAAGTCAATACAAATAAATGTTGACAATGTACTCTAATAGTTGGCAAATTTAATTCATTTGTAAGAAGAAATAAAACTTGGTATTGATAAGAGAAGTCTTGTTTATTTGTCAGTCATAAGAGAAGCCAAAAATTTCTGAAATAATTAAATAAATAAACATTTGTGACTAGCTCACAGAAGAGTTCACATCATAAATTTAGTAATTTAATCAGAAACCCAACGGGAGCACAAGGCTACTAAGTTCAACTAGAATTACCAACCGGGAACCTCATTACTCTAATTGAAGTTGGTACTTTTCAAAAATAGTAGGTAAATTTACAAAGTTGGTAAGATAGGAAAATAAAGTGTTAATTCGGTAAAAATAAACGTTGGTGAACAATTCAAATTTGAGTTGGTAGGCCAAAAACAGTTATTAAGTTAATCAGAAAAAAGTCGATAAGTCAGTAAATGCTATTAATAAGAAAGGTAAATAAAAATTCATAAAAAAAAAAAATAACTCTTATTTTTATAAACTAGCCTATGCGTGTTGCAATGGACAAAACCAATCATATTAGATCTCAACACGAGTCTTAAATCTTAATAAGCAAATAGCTTGATATAGTAGTTTAAAAATCGAGTCCACGTGGATCCAATCCCCAAAAGGAATATTGCCCTTTCGTCCTTGTAATCACTGCCTAACCCTCTTCGGATCAATTAAGCCTAATCCATCCTCGAACTGTACAATCTAATAAAAGGGTCCCCACTTTGATGTTGTTTATGACGACTCGACTCATCCATGTGGACCATGCCTCGAAGAGAATATTTAAGTGTAATCATGCAATAGGTAAAGGAGTACCCAGAGTGTAATTACACTGGCTGGGATCATTTACTTATGATAACTCAATAAAGTCTCTCATATAATGTCGAAGTTGAAGCGTTACAAGTAGACTTAATTTTTGCAATAATTGCTTCCAATGTCTCAACATTAATTCAGTGCTCAAGGTAAAATTTTCAATGAATTTTTCACCACCAACGAATGATGTATGTAGTATAACTTTTAACATCATTCATTTTTCATCGGAAAAAGAGAAATAAAATAAACATATGCAATGACACACAAAACTCCTCACCCACGATTTATTTTAGAGCATATATCACCGGAGAAAAGAAGATTTTCTACAAGCTACCCAATTTACAATTAATTTGGGGGTTTTAACCACCCACTTTTTCAGTAATCATCAAATTAAGGATGAATAAGATTGCTTATGGGTAAGGACTTGATAATTTTTATCCGATTGGTTTATGTCTTTCATTCCATTCATCAATTGGTGTTCAATTTTCGTACCAAGTTGTCCTTTTCTTCTCTTCTTTTCCACAAGCCTCTCCAATGTTTTATCAATAACAAGAGAGGTTTTTCTACCATTGATCCGTTCAACGCATGTGAGGAAGCACTGGAAATTTTTTAGTCTTTTTTATGTTTTCTTTTGCATGAGAAAGTCATTGTTTTCGTGCGTGAACTTCTTGCGGAAATTGCATGCTCCAACGCCTTCTTTTTCTCCAATTTTTCGCAAGTTGCACTATTCTACAGTTTTACTTAAGAATAAGTAAACTAGAAATCCTAAAATTTGTCAAGAAATTACAATTGAGTTCTTAAACTTTTAAAAAGTATAATCAAATTTTAAAACTTATCACGAAAGTGCAGTTGAATCCTAAACTTTTAAAAAATGCAATCAAATTTTAATACTTCTCATATTGATGTATTCAAGTTCTTTTACTAACTTCATCTAATTAGACGAATGGAAAATGATGATAAGTTTTTGGGACTTGATTACACCAACTTGATAAATTTTATGATTTAATTGACTTTTTGAAAGTTTTAAAACTTAATTGCACTTACACTTATTTCTTATAGGGGTGGGGACGAACAAGAAAGAGGAAGGAAAAATAGAAATGGAAAAATGAAAAGAAAATAAAAATGGAATAATAAAAGAATAGAAACATGGGTAAGAGGTTTTTGTGAATCTGGACTAAGCGTGCGAGCTGATTTTGATTTTGGGCTTAGATCACTTAAAGGGAAATCAGAAATTTGGGCTTTCTTTATCGAAATAACCGGAACCCATCAAGTTAGGGCTGTAGTGGGACCAGCCTGACCCAACCTGGACCTCTATGGTTCGGGTTACACCCATATTCGGGCCAGATCCTTTAACCCGACCTGAGGCCTACTTTTTTTTTTTTTTTTGAATTAAAAAAGTTCCAAACACTCATAAGTCTTAGGAAAAAGCTAAAAAAATTAGAAAACCTTAGAATTTAGATTTTGACTAGTTTCACTAGATATTTCATGTTAATCTTGGTTTAAAACTAGCCTAGCATTAAAAACAAGTGTGAAAATGATTTGATAAAAAATGATGCTCAAAATTGAATAAACTCTTAGGGCTTTGTGATAGGGTTTCCTCGTCTCATTTGAGACTAATTATCAATTGTTTATGCACTTTCAATAAATTGATTGTCATTTACCTTTGGCCTAGTTAGGAATGGTATCTTTCTAATTTATTAGTGTTAAATACTTGTTTTTCCTTTCAATTTATTTAATGATTCCATGGTTGTTCATTATTATTTTAATGATTATGTACCCACATGATTACCTCTCATTTTAATGGATAGGTTTAAAATCAATTCAAACTGCCTGACAAACATCTTTTGAAACGAACAAGATTTGGTATTGAAAATGCATTGGTTAATCAATTAGTTTAGCCAAGTCTCCTGTCCTAGATCTCTAGTTGCATATGAAGTGAGATATGCTCTTATACCTCACTTGATTTCTAGCCGACCCCATTAGACTATTGGCAACTCCTCATTAGAAAATGCACATAGCGTCAACTTGAATACCTAACATTGCACGAGGTATGGATTTAGGAGAGCTCGCATCTAAAACGAAAGCCATAGGCTATGTCTCCCCCTTCCTTCCTCCCAAGACAGAAAAGGTAGGTCGCGACACATATACTTAATTTCCATCATAACCTTTACACTTTAGATTCCTATGGGAAAAAGAGAAATGATATAAGTACATGCCATGATACAAAGGGTTTCTATCCACAATTTATTTTAAATAATTGGAGCATTTATCACTAACGTAAAGAAAATTTTCTACAAGATGCCTTATTCATTATTGATTCGAGAAGGGTCACGAGTCTTAACCAATCACTGTCTCACTAATCATCGAATTAAGATTGAGTAAGATAGTCAAGTGGGTAAATTAAAATCATTGCAAGAAAAAGAACCCCGCTCAATCTCTTCTTTTTTCTTATGTGTTCCAGGTTCGGGCACGTATTAGGATCTGATAGGTCTATATGTCTCCCATTCTTCTATGTGAATGACACTATGTTTACGTACCAAAGTCGGTTCCTTTTCTTGTCTCCTTTGCCGTCAGTAACGAGAGAGGGCTTCTTCTACTGTCCACCCGTTTAAGTCTTGTTTTGTTTTCTTTTGCATGAAAAAGTAATCGTCTCCTTGCGAGAACTTTTCTTGTGGAAATTGCGCGTGCTCCAACGCCTTTCATTTTCCAATTTCTGTCTGTCTGTCTGTCTCTCTCTCTCTCTCTATTACTGACCCGGGCAATGAGTTTTTCCTTATGACAATGTTCTCCTTGATGGTCCTTGGATGGTAGCTCACCAGTACATTGCGGTGCGGCAATGCAATGGCAATGAATTTCGACCAAAGGAAGCTTCTATTGAGACGACGGTGGTTTTATTGTAGTTGAAGTCGAAACATGTTCATATTCATTTCATTGTATCTTGAAAAATGTTGGCTATTAGGCCTGGACTTTTATGAAATTGGTATTGTTGGAGGAAATGGCGGTCTCTCTCTAACTGAAAGAATGTTCAATAGAAAAGAGCCTCATATGATTTCATTTGAGATCCTTTGTTTAATTGAAGGAATGCTCTGCTTGTTCTTGTTCCAATTTTTCAAAATCGATTGGGCGGTTCTCGGTTCCAAGGTGAAAACCGCCCACTCGGACCATGCTCAGCCTTACTTGAGCCTATCTTAATGTTTGAACTTGTTTTGTAATGCAAAGAATCAAACCTTTGTTTGTCCTTTATAGAGCTTTAGATTTATAGGAAAAATACGATTAATGATGGCGAAGGTCATCTCATGACTTCTAGTGGGTCAAGCACGGCAACGCAAACATTGAGTGCTTGAAGACTTGGACTTCACCGAGAATTTGCGGTGGAAAAGGAACCACATTTATTTATCAAAACAAAGCTTCAGTTGTGTCAAAATGACATGGTTGGACTGTGTGACAGCCTGTATTTTCAGAATTTTTTTTCGATTAAATAAATCGGGCCTTTCGTCGACGCGCCAATAGTACTATTCTCTAAGCTGATTACTCACGAGATAACTGGATTATCTGGGAAAGTAATTAAGGAATCTAAATGCAATTGGACTTGAGAATTCGACCAGGAATCGATTGCTCGACCGTGTTGATTTGCAAGGGTCATTACGGCACTATCGAAATCGATCAGAAACTCAAAATAGGTTGATTTGACTGAGATATGTGATCAGAGTGTGGGTGATTCTACCTGATTGCAAAATGCTCGTCGATCGACACCAGACCGATTTTTCTATCGTTTTGGTACTTGGTGCCCATAATTGAAATCTCAAGATTTTCACGACAATCGAGGGTCGCCAATGTGTTGAAGATTTACGTTGTGACTCGAGATAAATCGATCACGGGTCAATTGCACAAAAAATTCCTAAAAAGTTACCCGGTAGACCATGTCACGCTAAAAGCGTGCCAGATTAAAATTAACCGTAAATTTGAACCCGATTTCAAAAATTGAAAGTTCTGTGGTGTCACGATCTATTTTAGGAATGTCAACTTATCCTCCGAAGAATTTTCGGAGATTCCGGGATTTTTACGGAAAATCGATTCGGACGTTGTGAAAAAATAGCGGAAATTCGGACGAGCCAAACTGAAGGAAATTTGGACTTCCAAGCCGAGCCTTTGATGTCAGGGACTTACAGAAAATTGTTTGGGATTTTTCTTCAGCGAAATCGGACCTCGATTTGGACAATCGGAGAGGAAATTAAAGCTTATATAATGAAATTCGAAATTAAGCATAAGGCTGAAAATTGGGACTTCAATTTGATTTAATTATGGAAAATTCTATTCAAGAAAGAATTGGGAACATGAGGATAAGTTTGAGAGACTTTTTGGGCATCTAATAATGAATTAGATATTTTTCCCTTGGACTTTTCTCCTAATTTCCCATCTCTTCTTCGTGGCCGACCCCTCCTGTTTAAGTTCCACTTTCATTTCTGCCCTCACCTTTCTCTCCTTTGTGCGGCCATTCCCCTACCGAAGCCTCTGTAGCTCCTTCTTTGATTTCATCCATCGAAGCCAGCCTCTACAGCTTCTGTTTCAATTTCTTTCCCCTCAACCCCATGCACGCCACGTCCCCACCTTTCCTCATTCTTTTGTTGACCCTCGAAGTCCACACCTTTCCTAGCGCCAGCAGCTGCTTCTCCATCTCTGCCCATCTTCTCCATCTTTGCAGCCACGAAGATGTCGCCAGCCCTCTTGCTGCCATGTCTGGGTCAACACCACCGAACCAACTCCTTCCGTTGACCCTCCAAGTTGCTGCCACCTCCATCGAAGTGCCCCTGCAGCTGCCGCTTCACCCATCAATCCCGTGCTCCTCTCTCCTCTTCGTCCACGCGTCCGCCAACTGCTCGCGAGAAGCCCAGCGAGTCAAGCAATTCGGCCACAATTTGGCCAAGTTTCGGCCCAGCAAGCTCCCGTCTGTTTGAAGTCCACGGGCCCAACATCTCCATGAATTTCGGGCCCAGTAAAGTCCATCAGCAGCCGATAAATTGAGTTCTTCAGCCTGTCTTCATTTTCAGCAGCCCAGTCTTGAAGCCCAAGCCCGCAAAGCTAAGCCCAATACAGCGACTCCCAAGCCCAAGAAGCAGGCCCAAGCCCATCTTTTTGCTATGGGCTTGCAAGGTTTCTTGGCCCAGTTCAAGTCCGTCGACGCCGCCGAAAATTCGGATTTCGGCCGCCGTGGCGCCGTCGTCACGGTGAACCGATTTCCGCAATAAACCAGTGAGTTTATGCATTAAAATCTTCTTAGTAGGCTAATGACATTTAATGGGTGTTTAGTTAATTTAATTAGGAATTAAGTGGTTAGTTAGATTAAATTAGTAATTTAATTATGCAATTATGCATGTTAAGTGGTTAGATTAGATTAAGTGAGGCCTAGATAAATTATATTATTTATCTAGAAGGGTTTAGGAATTTTCTGGGCCCGTATCAGTATTTAATTTAGTGATTTTGGCCTAGGTTAGTATTTTTAGCATTTAAATTGAATTACTTAATAATTTTAGAAATTAATTCATTATTAATTATTTTTCCGGAAATTAGGCCGGGATAGCCAGTGATCGGAATTTCGTGCTGATTGCAATGGTGTGGTTAAATTCTACAATCAGGTATTAGTTTGTGCAAATTGACTGCTGATTGGAATTTTAAGTATTTAAATCCAAAATTATGAATTTCCAATATTTATTCAGAAAATCCCGGGTGTCGAGTTTTAAACACCAAAAATGATTTTATATACGATATAAACCAATGGAATTTTAAATTGGAGATTATGAATTTTCTAGGTCCAATCTGATCATATACGCACATACGACTATTTTACCGTGTATTTTTAATACGAAGGAAAATACGCCAGGATCACTATTTTAATTGAGGCATTTAAGTGCAATGCACGGTGTCCTGGGCCGAAGTTGATTGGTCGTGTGTTGATTAAGAGAATCCGTCTTGAGCGCTTACGCCAGACACTATTAAATCCCTTTTTGGGTTACCCATACATTAGGGTATCGAGTCGCAGTAGATTCTGGATCTATGCTCCTTCGGGAATGCTATCTATGAGAGACGAAGCCGTGCTCAGTGGGGAAGAGACGATGCATGGCTACGCCAGTAGACAGCCGAACATAGGAGTCGGTTGTGCCTTGAGTTGCTTAATTAACAATTGAAACGCATGATTGGTTGAATTTGATGCGCATAATTATGAGACAAAATTATGTAGCATGGTATGGGACGTGTCATAACAATTTGGCCTTATAATCGGGACCTTTGTGATTAATTGAGTTGATGAGGTGTTTCAATTGTTATGTGCATTAATTATATGCATTGTGATATGAATTGTGTTGACCTGCAGGAAGGAACTGAGGCGATGTAAGTCCTCTATGCTAATTGTGTGATTGTGTGGTTAGGACGCCTCTTGGCGTATTACCCTCCTAATCGGGGTTTAGAGCGTGAACTCGCTGAGATTTATATCTCACCCCATCGTGGGTTAAATTTTCAGGGTCGTCGGGTGGAGAACTTGGAGCCGAGAGGAGGTGATCGGAAGTGTAGGTTACTTAGGACCGTTTCTTTTTGGAAAGCCAGTCTTTGTAGCCTTTTGGTCATAGACCTTGTACATTACTCTATGTGAATATAAAAGCATGTTTGTTTGTGAATTTGTTGTCCTGCTTTTCTATCTCGAGATGATTACTGTCAATGGATTTATTTTTGTTTCCGCATGTGCAATAAAACAAAAAGGGTCCGTGGCTCGTCTTGGGAAGTCGCAAAATATTATCGACCAGAGAGGGATGAGTATGCGCTCGGGGTTCGAGGTGTGACAGACTGAGCATCCGATAGTCAGTCGCGGATCCAGGATTCCAAATAAAAGTGAAGTTTTTTTTTTTTCTTTATCGGAGACAAGAAAAGTTGGCAATTCAAAAAATCTAATAAATGTTGATAATTAACTCAAGTAAGAGTAAATAACGTAAAATTAATTAGTAAATTAATTAAAAAAATTGATAATCTCTCTAATGATAGTAAATTTAAAAGTTGCTAGAAAGGCAGAAAAAGGTGGCAACTCAATATAAAAAACTTGGTTTTAAAAGGAAACAAATAAACTTAAGTAAGCAGCTTATATGAGAGTTTGTAACTGAAAACTAGTTAGTAACTTGATCGAGAGAAAAGCCAGTGAGTCACATAAATAAATTATGGTAATTTCATAAAATAGCCGATAAATTAAAATCAATCATAAGTAGAATAAAAACCTAGGTACTGTAAGAAAAGTATTTTTGTCAGACATAAGAGAAGTCAATAATTAAAAAAAAAAAAAAAAAGTTAGTAGCTAGCTTAAATAAGAGTCAAAAGCTTAAAAGCAATTGGTCATAATTGGAAACTCAACAGGAGCCAAACGCTACTAACTTCAACTAGAGTACCCATTAGTAACGTAATCACTCTAATTGAATTTGATCATTTATAGAAAGAATTGGTGAATTCAAAAAGTTGACAAAAGGATAATAAAAGTGGTAGCTCAATAAAAAAATTTGTAAATTCTAGTAAAAAATTAACATTTTTTTTAAGCAACTGAAATGAGAGATAAGACAACATTAATTGATAAGTTAATAAGAAAAAAATACAAGAAACTCAAATAGAAGTTTATAATTTCATGTGATAGGTGGTAAATGGTTGATAAAAAAGTTACATGAAGAATTGCACACGGAAAACAAAACTTTTTTGTCATGGATAAGAGGAGTTGAAAACTTAAAAAAATATATAATCATCTGGAACTTGGTTACGCAAAATTAGTTAGTAACTTAATTGGAGCAAATTGTTAGTTGGTAATTTCTAATAAGAGTCGGTAAATTTAACGGGTTGGTAAATAAGACAAGTTAAAGTTTAAAATTAAATAGAAAATAAAATAGAACATAAATTAAATATATGTCGGTAAGCAACTCAAATAAAAATAAATCAAAACTAGTTAATAACTTATTAGGAAAAAAAACGCGTATATTTCACACAAATAAAGGTTGATAAATTCATATGAGAAATGATAAAGTTAAGGCATCCGTAAAAACGACAAATAAAAGTTGGTAATAACAACAAAAGTTGATAATTTTTTATAATAAAAAAAAAAAAAAAAAAAGCTGAATTCTGGTACTCAAGTAAGAGTTGATAATCCAAAACAATATACAATTTAATCAGAAAAAGTCGATAAATCACTCCAATAAAGATGGGCAAATTCATATGAGATTTGGTAAGTTTAAGGCATCGGCAAGAAAGGCAAAGACAAATTAGTGAAAGATAAATATATATATATATATATATATATATATATATATATATTAGTAATATGCAAACTCGATAATTTAATAAAAATGTGGATAAATTACCCCAAGTTACTGAAAATCAGTTAAAGGCTCATTTTTCTTTTATCCGCATTTTTTGACACTTACTAACTCCTTTATAAATCTACTAGCAACAAAAAGTAGTCCAACTTTTTTATTTTATTTTTTACAGAAAACTAGAATCATCGAATATTTTATTTGTAAGAAGTTTTACAGTAGAACAATACCGGTCAAAATACGAAACACGTTTTTAAATTCAGTTGATAGGTAAATTTTCTTTTATCCCCACTCTTTGCACCTCCATTGTATCCGGCAGAATAGCACTAAAAGGAAACAGAGAACTTATGATCATATCTGTCTCCATAGGGAAGCAATGAATTTGTCAAAATAGTTTCTGCATTGTTTTAACTTCCCAGAAGAAAGAATAGCCGAGAAAGAACAATATTGGCAAACAAGCATCGCGCCTCACATGAATAAACCTCTCAGCACAGTTTCTACATATGGTATTGACAATCAGATACATTTCTGTCAATGGCGATCGTGTTGGCGAAAGTCTAGATAGTACTGAGGAAGGAAGAAGGACAAGGAGGTATGGGGATGTCCACCGTGCCTTCCAGCATCAGAAGCACCTTCCTCATTGAAGGACGGAGCGATGGCTCTTCAAGGATGCACCAAAGAGCCACTTTAACCACTCTTTCCAACTGTCTTCTGTCGATCGATTCATCATTGACTAGTTTCTCTAGCTCGCGCTCCTGGAAACAGCTGTAGGCCCATTCTTCGAGCACGGCTTCATCATCGGGAAGGCTCCAATCCACACTTCTTCGGCAGCAGATGATCTCCAGCAACACGATGCCAAAGCTGTAAACATCTGCTTTCACCGTCACTGGCAAATTCTTGTGCCACTCCGGTGCAACGTAACCCTTCGTTCCTCTAATCCTTGTCATGGTGTTGGTTTGATCTGGCTTCATCAGCTTTGATAACCCAAAATCGGATATTTTCGCTCGCCTACATTCGTCGATTAGTATGTTCTGTGGCTTGATATCGCAGTGAATGATCTGGGTTTCACACTCTTCATGCAGATAGAGGAGGCCTCTGGCTATGTTTCGAGCAATTCCCATTTTTTCATCCCAGCAAGGTTGTTTCTCATGCGTGAAGAGCAGATCCGCGAGCGACCCATTGCTCATGTACTCGTACACCAAAAGCCTGTTGTGTCCGTCAAGACAATAACCAAGCAATTGGACGAGGCTCCAGTGATGAGTCCTCCCGATAATTTTCACCTCGTTTTGGAATTTGCTTTCAACATCCGATGAGACCTTCTCTAGTTTCTTAACTGCAACAACCTTGAGGCTATTCAACAGTGTTCCTTTATACACTGTTCCGAATGCTCCCCTGCCAATCTCTTCGGCGAAATCTTTAGTTACCTTCTTCAGCTCTTCATAAGTAAATGATCTCAGCGAAATATTCTCTATCATTGTAGCGCTTCCCTCCTTGGGAAGTATTTCATTTAGCTGAACGCGATACCTGTAAACAACGAATCCTGACACTGCCAGTGTCATTAATGCGAAAGAAGTAGATGATGCAATTGCAAATAGAATGTCTCTCCGAGAAGGCCTTTTCTTTCCCTCCGGCATGAAGCCATTCGCTCCATTCCCATTAGATCCAGTCTCCCCTACCTTGATGGAGAGTATGTTTGCATTATTGAGGTCTCTCCTGCCATATTTCAAAGGAAGCCTCATCTTTTTGCAGGATTGGTCGTTGTATATCACTGCTTCGCAATTGCAATCCTGCAAGCATGCCTTTTGACATTCTTCGTTGGTAGAAAAAGTAAGAACAGCATACCAAATATCCTCCCATACAGTGTTAGAGACCGGTTGAATAGTGTACCTAGGGGCTGCGTCTGCGCTCATGCAGCTATCTGCAGTGAAGTTCCTCTCGCACCCAGATGTCCAGTTCCCCGGGTTCACATATCCGAATCCTGGAAGACACTTGCACTGGAGATTTTGATCATTCATGGCGCAAAACCCGTTGAGCCCGCATAAGCCCTTGGGGATACATTTGTTTTCAGAAGACGACCATATTATTGACAAATCCGCATTCTGGGTCGCGTTGTACAAGTACAGTCGCATAATCCCATCTGGGTCGATTCTCAAAAGGTAGATTATTCCTTCTTTTGGAGGTCCTCTACTTGCGGTGATATTGTTCACATATGTACCTGTTGCGTTCAACAGGTAGAGAGAACCGTCATTATCGAGATATAGTGTCACATTGTCATCGACTCCGTCGGTGCCAGATGCCCAGTAAGCGTGCTCGCCCGTGTCTGGAGTAGCTACAGGATACTGCACGAGGTTTCCATCCTTTTGCATTTTGAGGCGAAACAAACCAGTCGATTGGTCGCTCTCGGAAGCGCTCGAGTACAACTGTTGGCTTGGTGATAAATGCTGGCCTGCCAAGAGGGTGTCAGTCGGCAAATCAGAAGTTTGCCATATGACGTCCCGCCTTGAGTTATACAGAACGAAATTGCCAGTGTCGAGCATAGAAGCTGAGACCGCAGTCTCCCTCGGAATGGCAACAAACGTCTCTTGCGCTTCTGTAGACTGCAGGACAAGTCTCCCGTCGCTAGTGAAACGTAAGGTGGAATTTCGTGGGACCGGAGGATAGTCTCGGTTAGCGGTCCAGACTATGGTTTTACGCGGAGTTCGTGGAAGGAAAACCTCGACCGCATAACCGTCGCCTCGCTGATAGAACCCGAACGCGAAGGCACCGGAAGGCGACAGCCAGAAGGAATTGGTGGTGGTGGTGTTGGGTGCGAGAGAAGCACCGAGGGTTATGTTGATCTGTCTTTGTGCAGTTGCAGGTGTGAAGAAGATGAATGCAAGTGCGAGAAGAAAGGGTAGCGTAGCAGCCATACGAATGAAGTGCTTGCAACGAAGGGCAGAATTAGCCATTAAAGCAAACTGAGGTCTACTTTTAATGCTACAGAACTCGTTTTGTGGTGTGACCAATTAGCTCTTTGGCCCATGCTTTATAGAGCTACATCAGCTTCTAAAGTGGAAATAATAACTAGAGGTCTTGACCATTCGTGGCATGAGACTCCAGACACGGACGTTCAAATGCCATGTTCCCAGATATTTCTTCTTTTTTTCTTTTCATAAACTAGCCGACGCGGTGCCGTTACTATTGGAATTAACCATACCCATGCAATTCTGGTGTCTTTTAGACGCGAGTAACTTGGTCCGCTAGCTAAAGGCTCCATTCATTTCGCGGAAAATAATTTACAGGAAAATATTTTCCGAATTTTCCTATTGTTCGTTTCACTAAAATAAATTCGCTTTAAAAAAAATGTTTTTATGAAAGGAAAAAAATCTTCTAAATTAAGAGAAAATGTTTTCCATTTTTGAAAAGTGAAAAACATTTTCCTCACTTGATTTCTCTTATCTCACACCTTTATAAATCCTCACTTCCTCATCTTTTTTTTTTCTTCTTTTCTTTTTTTGTTCAAATTATTTTTTAATTTTCTTTTCTTTTTAATTTGAATTATTTTAATTTCTTTTTTCTTTTCTATTTCTTTTTAATTTCTTTTCTTTTGTTCTTTATTTTTCCTTTTCTTTTCTTTGTTTCCCATCTTCTTCTTTCTTGGCTAGTCGTCGGCCGTTGTCAAGCGAACCTCGAGCTCGTCGATCTCAAACTCGCGCTCTGCACTCTTGCTTATCCTTTTCTTTATTTATTCTACCCTGTAGTTGTACATTACTCAAGCAAATGGCTCTACATGCTTTACTTCTTTTTTCTTTTGTTTATTAGAACACAAAAGACACGGGGGAACCACCGGCCGCGGTGGCTCCGCTGGCAAAGTCTTCCCCATCGTGGGGGGACCCACTGGCCCCTTCTCGGAGGGCGAGGGTTCGACTCGCCACGGAGACGCTTGGCGTCTTACCCGTTCCACGGGGGTGGTGGGTCCTCCCGTAGGGCCCTAGGGTTTACTCCAGCCGCCGCGGCGTACGGGGCTTCCCTGGGTCATCAAAAAAATAAAAAAAAAAAGACACAGGGGAAGAACATGCCACTCAATGGAAGATTCTCATAAGGGCTGTACATGCTTTGCTTCTTTTCTCTTCTGCTTCTTTTTAAAATCCATACGAACATTTTTTTAGAGTAGATGAGCATTTAGCGACAATGAGAAAACAAAGATATGAAGTAAGTTTGCCTAGATTTAAAGGCAAGTTCATATTTGATGGATTTATAGGTCGGTAAGTGATGCATGCCTAAATGGTAAAGTCTGAGAAAATATTTTCCTTACTGAATATCGGAAAATATTTTTCGAAACATTTTTAAGTTTTAGCCGAACACCGAACATATTGTCAATTTCCATCTGAGAAAATATTTTCCGAAAATGGCCAATTTTCCACGAAACGAATGGACCCTAATTACTTCCGTTGTTGTCCCTTTTTTTTTTTTTGGCCTCTTCTTGTTTTAGCTTTGACCAACAAGTTGATCACTCCTGTCGATTTTAGCAGCCGGGTCTACTTTTCCACAAGTCTCTCCACTGATTATTTTAGTAAGGAGGGAGAGACAGCTTCTTCTGCGGTCGATCCGTTCATTGCGGGTGGGGAAGCACTCGAAGTTTTTATAAGTCTTCTTTTGTTTTTTTAAGTTGGTAAGTCGTCGTCTTCTTGCGAGAACTTTTCTGGCGGAAATTGCACGCTCCACCGCCTTTTTATTCTCCAATTTGCCACAACTTTTACTGTTCCACAGCCTTACTTATAAATGAAATAATGTGAATTGTAATTGTCATTATTGTTATCTTTTAACTATATTAAAGGGGTGTGCATTATGTTCGACCAGAAAAAAAAATGATGTGCATTTTTATCATTATTATATTATCTTTATCTATACTAAAGTAGTGAGGATAATAGCCAGAATAGTCTTAATCCTATTGCATTATGATTAATTCAGCTCAAAATTTTTCAATTTAGTCCCAAATTTTAAGATGATCTTTCCGGCCAATTTTGGCCGAAAATTGATAACGTGAACATTACTCATCTTACTTGACACAGCTAGCTAATATAGACAATTTTTTTATATATTTTTTTCTTTCCTTTTTTTCTCCTTTCTTTTTCTTTTCCCCTTGACTAGCCACAGGTGAGGGCCGCCCTCACTTGGGCAACCATCGCCCCCACCAAATCTAGCAAGGGCATCATGGCCCTTGCAAACCACCCTTTGCCTAGGCTCACTTGTGGCCAACAAGGGCGACCATTGCTTGCAACCAAAGAGCACCCCCCTCACTTGTGGCACTTGCCATAGGGAAAAGGGACGAGAAAGTGAAAAAAAAGAAAAAAAATAGAAAAGATTCAAAAATTTTAAAAATTACAAAAATGGTCCACATTAGCATAGGCTAGCCACGTATGAAGGCTGATGTCCACGTCAACGATATCTGATTTGCAAAAATTGCAAAACTTTGCTTACTTGTCTGTTGATTTGGACCATCCAGGAAACTTGTTCAATCTCGTTCTTACGAGTACATGCATTAGCTTCAGGTTCAACCCCCGTGTACGCACAGCACATCTTAACTTGAAATTTTAGATTGGATGAATCTCTCATGAGGTCTAATAAATCCACCGATTCAAAAAATTCCTACCTCGTGTCAAGTGGTAGGCGTAGTCCGCCGGGAAGGACCATGCGAGTCCTCCACTTCCCTGTGATGGCCAATCGGGTTTAACCTGGGGAGTGCCCTTTGGGAATGACCCATTCAAACTAACTTTTTAAGTCAAGTCTCCTCTCTCTTTTTTAAGTCGTCAGTGGGAAGAAGATCACTACAAGTGCTACAACTTTCATAGACACTTACTTGAGTATTATAACTTTTTCTAAACCACTTGAATGTTGTAACTTTTAAAAAATGTTTACTTCAATGTCATAACTTTCAATTGATCACTTAAGTACCATAATTTTTTGATATTATTCACCGAAGTATTGGAAATTCGACATTGGCATGACACTTGTAGTGAATGTTATTAAAAACTTATGACAATAAAGTGATCAATCAATTGAAATGTCATATGGCACTCAAGTGATCGGAAATAAAAAAAGTTACGACGCAAAAATGAGCTCTGTAAATAAGTTATGACACTTAAGTAATTGGACAAAAAAAAAAACAATCTATGACTCTCATGTGAGTGTCATATAGAAGTTATGAAATTTGTAGTGCTTTTTTTTTTTTTTTTTTTTTTCCAATAAATAACATGTGCTTGAAAGAAGCATTAGGCAAACGCCAAAATGTTATCTCAAGAAATCGTATTAATCTGGAAGGACTTGTTATTTTAATTGTGAGAAAAGATCAACTCAAAAAAAAAAAAATTTGAAATGATCTTTTGATGACATTTTCTCTGAAATTGATTTAAAGTGTTAATTCTACATATCAAAGTGAATTTAGTACATGCGATGCTTCCAACATTGATTGTTTAAAATATTTTCAACTTTTGATTAGGCATTGGAATTGTCAAGGTTTGGATCGTATTTAAAATGCCTGCGACATTTGTGAATGCATGATATGTGTCTCAAACTAGCCTTGGCAATTAAATATTCTCCATAACCAAGATGCTCATTTGTCTAAATGTTTCCCTTTCCTTTCTTGATGTTTCAAATACACCCAAATCTTTGAAGCATCACATGAATCACGCATGCATGAAACTATTTCATTTATTAAAAATACATGTGATTGTGATTGGCGCCTGTCAATTGAATAAGTCATCCGCCGTCGGCTCACTAAAATTGTTTGATTATTTGAGGAATTAATTTTTTTCTTCTTTTTTCTCTTTTTTTTTTTAAAGTAATAAAAAAAATTATGACCCTCATGTGAGCGCCATATAAAAGTTATGAAATTCGTGGTGCTCTTTTCCCAATAAATAATGTGTTCTTGAAAGAAGCATTGGGCAAACACTAAAATGTTATCTCAAGAAATCGTGTTAATCTGGAAGGCCTTGTTATTTTAATTGTGAGACTCTTTTGTCGGTGAACCGTTCGCATTATTTTTAAAATAGCATGAGTTGAAAGTGACTGGCATTTCTATGTCCATCTTTTGATTGTATAAAATTCACATTATGACAATCGAGGGTCATGATATTAACCTGTGGTTTAGCCGAAGACTCAAAATTAAGAGAACTGGAATAATCTTTAGTGGTAGAACACGAGGACGGGAAATCCTTATCCTGAATCGGGAAGGTCATCGCTGGAAATCTTTTTTTTTCCTTTTTTTGTCAAATGAAAAATTTCATTCATTTCCACGTAAATACAGTAGAGAAAACAAGACAAATCTCAAACAAATCCCCCCCCAAAAAAAAAAAAGCTCCAGATAAGAAGATAAATATTCAAAAAAGATTAGGGATCACACACTCAAATAGCAGATTTGTCACTTCTTTAAATCAAAATTGGTGGCCAGTCACTAAATCCATCTTCAATATTAAGCATACATCAAGATCTCTATTTGTTGCTACGGCTTTGCCTTTTAGCGGTGTGCATCTAGGTTTGACAACCCTAATCAAATCACCATTTAGAGTAATAAGGTTGAACGCACACAAATTTTATATTTGTGAGAGCAAAGCCTTCAAAAACTCCTCTGATCTCATTCGAAACAAGACTGTGCACCAACGAAACCTAAAAGAAGCGAAACCGCAAAATCATACACACCAAAAACTCCATTCTAGACTAGATTAGGATAGAAAAGTCCCCTCACACGAAGCTCGTACGTCACTTGACGTTGGAGACTATCTGGGGGTAGCGAGGAGCACCAAAAATTTCGAAAAATCTTGATTATTGATCTGTAATTTTCCTACGCTAAATACCTTAGATTTGGCTTTTATGGACGGGATTGCAAACTGATGTGAGATCGTTTTGGCAAGTTGGGGTTTAGAAATAATGTAATTATGATATAGTAATATGTGGTGACCAATGGAAGTGAGATCCGATGTTTTAATATGTGGCGACCAATCTATTTTCATCGCTAGAGCTAATAGAGATGATATTATTTTTGTCACGTTCTATGGGCGGACATGCTCGTGGATGGCAATCGGCGATGACTTCTCCTTTTCACCTTAATCGTCGGAACAAGATCAGCCGGCTGATAATGATGATCAGAGGCAATGATGATCGGTTGTCGTGGAGATGGTCCTTGTGCGGTGGCCGGCCAAAAGGACTTACCAAATTTTATTTTAGCTTTGTCTTCTTGTTCGGTCTTATCCGGTCCGAGTCGACAGTCACAAGACATGGGAAATTTTGGATGTCAATATAGTCGAATTTTTTTCCTAAAAACTAGATATAATCGTTTGTTGAGTCTCTTTTATAATCCCAGTTTATTCAGTGCTCATGTCCATATATTCGCTTCTTCACATCGTCAAACGAAATTACTCTTTTTACAATGCTTGCACGTGGTTACGCCGCATCATTGTCTGCTCCACGGGGTTAAGAAGATCAATCTGTAACCAAAAATAAAAATAGAAATTAGAGCTCCATATCTGAAAGAACGTGATAAATCTTAGACAAGGAATGGTAAAGTTTTCAATGAGATATCTGAAGTGAAGAGAGATCTAGGAATGGTAGAGTTTCTGATGAGATAACTGAAGTGAAGAGAGATCTAATTTCTCTCTTAAGAGTGTATATGTGGATTATTTTTCCTCATCTGGTTTTCGGCAAGAGGAATTTTTTTAGCGGTTCCAATGTCCATCCTCCAAATATATCAAAGAAATTCTTGCAAAAAGCTGGATCAAGTATGCCCGCAAAATGATCGCCTAGTAATTTTCTAACGTAGTTGGTAATCTCCCAATTGTAGAGCGTAATTGGTAAAAGTCGTCTATTCATTAACGTTTCCAACTAATAAGCATTCCGCCCCCTTGATAACTTAGTTGATCATGTGTTTAAGCCCTAAAGAAGGTTACCAACTTTGTCTACATTCCATGCAGAAGAGACTGACTTGTGAGAATCTGTTCATTCCAATGGTTGATTGGTAGTCCGCTCACAATATGTATTGGAAAGGTGGAACCAACCTCTGCTGCGCGTAGCCAACATCAACCATCTTGCTAAAGTGAGCACATTTGCTAATCCTTTATTATAAATACACTAAGCAACTGGAATTGGATCAAGCAACAGTAATTAAAGCATCAAGAAAACGAAAATAGACCAAGCATAGTCGCATGCTTGAGCTCAAGTCACTCACATTATTGACAAATTTCAGCGAGGAGGGAAGTGGAAGAGATGAAGAAGACAGTCACATGGAACTGAGGAGGGACGAAGCGATGGCTCTTCCAGGACGCACCACAAGCCTACTTTAACCACCCTTTCCAGTTGCCTCATTTCGACCTCCTCGAAGTCCTCTAGCTTTGCCAGATCACCTGCCTGAAAGCATCCGTAAACCCATTCTTCGAGAACCGCTTCCTCCTCAGAGCGGCACCAATCCAGGCTCCTCTGGTTGCAAATTATCTCCAGCAACACAATCCCGAAGCTGTAGATGTCGACTTTCACCGTCACAGGTAATTTCTTGTGCCACTCAGGTGCTACGTACCCTCTAGTTCCCCGGATTCTAGTCTTGGTCTTGGTCTGATCCGGGTTCAACATCTTCAATAGTCCGAAATCAGATATTTTCGCCCTCCTATTCTGGTCGATTAGTATGTTGTGAGGCTTTATATCACAGTGGATAATCTGCGTCTCACACTCCTCGTGGAGGTTAAGGAGGCCTCTGGCTATATTGCGAGCGATGCTCATTTTTTCATCCCAATGAGGCTGTCTTTCTGGTGTAAAGAGTAGATCCACGAGTGAGCAATTGGTCATATATTCGCACACCAAAAGCCTGTTGTTCCCATCCTGACAATAACCAAGCAGGCAGGCCAGGTTCCGGTGACGAATCCTCCCAATGATTTTCACCTCAGCTCGGAATTCGACGTCCCCATCAGATGAGATGTTCTCGAGCCTCTTTATGGCTACCACTTTTCAACGATTCAGCAGCATGCCTTTCTAAACTGCTCCGAAAGCCCCCTTACCATTCTCATCCTTGAAATCCTTGGTCACTTCCTTGAGCTCCTCATAAATGAAGCATCTCAGTCCAACATTCTCTACCGATCCGATGCTTACTCCATGATCTATAAACATTTGATGTCCCAAGAGCCTGTTCTGGTAAACACAGACCCCGAGATAGACTAGAATTATCAACGCCAAAGCAATCAATGAGATGCTCACGACCAAAATGTCAATCCTGATCTGCTTTTTGACGTGCTTCGGTGCATTTGCATCCAATGTAGCGGTACTCAGCTTGATGGAAACTATGTTCGAATTGCTGAGGTCTCTCCTGCCGAACCTCGAAGGGAGGCCTTGCTTTTTGCACTCCTTTGTTGTATATCACGGCACCGCAATTGTAGTCGGGCAAACATGTGGCTCTACATTCCTCAATGGTTTGTAATTGCTGGACAGAGTATGAATCGTCTTCCTGTTCAAACAAGTTATTGAGTCGGTGTGTGGTTGAAAGAGACATTGCCATACACCAAAGGTTATCCCGAGAACTCATTTCCGTCTTGAAGCCTTGATATTTTAATTGTGAGAGACTCTTTCATTGGTTGTGTTGGTTTCATGCCAAGGCACTTTCCTGGAATGTGAAACAAAAACAGGGGCTACGACTAGGATTGTCATCGGTGGTCCTTTCGCATTATTATTGCAATAGCATGAGTCGAAAGTGATTAGCACTTCTGAATCCATCTTTTGATAGATAGAATTCACATGATAACAATCAAAGATTAAGATTGTTAGAGATAATTGAGGACTTCTCTAGGAGAACTTCTTATATTAGAGATATTTGATAATTACATCGACTCTTTGTAACTCTCAAGATTGCGTGTATATCTTGATTGATATATTATCTTAGATAGTCATCTAATAAAGTTTATAAATAGGCTTGTGTATTCTTTTTCAATATATATCGAATTATATTGAAATAAAAAAAAATCAAATTCTTCTCTTCTCCATCATTACTTTAAGATATTGGCTGATGGTTTAGCTGAGGACTTAGAAATCAAGGCTTTGTTTGTTTCACGAAAATTGAATGATTTAGAAATATTTCCTTAAAACCGATCGTTTATATCACTTACAAAAATAAATGAATAAAAAATATTTTCATTGTCCATGAAAATACTTAAGATCAATTGTTATCAATAGTGAAAATATTTTCCATTGGTTAATTATTTTAAGTAACGCAACTGATTTTCTTAAGGAAAATATTTATTAAATCATTTATTTGCTGTGAAACAAATGGAGGTTAATAGAATTGGAATAATCTGGAGTGAGAGAATACGAGGATGGGAATCTAGAAGGCCTTGCTGGACACGGGGAACCTATAGTGCCCGAAAGTCACGCGTATACTTTTTCTGTGGGAATCTTGACTGAAGATTTTTGTGGCTTATGTACACCTAAATCCTGCTTTCTTCATGTTAGACCGCTCTCTTTGGGATGATCAAGTAACTTTAGAATGATTTTCATCCGGGTACCTGAGTTTTGAGTTTGGACTCCTTTGTATGGTATTAGCCAGGGATGGAAGTGAGAGACATGAATGATTCCTATGTCACATCTTCTCTCACTTGACTATATCACATAGAAAATTCGTTGGAGGATTTGCAGATGTAAACTCTCTTTTGGTATACTAATCTTCAAGATAAAAAAGCAGATAGTAAAGGTTTTAAACTATGACTATAAATACTTGTAAAGTATGATCGGACCGTCTAATAATTCTGTTACCAGCACAACATAATATAATCCTAATCAATATTCATACAAAACCCGTTAAGCCGCGTTCGCCCGCTGGGCTGCATCCGTCAGTTGGGACATCCATTTCAATGGACCAATCGCTCTTTCTGATTATGTTGCATAAGTATAGCCTGAAAAGCCCATCTGGGTCAATCCTGGCAAGATAAGCCATATCTTCTTTAGGAAGTCCTTGACTCGTGATAGAGATCGAATAGCCGTCCAATAAGTTAGGATTGTTTCCTAATTTGGAGGATTTTTTTTTTTTTTTCGATTTTGCGGATATGCATATTCTCATCAAATATTCTACGGAAGACAGCAATTATTCTAACTAGGCAATCAAATATTTCAGATCGACTAAGGATAAGATAATTACCTAATTTGAGGATTAACTTTCGAAATTCGAACTCGACATGATCGGATTGGCGATTTGATGAACGGCGGTGGGCAACTCACGGCCGAGGATGTCAACGGCGGCAGATTAGCACAATGACAGCAGCGACCCACGAGTGGGGTGACTTGGTGTTGTCAGACTTCGCGGCATGGTAGCAAGCATCGTCATCAGGACAACTTGGCAAGCTGCACTGAGCTTGGCTCACGGCGGGGAACGGCAGGCTGTCAAGTCAAAAGTAGGGAGCTCAACGCAGCGGCAGGGAACTCAGCTCGGCGGCAAGGCTTGGGTCTTCGCGGCTTAGCACAGCAGGGACGACAGCTGGCCATTGGCAGGGCAGTAGCGACTAGGCTAGGTCGTCGCAGCAGAGGAGGCGCAGCCATGTCGTGTGGGGCACGGGGTTGCGACCAAGGGAGGAGTTGGCTCGGTCATGAGGCAGCGATCGTCGGCGTCTCATGTCTCGGCTCAACACGCGAGGGGTAGGTCACGTTGTCAGGTAGGATGGCATGACAAGGATAGTAGGGCTTGACCCCGCAGGTAGCTTGCGGCGGGACACGGTGAGAGAATGGACGGCACACAGCGCTGTCAACGGCGAGGAGGCAACAGCGAGTCGTCCTTGAGGGGTCGGCTGGCTCGCGACTAAAGGCAGGGCAGCACATGGCGTCGTTGACGGTGAGGGTGCGGGGCGGCACGGCGGGGTCTCAACCAAGGCTTGGCCAAGAGCTCACCTTCTCTCTCTTTTCTCACGTGTGTCGCTCTGATAATTGTGACTTGCTAACCTCTAAATTCTGAGGCATAAGTATGTCAGTATAGCAAAACCTGGGTCTAAACTTGATTACACGGGCTTGAGCTTCGGCCTTTCAATTTGATGGGTTCTAAATGCTAAGGCTAATCCCTAATTAGACTTTTAATGGACTGAATTAAGCTCAAACTAGGCCAATTAAGGGCTTTCCTCCCCCATAATTTTCGGCCATTTGCACCTCCTTAGCCTGATCGAATTTTTGCCTTGTTTCGCAGGCTCAATTTATTGAATTTTTAAGCTCAAAACCATCCAGTGTCGATCCAATTCAATGCAAATACAATTAAATAAAATAAGCTATTTAATATACACTCCTAAAACTATATGCAATATTTTTGTTTAGGGATTAAGAATTAATCCCTAAATTTTAATGCAATTAATTACTACATAATTAGTCAAAATTTTAGGCGTCAACATGACCCTTCTTTGAATAGCTCTGGACGAAATCAGCCTGTCCACCTGCGTGTTATGCGGGCCTTATGAGCAAAGTAGTGGGCTACAATGATAAGTTAGCAGCGTGAAAAATCCTTGATTAACCACTGCAGCTATCTGCAGTAGCGTAGTTATGTCACTACTTATTCACTCTAAAATCATCTATAAAAATGGACTTAGCCAATGCACAAATTACAAAAAAACTTTGTCTTTGAGGACATCAAGTTCAACAACCCGCATCAAGAAGCTGATTCACGAGTCAAAATCGTAGAAAGAAGAAAAGCTTCAAAGAGACCGCGAGAAAAAGTCTTTGGAGTTGTCTTCCTTGAACAGAGATGGGCCGTTCTATAAGAAGGGCAAAGAGAGTAGGTACGTTTGACCTCAGCTATGTGCGATTAAAAAGATAGTTAAAACAATCCGCAATTCCAAATTTTGAAGAGCAATTAAGCAGAATCTGTAAAGATGCTACATGGAAAGAGAGAACATCTTTGGCTCTTCTCTATAGTAATTTCAGAGAACATGTTTAATTTCTGTGATCATTACTTATGAAAGAATGAAAGTGCCCATATTCATTGACGAACTGATATTTGATCTTCATTTTGAGATAAGAAATCGCATTGGTTGAGGAGAACAATCAAAAGAAATGAGGAGTGCTATTCACTTATCATACTAGGGATGTTTGATATGCTCTCTAAGTAAACAAAAAGCTAACTCATTTAGAATAGATCTCATATTCTTAACACCCAAAAGATCTACGAATCCTGTTTAGGAGGTCAATAAAGAAACTATGGCAAATTTTTTACGCCTCTAAATATTCCTGAATTTCTATATGTCGTGACCTCCCCGAAGCGAGTTGGACCTTTGGTTAATAAACTACTAAGCCCAGACTTAACTCGGGCTTTTCCAGGTCCATATCAATTTGCGACTTAGGGTTTAAATATTTAGTATGCAAAAGATTATTAGCTAGGAATCACTACTAATCTATTATTTGGTGGGTCAATTAGAAACCCAATAAAGTAATGGGAGTAACGGGAGATTTACTTTATTTTTGTGAACTAGAGATTGTGAGTTCGAATATATGATTATGCTATATTTCTCTAACGCCCTTTTGGTACATTTTCTCTTTTATCCCAAAAAAATATTTTGCAAGTAGCTTGAATTGATTTTAATTTACTTTCTTAACATATGAGGTGATCATGCAAATACGCAAACCATCAATTTAATAACCAAGAAAGCAATAAATAAATTATGAGACTTACTACGTAGTAATGAAACCATCTGCAATGTTATATTAGAATTCAAATCAACAACTCTAGAAATGATTTTTAATTAACGCATAGTCACTCAATTTTTTATAGGATTTTCTTTTTTTTAATGAAATCTACTCTACATGCAATACAATTTAACTAAATGGCCTAATTGTAAGGGAAAATCTCAAATAGGGACCTAAAGTGGCCTTATTTTCTCAAAAGATGATCTAAAGTGGAGTCTATCTCAAATAAGGCCCTAAAGTAGTCATTTAGTCTAAAAAAATTACCTGACTTGCCAATCGGCGAACTGATGCATTTTCAATGTGTATTTCGGCGACCTGGTCTGAGGTATTTTTGTCCAAAAAATATTCTCTTTTCGTTTTCCTTCTCCTGTTCATCTTGTTCTTGTCCAAAAAAATACTCCTTGATAGAGAGAATTCACATGATGATAATCGAGGATTAAGATATTGACTGATGGGTCGGCCGAGGACTTGGAAAATGACAGAATTCGAAGAATCTGAAGTGATGGTGAAATCCTTATCCTGAATGAACCTGTAGTGCCCGAAAGTCACGTGGTGAGATTTTCTCGTCAAGATTTTTCCGAGGGAATCTTGACTAAGTTTTTGTGGCTTATATCAGCCTAAATCCTACTTTTGTCATGATTAACCACTCCTCTTTGGGATGATCAAGGAATTTTAGAATGATTTTCATTCCTGCTTTTGTCATGATTGACCACTCCTCTTTGGGATGATCAAGGAATTTTAGAACGATTTTCATTCGGGTGCCTGAATTTTGATTTTGAATTTCTTTGCACGGTATTGGCCAGGAGGTTACTATTCATGCTTCTCTTTATATTTAATCAGGCTTAATATTGGGAAGGAGATGGAAGTGAGAGACATGGATGATTCCTATGTCACATCTTCTCTCACTTGACTATATCACATGCAAAGTTTGTTGGAGGATTTGCAGTTGTAAACTCTCTTTTGGTATGCTCATCCTCATGGCAAGATGACAAATAGTAAAGATATTACACTATGACTAGAAAAACTTGTAAAGTATGATCGGATCGCTTGATATTTCTATCCCCATCACAACAAAATATAACAATTACCCTATGAATTTTATGAGCTTGCTTGGCAAACTTTCATCTCATGAAAGTAACTTTTTATCCTTTTCATCAAAACTTGCATGTCATACACGTAATTTCCATCATAACTTGCATGCCCTGGATTTTTACAGGAGAAGAGAAATAATATAAGTATATGCCAAGATACAAAGGATTTTCTATCTACAATTTATTATAAATAATCGGAACATTTATCACTAATGTAAAGAAAATTTTCTCCAAGATTCCTTATTCATTGTTGATTCGAGAAGGATCACGAGTCCTAACCAATCACTCTCTCACTAATCATCAAATTAAGATCATATAAGATTGTCATAATTACAGCTCACTATATAAACCCAAGTGGGTAAATTAAGATCGTTGCAAGAAAAACGAACACTTGCTCAATCTCTTCTTTTTCCTTATGTGATCGAGGTTTGGACATGTATTAGGATCCGATAGGTCTATATGTCTCCCATTCTTATTCGTCAATGACACTGTCTCAGTAGCAAAGTTGGTCCTTTTTCTTGTCTTCTTTGCTGTCAGTAACGAGACAGGGCTTCTTCTTTGCATGAGAAAGTAATTGTCTTCTTGCCGAGAACTTGCAGAAATTGCGTGTTCTCCAACGCCTTTCATTTTTCACTCTCTCTCTCTCTCTCTGTGGGGACAATGTGCTCTTTGATGGTCCTTGGATGGTAGCTCACCAGTACATTGCGGTGAGGCAATGCAATGGGGACAATGTGCTCTTTGATGGTCCTTGGATGGTAGCTCACCAGTACATTGCGGTGAGGCAATGCAATTGCAATTTCTCTCTCTCTCACCAGTACATCGTGGTGAGGCAATGCAATTGCAACGAATTTCGACCAAAGGAAGCTTCTATTGAGACAGCGGTGGTTTTACTGTAGTTGAAGTCGAAGCATGTTCATATTCATTTCATTATATCTTGAAAAATGTTGGCTATTAGGACTAGACTTTTATGGAATCGGTATATTTTGAGGAAATGGCGGTCTCTCTCTAGCTGAAGGAATGCTCAATAGAAAAGAACCTCATACAATTTCACATGAGATCCTTCGTTTAATTGAAGGAATGCTCTGCTTGTTCTTGCTTGTAGAGAACCCATGATGAGCTCTCTAGTTATACACAAAGAAGAATCCAGTCTCATTTATTACACATGAAAGAGGCCCTATTTATTTCATGAAAAATGACTAATTTAAAAATATTTTCCTAAAAACAATCGCTTGTATAGCTGACAAAAATCAATAAACAAAATATATTTTCAATATCCGTGAAAATGTATAAATATAAATTGTTCTCGATATTGAAAATATTTTATATTGACTAATTATTTTGTTCAATATAAGCGATCGTTTTTAGACAATTTTTCACTAAACAAATAGAGCTGATTTCTTCCCTTCTCTTCGGTTGCCGTGGGAGGGAATCAATGAAAGAAACAAAACAAGTCCACACGTTAGATAATATTGTGTGCATGGAAGAATTCATCTTCTCGGTTGTCTTCATGCTGCTCCCTTTTAATACCAACGAAGTGATGGAATCTTCTTCAGGAAACAGGTGTAGCCTGTCGAAGTCTTTCTCTTGCGGACACACAGAAACAAAAGTAACTCCAAAAAAGAAAAAGAAAAAACATGTGCAGCCGAGACCACATGATCCCAACAAATCAGGAGATGACCAACCTATTTAATACAGCCAGCACGCAAGAAGTGAAGATAAAGAACACGCCGGAAATTATGGACATGGGGGACTAAGTAATTTAAAATTACGTTAAAACCCTAAAAAAATTCAAATTAGTACACATGTGACAAATTTACCCCAAATTAATTTTTTGGCCATCAAAATCCCTAAACCTAAACTGATACACGTTTAACAAATCTAACCTAAACTGATACACGTTTAACAAATCTACCCTAAATTGGTACATTTGTGTCAAATTTACCCTCTGTTAGTTTCCATTAAATTTTTCTGTTAAATTGCTAAGTTGGATGACACATGACAGTTGACTGGTATATCAGTTTAGAATTTACTTTCTATTTGTCACTGTTGTACAATTTTTGTGATTTTTTATAGTATTAATGTGTGTGGATTTTCCACATCGGATATTTCGTTCTCCAAATTAGATCTGCTCTATAGCTGTTTGCCATGTGTGTTTGACACGTATGCATCTTAATAAGATATTAGATGGAATACTAACAGGGGTTGTTTTGGGTTAGGTATCAAATTGGGGTTTTTTGTGAGATTAAAATTATTTTGGGTGAATATATCGCAAGATATTAGTTTGAGATTTTTTATAAGACAAAAATTAGTTTGGGGTAAATGCTTGGCAACATTAGTTAAAAGTAATTTCCTCCTCTTGATTTACCTATAATTTACCCTCAAGGCTGAAGGTTAAAAGAGAAATAAAATAAACATTTGCCATGATATATAGGACATTTTGTTTTAGGAAATTTAAAGCATATATCATCATAATTGTGTCAATTCAATCCTAAACTATTTTTTGGCTAATTTAGTCCTAAACCTTTTACAATTGTGCCAGTTTAGTCCATCCGACCAAAATTGGCCAGCCGGCGTTGACGTGGACACTGGCTGTCCGGCAAAAGTTGACATGACAATTTTTTTTCGAATTTTTAAATATTTTTTTATTTTTCGAATTCTTTTTTTTTCACCTTCTCCTTCCTCTGGCGGCCGGGGCGGCCAAAGGCGAGGACCGGTGAGGTCGACCTTGCCGTCGCTGGGCGAGGCCCCGCTAGATCTGGCGAGGCCGGCCTCACCGTCGCTGGGCGAGGCCTTGCCAGATCTGGCGAGGCTTGGCCTTGCCCAGCCATGGCAAGGGCCAAGCTCACCGGCACTGGCGAGGACGACCCTCGCCATGGTTGGGCGGGGCTGAGCCTCGCCAAATCCAAGGCGAGGGTCGACCTCGCCGGTGGCCGGCGAGGCTCCGCCTAGGGACGGTGAGGCTCGACCTTGCCATGGCTAGGCGAAGGCGAGCCTTGCCAAATCTAGCAACAGCAGCCTCGCCGGGCACTAGCGAGGTCGACCGTCACCTTGGTTGGGTGAGGCCGAGCCTCGCTAGGTCTCACCCAGCGGCGAGGGTCGAGGCCTCACCTCGCCATGGCGGGTGAGGAGCCTCGCCGGTTTGGCGACGGCGACCTCGCGATGGCCGGGCGAGGCTCACCTTCGCCATTTGAGCCTCGCCAGCGGCGACGAGGCTAACCTCACCGGCTAGAAGAATGAGGGAAAAAAAAAGAAAAAAAATATTTAAACTTTTTTTGCCATGTCGCCCTTTCGCCGAGCAGTGGCCAATTTAGTCTTAAACATTTTACAATTGTGCTAGGTTTAGGACTTTTTTGGTAATTCTCCCTAGATAAGACCTCTCATGGATAACACCATGTTTGGCCGGAATTTCTCTCATGAAATATTTTTTACCTAAAGTCATTCTTCGGCCTAATTTAATATTTTGGAGTTCCTATGCATTTCGAGTGTGTTTATGAAGATGTGATTATACCTAAGTGTAGTTCGGTGATATGTATCAACGTTGGTGTACCAGAGTGGATCCCTCATCTATCTGTTGCTTGGTAGTTCAACATCGATGGGGAGTTATTTGGTCCCCTTAGGGGCTTCGATGGTCCTTCTAGTTCCAACGATGATGGCATGTCGATGGACAAAATTATTGATACATAGTACAGTAGCTTGGCTTTGTGTAGGCAAGTTTTGGGCATAGGAGTATGGGGTAGTATCGATGAGACCCACCCTTCTGCCCAGAGTTAATGCATTGTATTCTGCTTCTTTTTTGTATTTGTATCAATATTTGGAAGAGGGTTATAAATGGAAAATTTATTTGTGTAAATCATTCAAACTCGTGCAATTTCTTGTAGGAGATGTTGTGAAAATTTTATTATGCTTATTAAAGAACTCAATGTCCAGCATTGCCATATAAAAGACTCCCATCTAGGACCTTTACTAATATCCCTTCTTTAATATATTAAATCTACTTTTTTTGATTTCCTTTTTAATGCCTTGTTAATATATTTGGGAAAAGGACCCAAAAAACGGACATTGTCTCGAGTCTTAAACAGTCACTCCCTCACTAATCACCAAATTAAGATAAAATAAGATCGTCATAAATACTGCTCACTATTTTATACCCAAGCGGGTAAACTGAGATCATTGCAGGAAAAACGAAAATTTGCTCAATCTCGTCTTTTTTTCTTAGGTGGTCCAGGTTCGGCCATGCATTAGGATCCGTCAGGTCTGTATGTCTCGCATTCACTTCCGGCAATGGCACCATGTTCACGTACCAAAATTTGTCCTTTTCCTTGTCTTCTTTTTCCCACCCCGACCAATAAGTCGTTCCCCGTTCTCGGTAACGAGAGATAGCTTCTTCTCCTGTCCACCCGTTTTAGTCTTCTTTTGTTTTCTTCTGCAAGAAAAAGTCGTTGTCTTCTTGCGATAACTTCTTGCGGAAATTGCGCGTGCTCCAGCGCCTTTCATTTTCCGATTTTCCACTAGTTTTACTATTCTACAATTTTATTTGTAAATGAAATCAACGTGAATTGTTATTGTTGTCATTTTCATCTTTAAAAGCAGTGTATATGTAAAATATTAGCATTATTATTATTACTTTTATCTTTACTTATATCGTACTAATGTATAGGGCATTCATTGGGCGACAAATATCAATCCGTAAAATACTCCCATATAGGGCCTTTACTAAATTCCCTTCTTTAATATGTTAAATCTACTTTTTTTTATTTCCCTTGTATTGTCTTATCAATAAATTTTGGCGACATGATATTTCCACGAGCCTTCAATGCTTAGCTCTAATGAGTTAAAAGACATAAGCACTACCTCCACACACTCATATTTGTGGGCAAAGAACATATTTAAGTAAGCTAAATAGGACAAGTATATTATATATATATAGGCCGCACGCATGAGCTGAATTGACTCAAAGTTACTAAGTTCAATTAGAATGACTAAAGATCAATGACAGCCTTCAGGCCCTCGCCCAAGCCTTCACCCTTGCCCTGATAGCATTTATGCCCTCACTCATGGTTGGCTAGTCCGCAATGGCCTTGGGCAATGCCATCGCAGCCGGCTATGGCCTCACCTAGATCTGGCAATAGTTGCCACCCTCACCAAATAAAATGAAAAGGAAAAGAAAAAAGAAAGAATAACAAAAATAAAAAAAATTGTCCACTTCAGCACTGCCCTTCCACATAGAACATCTTGAGTTTACGTCAGTAATTTCAAACCAAAATTGGATGGAGAGACTCAATTAACAAATTGTGAAAATGTTGATGACCAAATTGACACAATTAAAAGATTTATGATTGAATCAGTACGTGTGCAATAGGTATGGGACTTTTTTTTTTGTATTTTCCCCTGATTGGACGTAAGCTCTCTCTCTGGATTATTGATCAGGGCAATGAGTTTTTCTTAATTTAAAGTTTGAAAGTGAAGAAGATATGAAAGGTGCTCTTTGATGGTCCTTGGATGGTAGCTCACCAGTACATTATGATCGCAATGGCAACCAATCGAGACAGCGGTAGTTTTATTGTAGTTGAAGCCAAAACATGGTTTCATATTCATTTCATTGTATATTACTAAAAAGCGTTAGATATTAGGACTAGACTTTTATAGAATCGGTGTATTGAGGAAATGGCGGTCTCTCGCTAATTGTTGGCAGATGTCAAGCCTTGGCGGTCTCTCGCTAATTGTTGGCAGATGTCAAGCCTGGAAAGTCATCATGTATTATGTATTTTGTTGGTCATAGTCTATCGCCTCATTTAGTACATCAGTTTAGCTTATCTTACCTAGTACATACCTCATTATAGCTTGATTTTTATTTTTGGGTAGCTAGCTCCTTATAATGTCAATGAAACTACATAATACAGTACTCATCCATGTAAATGTGAACAGAAGGGCCCCCTAAATTATTCATGAAGCTACATAATTAGTTTACTTGGTTGAATAGCATTTCTTATACTGACATTTAATTCACGGAGTTGATTGATAGAGTAAGTATGATATCATGCTTTGGTCTCTAAATCTTTTAACAATGGTTACATCTAAGAGCTGAATCTTGCGATAATAATAAGATAATTGAGTGAGCAATGGTTCCAGCATAAGAAATAACATAATTTTGCGCGTGGCCATTGCAGTTTTGGTAATATCGAGTATCCATTAAAAGTTCCCATTTATTGGATTTTAGAAGAGAATTGAGGAAAGAATTCTATTGTTATGGAAAGTATCTTGTTGTGATTACAATCATAAAAAGCCAAGAGCTCTTGCAGTACTTAAATATTATTGAGTGAAAAATCTATTCAAAACGGTTAAATATCTTTTACTGATTGCTTAATTAAAAGAGAAATCTTTTGATTACAATAAAATAAGTGCATCTTTGTTGATGAGTACATTCTTTTAATCATAAAAATAACCAAAGTTTTTTCAATTTTATATAGAATTCTCTATCATTCATTCAATAAAAAACTGCTTAAAATTGATGTTCAATATCGCGTGAACAACTCCAGGAAAATGCCAATTAATGGAGTGGACATTTCAATGTGGCTCATCCGGCATGCTTAATCTCAATTGGTTCTCAAATATGAGATTCTTTTCTATTGAGTATTATAAATGCTTATAATTATGAGGGTGACCTCCCAACCTATTTCACAGTGCCATTCATGCTAACAATGTACGTTCAAGTTGGGCTAGTAATCAAAGTCGAGGCAAGGCATATACTTATACTCGGCGTGCCATGTGATTTCATTGTCTGTGTTGTAAAACCATCGGATTTTGCAATTATATTGGGATGTGAAATTATCAAAGAACAATAAAATGAGGAACAATAAAAGGACACAAGAGATTTACGTGGTTCAGTCCGATTGTTAGTATCTATATCCACGAGGAGAATCATCCACAAATAATCCACTAATCAATTAGATAATTATAAGGTAGCAATTGCTCATGCACTCGAGTATTTCCCACCCCTAAATATATATCCAAACTCACAGTTTTTACCCTCACGTACTTTTTTTTTTGGTCAGATAGCCTCACGTACTTGCTCATTATATATTGAGTTTCCGTCGTTAATCAAAAACACTCGAGGATTTTCTGCACAAAACCTCACGTGAGATCCTCCGCTTGATTGAAGGAATGCTCTGCTTGTTTTGCTTGTGGACTTGTAGAGAACTCACGTTGAGCTCTCTATTTATACACAGAAGAACCCGCTCTCATTTATTACACGTGAAGAAGCTCCATTTGTTTAATGGAAAATGACTGATTTGAAGACATTTTCCTAAAAATGATTGTTTGTATGGCTCACAAAAGTCAATGAATAAAATATATTTTCATCATCCACAAAAATATTTAAATATTAATTATTATCAATATTGAAAATATTTTCTGTTGATTAATTATTGTAGTCGATACAAGTGATTGTTTTTTGAAAAAAAAAATTCCAATCATTCATTTTCCATGAAAGAAACGGAGCCGAAGTCTTCATTTCTCTTCAGCTGCCGTGGGAGGGAATCAATGAAAGAAACAAAATAAGTCTACACATAAAATAATATTGTGTGCATGGAAGAATTCATCTTCAAGGTTGTCTTCATGCAACTCCCTTTTAATGCCAAAGGAGGGATAGTCTTCTTCAGGAGTAGCCTGTGGAAGTATTCTCTTGCGGACACACATAAAACAAAAGTTACTCCCAAAAAAGAGTAAAAATTTCAATTAAGAGCCCGGAGTGAATGCATTTTCTCAATAAAGGGTCCAAAATGGAGTTATCTCAAATAAGAACATGCTGGAAATTATGGACGCAAAGAAGTGAAGACAGCATGATCCCACCAAACCAGGAGATGACCAACTTATTTATCCAGCTAGCAGGCAAAAAAGTGAAGACAAAGTCAAAGAACATGCTGGAAATTATGGACGAGGGAAGCAAAGTTTTGTAATTTGACTGGTGAGGAATTTAAAAATATTACAATGACTTAGGCGGTTGCGTAATCAAAGTGGTGAGATGACTTTCCCTTTGCCAAATTATGGTAAACAAGCCTATGTAAATGGCTTGGATGCAAAACCAGCTAAAGGAGAGAGAACCAGAACTAAAAACTAGATCAATTAGAGAAGGAAAAAAAAAGAAAACGAAGAGGAGTAGCTCGGGAGACTGAGAAGATAGTGGTGCTGTACCATTGTAAACTTCAATTATACTATTAGTTTTTTAATGTCAGGATAGAGTTTCATGTGTAGTCTTACCATACTTAATAGAAAGCTGGCCTCCATAAACAATCGGAAGGAATGAGAAGTTCACTTTCTGGTATCAGTGTTGAGTATGCTTCTCAGTGCACTTATCATACTAGAGACGTCTTACTAAAATAAAATTTCAGATTCTTGACACATAAAATAGGTGCGAATCCTGTTTAGGAGGGCAAAAAAGAGAATATGGCAAATTTTTGGCGTCTCTGAATAATTCTGAATTTCCCTGGGCCGGTTTGAGGCTGAAAGATGGGAAGGTCCGTTGACCTTATGCATGAGGCCAGCTGATCAGTCAGAACAGCATCGAACATTTACAAGGACAATGATCTATAGGCAAAATAGTGCTGTCCGCTCTCCCTCAAAACGCATTCTTAAATTCATGGGCAGCTAACAGGACGCATACTGATAAACTATATCTGCCACCACAGGAAAGTTTAGGAATTGTGGAAATGAACTCAAGGTTGTTTTACTTCCTATAAGAACGAAGAGTTGCATAGGACAGAACAGGGAACTTTTTCTGTTGAAATGACGACAGACAATGCACTTTGCACGGATAAACCTAAAAACATGTTCTCTGCTCTGGAAATACCCATAGCAGAAACAGCTCAATTTTTCTCTAAACTGAGCAGGTTTTGGTGGCGATAATTGCAATTGCGAAGATGATTCAGATAACACTGGGGAAGGAAGTAAGACAAGGAGGGATTGGAATGTCGACCGTGCCTTCAAGCATCAGCAGCACCTTTCTCATCGAAGGACGAAGAGCTGGCTCTTCTAGGATACACCAAAGTGCGACTTTAACCATCCTCTCCAATTGTTTTTGGTCAATAGATTGATAATGCACCAGTTTATCCAGCTCGCCAGCCTGGAAGCAGTGGTAAACCCAATCCTCCAGAACGGCTTCCTCCTCGGGAAGGCTCGGATCCACACTCTTTCGGCCACAGATGATCTCCAACAGCACAACGCCAAAGCTGTAAATGTCCGATTTCACTGTCACCGGCAGTTGCTTGTGCCACTCTGGCGCAACATACCCCCTTGTACCCCTTATCATTGTTGTGGTATTGGTCTGATCTGGCTTCAGCAATTTCGACAGCCCAAAATCAGCAATCTTCGCTTGCATGTTGTCATCTATCAATATGTTCTGAGGCTTTATGTCACAATGAATGATCTGCGTCTCGCACTCTTCATGTAGATAAAGAAGCCCTCTGGCAACATTCTGAGCTATTCCCATTTTCACATCCCAACTGGCTTGGTGTTCGGCTTTAAAGAGTAGATCGGCAAGTGACCCATTGCTCATGTACTCATACACCAAGAGCCTATTCTCTCCATCGTGACAATAACCTAGCAGTCGGACCGAATTTCGGTGATGAGTCTTTCCAATAGTTTTCACCTCAGCTAGGAACTCCCTTTCCCCATCGGATGAGATCTCTTTTAGCTTCTTAACAGCTACGGCTTTGCTGCTGTGCTGATCCTTCATCAGCGTGCCTTTATAGACTGTTCCGAATGCTCCCCTGCCAATCTCTTCTGAAAAATTTCCAGTCACTTTCTTCAGGTCTTCAAAAGTATACGATGTAGGAGCAACATCTTCAATGTTCTGAGAATCCCTCCCTTGGAGGCCTTTCGTTAACCCGACACGATTCCTGTAAACAATAATTCCAGACACCGCCAACATCACTATTGCAAAAGCAATTAATGATCCAACTGCAATCAGAATGTCTCTCCGAATATGCTTTTGCTCAAAGCCATTTTTTCCGCCGTCTTGAGGTCCAGCATGACCTACCTTGACATAAAGCTGTGAGTTCCCGTCAGGGTCTCTCCCACCGAATGTTAGAGGAAGATTCTGCATGTTGCAGGATTGACTGGCGTTGTATGTAACAGCCTCGCAATTGCAATCCTGCCGACACGCTTCTAGACATCCGTCCTTGGTCAACGATGTAAGAGCGGAATACGTGGCGTCCTTCCATATGGTGCGAACAAGTTGCATGTCGTAGCTGGCCGCGGCGTTCTTGCAGCTTTCTGCGGTGATGGTCCTATTACACCCTGCAGTCCCGTTGCCGTCCTCAACAGGTACGAATCCAGGAAGACACCGGCACGCATAATCCTGACCATTATTCACACAAAACCGATTAAGCCCGCATAGGCCCATGGGGCTGCATCTGTCGTTTGGTTCATACCATTTGACGAACAAATCCTCATTCTGGGTTATGTCGTGTGAGTATAGCCGGAAAATCCCATCTGGGTCAATCCTAGCAAGATAGATTATATCTTCTTTAGGAATTCCTTGTCTCGTGAAATTGTATAGGTATATGCCTGGGGGTTTCAATAGGTAGAGAAACCCATCATTCTCAAGATGTAGCGTCACATCCGGACCATTGTTAGGTGTCCCGGAATCCCAATAACCGTATTCGGCAGTAAATGGAGTGCCCTTGGGATATAACGCAAGCACTCCATCTAACTGCATGATGGCAAGAAAGAGACCCGTGGACGGATCAGTGATGGAAGCACTTGAATACAACTTTTGTGATGCCGATAGACTTTGACCACCTAAAATGGTATCCGTCGGTGCGTTGTTGAAGCTCTGCCATATGACCTTCTGGTTAGAGTTGTAAAGAACGAAGTTTCCTGAATCAAGCATTGAAGCCGAATCGGTCTTATCGATAGGAGTGGCGACATCTTTATCCTGTGCTTGTGCTGACTGAAGAACGAGTCTGCCACTACCATCGAAACGTAGAGTGGAATTGCTCGGAAGCGGAGGGTTATCTTGGCCATAAGTCCAGACTGCAGTTTTATTTGAAGTCCGCGGAAGGAAGACTCCCACGTAATAACTGTTGCCTCTCTGGTAGAATCCAAACGCAAAGACGCCGGAAGGGGAGAGCCATGAGGATTTGGAGGTGGGCGTGAGAGTGTCGGTGAGGCTGATGGTTTTCTGTCCCTGGGAAGTTGCTGTGATGAATAGGAAGGCCAATGGGAGGAGAATGAAAATTGGAGCAGCCATAACAGGAGGGAGGGAGGGAGGGAGGGAGGGAGGGAGAGAGTGCCTGTGCTGTGAAATTATTAGGCTTAATCAGGCCTTGACTTCCCTGCGATGGCCAATCAGGCTTAACCTGGGGAATGCTCTTTGAGGAATTATTATCTGTAGACCATTCGTAAGGGCATGGGCAAGGCCTCACCCAGCCACTGACAAGCGTGACATTACCGCCTCTGGCGAGAGCTCGAGCCTCCCCAGTGGCCAATGAGGCTCGCTAGAGGCCAGCAAGGTCAACCTCGGCCTCGCCAAGGTTTGGCAACCAATTAAAGGAAGGAGGAGAAAAATGAAAAATGAAAAAGAAAAATGAAAGGAAAAATAAAATAAATAAAAAATGAAAAAAAAAGTGAAAATATTAATAAAAGTTGTCATGTAACACCGATCGCGTCACATCGCCGACCGATGCTCAATTAACAAAATCCAGTCAAAAATAGCTAAAACAACTAAATTAGACAAAATCAAAATGTTTATAATTAAATTGATGTCAATAAAAGATTTATGATCAAATTGATACAAATACAAAAAGTTTAAGATTTTTTTTTACCAATAAACAAACACTTGCTCAATGTCTTCTTTTTCCTTATGTGATGCGGGTTCGGACCCGTTTTAGGATCCGATTGGTCTCTATGTCTCCCATTCTTATTTGTCGATGACACTATTTCCGTACCAAAGTTGGGCCTTTTTCTCGTTGTCAAAAGAGGGCTTCTTCTCTATCCACCCCCAATGACTTTTTCCTTATGACAATGTGTTCTTTGATGGTCCTTTCACATTACTAATAATGTAGTGTTAGAAAGTTCAATCCAAAAATTTAAATTGATAAGTGAAGGGAGATGATATGAATATATAAAGCATCTAAGATTTATTGTCAAATGATGTGGAATAATATTTCAATTCTCCCTCTCATCTGTAAGTTAGATTCCAAGTGGTACCTGGCATCAATAAAAGATTCAGTACCAAATTGATACAAACACAAAAGGTTTTAAGATTTTTTTTTTTTTACACCAATAAACGAAACACTTGCTCAATCTCTTCTTTTTCCTTATTTGATCTTAGGATCCGATTGGTCTCTATGTCTCTCATTCTTATTCGTCAGTAACCCTGTTTCCGTACCAAAGTTGGTCCTTTTTCTCGCTTTCTTTGCTGTCAGTAACAAAAGAGGGCTTCTTCTGTGTCCACCCGTGTAGTCTTGTTTTGTTTTCTTCTACATGAGAACTTTCCTTGCAGAAATTGCGGTGTGCTCCAACCCCTTTCATTTTCCACTCTCTCTCTCTCTCTCTCTCTCTCTCTCTCTAGATTACTAACCGAGCGAATGACTTTTTACTTATGACAATGTGCTCTTTGATGGTCCTTTCACATTACTAATAATGTAGTGTTAGAAAGTCCAATCCAAAAATTTAAATTGATAAGTGAAGGGAGATGATATGAATATATAGAGCATCTAAGATTTATTGTCAAACGGTGTGGAATAATATTTCAATTCTCCCTCTCATATATAAGTTAGATTACGAGTGGTATCCGAAATTTGACTAATAAGAAACAGACACATACGTGAAAAAAATAGTACTGGCTCTAATACCATGTTGAGAACAAAGCGGAAGAAAGAATTTGAGATTTCTTTATTAGGCTTTACATGATAATTATCTAAAGTGATAAAATGTAAAATATAATCAATGAGGACCAATCAAGAGAAATATTATAGAATTACATGATATTCTAAATATATTTTTAACAAGTAGCATGAGTTGATAGTGATTAGCACTTTCTGAATCCATCTTTTGATAGAGAGAACTCACATGATGACAATCGAGGATTAAGATATTGACTGATGGGTCAGCCGTGGACTTGGAAAATGACAGAATTAGAAGAATCTGAAGTGGTGGGGAAATCCTTATCCTGAATGAATCTGTAGCGCCCGAAAGTCACGTGATGAGATTTTATTGTCTATGATTTTTCCGAGGGAATCTTGACTAAGTTTTTGTGGCTTAAATCAGCCTAAATCCTGCTTTTGTCATGATCGACCACTCCTCTTTGGGATGATCAAGGAATTTTAGAATGATTTTCATTCGGATGCCTGAATTTTGAGTTTGAATTCTTTTGCACGGTATTGGCT
This sequence comes from Eucalyptus tenuipes, assembly GCA_014182365.1. NCBI lineage: Eukaryota > Viridiplantae > Streptophyta > Magnoliopsida > Myrtales > Myrtaceae > Eucalyptus > Eucalyptus tenuipes. The sequence goes on from CM024544.1 coordinate 45,026,398, forward strand.
TGGGGGGTTACTATTTATGCTCCTCTTTATATTTAATTAGGCTTAATATTGAGAAGGGGATGGAAGTGAGAGACATGGATTATTCCTATGTCATGTCTTCTCTCACTTGACTATATCACATGCAGAGTTTGTTGGAGGATTTGCTGTTGTAAGCTCTCTTTTGGTATGCTCATCTTCATGACAAGACGACAAATAGTAAAGGTATTACATTATGACTAGAAATACTTGTAAAGTATGAGCGGACCACTTGATATTTCTATTACCAGCACAACAAAACATAACAATTACCTTACGAATTTTATGAGCTTGCTTGGCAAACTTTCATCTCATGAAAGTAGGTTTTTATCCTTTTCATCAAAACTTATATGTCATATACTCCATCATTACATACCCTAGATTTCTACTAGGAAAAGAGAAATAGTATAAGTATACGCCATGATACAAAGGATTTTCTATCAACAATTTTATTATAAATAATCAGAACATTTATCACTAATGTGAAGAAAATTTTCTCCAAGCCACCTTATTCATTATTGATTCAAGGAGGGCCACGAGTCTTAACCAATCACTCTCTCACTTTTCACCAAATTAAGATCGAATAAGATCGTCATAATTTCTGCTCACTATTTTAAACCCAAGTGGGTAAATTAAGATCGTTGCAAGAAAAACGAACACTTGCTCAATCTCTTCTTTTTCCTTATGTGATCCTATTTCGGACATGTATTAGGATGCGATAGGTTTCTACACGTCTCCCACTCCTACTCGTCGATGACACTATGTTTCCGTACCAAAGTGGGTCCTTTTTCTTGTCTTCTTTGCGGTGAGTAACGAGAGAGGGCTTCTTCTTCTGTCCACCCGTTTAAGTCTTCTTTTGTTTTCTTCTGCATGACAAAGTAATTGTCTTTCTTGCGAGAACTTTTCCTGTGGAAATTGCGTGTGCTCCAACGCCTTTCATTTTCCAATCCCTCCATCTTGCCAAGGTCATCAATGGCCAAGATCTCTTCTTCAATTCTCAATTATTGGCTTCTAGTCACAAGAGGACTAGCCTAGTTACAAGAACCAAGCTTATTCTTCCTCCTTGTTCTATCCTAGGGGGCGCCCATCACCCTTTGAATGGCCTCCCAAAATTTGATTTCATCTCAATTAAATCTTAGAAGCTAAATTAGCGTCACCTCTAGGACAGCTAAAGTTTATCTCCTCAAATTAGCTCATTTCACCAATTAATGTACTAACGGTTCACTAAGGCGCGTTTGGCAGTTAGGATAAAATTTGGGATAGGATATGATTTATCATATCCTACGTTTGATACTTGCTCAGGATAGGATAAAGTCGGATATAAGGGGAATATAGGCCGGATAAAATTATCTCATGAGGGAGGTAGGATAAAGGTGGATAGGATTTATATTGTCCATAATAGGAAAGTTATTTTTCTTGAATAACAAACTTATTAAACTAACAAAATTAAAATTATATTTTAATATAAACAATATTTGAATTCTAATTTAAGAAATTAAAAATTATTTTTAATTTAATCTTATTTTAATTTATATATTCAACTTTAATTCTATCTTATAATAAACATTCAATCTATAAATTATATATTTATATTTATTATATGTTTTAGGTATGTTAGTACAGTTTACTATTTGATAAAATTTTATTAAACTATGATGAAAGGGGAAAAAAGAAATAATAAAGAAAATAATTTAAAAAAGAGGAATAATAAAATAAAAATAAATTAAGGAATAGTGTCACGAGAGATTTTCACCACCTCCATTTATGAACTTTTAGGTTCATTTACATTGATATGATGTTTATATTAAAAAAATATACATGATATAATGTTAATATATCCGACTTTAATACTGTGATTCATCAAACAAGATAGAATATAGAAAAATCTCATGATTTCATATCCTATCCTATCTAATCTTATCCTGATTAGAAATCCGAACAACCAAACGTAACCTAAAATCATTTCAATTGGATAGGAATGTTTTGATAACATCTACAATCGACGCCTATATCGGACCGAGGTTCATGACTACTATAATCAGACTGAGATTCGTGATTAAGTTTCGATCGGAAACAGCGTTAATGCAACCTATGCGAATTTGGGCGACATTGACAAAGCTCGCGCGGCCAGACTTGAACTAAGTTCGATGTATGTTCGGGATTTTACGCGTGACTTTTATTTGAGTTTGGTTGATCCCTGAATGACTTTTAATTGTCATGTAACCGAGTAGGATCGATCACCTACCCTGAACTCATGGTAGTTTGGGATCAAACTAGGATCATTCACGAACGGTACATTGACTGTTGTCTTCTTTTTCCAGACCCGACCAACGAGTTGTTCACCGCTGTGGGTAACTAACGAGAGATTGCTTCTTCTCTGGTCCACCCGTTTTAGTCATCTTTTGTTTTCTTCTGCAAGAAAAAGTCGTGGTCTTTTCGCGATAACTTCTTGCCACCATGTTCACGTACCAAAATTTGTCCTTTTTCTTGTCTTCTTTTAACAGCCCTGACCAACAAGTTGTTCACAGTCGTTGGTAACGAGAGAGAGTTTCCTCTCCTGTCCACCCGTTTTAGTCTTCTTTTGTTTTCTTCTGCAAGAAAAAGTCGTTGTCTTCTTGCGATAATTTCTTGCGGGAATTGCGTGTGCTCCAACGCCTTTCATTTTCCAATTTTCCACGAGTTTTACTGTTCTACAATTTTACTTGTAAATGAAATCAACTTGAATTGTTATTGTTGTCATTTTCATCTTTAACTATATTAAAGCGGTGTATATGTAAAATATTGACATTATTACTTTATATTTACCTATATAGTAGTAATGCATAGGGCATTCATTGACGACCCATATCAGTCCATAAAAGACTCCTATATGGGGCCTTTACTAATTTCCTTTCTTTAATATGTTAAATTTACCTTTTTAATTTCCCTGTTATTGTCTTATCATTATATGTAGGCCGCACGCATGAGCTGAATCAAATCAAAGTTACTAAGTTCGATTAGAATGGCTAAAGACCAATGACAACCTTCAGGCCCTCGCCCAAGCCCTCGCCCTTGCCCTAATAGCATTCATGCACTCGCTCGTGGTTGGCTAGGCCGTCATGGCCTTCGGCGAGGCCATCGCCATTGGCTAGGCTGCAATGGCCTTGGGCAAGGCCGTTGAGGCCGGCCAGGGCCTCAACTAGATCTAGCAAGAGCTGCCACCCTCACCAAACAAAATGAAAGGAAAATGAATAAAAAAAATTATATAAATTGTCCACGTAAGCACCACCCTCCCATGTATGACGTCCGGCATCTACATCAGTAATTTCAAATCAAAATTGGCATGGAAAAGACTCAATTGACAAATTATGAAAAATTTGAGGACTAAATTGGCACAATTAAAATTTTTTTATTGAATTAGTACGTGTGCAGTAGGTTTAAGCTCTCTCTCTCTCTCTCTCTCTCTCTCTCTCTCTCTCTCTCTCTCTCTATGCGGATTACTGACCGGGAAATGAGTTTTTCTTAATTTAAAGTTTGAAAGTGAAGAAAATATATATATATATATATATATATATATATATTGGTCTAAAACGGTAGTTATATTAAGCACGCAAAGAAAGACAACCGTTCGACAGAATGTCTGAGTAAATGAGATCAAGAAGATAAAGAGGGGGAGATACAGCCCAGTTCGTTGGAAGGAAAGAGCTCCCATGGGCTTTGGTGGCCCAGTTGGCAACAGAGTTCGCTTCTCTTCGGCAGTGTCACACCTGCAAATTAGGGAAACTTGGCAAAAGCGCCGTGCATTCAGCGAACAGCGCTCTGTTCTCCCGAGGTGTCGATGTAGGGTTATGGAGGGCTTCCACAAGAACTGAGCAGTCAGATTCCAACACCATGTGGTCTGTGGATTTCCCTTGCTGCAGCAGAAATTGAAGAGAGAGATAAAGGGCGAGCACCTCTGCTTGCAGAGCTGAGAAAGCAGTAACAGTGCTGGTGAAGAAGATATGAAAGGTGCTCTTTGATGGTCCTTGGATGGTAGCTCACCAGTACGTCACGTTGGCAATGGCAACCAACTGAGACAGCAAGGGTTTTATTGTAGTTGAAGTCGAAACATGGTTTCATATTCATTTCATTGTATATTAAAAAAATGTTGGATATTAGGACCAGACTTTTATAGGCCGTCTCTCGCTAATTGTTGGCAGATGTCGAGCCTAGAAAGTATAGTCTATCGCCTCGTTAAATACATCAGTTTAGCTGATCTTACCTAGAATATACCTCATTATAGTTTGATTTTTATTTTTGGGTAGCTAGCTCCTTATCATGTCAGTGAAATCACCTAATACAGTACTCATCCATGTAAATGTGAACAGAAGGCCCCCTAAATTATTCATGAAGCTCCAAATTAGTTTACTTGGTTGAATAATATTTCTTATACAGACATTTAATTCACGGAGTTGATTGATATAGTAAGTATGATATCATGTTTGGCCCCTAAATCTTTTACCAATGGTTGCATCTAAGAGCTGAATCTTGCGATAATAGTAAAATAATTGAGTGAGCAATAGTTCCCAGCTTAAGAAATAACATAATTTTGTGCGTGGCCATTGCAGTTTTGGTAATATCGAGTATCCATCAAAAGTTTCCATTTATTGGATTTTAGAAAAGAATTGAGGCAAGAATTCTACTGTTAAGGAAAGAATCTTATTGTGATTACAACATTAAAAAGCCAAGAGCTCTTGTAGTACTTATATATTATTTAGTGAAATCTATTCAAAACGGCTAAATATCTTTTACTAATTGCTTTATTAAAAGAGACATCTTTTGATTACAATAAAAGAAGTGCATCTTTGTTGATGAGTACATTTTTTTAATCATAAAAATAAGTATTTTTTTCAATTTTAAATAGAATTCTCTATCATTCATTCACTAAAAGCTGCTGAGGATCAATATCGCAGGAACAACTCGACAAAAATGTCAATTAATCGATTGGACATTTGGATGTGGCTCTTCCAGCATGCTTAATCTAAATTTATTCCCGAATATGAGATTCTTTTCAATTGAATATTATAAATGCTTATAATTATGAGGGTGACCCCTGACCTGTTTCACACATTCTTCGTTGCAAAACGACTGGATCTTTGCAATTATATAGGGACACGAAATTATCAAATGACAATAAAACAAGGAACAATAAAAGAACGCGATATGTTTACATTATTCGGTCCGAATGTCGATATCTACGCCTTAGGGGAGAACCGGCCACAAATGATCCCATAATCAATCAGAGAATTACGTGATTACAATCGCTCACGCACTCGAATGATTTACAATCCTGGAATTAAACCTAAACCCCCAATGTTTAGCCTCATGGAATTGAAATATTGAGAATCACCTCATTGCTCAAAAACACACAAAAGATTTTTTGCACCAAACCTCACGTGAGATACTTCATTTTATTGAAGGAATGCCCGGCTTGTTCTTGCTTGTAGAGAACTCATGATGAGCTCTCTAATCATGCACAAAGAGGAGCCTGGCTCTCATTTATTACACATGATGAAGGCTCCATTGATTTGAAGACAATTTCCAAAATGATCACTTGTATTGATTACAAAAGTCGATAGATGAAATATATTTTTATCATTCATGAAAATGTGTAAATATAAATTGTTATCGATATTGTAAATATTTTTCATTCACTAATTATTTCAATCGATATAAGTGATCATTTTTCAAAATAAAAATTCAAATCATTCATTTTCTGAGGAAAAAATGGATGCGAAATCTTCCCTTTTATTCGGCTGCCGTGGGAGGGAATCAGTGAAAGAAACAAAACGAATCCACACATTAAATAATATCGTGCGCATGGAAGAATGCATCTTCTCGGTTGTCTTCATGCAACTCCCTTTTTATGCCAAAGGAGTGATGGAGTCTTCTTCAGGAAATAGATGTAGCCTTTGGAAGTCTTTCTCTTGCGGACACACAGAAAACAAAAGTAACTCCAGAAAAACATGTGCAGCCGAGACGACATGATCCTAACAAATCAGGAGATGACCAACCTATTTATGCAGCCAGCAGGCAAGAAGTGAAGACAAAGTCAAAGGACATGCTGGAAATTATGGACGCGAAGGGCAAATTTTGAAAATTAACTGTTAAGTAATTTAAAATATGTTCAATACCATCAAAAACTTCAAACTAGTACATCTGTAATAAACGGATGATAAAATTCCAAACTGGTACACCCGTCAACTATCGCTTGTCATCTAGCTCCGCAATTTGAATGTAAAATTTAATAAAAATTAACATAAGATAATTTTGTCACAGATGTACTAATTTGAAATTTTGTATGATATTAATCATTTAAAATATTAGGTTTGAGGCGGTAAGTAGTGAGATGACTTTCCCTTTGCCAAAGTATGGTAAACAAGCCTATGTAAATGGCTTCGATGCACCACCAGCAAAAGGGGAGAGAACCAGAATTAAAAACTAGATCAACTAGAGAAACTAAGAGAAGTAGGTCGGGGGAGTGAGAAGAGAGTGGTGCTATACCAAAATAAATTTTAATTATACTATTAGTTTTTTCATGTCAGGATAGTAAACTTTCAAGTGTAAATCTGACCATACTCAACAATAGTGTAGTAATAGACCCAATAAAAGCAAAGGCTAGCCTATGTTTTCGAAAGTTCAGCCAATCTTCATTTTTTTTTAATTGTTTAGATTACTCACGTTGAGCGTAAAGTGGCGTAAAGAACAAAGACAAAAGAAGCTCGCTCGTCGGAAGAGAGAAAGAGAAGAAAAAGAAGAAAGTTCTCACACGTGATCAATCCGAATGCTTCAGCAATATGAATTGATATCATTTCACAATGCTAGATAAGTAATTGAAGCCTCCAACCATCTAATCAAAGGAATCATCGAAATTATGGCTTGAAATTTGAATTTAGGTGAAATCTGAATTGTTGCGTTCGATTGAGGAGTTGTCAGGCTGCACATTTATATATATATATATATATATATATATATATATATATATGATAATTTAGGATGTTGTGAAGTTATAACATTTTACGGATCTTAATTTGAACTTAGGATTTTCCCAAGATGAAATTTTGAAGTTTGCCATGCATGCTGGACAGATTGCGAATGGTAACCTTTGGGCTGAATTTCAGCTCTTTCCGCCAAGGTTTTGGGGGCCAAATTGGGTGTAGTATATCAAAATGACTTTCTATAAACTATATGTAGATTTATTAAAATGAGTCATAAACCCATATTATAACTCACTTTTAGTTATATGGGTCATATGACTCAAGTGAATATTTAATAAGAATCATAAATGGATCTTAAAAAGAAAAGCTAAAAAAGGAAATGAGTGTTAATGGGTTATCCAAAAACCCACTTTGGACCCATGAAAATGTCCGAGTCCTTCCTCCTCTGCGTCCTCTATTCTCTCTCTCTTTCCATCCACGGATCGCGAAATCTCTCGGTGAGCACTCCCCCTCCTTTTCGATCCCAACCGATTGCAGCCACCGCCTACCCCGCCGTCACGTTGCCATCTCCGTTGCCTATCTCCGGCGCATACAGAGCAAATTCTCCTGTGTCAACGTCACAACTTGAGCTGCATACTCACCTTCCAAGCTGGACACGTCATTCCAACGTGTCGACTCAGTAGCGCCGCCAGATGATGACCCCATTTCCTTGAATCATGCATCTTCTCTCTGCTCTCGTCTGTTCTTAAGCTCTTTGGCGATTCGATCGAATCCATCTCAGAGAAAACACGCACAAAGCCATGTCAAACGCAAGGACATCGACTAGGCATTTCCGGCGCCAGAAACCGACGAAGTGGCTAGACTGGACGAAGCGAGGAAGGAGGAAAGCAAATAGAGGAGGGGTGGAGATTTAGCGCCGGAGAGCTTGAGCTCAACGATCTTGTTCTCCGTAGCGGTGGTCGGAGCGATAATAGCCATCGCTAAGAAATTGAGAGAAACCTGAGATTCCGAGAGAGTCTTAGTGCCGGATTAGTAGTCGTTTGCCCTCAAATTCGTCAATTTTTCCCTGCTAATGTTTGGTTGAGTACCTCGCGATGGCCTTGATTCTATTGGTGGTGTTTCTCTGGAACGTAAGTTCACACCCATACATGCATGTGAATTGTTTGACAAAATGTCTATGCGAGTTTTCTATCTGTGTTGTTTCTCTGGACAGTAAGTTCGTATGGTTGCTTGCGATAAGGCTGTGTTCCGTACTTTTGGCTTCACATATTTTGGTCACATACTGTCCTAAAGTCCCTAGTAAATACGCCATTGAAATCTATTAAAGTGTCGGTACATCCTTTGATGGATATATCTCCATATACAAACTGGAGAAGTATTTTTAGAGGAAGCTGAATAGTGTTTAGATCGAAATTCAATCAATATCGAAATAGAAATTCTAAACATCATAGTGTAATTTTTTACTTGGTTAACTATAATTAAGATGCTACACATTCTCGCATTCTTTCATGTCAATCATTAGCTAATCAAACTTTTTCTTATCAAGAGTTTTCAAAAGTATGTTAGTTTAAAGGTTTTTCACATTTTTTTTAATTTTATTTACTAATTTTTTTTTTAATTTACTTTTTAAATTTGATGTGAAGTTTTTATTCAAGTAACGTGCGCGCGCGCGCGTGTTTGTGCGTGTGTGAAGAGCTTAAAGTGGAATAAATGGGTGGGAGTGGGTTTCTTGGATTGAGTTAAATATTAATGTGTTTTGATAATATGAGTCGGGTTAAATATGAGTCAGGTATGGGTTCGGTCAAGTATGGATCATCAATTTTACATTACATGAAAGTGGGTCAAAACGGGTTAAAATGATCAATATGGATCGGACCATTTTCGACCCGACCCACCCATTTGATGACCCTAGCTATATGCTTGTTTGTAACGGAATTCTATTAAGCAAGTTATGATGCAAACAAGTTTAGCGCATGAGCTGGCATAGCGAACAACAATAGGTTTTTGCTATGGGCATGCCTTTCATCGACACGTAGTTTTTTTTTTTTTTTGACTAACAGGCATAGTGTAGTCGAGTCTTTTATTAGAATATCATTTTACTCAGTCTTTTGACATCATTATTTAATTAATTGTTAGGAATTCAAGTGTGTTAATTCGAGTAATCACCGTAGGTTAGCTTTCGGCTTTCCAATGTGAGTAATACTATTTCTTTTTTGCATTTGTAAACTCACATTTTGAAAAACAATATGGATTATATATATTATGAGTTAAGCAAGTGAACAGGATCAAGCCTGTACTATTTTTTTGTCTATTTAACATGGGAAGTCATTTTTTTACTTCTATTTGAATGATTGTTTGCAAATAGTTTGTGAAACCTTTTATAAAAGAATCACGAAAAATTCATGGTCTTTGAAAGACGCATTGATATTATATCGAATGGTGAAGATTTGTGATTTGATTGTTAAACCTAACTTGTGAGATGGTTTTAATTTTGGTTGTGTAATACTGGAGTTTGAGATTGATGAATTATGCTCGGTGTCTGTGAACCCATTGAGGAGTTTGTGGATATGCTCATACTAGTGTAAGATATCTTTGTTGGCTGAGTCACTAGCTAATAATAGATGGAGACCTAATCAAGGGGAGAAAATCTTGGTTGCCTTATCACGAGCATTATAGATGACCATGGCTAGATATTTGAGCACGAGTTTAGTCAATGAAATGGACCTTTGACGTGCGATTTGATGAGACTAATTGATGGGTTGAACTAGTGATGTTTGCTTTGTTATTATCTTGAGTATTTTTGCTATGAATATATTATGTTAAAGTAAGAAATATCGCATTTTGGTTTTGATGGTTTGTTAAAAGGTCAGAACTTCATACCGTAGTTTTCTTATTTATCTTAGTCATTATACCTCTACAATAGTTTACACAATTCTCTAGGTCACTTTTAAGAGTAAGCAAGATGCCAGCTTTATCAACATTTCTGCTCTTTCTCTAGATTATGTAACCAAGACATTTATGGTACAATGCATAAGATTATTCCTAAGGCAGAAATCTTTTGGAAACAACCTCTCAATCGTATAAGCAACGTATATATCATTGGGAGTTAAACACAATTTATACAATCTATTTGACATATTACAACACTCGACCTTATTTAAATTAAAGAACATAAAAATAATATTATTCTTTATTTCAAAAGAGTAACCACACATGCCTAGACATGATATGGAAACCAAGTTCTGTCTCAAGGAAGGTACATAAAATGTCTTTCATAAAATCATATTAAAACTAGAATTTGGAATTACAATAATATCTCCCACGAACTCAATGTCGACTTTATCGTTATTTCCCATGATGAGCTATAATTCACCTTGATTTAGCTTCCTTCAATTCATGAATCCTCATTTGGTAAGCAACATGATTTGTTACATCGCTATCTAGCCACCATGAATTGGACAGTGCTTATGATAGAGATTGGATTCATATACAATGCCAAAGAATCATTACCTGCAGGCTCACGATAAGATAACCAAGTTTTATATATTTGTTGCAATCTATCTTTATGTGACCTTTCTTCTTGCAAAAGAAGCAACGGTCACCATCATTTGAATGATGTTTTTTCTTAGGACCTAGACTGTCAAAATGACTTGTAGTTTCATGAGTTCTTTTATTAGTACGATTTTTGGATTTTAGGTTTACCATCCTTAGGATGTAACCCATAACCCGGTCAGAATCATCATACCTTATGTTGAAGAGTCCTCACAGATGTACCCCAACCTCCGCGTTAGACGAAACACAGTTTCAAGCCACCAAGGTTTCCTTCATTTGTTTAGTAGTACAGTTTGCTAGCGAAGTACTCTTTGAGTATTCCTAAATGGATTGCTTCATAGATAACAAGCAAATCCAATTGCTCTTTTGCCAAGCAACAAATTGTGCTTTCTAGGGTTTCATACTATTGGTAGTGTAATCTACCGACCTATCCTCAGTAAGAGAAATATATACATCTGCCAACTCCATCGCAAAAACAGAAAATCCTCTTTCTATTGTTTAAAATTTGAACCAGTAAGAATCTCAATAGTTGTGGAGTTACTGTTTATAGAGAAAGTGACTAAAAAACAAGCAACGTGTATAATTAGTATCATGTGAGTATTGTGTACTTTGAAACCATATAAGTACAAATCCAAAGAGTTATATACATCGTCATATAATCACCTTTATGCAGAATGTATGACATGTAGTTGTATACTCTTCATATCACAGCGGTCATGAGAATATATTCCAACTTTCGTAAATTCGTCACATTTGGGTGTATGAATCGCTAGAATTGGTTACTCCTCAATCATATGTTGTTCATGTATCCTTCTGTGAACAAATACACAATCATCTCCTTTGGAAGTACAACCACACATTAAAACAAAAGACATCTCATCACAATATGAAACCGATATTTCTCAAACTCAACCAAATGTGCCACTTTGGTGGTCACAATCCAATTGAATTATTAAAATTCTCTCATACCGGGATATAAACTTTATGTCTCACATTCACCATATACATTTGATTTTGGACTTGATGACAAGGGCAGTTTGCCATTAAAATCACATATCATACTAATTACAATGTTTCATTCATTGACACATGTTGAATCTTGTACATATTAATGAATCACACTCTACACATTCTTCATGTGATGATATCCATGTGAGCTAGCACTTGTATTTCCAAAATCATAGAAAAATATAGGAAAATATGGGAAAATGACCTAAAAATACATGTAATTAGGGTTCTCTACGTATTTTCACATCCATAAAATTATCAAATGTGTAAAATAAATGGACCATAGTATAGACAATCTTTATACTAGCACGCGGGAACCAAGAACGCTCCAATTAGAGCTCGGACATGCCTGCACATGCAGCCGAAATGCACGGCACATGTAGCACACGCTCAGGCTTGCGTGGACCAATCTGAATCGTCGATCCGACTGGTCCGATCAACAAAGAACCGGATCGAGCGGGTCAATGAGTTGGATCTTGGGTCGGTCACCCGGTCGCCGATGTCACAAAGACATCAGCCTTAGCACGTGCAAGCCAAGCATTGGTGTCCCCCTGTGCGTGGGAGCATGTGGTGACGTACGTCAAAGCCCAACAGAGCGTGGCCCCACATGGGGGTGCGTGCGATGTCCCTAATGGCATGCCACCACTCAAAATGCTCATCTCAATGAGCTCTTACCGATTATGTGATTAAAATCGATTTTTGCTGCACAAAAAAATTGAAAATAGGCAAAAACAGTACATTTGACTTCTAAGCTATGGCTGCTTTGATACTATATGTAAGCCGCGAAAACGCATCTCATGATCTCCATAGCTACAATCAATAACACATAAATAATCAGGCAAAAATATTTGTACACTTGTTTTGGAATCTATCGTTCTTGATGCGGAATATCAACTATCCAAACTCAAGAGCTTCTCCTCTATTGCCCTCCGTATCACTGGCTCAATGAAACTGCCTCTCACCCTTAGCATTCAGTAAACACTTTTTATGTGAGAATAATTGTGCGTGTTAAGGCTATAGGAGAGATTTGAGCATTATCTATAGAGTTTTCAACCAAGTCATCTCATCGCAGGCCGAGTTCAACTCGGCCCACACTAACCAGTTTTATATTATACTAATTAAGAAATCTCCATCTCATCTTATTTGACTAATCCCATAAAACTGTAAATTATAGGAATAAGTGCAATAGAAGTCCTAAAACTTGTCACGAAAATGCAATTGAATCCTAAAACTTGCAAAAAGTGCAATCAAATCCTAAAACTTGTCAAATTGTTTCAATCGAGTCCTAAAGTTAACACCGTCAACCTTTTTTACCGAAAAATGCTGACGTGGCATTTAAAATGAATTTTTAGTTTCCATGTGGCTTTTTAAAATTTTTTTATTTAAATTAGATTTAAAAACTAAAAAAGAAAAGTTAAAATTTATTTAAAAAACAAAACAATTCAAAAAAAAAAAAATGGCCAACGCTTCCTTCGCCGCCGCTCATCACCGGAGGGGCCGGCGATCGTTCCCGCCCTCGCGGCCGGGCGAGGCCTCGCCGGCCCCAAGCGAGGGCGGTGACCTCGCCAAGCTCGGGCGAGGGTGCCCGATCTAGGCACGCCGGCCCTTGCGAGGGGCCGGCGACCGTCGCCCGCCCGGGTGAGTCGTCACCGGCCCTCACGGGGGCCGGCGATTGTTGCCCACCCTAGGCGAGGCCTCGTTGACCCTCACTCGGGCCGGCGAGGCTCGCCAGATCCGGGCACCCTCGCCCAAGCTTGGCGAGGGTCGCCAACCCTCGCCCGAGGCCGGCGAGGGCCCGCCACCCCGCATCGGTCCCTCCAATGATAGGCGGGGAGGAGCTGCCATTTTGTATTTGTTTTTTAACAATTTTTAAAAATAAATTTTAACTTTTCTTTTTTTAGTGTTTAATCTAATTTAAAAAAAATTGAATAAACAATAATTAAAAATCTATGTGGAAAATGAAAAATTATTTAAAATGACACGTCCGCGCCACGTCGCATTTTCCGTTAGTAAGTTTGACAGTGTTAACTTTAGGACTCGATTGAAATAATTTGACAAGTTTTAGGATTTGATTGCATTTTTGCAAGTTTTATGACTCAATTGCATTTTCGTGACAAGTTTTAGGACTTCTATTGCACTTATCCCTAAATTATAATATCAATTAATATAGCCCACCAAAAAAAAAAAAAACTCTTACATCAATATCATTATTGCAAAAGCATCATTGCAAAAGCAATCGATGATGCAATTGCAATCAGAATGTCTCTCCAAGTATGCTTTTGCTCAAAGCCATTTATTTCGCCTTCTCCGCTTCTAGTATCGCCTACCTTGACGTAAAGTTGACGGTTTGAGTTCCCATCGGGACTCTCCTACCAAATCTTATAGGAAGCTTCCACTTATTGCAGGATTGATTGACATTGTATGCAACAGCCTCGCAATTGCAATCCTGCCGACATGCTTCTAAACATTCATCCTTGGTCAGCGACGTAAGAGCAGAATACGTGCCATCCTCCCATGTGGTGTTAGGAACAGGTTGCATGTTGTTGCTGACCGTGGGGTTCTTGCAGCTTTCTGCAGTGAAGTTCCTCTCGCACCCTGCAGTCCCGTTGCCGTCCTCAACAGATACGAATCCTGGAAGACACTGGCACTCATAATCCTGACCAACATTCACACAAAATCCATTAAGCCCGCATAGGCCCTTGGGGCTGCATCTGTCGGTTGGGACATCCCATTTGACGGACCAATCGTCATTCCCGGTTATGTCGTATGAGTATAGCCGGAAAATCCCATCTGGGTCAATCCTGGCAAGATAGATCATATCTTCTTTAGGAAGTCCTTGGCTCGTGAAATTCACACGGTATACACCTTGGGGTTTCAATAGATAGAGAAACCCATCATCCTCCGGATGTAGCGTCACATTCGGACCATTATTAGGTGTCTTGGAATCCCAAGAATCGTATTCGCCAAAATGGAGTGCCCTTGGGATATAACGCAAGCACTCCATCTAACTGCATGATGGCAAGAAAGAGACCCGTGGACGGATCAATGACCGAAGCACTTGAATGCAACTCTTTTGATGCTGATAGACTTTGGCCGCCTAAAATGGTATCTCGTCGGTGTGTCAAAGCTCGCCATATGACCTTCGGTCGAGTTGTAAAGAACGAAGTTCCCGAATCAAGCATTGAAGCCGAAGCGGCCACGGTCGTATCAATAGGAGTGGCAACATATTTATCATGTGCTTGTGCTAATTGAAGAACGAGTCTGCCACTGCCGTCGAAACGCAGAGTGGAATTGCTCGGAAGCGGAGAGTTATCTCGGCCATAAGTCCAGACTGCGGTTTTATTCGAAGTCCTCGGAAGGAAGACTCCCACGTAATAACTATTGCCTCTCTGGTAGAATCCAAACGCAAAGACGCCGGAAGGGGAGAGCCATGAGGATTTGGAGGTGGGCGTGAGAGTGTCGGTGAGGCTGATGGTTTTCTGTCCCTGGGAAGTTTTATGAAAAAGAGTGCCAATGGGAGGAGAATGAAAATTGGAGCAGCCATAACAGGAGAGTGAGAATGCCTGGCGCTGTGAAGAATCAGCTCTTCGGTGCGTGCTTTATAATGTCTTGGGGAGTAACCCCGTTCGGACAAGTTTTTTGGGGTCAAGGTCTTATTTTTGGTTGGTCAAACACCAAAATGTTGTCCTGAGAAATCATATTCATCTGGACGGCCTTGTTATTTATGTAACTCTTTCATTGGTTGTGGTATACGATATGGGATCGGATCAGAATTATTATCTATAGAGCATTTGCATTATTAGAAAGGTTAATACCATTAAAAATCTTGAATTGGTATCGTTGTTACTTGTTTACTCCAAACTAATTTTTATCTCATGATATTCATAACACATTTATTCCAATCTAATTTTTGTCTCACAAAAAAGTCCTAAACCGGTATCCCTAACCCAAACCTACCTTTTTGTGAAAAATACATACATATCAACGCGTGTGTATTTGGGACAGATGCTTGGTAACATTAGTAAAATTGTTGATTCACAGTATAGAAGCGTGGCTTTGTGCAGGCAAGTTTTGGGTGTAGGAGTGGGGTAGTATCGATGAGACCTGCCCTTTTTCCCAGAGTTGATGCGGTGTATTCTGCTTCTTTTTTGTACTTGTACTAATACTTGGAAGAGGGTTATAAATGGAAAAATTAAGTGTAAATCACTCATACTCATGCAATTTTTTATAGGGAATGTTGTGAAAATTTTATTATGCTTATTAAAGAACTCAATGTCTAGCATTGCCATATAAAAGACTCCCATATAGGACCTTTACTGATTTCCCTTCTTTAATATATTAAATCTATTTTTTTATTTCCTTTTTATTGTCTTACTTATATATTTGGGAAAAGGACCAAAAAAATACACATTTGCTCAAATTAAGATTCGAGGGTCTGAGTCTTAATCAGTCACTCCCTCACAAATCATCAAATTAAGATCAAATAAGATCGTCATAATTACTGCTCACTATTTTATGCCCAAGCGAGTAAACTGAGATTATTGCAGGAAAAACGAACATTTGCTCAACCTCGTCTTTCTTTCGACGTGCATCTGGATCCGACAGGTCTGTATGTCTCGCATTCACTTCCGGCAATGGCACCATGTTCACGTACCAAAATTTGTCCTTTTTCTAGTCTTCTTTTTCCAGACCCGACCAACAAGTTGTTCACTGCTATGGGTAACTAACGAGAGAGTGCTTCTTCTCCTGTCCTCCCGTTTTAGTCTTCTTTTGTTTTCTTCTGCAAGAAAAAGTCGGCGTCTCCTTGCGATAAATTCCTGGGACCATGTTCACGTACCAAAATTTGTCCCTTTTCTTGTCTTCTTTTTCCAGCCCCGACCAACAAGTTGTTGACCACTGTCGGTAACGAGAGAGAGCTTCTTCTTCTGTCCACCCGTTTTAGTCTTCCTTTGTTTTCTTCTGCAAGAAAAAGTCGTTGTCTTCTTGCAATAACTCCTTGCGGAAATTGCGTGTGCATTTACTAGAGGTGGCAAATGGGTGGGTCGGGTCGAAAATGGGTCGACCCATATCTAACCCATTTAACCCGTTTTGACCCATATTCTCAGTAGTGTAAATCTAGTGACCCATACCCGACCCGACCCGTATCCGACCCATACCCGACCCGACCCATATCCGTATTTCTAAAATCTATTTATTGTTAAAAGATTTTTATGTAATACAAATCTTTTAACAATTTTTATGCAATACAAATTTAATGGAAAATTTTTATAATTCTTTTAAAATATTTTTAAAAAATCGAATTTTTAATTTAAAAAATAAAAATATATATAATTTTTAAATTATTTTTTAAAAATATAATTTTTTTATTTTTTTTATTTTTTAAAATATAATTTTTATTTTTAATAATTATTTTTTTTTATTTTCTTATTTTCTTTTCTCTTTTTTTTTCCTTCTCCTTCGGCCGGCCGCCGGCCATGACGACGGCCGGCGACCGGCCACAGGCGAGATCGAGCTCGCCGGCGTCGGGCGGGGCTCGATCTCGCCGATCCGGCAAGGCCGAGGCTCCGCCCGACGCCGGCGAGCTCGAGCCTCGCCAGATCCGGCGACCTCGAGCCTCGCCGCCGTCGGCGAGGCCAAGCCTCGCCGAATCGGCGAGGATCGAGCTCGCCGACGTCGGGCAAGGCTCGATCTCGCCGATCGGCGAGGCCGAGGCCCGGCGACGCCGGCGAGGCTCGGCCTCGCCGACGACCGGCAAGGCTCGAGACTCGCCGGATCCGGCGAGGCTCCGTCACCGGCCAGCGGCCAGCCGTCGCCGCCGGCCGCCGGTAAGGAATGAAGAAAAAGAAAGAAAAAGAAAAAGAAAAATTTGAAATATAAATAATAATTATAATTTCAATTTTTTATTTAAAAACATTTTTATAAATTAAAAAAAGGCCAAGGGTTTAAACTTTAAAATGGGTTTCCTTATAACCCATTTAGACTATTTCTTTTTGTGTTTTACATTCACTAACCCATTTCTGATCCATATTTAACATTCACTTGACCCATTTTCGATCCATATTTAACTTTCACTTGACCCATATATGACCCATTTAACTTAAAATGGTCATAATATGGGCTTTTAACCCATATTGCCAGCTCTACGTGTGCTCCAACGCCTTTCATTTTCCAATATTCCGCGAGTTTTACTGTTCTACAATTTCATTTGTAAATGAAGTCAAGATGAATTATTATTGTTGGAGATATGACTGAAGATTCAGAGGATATTCATTGTAATTAGATTGTGGATTGTTTGATTTAGTCAATCCATAATTGATTTTGTAGAATAGGAAATTGCAATCTTTTATATATCTTTTCCTAAATTTGCTTTTATTCATTGTATTGTAAATTGACATGTGTAGATGTACATTGGATAATTGAATACAATACAACGAATTCCTCCTATTTCTCTAGTTTTCTGACATGGTATCAGAGCATTCTTTCCTGGCATAACTTCTGCAAAAATCTCCTAGAATCTGCTTTGGTCTTTTGAGTTGTTGTAGCGCAACATTTGCAAAACAATTCAGCACCTCGGTAGGAATCCGTAGGAATCCATATTCTACGATACCATGCAGAAAGATCAAAAGAAGAACTCAAGTGAAGATTCACGACATAGCAAAACTTCGGATTAGAATGAATCAATCCAAGAAAATCAACCTCCTCAGCAGGTGCGTTTGGGAAGGCTTATGGGGAAAGTCTTTAGGAAAATGCAAAAACCTTTGAGTTAAAGGTGTTTTCCAAAATGCAAACTGTGTTTGGTAAATTGTAGTTTGAAAGCCCCTTGTGAAGTACTTTGAGCAAAATGGTGTTTGGGGGAATTATATTTACAAAGGACTTTTGTGATAAAAAAAATTATCAAAAGAAAAATAAAAAAAATTGACCGGCGAGGGCAGGGGTCGGGAGACCCCCGGCGAGGGCTGCCGAACATCGGGCGACCCCGCCGCGACCCAGATCTAGGGGGCAAGGGCTGCCAAACGTCAGGCAACCCAGCCGCGACCAAGATCTGGGGCGGTGAGGGCTGTCGGACGTCGGGTGACCCCTCTACAACCCAGATCTGGGGCGGCGAGGTCGCGGGAGGACCTCACCGCCTCTGGCTCTAGGTCGCACGACCTCGCCAACCCCGGATCCGGGGGCAGCGAGGTCGTGCGACCCAAACCCCACCGCAACCCAGACAACGCGGCGGTTACACCACTCCCCGGCGACCGTCGCCTGGGCCACCGTGACCATGCCGAGCCGTCAGCGGCCCTCACAGCTTCGAGCAACCCGTCGGTCAACCTCAACGGAGAAGAATTGTGTGTGTTAAGATTAGATGAGAGACTTGAGCACTATTTATAGAAACCAGGCCATCTCATCACGAGCCGAGCTCAACTCGGCCCACACTAGCTAGTCTCATATCAGACTAATTAAGAAATCTTCATCTCATCTTATAAGACCAATCCCATAAAACGATAAATTATAATATCAATTAATATAGTCCACGTTAATTTTCCAAAAAAAAAAAAACTCTTACATCAATATCACCATTGCAAAAGCATCATTGCAAAAGCAATCGATGATGCAATTGCAATCAGAATGTCTCTCCAAGTATGCTTTTGTTCAAAGCCATTTATTTCGCTTTCTCCAGATCTAGTATCGCCTACCTTGATTTAAAGTTGAGGGTTTGAGTTCCCATCAGGGACTCTCCTACCGAATCTTAAAGGAAGCTTCCACTTGTAGCAGGATAGACTGACATTGTATGCAACAGCCTCGCAATTGCAATCCTGCCGACATGCTTCTAAACATTCATCCTTGGTCAGCGACGTAAGAGCAGAATACGTGTCATCCTCCCATTTGGTGTTAGGAACAGGTTGCATGTTGTTGCTGACCGTGGGGTTCTTGCAGCTTTCTACAGTGAAGTTCCTCTCGCACCCTGCAGTCCTGTTGCCGTCCTCAACAGATACAAATCCTAGAAGACACTAGCACTCATAATCCTGACCAACATTCACACAAAACCCATTAAGCCCGCATAGGCCCTTGGGGCTGCATCTGTCGGTTGGGACATCCCATTTGACGGACCAATCGTCATTCCCGGTTATGTTGTATGAGTATAGCCGGAAAATCCCATCTGGGTCAATCCTGGCAAGATAGATCATATCTTCTTTAGGAAGTCCTTGGCTCGTGAAATTCACAAGGTATACACCTTGGGATTTCAATAGGTAGAGAAACCCATCATCCTCCAGATGTAGCGTCACATTCGGACCATTATTAGGTGTCTTGGAATCCCAGTAACCGTATTCGCCAGTAAATGGAGTGCCCTTGGGATATAACGCAAGCACTCCATCTAACTGCATGATGGCAAGAAAGAGACCCGTGGACGGATCAGTGACCGAAGCACTTGAATGCAACTCTTTTGATGCCGATAGACTTTGGCCGCCTAAAATGGTATCTGTCGGTGTGTCAAAGCTCTGCCATATGACCTTCTGGTCAGAGTTGTAAAGAACGAAGTTCCCCGAATCAAGCATTGAAGCCGAAGCGGTCACGGTCGTATCATTAGGAGTGGCAACATATTTATCCTGTGCTTGTGCTGACTGAAGAACGAGTCTACCACTGCCGTCGAAACGCAGAGTGGAATTGCTCGGAAGCGGAGAGTTATCTCGGCCATAAGTCCAGACTGCGGTTTTATTCGAAGTCCGCGGAAGGAAGACTCCCACATAATTGTTGCCTCTCTGGTAGAATCCAAACGCAAAGACGCCGGAAGGGGAGAGCCATGAGGATTTGGAGGTGGGCGTGAGAGTGTCGGTGAGGCTGATGGTTTTCTGTCCCTGGGAAGTTGCTGTTATGAAAAAGAGTGCCAATGGGAGGAGAATGAAAATTGGAGCAGCCATAACAGGAGAGCGAGAGTGCCTGGCACTGTGAAGAATCAGCTCTTCGGTGCGTGCTTTATATCGTCTTGGGGAGTAACCCGTTCGGACAAGTTTTTTGGGGTCAAGGTCTTATTTTTGGTTGGTCAAACACCAAACTGTTGTCCTGAGAAATCATATTCATCTGGACGGCCTTGTTATATATGTAACTCTTTCATTGGTTGTGGTATACGATATGGGATCGGATCAGAATTATTATCTGTATAGCATTTGCATTATTAGAAAGGTTAATACCATTAAAAATCTTGAATTGGTATCGTTATTACTTGTTTACTCCAAACTAATTTTTATCTCATGATATTCATAACATATTTATTCCAATCTAATTTTTGTCCCACAAAAAGTCCTAAACCAGTATCCCTAACCCAAACCTACCTTTTTGTTAAAAATACATATGTATCAACGCGTGTGTATTTGGGACAGATGCTTGGTAACATTAGTAAAATTGTTGATTCACAGCATAGAAGCGTGGCTTTGTGCAGGCAAGTTTTGGGTGTAGGAGTGGGGTAGTATCGATGAGACCTGCCCTTTTTCCCAGAGTTGATGCGTTGTATTCTGCTTCTTTTTTGTACTTGTACTAATACTTGGAAGAGGGTTATAAATGGAAAAATTAAGTGTAAATCACTCATACTCGTGCAATTTTTTATAGGGGATGTTGTGAAAATTTTATTATGCTTATTAAAGAACTCAATGTCCAGCATTGCCATATAAAAGACTCCCATATAGGACCTTTACTAATTTCCCTTCTTTAATATATTAAATCTATTTTTTTATTTCCTTTTTATTGTCTTACTTATATATTTGGGGAAAGGACCAAAAAAAATAAACATTTGCTCAAATTAAGATTCGAATGTCTGAGTCTTAATCAGTCACTCCCTCACAAATCATCAAATTAAGATCAAATAAGATCGTCATAATTATTGCTCACTATTTTATACCCAAGCGGGTAAACTGAGATTATTGCAGGAAAAACGAACAATTGCTCAACCTCGTCTTTCTTTCGACGTGCATCTGGATCCGACAGGTCTGTATGTCTCGCATTCACTTCCGGCAATGGCACCATGTTCACGTACCAAAATTTGTCCTTTTTCTTGTCTTCTTTTTCCAGACCCAACCAGCAAGTTGTTCGCCGCTGGGTAACTAACGAGAGAGTGCTTCTTCTCCTGTCCACCCGTTTTAGTCTTCTTTTGTTTTCTTCTGCAAGAAAAAGTCGTCGTCTCCTTGCGATAAATTCTTGGCACCATGTTCACGTACCAAAATTTGTCCCTTTTCTTGTCTTCTTTTTCCAGCCCCGACCAACAAGTTGTTGACCGTTGTCGGTAACGAGAGAGAGCTTCTTCTTCTATCCACCCGTTTTAGTCTTCCTTTGTTTTCTTCTGCAAGAAAAAGTCGTTGTCTTCTTGCGATAACTCCTTGCGGAAATTGCGTGTGCTCCAACGCCTTTCATTTTCCAATATTCCGCGAGTTTTACTGTTCTACAATTTCATTTGTAAATGAAGTCAAGATGAATTGTTATTGTTGGAGATATGACTGAATATTTAGAGGATATTCATTGTAATTAGATTATGGACTGTTTGATTTAGTCAATCCATAATTGATTTTGTAGAATAGGAAATTGCAATGTTTTATATATCTTTTCCTAAATTTGCTTTTATTCATTGTATTGTAAATTGACATGTGTAGATGTACATCATCTACATTGGATAATTGAATACAATACAACAAATTCCTCCTATTTCTCTAGTTTTCTTACATGGTATCAGAGCGTTCTTTCCTCGCATAACTTCTGCAAAAATCTCCTAGAGTTGCCTCTGCTTTGGTCTTTTGAGTTGTTGTAGCGCAACATTTGCAAAACAATTCAGCACCTCGGTAGGAATCCGTAGGAATCCATATTCTACGATACCATGCAGAAGGATCAAAAGAAGAACTCAAGTGAAGATTCACCACACAGCAAAACCTCGGATCAGAATGAATCGATCCAAGAAAATCAGCCTCCTCAGCATCTCCGCATCTCTTTCCGGCCCAGTGGCCATTGGTCCATTGGTTTCCAGTTCAGGGTCAATGGACGAATGAAGCAAATCTCGCATGGGCTCAATATGGCCCGCGCAGAGATGAAGGAGGCCCGTGCCTTGGAGATCAATCCAATGAAGGAGTGCTGCCACCATCCGTCTCTGGAGCCGTTCCAAATAGTGGGTCGAGATGGGCAAATCTGGGTCACAGACCCGACTTCTCTCAATCGGGTCAAGGGATGAATTCCTAGCCATTTTCCCAATCCAATTGGCAACCCAGATTCTTCCCCTTTGAAGCTGCAGCAAGTGGCGATCGCCCAGAGCCTGAAGATCTCCTCTACACATCACCGGCCAATGGACCCGAACTCTGGCTGATCAACCTACAACTCACGGGTTTGGACACCTACACCACCTGGCCTCAGGAGTTCTGGCAAACCTTTTTCACGAAGGAGAAGGACGGCTTCCTCGACGGAGTCGTCCCCCTCTCGACCGACAAACGACTTCAACGACACTAGCAAAGATGTAATTAGTTAGTGTTGTACTTTAGCTGGTACGTCCATGATGGGGTGCGATTGGAACGCACCGTTTCGTCTTGATGCGTTACGATGGAAAGACATCAATGGAGGGGTACGAAGGGAGACGTATAAAAGCCTCCCGAACACAACCGTTGGACCAGTTGGCAAATCATTCGCACCAAATTTCCTCTCCATTTCCATCAAGGTGTTCCACTTTATCTTTGCAAGAACAATTGGCATTTACGCCGTGGAAATCGGGTGTTTTCCTTGTGATTGCATCCAGACTAACGTGAGGGAGTGTTGTTCGTGTTTCATCGGCAATTCAACGTTCGTTCCGGGCTATTTGCTGTTTGCGCATTGGAATCGGGTAAGTCGTCTTCCGCCAACTAGAATTCCAACATTGGTATCGTGAGCCCGGTCGTGATTTCTGCCTTGTTTTTTATTGAATTTTCCCGTTTACCATTTGATATTGAGATCAAGAGTATGAAATCTACACTGTTTGGATCTCTGATAGTCGGAATTGCCATATGAAAAACTCGAAATCGAACCAGAGCGAAGAACGGGTTCGGGGTCGCGTGCATCCGTGAGGTTTTGGCCGTTTTTCGAATTATTTTCTTGGCCAAAATCAACTTTTGAATATACAGGATGAAAGTACTCGTCGAGACGAGTCCGACAGCGGGTTCGAGCGCGACCGGAGAACGCCGGACGCGCCTACAC
Organism: Eucalyptus tenuipes; assembly: GCA_014182365.1. Lineage (NCBI taxonomy): Eukaryota > Viridiplantae > Streptophyta > Magnoliopsida > Myrtales > Myrtaceae > Eucalyptus > Eucalyptus tenuipes. The sequence continues at coordinate 45,050,109 of CM024544.1, forward strand.
GCGCGCCGTAAGCCACCGCGCGTGGGCCTCACGCGCCCGAGGCGCTGGGGACGCCAACGCGTGCGCAACACGCGCCGGTCGGTGAACCGACGCGTGCGCTTCACGCGCGCGCGGCGTCACGCGGTACGACGCGACGCTTGATGACGCAACCGATGACGCCATCGATGACGTCATCCAACGGCCGAACCGCTTGGATGACGTCATCGATGACGTCGCCGCCAACGGCAGCTTGGCCGGCCGGCCGGCGACCCGACCGGACCCGACCCGAGACCCGAACCGACCCGAGATCCGACTCGGTTGACCCGACCGTTGACCGGTCAACGGTCGGACCGGTCAACCGGTCCGGCGGTCAAACCGGTCGGACCGGTCAACGGTCGGACCGGTCACCGGTCGGGCCGGTCACCGGTCGGACCGATCGGACCGGTCAGGAGCCGTTTGGCTCGGCGGCGCGTGCGCCACAAGCGCCGCACACTCGGGCGGCGCGTGGGGGCACGTGTGAGGTCCGATTGGAGCGTGGTTGGAGGCGTTGGGTTCGTATGGATGTGCTCTACACTGTGGTATTATTATTTTTTAATTTTTAATTTTATAAATGTACGAAAATGCGTAGGAAACCCTAAGCACGCGTATTTTTTGGGGTTTAATTCAGTCTATTCATTTGTAGCTTGTATTTTCTTGTGATTTAGGAAATACAGTAGCTAGCTTGTGTGCAAATGATGTTATATATACTGTGTAGAGCTTGGTTCAATGATATGATGTATATATTTTAATATACTTGCAATTTTCTAGTTGCTGGAAAATTAAAACAATGGTAGGAAATCCATTACATGTTGAATTGCATTTTTGATTATAGTTAAAGCATGATTGTTGTTTACACGTTGGTTATTATCATGCTATGTTTTTGTGTTAATGAAAAATATAGAAATTACATAAGGTCATGTAATTATTTTTCCTAGTGGGAGTTCATAGGTTGGTAGAATTTGAGAGAGTTCTCACCTAGAACTTAAAATTTGCGCAAATTAAACTAATTAATGATAATAGAACAATTGTACATAGAAGTTGATTGGGAACATAGTGAACTTTTGCCTCTGTGTCTTTTGTTGAATTATCATTAATTTAGTTTGTCTTTGCTACAAATTAAATATGTGTGTTACTCGTAATGTGTGCTAGTATTGATTCTGCGTTTATTATGTCAATATGATATAGCAATTGATTATGGCATCGGCATCCAAGACCATTGTGGCTGACCTCAATAAGGGTGAGAAGCTGAACGGTGACAATTATGATATTTGGCACCGAAAGGTTCAAGATATCCTTGACGAGCAAGAGGTTTTGGAAACCCTCAACCACACCATGGATGAACCCGAGCATGGAACTTCAGCTCAACACAGAGAGATCTAAAAGCTTATCAAGCTTGGAAAAAGAAAAATAGCATTGTTCGCATTACGTTTGCTGAGCTGTATGCAAGATGATCTCATGTGTGAGTTTGAAAGTTATGATAAAGCTCAAGCTATGTGGGTTGCCTTGAAGGATAAGTTTGGGGGTACATCTGCCACTAAGCTGAGGAGACTCACCATCAAGTTTGACACATTCCGAAAGCGCCCAAATGTAACGATGAGACAAAGCATCTTCGGGAGATGTCAAACATGATTCGTGAGCCGAGGACGGCAGTCACTCCCTTACCGATGAACAGCAAGTTCAGGCTGTTATAAGGTCTCTTCCTGACAATTGGGAGCATATGAAGATCAATATGACGCATAATGAGAATATTGTCACTTTTGATGATATAGCGCGTCATTTGGAATTAGAGGATGAGCGCCTAGAGGCTGCGAGATCCTCTACCCATGCTTATGTTGCTGAATCGAGTTCGCGCAAAGTTTCGGGCTTTAAGCGCAAAAGGAATTCTCAATTCAACAACAAAGGGAATAAGACTGATCAGGCACCTAAGAGGGCTAAGACCTTCCGACGCAAGAAGCGTGGTGGGAAGAAGGACAAGGCCAAGATGGAGTGCTACAATTGTGGCAAGATGGGTCACTTTGCTCGTGAATGCACCGAGCCGAAAAAAGGTACCCTATTACTCCATTACTTTGTGTAATGCTTTTGTTTCTAGTACTGTAATGCTTGCTGAATCTCATCCAATATGGACTGTAGACTCAGGAGCAACAGACCACGTAGCTAGAGACCGAGAAGCATTTGTGGAGTATCGTCGGATACCGTCTAGAAAAAGATGGATATATGTTGGGAATAACTCAAGAGTTGAAGTGAAGGGTATCGGCACGTGTAAATTAATCTTACGTGGTGGTCGAAGCCTATTCCTACATGATGTCCTCTATGCTCCGGATATTCGACGAAACTTGGTCTCCGTAGTTGTTCTTCTTAGCTTAGGTTATGTATTGAATTTTCATGGTGATTGTGTTGACATTTTGTATGGAACAGTCTATTATGGTTTAGGTCATGTATCGAATGGTTTTATGGTGTTAGACATTGACTATGATCAATACAATATTAATGTTGATGGTTGTTTTTCTCTAATTGCATCTTCTAGTAATGTTGAGATTGATGCAAATACTTGGCATGCTAGATTAGGTCACATTGGGTTGCAAAGAATGCAAAGATTAGCTAGAGAAGGCCTTTTAGGGTCACTCACTAATGTTGATCTACCCGTATGTGAACATTGTCTAGCGGGAAAAGCAACTAGAAAACCATTCGGTAAAGGGACTAGAGCTGAATTTCCATTGCATCTCATACATTATGACATTTGTGGTCCTTTGAATGTGAGGGCGAGGCATGGAGCCTCATATTTCATCACTTTCATAGATGACTTCACACGTTTCGGTTATGTCTTTCGATCTCTCATAAGTCGAAGCATTATACTGCTTTAGACGATATATAGCGATGGTAGAGAATCAGTTGAACAAAACAATAAAGGCATTGAGAACCGATCGTGGACGTGAGTATCTATCGAGCAATTCAAGGCTCTTTGTGATGAAAAGGGAATTGTACGACAATTGACTATTCCCGGTACTCCACAACAAAATGGGGTAGCCGAGAGAAGGAATAGAACCCTATTGGAAATGGTTAGGTCTATGATGGCGCAAGCAAATTTACCTATCTCATTTTGGGGAGATGCGTTAATGACTCGCTGCCTATATACTTAACCGAGTGCCCTCAAAATCGGTCACTTCCACCCCTTATGAATTATGGACTGGTAGGAAACCAGACTTGAGTAGTCTACGTCCATGGGGATGTGCAGCTTATGTTCATGATTCTTCCCATAAACATGGCAAATTAGGTCCTAGAGGGAAGAAATGTATCTTTATAAGATATTCGAGCACTCCAAAGGGTGTGTGTTCATAGGTGAACAAGCTGATGGAAGTGTGACCGAAATGGAGTCACGAGATGTCACGTTCTTAGAGAACGACTTTCCTAGTAGAGGTGAGATTGATAAGGACTTCCAATTATATGAGATGGAAGATCCTGATAACACACCCACCGATGTTGTAGAGGGAAATGAAGATTTACCTCAACACACAAGACCTAGTGGGAGTGCTTTATCGCTCGATGAATTGAATTCAAGAGAAATTCAATTGCGTAAAAGTAATCGTAAAAGTATTCCCCGTCGTCGTTTTGAGATTGAAGGGGAAGCATTTATGATTGCTCAAAAGGACGATGTCGAGCCTAAGACTGTTCAAGAGGCTCTCTCATCCTCTGATAAGGAAGAATGGAGAAAAGTTTTGGAAGATGAGATGGAGTCAATGAGGGCAAACCATGTCTGGGACTTGGTTGATCTACCACCCAATCGTAAGGCCATTGGAAACAAATGGGTCTTTAAGATTAAGCATAGGGCGGATGGATCCATTGAAAAGTATAAGGCTTGCCTTGTGGCAAAAGGTTATACTCAACAAGAGGGTATAGACTATGAGGAAACTTTTTCACCAGTTGTAAGGCTTGCCTCAATACGCCTTATTCTAGCCATCGTTGCACATTTGGACCTTGAATTACATCAAATGGATGTAAAGACGGCATTTCTCAATGGAGAACTAAATGAGGAAATTTATATGAAACAACCAATAGGTTTCATAGCTAAAGGTCAAGAGCATAAAGTTTGCAAGCTTCATCGCTCAATATATGGCCTTAAGCAATCATCTAGACAAAGGGTATCTTCGTTTTCATCGAGCAATAATAACTTTTGGTTTTACGATGATCGAAGAAGATCACTGTATATGTCAAGCGGTCCAAAGATAAATTTGTGATTTTATCACTTTATGTGGACGATATTCTGTTGGCTGGAAATGACAAGGTTTTGGTTATCACCATAAAAGAATGGTTGTCCTCCAATTTTGAGATGAAGGACATGGGAGAAGCTGCTTATATATTAGGAGTTAAGATCGAAAGAGATCGATCATGGAAACTCCTTACTTTATCACAAGAGTCTTATATTATGAAGATTCTTGAGCGTTTCAATATGCAGCATTGTAATCCCATTGATACCCCCTGTCATGCAAGGTGAAGGCCTAAGTACCGAGCTGTGTCCTAAGACTCCGTAAGAAATTAAAGTGATGGAAACTATTCCTTACGCTAGTGCGGTCGGAAGTTTAATGTATGCTATGATGTGTACTCGACCCGACATATGTTATGCCGTGGGATTGGTGAGCCGATATCAATCAAATCCCGGTCAAGCACACCGGAAAGCAAGAAGAGGATCCCGAGTTACTTGAAGGGCACCATGGACTATCAACTTTGTTACCAAGGGAATGATTTACGTCTATTAGGCTATTCGATGCCGATTGGGGTGGAGACCTGGATGAGCGTAAATCGACTTCGGATATGCATTCTTGCTCAATGGAGGTGCAATTTCTTGGAATAGCAAGAAACAGACATGCACGGCCTTGTCTACAATGGAGGCAGAATTTATTGCATGTTCTGCCGCAATGCAAGAAGCAGTATGGCTAAAACGTTTCTTGGAAAATTTAGCCACTGTCACTGAAGTTCCAAGACCGGTGACAGTTTATTGCGATAGTCAAGCAGCCATTGCCTATGTGAAAGATCCCAAGTATCATGGTAGGACGAAACACATTGACATAAAGAACAATTTCATCGTAGATATTATAGCGCAGAAAGAAGTGATCCTACAATACATTTCAACCAATAGAATGGTTGCTGATCCATTTACGAAGGCTATTCCTATAGACATATTCTTGACCCACAGGATGTCACTAGGATTACGTAGAATGTGATGTGTTATTGTAGAGGATCATTGGTTTATGTATTTGTGGACATATGTATTGTACTTGTTTATTTATTAGTGATTTGATGTTTTATCAATAAGTACAAATCCACTATGAGACTAGCACAAACACACATGTATTATTGAAAAGTATGTCAGCAGACAATGATTGGCTCACTCACACGAGCAATCGCCTCAAGTGCTTTAGATAGCACGTTGAGATGAGACGTTATGTACAAATAAATGCTGAAAAGCAAGTCTGGTACATAAAATTTGTCGCCTTGATTGGAGTCAAGATGAGGTCTGTGATTTGTTTATAACAAGACCGAACATGATATTCCCACAATCATGTATGCCCGAAAGATGCCGGATGCGAGTACTTAATTGGGCGCTATAGAAAGCGAGCTGATATAGCACTCGGCTTAACATGAGTACGTGAGAATCACGTGACTATGTTTAGGCTAAGATCCGTATAGTGGATATATTTGATAAATGACATACGCTCTTATAGAAAGAGTAATCCACTATAGCATGTAATTCATACTACATGTGCATTGTACGACCAATAAGGGAAGATGAGTAAAATTATCCATATTTACTCATCGTGTGAGCCCTTGAGGTAATTTATAATTTACCTCAATTTTTGTGCCCTATGTTACTTCTGACTATGTTCTCGAAGTGAAAGATCAATGTTGTTACTTTAGCATGTTACGAGCGGTCATGAATAGATATGGCCTATGGGACGTGTCTAGGAAAGCAGTTGTTCTGAAATTGAGAGAGACATGAGTGCGAAGGAAGACTATTGTTGTTTTACATCTATCACATGTATTTACTGGTCGACTAATTATATCGCCCTATGTGGTTGCGGATGTAATTGTAAATACATGGTGTTTTTGAGAATAGTCAAGTATAGCCTTTAAGGGATAGATATACTTGGACTGATGTAACAAAATATGTCTGGGGCACTGTGAGACATCGATTGTTTATTTCTTTTCGGGGTTGTAGCCATTATGTCATCCCTAACAGGTGCATAATTTGAGCTCCCAAGTGCAGGTGTACTCACTGGTCGCACGGCTTATTTGCCAGTATGAATTGTTTTGTAAAGTTGATAAATGTTGAATGCCTTATATTCTTGATAGAGCGCTATCAAGCCCATCATGTCCGAGTGGGAGATGTTGTACTTTAGCTGGTACGTCCATGATGGGGTGCGATTGGAACGCACCGTTTGTCTTGATGCGTTACGATGGAAAGACATCAATGGAGGGGTACGAAGGGAGACGTATAAAAGCCTCCCGAACACAACCGTTGGACCAGTTGGCAAATCATTCGCACCAAATTTCCTCTCCATTTCCATCAAGGCGTTCCACTTCATCTTTGCAAGAACAATTGGCATTTACGCCATGGAAATCGGGTGTTTTCCTTGTGATTGCATCCAGACTAACGTGAGGGAGTGTTGTTCGTGTTTCATCGGCAATTCAACGTTCGTTCCGGGGCTATTTGCTGTTTGCGCATTGGAATCAGGTAAGTCGTCTTCCGCCGACTAGAATTCCAACAGTTAGTTCGTACCTGGATTGGGAATTGCCTAGCTGCCAATGTCGCACTGGACTCCCACCAATAGAGGACTCGAAGACAATGTGGGAGAACATATGCAAGATGTATGGGAGACTTGATCGTGCAAAGCTATTTACGCTCACCCAAGCCCTATTGGAATTGAAGTAAGGGAACCTCTCGATAACTATTGGCTTCAACCGATTCTCAGTGTTGTGGAATGAGCTCAAGGCGACCGACGAACGGTTGGAAGGACCCAAAGCGACCCTTCAACAATGCCTAATGATCAAAGAAAGAGAAAATGTGACCCGTTTTTTGCTAATCCTAAATGAAACATTTTTGCTAATCCTAAACGAAACATACGCACCTTTTAGGTCATAGATTCTGGTGATGGACTCGATGTCGCCACTCAGCCTGATCTATCAACTGGCTGTCCAATAGGAGAGCCAGCAACTAGTCGCAGCCAAGCACGGGAGAAACGAAGGCGTCATCCTCACCATACCAACCAAGCAACTGCAAAGGAGTCTTAGGACCATTGGGGGTTTCGGAGGTGTTGACAAAGGCTTCGAAGGCTTCGGGCATGTCGCCAAGGCTTTGGGGGTGTCGCCGCACAAGGAGTCCATCGAGTGGCATCTATTCAATGAGAAAAAAAAATTAACCCTAAAGGGCTATCTCAAATGGACGACCACAATTTAGGGACTAGATCCAACATCCATCATTTGATTGATCACTCAGCCGAATCTAATGGCCAGTATCAAACCACATCAACACCTGTTTATAAACCATCCAATGGTTCAAAAGGTGACACATCATCACAAAGAAATGATGGGCAAATTTCCAAAAGAAAATGTAAATTTTGTGAATATTGCAAACACCCACATCATAATGTTGATACGTGCATGGAAAGCCAATTGATAAAGACAAGAAAGAAAGAGAATTTTCTGCTTACCAAGTATCAGCACAAGGGAGCAATAGGGCGCATCAGACAATCACTCAAGATAAGTACCGGAACATCATGAAAGCTTTGGGACAATTAGAAACCACAAACAAGATTGGAAATTTTTCAGGTGCCACTTTCTCAAAAGGGAATTCAATTTCAATTGATGCATGGATAATTGATTTGGGTGCCAGTGACCACATAATTTGCAATGAAAAATTTTTCATTTACAAAAATTCTCAATCTACCATCTCAGTACGTCTTCCAAATGGAAGTACAACTTGTGTCGGTAAAGTTGGCACTGTCTATCTTACTCCAAATATCATTCTCAAGAATGCCTTTATATTCCTAATTTTGAGTTCAATTCCATTTGTCTCCAAAATTTGTGGGGATAATTCTTGTTTGGCCATATTCAATTCCCAAAATTACCTTTTTTGGGACCATTCAACTAGGGGCTTAGGTAATGTCGCCTAAGGGCTATATTTTTGAAACATTTTAATTCATTGAATGAGAACATCTCTTATAATACTGCTATCAGCAATAAAAATATTATTTCTCATCAACGTCTGGGTCATAGCGCTCATTTTCCTCATCCAAAGTGTTCCATCTGCCCTTTAGCTAAACAATCACAAACGATGTTTCTAGTTAGTGCATCTCGAGCTACTAATGCTTTTTCCTTGATTCATATGCATATTTGGAGACCATATCATACTCCACATCGTGATGGATCCCTTTTTTTCTCACTATCATTGATGATTATTCTCGTGCCACTTGGGTGTTTCTTATGCAATCCAAGGGACAAACTTTTTCTCACCTGTTGAAATTTCTCTCCATTGTTAAGAATCAATTCAACGAGATTGTCCAGAGAATTTGTACTGATAATGGACTCAATTTTTCACTAGTGAATGCAATTCTTTCCTATCCTCTCAAGGAATAATCCATGAAAGCTCTTGCACTTATACTTCCCAAAAAATGGAGTTGTTGAGCACAAACATAAACACCTTTTGGAAGTTAGCTCGAGCTCTCAAATACCAAGCTTCCATTCCAGAAAATTTTTGGGGTGATTGTGTAGTCATAGCAGCCTACTTAATTAATCGCATGCCAACTTAAATACTTGAAGGATGAACTCCTTTTGAGATGCTTTTTAGGAAACAACCTAAAATAGACCATTTAAGAGTGTTTAGATGTCTATGTTATGCCACAACTATGGGTCCTCGAGATGATTTGAATTCTCGTGCTACCAAATGTGTTTTAATGGGATATTCCTCTCTACATAAAGGTTATCAAGTTATGGAGATATCTTCAGAGTGTTTCTTTATAAGTCGAGATGTTATCTTCCACGAAGACATATTTCCATTCCAAGAGATGACATCCACATCCCAATCATCGATCTCATCTTCGAGCAACAAGGCTTTTTTATTAGAGATGATTTATGCATGGCTTCCCAACATATTTTTGTGATGCCCTAGCCACCTCTACTTGAAGCTCCTAACTCTTCGGGGGAAACTCCTCAATCTCCAGTGATATCGCAAGAAAAAAATCATTTATCTTCCAAGGAGGATCATCCATCCACCTCACCAGTGGCATTTCCATCACCTACTATTGATGGATCTCCTCAAGAAGCATTCAAAGAGACAATTACTGAGCATCCCCAACAATCTAAACGTCAGGTTCGTCCTCCGACAAGGACCACGGATTATGTATGTCCTACATTGGATTTTCCACATACAAACTATCAAATATCTTCATGTGTCTTATTCAGTCAACTATCTCCAAAACACATGTGCTGTATTAGTCGTATTTTCGAGGGACAAGAACCGTCCTCTTATATAGAAACATTGCGTGATCCACGCTAGTAGAATGCTATGAAGACTGAATTATTTGCACTCATGGAAAGTCATACTTGGGATATTGTACCATTGCCTCCACATCGTAAAACCATTGGCTACAAATGGATGTACAAGATCAAATACAAAGCCGATGGTACTAGTTGAACGCTACAAGGCCAGCTTAGTAGCTAAGGATTTTACACAACGAGAGGGCTTTGATTATCATGAGACATTTTCCCTAGTCGCCAAGGAAGTAACTGTTCTTTCCTTTCTAACTAAAAGTCTTTTTATGGATCACAAGTACAGTGTGACATTCAAAAAAAAAATTGCTGCTTTTCGCAATTAGCACCCACACCAAATGGATATCCATAATGCTTTTCTACATGGAGATTCGGATGAAGAAATATATATATATGAACTTCCATAGGGCATACGGAGATAGGGGGAGTCTCGAGTATGTCATCTCCATAAGTCCCTATACAAGCTTAAAACAGGCCTCTCGGCAGTGGTATGCCAAATTAACTAGTGCACTTACAGATGCGAGTTTCCAACACTCCAAATATGACTATACTCTGACCAAAGGTACATCATCAATTATTTATTGTTATATGTTGATAATATACTTATTATGAGAAATAATGAATTTGCAATTAAGAAATTCAAAAAGTATCTGCATTCTACTTTTCACATCAATGATTTGGGACCTCCTAAAAATATTCTAGGGATTGAGATAGCTCAATCTGAAAAGGAATATGTCTCAAGCATGAAAATTTGTCTTGGAGATAATCTCGGAAGCAAGATTGTTATAGTGTAAGCCAACTGTCATACAAATTGAGCATAATGTTAAGTTGACGACACATGAGTATGATGTCAAGGGTCTGTCTCCTATAGAAGATCCACTACTTAAGGATATGTCAAGATATCGGCGGCTCTTTTGAAAACTGATATATCTTATAAAAGGCAAGACCTGATTTATGCTTTGCGGTGCAAATTATCAGTCAATTCATGCATAATCCAAATGAGTCTCATATGAATGTAGCACTAAAGGTTGTGAAATATTTAAAGGGATATCCTGGTCTTAGTAAATTTTTATCTTGAGATGTTAATATGAAGCTGACAACCTATTGCGACATGAACAATGCCACCTATCTGATGACCAGGAGATGTATCACTAGCTTTTGCATCAAAAAAGAAAATTCATTGATTTCATGGAAGACAAAGAAATAGTCCACCATATATTTATCTTCAGCCAAATCATAGCATCAAGCCATGACAAAAATTGTTTGCAAAATAGTTTGGATTCAGAATTTACTCTCAAAACTTAGGGTAAAAGTTGATGGACCAAGTGAGTTATTCTATGATAATGATGTTGCACTCAAAGTAGCAGCAAATCCAGTCTTTCATGAAAGAACGAAACATATAGAAGTTGATTGTCACTTCACTCAAGACAAAATCCAAGAAGGAATACTCATTATCAGAGGAATTGGGATTGTGGAACATGTGACAGCCTGAATTTTCAGATTTCGTTTTCGATTAAATAAATCGGGCCTTTCGTCGACACGTCTATGGTGCTATTCTCTAAGTTGATTACTCATGAGATAACTAGACTATCTGGGGAAGCCATTAAAGGATTTTAACGCAATGGACTTGAGAATTCGACCAGAATCGGCCGCTCGACCGTGTTGATCGGAAAGGGTCATTACGGCACCGTAAAAAATCGATCAGAGACCGGAGATAGGTCGATTCGATAGAGATATGTGATTAGTGTGTAGGTGATTCCACCTGATTGCAAAATTTCTGTCGAATAGCACTAAACCGATTTTTCTATCATTTCTGTACCTAATGTCCGTATTTAAAATCTCGAGATTTTCACAACAACCAAGAGTCGTCAATGTGTCGAAGATGTACTTTGTGACTCGAGATAAATCGATCACTGGTCAATTGCACCAAAAATTTATAAAAGCTAACCGGTAGGTTAGGTCACGCTAAAATCGCGTCAGATTGAAATTAACCGCGAATTTGAACCCGATTTCAGAAATTGAAAGTTCTGTCGTGTCACAAATCATTTTAGAAACGTCGACTCATCCTCCGAATAATTTTCAGACTCCAAGATTTTTACAGAAAATCGATTCAGACGTTGCGAAAAATTAACGAAAATTCGGATAGGCTAAGCTGAAGGAAATTTGACTTCCGAGCGAGCCTTTGGGTGTTGGGAACTTGTAGAAAATTTGTGGGCTTCATCTTCATCAAATTTGGACCTCAATTTGGAGAGATTGGAAATGAAATTTGAGATCGAACTTAGTTAAATTCGGAGCTTCAATAGGGGGGGTGCAATATTTGGTTTTGAGTTGGATTATTTGTGGATATTAAGGCAAGAAAGAATTAGGGGACATGTGTTTAATTAAAGGGATAGAATTTGCTGAGTTTGGGCCCCCATGAGCAGCTTCCTCTGCACACTCAACCTCTCTCTTATCCCATCGACGCCGACTCCATCAGCTTCGATTTTACTTTCATTTTCCTTCATTTCATCCCTCCATCCTCGTGTCTTCTTTGTGCTGTCTCAATTCCCCCACTCACACGCCCACGCAGCTCTCCACCGAAGACCCACACCTCCACTGAACTCTCTTCTTGCCACACGTCCAAGTATCTAGCTCCCTCGGTCAACCAAAGAAAACCTCCCAGCAAAGTTGACCCCAATTTGCTAGCATCGTCCACGTATCCGCCCCCTAACGCTGTCTTCTCCACCACTTGTGTCTCCAATTCCCAGCCCAATCCACGTCTCCTCCACCCACGAAGACCGAAGCCCACCAAATTTCCTCTCCCGCGCGGCTTCAGTCCACCGAAGTGCTACTAGCTGCCCACGTGAAGAAGTTGCTGCTCCAATGTTGCCTCGTGTCTTCAGCCCATGAAGCGGAGCCTCTGCACCGATTAAAATCAGCAAAGTCTTCATCTTGCTCGATCGCTTCAGCCGTCTCCACGCGTGGTCTTCTCCAGCAACGTCGGTCTTCATTTCTCGAAGCCCATCTTCACGCAAGCCAGCTTGTGAAGTTCAGCAATCCAGTTGCCAATTTCAGCCGAAGAAGCCAGCCCGTTAATTGAGCTCTTCAGCCCGCGAGTCCAGCCCAAGTTTCAGCCCAATAGCTTCTCTAAAGTTCAGCCCACAGGTTCAGAAGCCCAAGCCTGCGAAGCAAGCCCAGCCCAACTCAATAACAAATCTCAATTTTGGCTGAGATTTGTTGGGCCAGTTTTAGGCCCGGTCCGAGCTCCGTCGACGCCGCTGCAATTCAAGTTTCGGCCGCGCCGTTGCGGTCAACCGGTTTTCGCTTTACACCGGTGAGTTTATGCACTAAACTCTTATTAGTAGGCTAATGATGTTTAAGATGTGTTTAGTTTAATTTAATTAGGAATTATGTGGTTAGTTAGATCAAATTAGAGATTTAATTAGTTAATTATGCATGTTAGGTGGTTAGAACGGCTTCATTAGGGACTAGATAAGTGGTATTATTTATCTAGATTGGTTCGGTAATTTTCCGGGCCCGTCTTAGTATTTAATTAGGCATTTCTGGCCTAAGTTAGTATTTTTAGAATTTAAATTGATTTATTTAATTAATTTCCGTAATTGTTTAATTATTATTTATTTTCCGAAAATTAGACCTAGATAGCTGGTGACCGGAATTTCGTGCTGATTGTAATGGTGTGGTTAATTTCTGCAATTGAATGTTAATTTATGCAAATTGAGTGATGATTGGATTTTTGGTTATTTATTTAAAAAATTGGTGAATTTCAATATTTATTCAGAAAATCCGGGGTGTCGGGTTTTAACATCGAAAATGGTTTTATATACTATATAAAACAGTGGGATTTTACCGGGTATTTTTAATACGAAAAAAATAGGCCAGGCTCACTATTTTAATTTAGGCATTTGAGTGCAATGCGCGGTGTCCTAGGCCAAGATTGAGTGATCGTGTGTTGGTTAAGAGAACCCGTCCCCGAATTGTGTCAGATGGACGTTACCCTATATGGGATACCCACTTAGTGGGATTTGGGTCGCAATAGACTCTAGACATATACTCCTTCCGGAAAGCCGTCTTTGAGAGACAAAGTTGTGCTCAATGGTGGTGAGACGATGCCTAGCTACGCCAGTAGACCGCCGAACTCAAGAATAGGCCGTACCCTTGAGGGGCGAAATTAACAATTGGTTCACATGATTGATTGAATTAGATGCGCCAGATTATGAGACAAAACTATGTGACATGGTATGAGATGGGTCATAACGGTTTTGTCTTATAATCTAGACTCCTGTGGTTGTTTGAGATGAAAGTGTTTGCGTTCCAGTTGTTTGAGTTGTATTACTGCAAATGATCGAGTGATATATGAATTGTATTGACCTACAGGGTGGATCTGAGACGAGGTAAGTCTCTGTGGTTGTGTGATTGCATAGTTAGGACGCTTCTTGGCATATTACCCTCCTAATCGGGGTTTAGAGCATGAACTCACTGAGATTTATATCTCACCCCGTCATGGGCTAAATTTTTAGGGTCATCGAGTGGAGGACCTGGAGCGGAGAGGAGGTGATATGAAGTGTAGGTCAGTTAGGACCACTTCTTTTGGAAAGCTAGTCTTTTGTAGTCTTTTGGCCATAGGTTTTGTACATGACCCAATGTGTTTATAGAGGTGTGTTTTGTTTGTGAATGTGTTGTCCTGCTTTTCTATCCCACGCTGTTGATGTCAAGGGATTTATTATTCGCTTCCGTATGTGAAAGGGTCGGCGACTAGTCCTGGAAAGTCGCAAATTTTATCGACCAGAGAGGGATGGGTACGCTCTCGAGGATCGGGGCGTGACAAAACAGCCTGCATATATTTTCACCAAACCATTGTGTAAGAGACAACATTCATATCTCTTGAGCAAGCTAAGGGTCTTCGACATATATAGACCGTCAGCTTGAGGGGGAGTGTTGGAGATATGATTGAAGATTTAAAAGATATTCATTGTAATTAGACTATGGACTAATTGATTTAGTCGATCCATAATTGATCTTGTAGAATAGGAAATTGAAATATTTTATATTTCCTTTACTGAATTTGCTTTATTCATTGTATTATAAATTGATACGTGTAGATGTACATTGGATAAGTCAATACAATACAACAAATTCCTCCCATTTCTCTGACAATTATTGTTGTCACTTTCATCTTTAACTATATTAAATCGGTGTATATGTAAAATATTGGCATTATTACTCTTATCTTCACCAATATCGTAGTAATGTATAAGGCATTCATTGGGCGACGCATATCAGTCCATAAAAGACTCCCATATATGGCCTTTACTAATTTCCCTTCTTTAATATGTTAAATCTACTTTTTTTATTTCCCTTTTATTGTCTTGTCAATATGTTTTGGCGACATGATATTCTCATGAGCCTTCAATGCCTAGCTCTAATGAGTTAAAAGACACAGGCACTAACTCCACATACTCATATTTGTGGGCAAAGAACAAATTTATGTAAGCTAAATAGGACAAGTATATCATAGAGAGCTAAATAGGATGAGTATATCATAGATATATATATGCTACACGCATGAGTTGAATCAACTCAAAGTTACTAAGTTCAATTAGAATGACTAAAGACCAGTGACAAACTTCAAGCCCTCGCCCAAGCCCAAGCCCAAGCCCTCACCCTTACCCTCATAGTATTTATGCCTTCGCTCACGGTTGGCTAGGCCCTTGGGCAAGGCCATCATGGCCGGCTAGGGCCTCACCTAGATGTAGCAAGAGTTGCCACCCTCACCAACCAAAATGAAAGGAAAAAGAAAAATAAAGCATAATAAAATTATAAAATTGTCCATGTCAGTACCACCCTGTCATGACGTCTGACATCGACGTTAATAATTTCAACCAAAATTGGCTGGAAATACTCAATTGATAAATTGTGAAAAGGTTGAGAACTAAACTGACAAAATTAAAATATTTATAATTGAAGCAGTACATGTGCAATAGGCTTGGGATTTTTTCTGTATTTTCCCTGATTAGACATAAGCTCTCTCTCCCCCCCGCCCCCTCCCTCTCCTCTCTCTCTATGTGATTACTGACCGAGGCAATGAGTTTTTCTTAATTTAAAGTATGAAAGGTGCTCTTTGATGGTCCTTGGATGGTAGCTCACCAATTGAGAGAGCGGTGTTTTATTATAGTTGAAGTTTAAACGTGGTTTCATATACATTTCATTGTGTACTAAAAAAATGTTGAAGATTACTTTTATAGAATCGGTATATTGAGGAAATGGCGGCCTCTCGCTAATTTTTGGCAGATGTCGAGCCTAGAAAGTCATCATGTATTATGTATTTTGTTGTGTCATAGTCTATCGCCTCATTGAGTACATCAGTTTAGCTGATCTTACCTAGTATATACCTCATTATAGTTTGATTTTTATTTTTGGGTAGCTAGCTCCTTATAATGTCAATGAAATTACATAATGTAGTACTCATCCATGTAAATGTGAACAGAAGGCACCCCTAAATTATTCATGAAGCTACATTATTAGTTTACTTAGTTGAATAATATTTCTTATACAGACATTTAATTCACAGAGTTGATTGATGTAGTAAGTATGATATCATGCTTTGGCCCCTAAATCTTTTAACGATGGTTGCATCTAAGAGCTGAATCTTGCGATAATAGTAAGATAATTGAGGGAGCAATAGTTCCCAGCTTAAGAAATAACATAATTTTGTGCGTGGCCATTGCAGTTTTGGTAATATCGAGTATCCATTAAAGTTTCGATTTATTGGATTTTAGAAGAGAATTGAGGAAAGAATTCTATTGTTAGGGAAAAAATCTTATTGTGATTACAATCATAAAAAGCCAAGAGCTCTTGTAGTACTTAAATATTATTGAGTGAATTCTATTTAAAGCGGCCTAATATCTTTTACTAATTGCTTTATTAAAAGAGACATCTTTTGATTACAATAAAAGAAGTGCATCTTTGTTGATGAGTACATTTTTTTTAATCATAAAAATAACTATAATTTTTTTCAATTTTATTAGAATTATCTATCATTCATTCACTAAAACCTCCCAAGAATCGATGTTCTATATCGCAGGAGCAACTCCACAAAAATGTCAATTAATCGATTGGACATTTCGATGTCGCTCGATTTATTCTCGAGTATGAGATTCTTTACTATTGAGTATTATAAATGCTTATAATTATGAGGGTGACCCCAACCTATTTCACACTGTCTTTCATGCAAACAGTATACGTTCAAGTTGGGCTAGTTATCAAAGTCAAGGCAAGGCATATACTTACACTCGTCGTGCCATGTGATGTCACTGTCTATGTTGTAAAACAAGCGGATCTTTGCAATTTTATTGGGACACGAAATTATCAAAAAACAACAAAACAATGAATAATAAATGGACACAAGACATTTACGTGGTTCAATCTTATCGTCGGTACCTACATTCATGGGAAGAACTATCTAGAAATAATCCACCAATCAATCAAATAATTGCACGATTGCAATTGCTGAAGCACTCGAGTATTTCCCAGCCCTAAAATTATATCCAAACTCATAGTGTTTAGCCTCACGTACTTGCTCATTATATATTGAGTTTACATCAATAATCAAAAACGGAAAAGTGTCGAAAAAGTCTTAAACCTTTTGTCTTTGTGCCGATTTAGTCCTAAACCTTTTTGGCGCGATTTAGTCCTAAACATTTTTACGTTGTGCCAATTTAGTCCTTTCCGGCCAATTTTGGCCGGATTTTGCTGACTAAACGCCGGCCGGGCGACGTGGCCTCATCGGCGCCGACATGGACAACTTTTAATAGTATTTTATTATTTGTGAATTTTCTTTTTCTTTTTCTTTTTCTTTCTCCTCCTCCTTGCTCTAGCCGGTCGCCGGACCTCGGCCGACTGCCGCCGAGGCGATGGCCGGTGAGGTCGAGGTCGACCTTGTCGGCCACCTAGCTAGTGGCCGCGAGGGCGAGCCCGGCATGCCCGGCGCGAGGCCACCCTCGAGGCCTAGGCGGCGAGGGCGAGCCTCGCTAGCCCGGCGCGAGGCCGCGAGGGCCTCACGCTAGGTTGGCGAGGCTCGCCCTCGCCGCCCGGCCCGAGGGCGGCCCCTCGCGCCGGCGGGCGAGGGTCGAGCCTCGCCCATGGTAGCGCCGGGCGGCGAGCCTCGCCGCCCGCATGAGGCCGCCCTCGCGGCCATTGGCGAGGTGGCCGGCAAGGTCGACCTCGACCTCCCGGCCGTCGCCTCGGCCGGTCGCCGAGGTCCGCGACCGGCTAGAGGAAGGACGAGGAGAAAGGAAAAAAAAAAAAAAAAAAGAAGAAAAAGAAAAAAATTCAAAAATTCAAAAATATTAAAATATTATTAAAAAGTTTCACGTCAGCCGGCCGGTATCCAGTCACCAAAATTCGACCAAAATTGGTCGAAATGACTAAATTGGCACAATGTAAAAAGTTTAGGATTAAATCAGCACCAAAAAGGGTTTAGGACTAAATCGGCACAAAGACAAAAGGTTTAGGACTTTTTCGACAATTTTCCCAATAAAAACACTCAAGGATTTTCTGCACAAAACCTCACGTGAGATCCTCCGCTTGACTGAAGGAATGCTCTGCTTGTTCTAGCTTGTAGAAAACTTACGATGAGCTCTCTATTTATACACAAAGAAGAACCCGGTCTCATTATTCATTATTACACGTGAATAAGTTCCATTTATTTTACGGAAAATAACTAATTTAAAGACATTTTTCTAAAAATGATTATTTGTATGGCTCACAAAATTCAATAAGTGAAATATATTTTCATTAACCATGAAAATATTTAGGTATAAATTGTTATCAATATTAAAAATATTTTCTGTTGATTAATTATTTCAATTGATACAAGCGATTATTTTGAGAAAAATCCTTTTCCGATGATTCATTTTTCATGAAACAAACAAAGTCAAAGTCTTCCTTTCTCTTCAGCTACCGTAGGAGGGAATCAATGAAAGAAACAAAATAAGTCTACACATTAAATAATATTGTGTGCATGGAAGAATTCATCTTCTCGGTAGTCTTCTTCAGGAGTGGCCTGTGGAAGTATTCTCTTGCGGACACACAGAAAACAAAAGTTACTCTCAAAAAAAAGGAAAATTTCAATTAAGGGCCTGAAATGAATGTATTTTCTCAAAAATAAAAGGGGTCCAAAATGGACGTTATCTCAAATAAGGACATGAAGTGAAGACATGTGCAGCCGAGACAACATGATCCCACCAAATCAAGAGATGACTAACCTATTTATCCAGCTAGCACGCAAAAAAGTGAAGACAGAGTCAAAGAACATGCTAGAAATTATGGACGAGGGTAGCAAAGTTTTGTAATTTGACTGTTGAGGAATTTAAATTATTAGAATGACTAAGGCAGTTGCCTAAATCAAAGTGGCGAGATGACTTTCCCTTTGCCAAAGTATGGTAAACAAGCCTATGTAAATGGCTTGGATGCACGACCAGCAAAAGGAGAGAGAACCAGAACTAAAAGCTAGATCAATTAGAGAAAAAAAAAATAGAGAAACTAAGAGGAGTAGCTCGGGAGAGTGAGAAGAGAGAGGTGCTGTACCATTATAAACTTCAATTATGCTGTTAGTTTTTTCATGTCCGGATAGTACAGTTTCATGTGTAAATCTGACAATACTTAATAGAAAGCTGGCCCCCATGAACAATCGAAAGGAATGAGAAGTTCACTTTCCGGTATCAATGTTGAGTATGCTTCTCAACGCACTTATCATGCTAGAGACGTCTTACTAAAATAAAATTTCAGATTTTTGACACATAAGATAGGTGCGAATCCTGTTTAGGATGGGAAAAAATAGAGAATATGGCAAATTTTTGGTGTCTCTGAATAATTCTGAATTTCCATGAACCGGTTCGAGGCTGAAAGATGGAAAGCTCCGTCTACCTTTTGCATGAGGTCAGCTGATCAGTCAGAACAGCATCGAACATTTACATGGACAATGGCCCATACGCAAAATAGTGCTGTCCCCTCTCCCCCGAAACGCATTCTTAAATTCATGGGCAGCTAACGGGACGCATACTGATAAACTATATCTGCCACCACAGGAAAGTTAAGGAATTGTTGAAATGAACTCGAGGTTGTTTTACTTCCTATAAGAAGGAAGAATTGCATAGGACAGAACAGGGAACTTATTTCTGTTGAAATGAGAGACAGACTATGCACTTTGCACAGATAAACCCAATAAAATGTTCTCTGCTCTGGAAATGCCTATAGTAGAAACAGCTCAATTTCTCTCTAACCCGAGCAGGTTTTGGTGGTGATAAATGCAATTGCGAAGATGATTCAGATAACACTGAGGAAGGAAGTAGGACAGGGAGGGATTGGAACATCGACCGTGCCTTCAAGCATCAGCAGCACCTTTTAATCATAAATCTTTTAATTGTGCCAATTTAGTTATTTAGCTCTCAAGTTTGAGTTCTGTAAATGACGTAGTTAGGGCTCAATGTTCCTGTTTATAGTTTTTCGCATCAATCAACAATAGTCCATGTTCTCATCTAGTGCAGAACAGGTTATCTTTCAGAATCTGCATGCAAGATTATCCAGATGTAGTCATGTGTAGTCTCCTTTACGATCCCAGCTTATCTAGTGCTCATGTCTGTGTATTTGCATCTTCTCGTACCTTCGATCTACTGAAAATCCAAAGAGTGTCCAACGTCAATTAACTCATATTTTGTAGCTACGGGATTTTTACACTTGCCTCAATGAAAACGTCGTAACATCATAAGACAAATTTACTTTTTTGACGATGCATTTACATTTGGTTACGCCCTACCTTTGTCGTGGCCGGGTTGCAGCAATTAAGAAGATCGATCTGTTATCCAGAAAAATCAATGCCCCACGCCCTACAAGAACGTGAAAAATCTAGACAATGAATGGTAGATTTTCTGATGTAGCTGGTAACTTCCCCATTGTATAACAAATACAGGTTATAGGTAAACATTGTCTATTTTGAAAGTGTAACGTGGAAAATAAAGTTGTGGAGTTTTCTGAGTTTGACCTAATACAGACACCACCGGGCGGCTGACTGATGTTGTTGCGGCCAACACCTTGTAAAAGACTTAATGGGCGCTCCTCAATCTATAATGATTCTGATACCATCTGAGATTTTTGTGGAACTAACGCCAACAATTCTAAAATCTGAAATTTTTAGATGAATGCATGGCTTATTATTTAAATATTCTAACGTATTCATTAATATTCCCGAAAAGCATACAACTCTAGAAAAAAACATTCAAGCTACATTTGATTGTCCGGATTTCTAATCATGATAGGATTGAATAAGATAGTATATGAAATCTAGGGATTTTGATATATCACATCCACTATTTAGTGATTACAGTAATAAAGTCGAATATATTCATATCATATCATGTATATTATTTGGTATAAACGACAAATTACTAACAATGGTTAATATCCTGAAAAACCCCAAACCGATACACATATGACAAATTTACCAAAAACTATTTTTTTTGCCATGAAAAACCCAAACTAGTATATCTATGACAAATTTACTACGACTAACAAAAAAAGCCCTAAACTTATACATTTATGACAAATTTACCTCAAACTAATTTATTCGACCACAAAAAATCCCAAATTGGTAAATTTGTGACAATTATACTTTCCGCTAAATTGGATTAATACCACAAAAAAATCACAAAAATCGTAAAATGTGACAAACAGAGCATAAAATCCCAAATTGATATACCAATCAACTGTAACGTGTCATTTAACTTAATAATTTGACAGTAAAATTTAATGAAAATTAACAGAGGGTAAATTTATCACAAGTTTACTAGTTTAGGTAAATTTGTCAAAAGTATATCAGTTTTGGGCTTTTGGTGGTCAAAAAAATAGTTTAGGGTAAATTTGTCACAAGTGTACCAATTTGGGGTTCTTCAAGATATTAACCCTAGTAAAAATGAACCAAAAATTTTAAAAACGGAGATAGTAAAAATCTCTCTCGAACTCTTATAGTAAAAATCTCTCTCGACACTCTTACTTATTTTATTTTATTTGGTTTTTTATTTTATTTTCCTCTCTTTTATTAATTTTTATTTTTTTCCCCTCCCATCATTCTCTAAGAAAATTTTATTAAATAGTAGATTGTACTAATATAACCAAAATACTAAAATACCTAAAATATATAATAAATATATATTTATATTTATATATTGAAATAATTTATAAAAAATAAGTAAATTCTTATATTTAAAATTAAAAATAAGATTAAATTAAAATAACTAAAGTGTTTTTTTTTTTTGTTATTTTGAATTTCTTATATTAGATTCAAATATTATTTATATTGAGATATAATTTTAATTTTGCTAATTTAAAAAATTTGTCCTTCTAGAAAAATAATTATCTTTCGCGTCACTCTAACTTACTTTATTTTATTGCTTTTTATTTTATTTTTCTCTCTTTTATTAATTAATTTATTTTCTTATTTTTTCCCTTCCCGAGTTCTCTAATAAAATTTTATTAAATATTAAATTGTACTAATATATCTAAAATACTAAAATACCTAAAATATACAATAAATAAAAATACATATTTATATTTATATATTGAATTATTTTATAAAATATAATTAAATTCAAATATATAAATAAAAATAAGATTAAATTAAAATAGCCAAAAAAATTTGTTATTTTTAATTTATTATATTAGAATTCAAATATTATTTATATTGAGATATAATTCTAATTTTATTAATTTAAAAAGTTTGTCATTCAAGAAAAATAACTTTCATATTATGAATTCTAGAAATCCTATCCACTTTTATCACTCATCTCTCATGGGATAATTTTTTATCCCCTTTTATCCAGATCTTGAGTAGGCACCAAATATAGAATATGATAAATTTTATCATATACCGAATTTTATTCTGATTACCAAACGCAAAGATCAATGCCCTTGATAACCGTTAACCCTAAGGCTACATTTTGGCGGTTGGGATAAAATTCGGGATAGGATATGATTTATCATATCCTACGTTTGTCTTCACTTAAGATATAATAAAGTCGGATATAATGGAGATATAGATAGGATAAAATTATCCCATGGGGGAGGTGGGATAAAGGTGGATATAATTTATAATGTTTATAATATGAAAGTTATTTTTCTTGAATAACAAACTTATTAAATTAACAAAATTGAAATTATATTTCAATAAAAATAATATTTGAATTCTAATTTAAAAAAAAAAAAAAAATATTTTTAATTAATCTTATTTTAATTTATATATTCAACTTTAATTCTATCTTATAATAAACATTCAATCTATAAATTAAATATTTATATTTATTATATATTTTAGGTATTTTTGTATTTTAGGTATGTTAGTACATTTTACTATTTGATAAAATTTTATTAAAGAATGATGAAAGGGGAAAAAAAGAAATAATAATGAAAATAATATAAAAAAAGGAAAAATAAAATAAAAAAAATAAAATAAATTAAGGAATAGTGTTATGAGAGATTTTCACAATCTCCATTTATAAACATTTTTCGGTTCATTTATAATTATATGCCGTTTATATAAAAAAAAAATGTACATAATATGATGTGAACATATCTGATTTTAATAATGCGATTCACCAAACAATGGACAAGATATAAAAAAATCCCAGAATTTCATATCCTATCCTATCTAATCCTATCCGATTAGAAATCTGAACGACCAAACGTAGCCTAAAAAATGTCCAAGTGTTAGGTCAACAACTTAGTCAGCAGAGGTTAGTTAAAGGTAGAGCGAAGGCAAAGAAATGGCCAAGTGTTGGAAGCAATTAGTGGCCAAAATAAGGTTGGGTTATGAGAAGGTCTAGTTTTAGTTGATGGAGATATCGGTGAAAATGGATTTTCAGTATTGAAGCGAAGAATCAATGAATGAAGACCAACCCCATCGATTAAAGAGATGCACACATTGTAACTGTAAAGGAAGTGGAAGCGACAATTGTCAAGAAGTTGAGCCAACAATTTTTGATACAATTGTTAGGGAGGCTATTGTCATATAAGTGAAGGCGATGTAATTGTTTAATGGCGAAAACAATTTCGAATGCAACTATCGAAGAGGTAACCATCAAAGAAGTGGAAACGAATGTTAGGCAGTGGAGTCAACAATCTCGGTGATTTC
This sequence comes from Eucalyptus tenuipes, assembly GCA_014182365.1. Lineage (NCBI taxonomy): Eukaryota > Viridiplantae > Streptophyta > Magnoliopsida > Myrtales > Myrtaceae > Eucalyptus > Eucalyptus tenuipes. Next base: position 45,073,846 of record CM024544.1, read on the forward strand.
AATATGGATTATTGAATTGTAGGAAGCATATAAAATAGATTTAATTTCTTAGTGACCGTTTATTAACAATTAGTTGTAGATATAAATACTTGAATTGTAGTATTTACAAGGGAACGCAAATCGATTGGAGAACTACATCGTTCGTCCTTATTTTCAATTCATCTTTATATTTTCAGTACCTTTTACATGACTGTTAACAAATGCTCCTAGTTGCAATATCTATAGATTTCTGGTCGTTTATATTTTACGTCCAAAAATCAACAAAGGACCATCCGCACTCGCACCCTACTTCTATTTGCTCATCGATCTATATCTTGAAGGATATTTCATGATCTTTCTAGCACAGTCGAAGGGACCCTTGGTTGTTGATTTGAGGAAGCTTTCATGGCAAGAACCAAAAACCGACAAGAGGCGGACAGTGTTGTCGAAAACAATCTAGTATTACAAATTGAAAATGAAGTTGTTGCACATTTTGACTCTTCAACGCTAACAGAGTCGATAGAGAGAGAGAGAGAGAAATTATAGACTTGAGGCATTACGGAATAGAATTACATGATCACGGGGGATATATTTAAAAACTTACATGAGGTACAAAATGATAAGAACAATTAGCTAAGGGTAAAAGTAATTATGACTTTGGTTAAAAATACTTGGTAGTGGAGGTGTACAAATCAAAGAGTGACATAGGGCTTAACCATATGGTTCCGGAGTAGATATTTTGATAAATTGCCACAGTAGTTAGTAAATCAATACGTAAATAAGAAAATCAGTATTCGTTCTAAATATTGATGATACGAAAAAATGCCTGAAACCCACTAAAACGTTGAGCAAAATTTATCGGACGCTAGGAGGCTCTCAACACAGTAAATTTATAATCTATTACTAATTTGATACGTAATCTCAAAGCGTATAAGTCTCCATCGACAACCAATGGAATCATTTTCCAAAAACTATGGACAGGGAGAATACAATTCGGACCTTCCTAGGTTACAATGTTAATAATCCAATTAGAATTTTCACTTATGACATTATCGAATTTTATTTCCCACATACAATTAATGGATGTAGAAATTTTTGGATGTCATAATTAGCACAAATAGCCCCCAAACTTTGGTTAAATGTGCAATGTCGTCTTAGAATTTTTAATTTATGTAATATAGTCTATGAATTTTGGCCTAATGTGCAATATCATCCTTAAACTTTTCTATGAAGTATTGGTAAATTTTTAACGTGGTCCTTAAATTATATAAAAATATTCAAAATTTTATGGATCACATTAAAAAAATTAAAAGTATCAAGATGATATTGCATATTGAAGCGATGCTTAGAGATCATTCATCTGACCATTTGTCGATAGTTAATGAAGATATTATTCATTATTAATTATTTTAAACATTGCAAACTATTAATCTTAAGAAAATACTTTTAAAATTATTCTTTTTTTGTAAAAATAAACGGACCCTTAATTTAGTAAAATCACTTGGGCGATAAAATTCTCGAAATTATGATTTATAAATATCTAAGATCTCAAGATAAATAGCATTTGGATATGGTTGGGCCCACACAAGATGTGAATCGGCAAGGAAAATCCCCTGGTATTAATTGGGGATTTTATCTTTATCAGTAATGGATTAGAGTGGAAACGCAATCGGTTTTAACTTGGTAATAATCTTTTCTCTCTTTTATTTACTTATTTCCGAGGGAGATTACTGCTGGGTAAAAAGGAGCCAATAAAGAAAAAAAGAAAAAGAAAATTCAGACAAGTTGCCGTCGCTGGTTTGGGATTCGATCGAGAATCCACCGCCTCGTTTCGATGAAATCCACCATCGCCGTCTTCTTCCCGAATCTTTGATTAGGGTTCGGTGATTCGATTCCGTTCGGGGCCATTTCAATGGGGCGGGCGGTCTCCGAATCGTTCAGCTGATTGGCATTTTTTCGCCAATTCTTTTCTCCTGGTAATTCCTCGTGCCTCACCGATCGCAGCATTTGTGTACGCGCGTGATTTTGTTTGTCGCGGTTTTTAGGAGAGAATTGGTGCGATCCGCGGAGTTGGTGGGTGGGTTTGCGTTTTTTTTTTTTTTTTGGATAAAGATTTGATCTTTAGGTGATTTGAGTGATGTCGGGGACGGTTTGAGTGCCCAATTCGTGTGAGCTTGCATGTGGGTGCTGCGGTGAATGGAAATGCGATTGTGCCGATTGGCGTTTTATCTGGTTCTTGGGGAATTGTCGGCTGTTTCTGCTGAATTCCGTAGATTTGCTTCGTTTTGTTCTAGGATTGTAGACTGTCCAATGAAGATGTGATCTTTAGGGGATTGAGCGATGTCGGGGATGGTTTGGGTACCCAATTCTTATGAGCTTGCATGTGGGTGTTTTCGCTTGGGCGGAATGGGTGGCTTTTTTTTTTTTTTTTTTTTTTGGAACCCTGGTGATTGTGACGAATGAGAATGTGTTTCGGCGATTATAGTTTGATGTGGTTCTTGGGCAATTGTTCAGCTGTTTCTGCCAAATTCCATAGATTTTGCTTTGTTTTGTTCTAGGATTATAGACTGGTAAGACACGTGGTGTTGGTTTGGGATTTGACCTTTCTGGTTTTCACTATTGACTTGTCTTGAGATAGAGCGGCATTCTGGAAGCGGAGCTGTGAGTATGGTCGGTGTGGAAAGTGGAGATGAGGGTGCAGCGCTTGCGGAGCCCCCCGATCCTGATGTCGTCGAGACAGATCCAACTTATCGATACATTCGGGTAATTGTGGCATGGTTTTTCCTTTTGCTGCTTAGCCTTTTTTTTTTTCACTGGTTGCGAACATAAATTATGTTGTGGGAAATCCTATTTTTGACTCATTGTGGTCCTTGCATGATATTCAATTCTTAAGAAACCGGGTAAATGCAACAGCAATGAAGTGCTTAAGTTCTTTCCATTATCTGTCGCTTGATTTCCCAAGTAATTTATACTTTTATTCATTTTATTGACTTGTGACTTGTTGTGCCTTTGTACAGTATAGGGACGTGCTTGGAAAAGGTGCTTTCAAGACCGTGTATCCATTGTCCTGACGTATTTATAGCACTACCTCTGTTTTTCACTTTTTGTGTTTATGGACTATCTGCATTTTGTACATGCCACATTTCAGGTAGAGATTTTTTTTTTTTTTTTTTTTTTTGATTAGGAGGAGAAATTAAACATCAACCAAGTGCGAATTCATATATTTCAGCAAGATTGTATTTTGTCCTATATAAATGCTTTGTGACAGACTTAGTGAGAGAAGTTCACTAGTGTTACTATCACTTGAAAGTTTAAAATGATGGGTGCATCACATATGATGATTCTTTTTATCAAGCTTTTTTTAGAGAAGTATCGATTGTATTATTCGATAGGAGTGGCTGCATGCCACATTTCGTTGCTACAATATTTGGTTCCATGGCATTCCTTAATCATATATTATATAGTTACAAGGCATTTGATGAAGTAGATGGAATTGAAGTGGCATGGAACCAAGTTCGAATTGATGACGTGCTACAATCTCCTGATGACTTGGAACGGCTGTACTCTGAAGTTCATCTCCTGAAGTCACTGAGGCATACCAATATTATTAAGTTTTACAATTCATGGATTGATGAGAAAAATAAGACAGTTAATATAATCACAGAGTTGTTCACGTCGGGTAGCCTCAGACAGTAAGTTCCTTTCCTTATTCAATATGCTTTTGAAGTTTATCTTTCAGTGATGATGAGATTAACCCTATCGTTAGTGGATGGAATTTATGATCTAGGTATCGTAAGAAACACAAGAAAGTCGACATGAAGGCTGTGAAGGGATGGGCAAGGCAGATATTAATGGGTTTGAGCTTCCTTCATAGTCAGAATCCACCGGTTATGCATAGGGACCTCAAGTGTGACAACATATTCATAAATGGACACCTGGGAGAAGTTAAAATTGGAGACCTTGGATTGGCAACTGTCATGCAGCAGACCTTTGCCAAAAGTGTAATTGGTATTTTTCTATTCTGAGTGTTTGTTTCTGCACTTGGGCTTCTCCTCACTTGTTAATTTGAATTGGTGCTTTACACTTACTCATCACTATGTTTTAGTTCCGTTATATCTTTTCTACCTTAAAAGAAAAAAATCCAATGGTTGTGGCCAGCGGAACTCTTTAATTACGTGATAGCCTTTAGTTTTTGTTTCATAATATACAAGGGCACTGATCTGTCAGAATGTGGTGTTTACAGGAACTCCTGAATTTATGGCACCCGAGATGTATGATGAGAAATACAATGAGTTAGCAGATATATATTCTTTTGGGATGTGCATGCTTGAGATGGTTACTTTTGAATATCCCTATAGTGAGTGCAGGAATTCTGCTCAAATATATAAGAAGGTTTCATGTGTAAGTTATCTAATGACTTACTAAGCGGTGTCTGCCTTATTAAGAGTCAATCATAAATAGCTAGATTCTAGAGATCTTGCTTATAATCTTGTCTGTGCAGGGTATCAAGCCTGCTGGCCTTTCTAAGGTGAAAGATCCTGAAGTAAAATTATTTATTGAGAAATGTTTACTTCCAGCATCTCAAAGATTGTCCGCAAATGAGCTTTTGATGGAGCCCTTCCTTCAAATGAATGCATCCGTGAAGAATCGCCCTATGCTGCTTCCTGACATAGTCATGCCTAAAATAGGAGCATTTGGGGACCGTTGTCTGGTTTCAGAAGGGCCAGTTACTGCCCAAAGCAAAACCTTTCCGATGGATGTTGATGATGGTGAGCTACCCATAATCAATTCTTTTGATCACTTTGGAAGCAATGGGTCACATTTATTGTCTCTGGAGGTCCAAAGAACAAGAAGAGGCAGTTCTTTCTTGTTAAAAGGAGAAGTGAATGATGAAGACTCTGTGTCTTTAATACTCCGCATAGCTGATCAGAATGGTTGGTCTACCACTCTAGATTGCCGATATTTATCCCTGTTGCTTTAGTTGCCATTTTCCTATCAGCGATTCATATGCTCTTTGATGTGCAGGTCGTGCCAGGAATATCCATTTCTTGTTCTACCTCAACACTGATACAGCTTGTTCAGTTTCAAGTGAAATGGTTGAGCAACTGGAGTTGGAAGATCAGAATGTCATGTTTATAGCAGAGTTAATTGATTTGCTTTTGATAAATTTGGTAAAGAACTGGGAACCTGGTGTACCCATCAGTCATTTGGTAAGAGTTTCTCATCAGAGTGACCCCAATTTGCGAGGATGTGGACAAAGTTCCGGTGGATCTCTGGTAGATGCTCATGAGGCAGTCAATTTGCTGAGATGTGAGCCATTTGCAGTGACGTCACATGCCGTTGGTCTTGAGAACCCGACTATTTTAGACGATCAGGGTTCCGAAATGTCTTATCTCTCTGCTACCTCTAATGAGTGGAATGACAAGTGCTCGGCCGTAGGCTCGAGTGCCGATTTGCACGCTTATAGCAGTGGCAATAGCAAGGATTTGGATGGGGGCAAGAGTAGTGTGGTGACCACTTCTCACCTGACCAACGTTTCTGTTCTGTTTGGTGAAGATGATGACGAAGAAATGAGAATGGAGCTCGAGATGATCGAGCGGAAGTTCCGGGAGCAGATTAGAGAAATTACGAAAAGAAGGGACGAAGCTATCATCGAGTCGAGGAGAAGACAGTTGCGGAAGAAAGTGGAAGAGGCTCACTAAGCCCTCCAGGCCGTCTTTTGTCATTCGATAGATTTCGCGTTATGCAGCCTGTTTACGTTCCTTCTTCTCTTTGATTGCTTCATTCTTTTTTCCCAATTCCATCTCAACTGTACAAAGTTTGCTTTGTAAAGAGGTCAGGGGCAAGTAAGTATGCTTCCTCCTGCAACCGTTTGACTTACATCTGAACTTTTAATCAGTTAAGCAGCAGCAAATGGGTTTGGATGATTCCATTTCTGCAGCTTAGTAGTCCTGGCAATTACCTTTGTCTCTAAGTTTGTTTTGCCAATTTTTGAATGATTTGGGATGTATTTTCTCAAAAATGAATTGAATAATTGAAAAGTATTTCTGTGGTCGGCATAATTCTTTTATTTTTCCATTAATTAATTATTGAAAGTAATAAAATTGATTGTTTTAAGCAAAACAAACGGAACTTTCATTTAATGCGGGGGCTTGACACTTTGGTGCTTCTTTTTATGGCCTTTCCTTTTTGTTCGGGGTTGTAGATTTTCCTGATCTCCTTTTTACGTAATGCTCGGCAATTTTGTTTGAGAGAACTGGCGATTATAATTTATGTGCACCGTACTCTTTTGCAAAATTCAGGTAAAAATTTAAGTGTCAATATCGAGCAAGTTATTCATGCATCTTGATTAATCGAAGAGTATGGCAATCACGTTGGATGAAACTTACATTAATGCACTACCTCGAAAATAGGAGAAATGGTGTGGATGAAACTTACATTAATGCACTACCTCGAAAATAGGAGAAATGGTGTGGACAGAAATTCAAACGGAAAATTTCGAAATTTTTTTATGAGAGTGAGAGTAAGCCAATTCTTTTTGGTGTATTATCTTTCCAACCCTTAGTCCTCATCTATTACTTATATAAAAAAAAAAAATCAGTGCTGTTTTTTTATTTTTTTAAGAAACATCAAGTATATGAAAATCAATTGTGCAAAATTGATACATGAAATGATATAGTGCATTATCATTTAGTGTCGAACATGACCTACTTATTTAATTGTATATTCGTAATTTGTGATTTAGAGCATTCATTAACAAAATCCATTTCGTAACATTTAATTTTATATTCCCGACATATCACTTATTTTGATCTCCCTATTATTTATTATTCTATGTTTACAATATTTTGTTTAATTTTTTAATTTCGAAAATATAGCCGCCATAAATTGGCGGCACCAGCGAAGGGATTTGGCGGGCAAAGTTCGCATTTTTCAAACTGAACGAAATCCCACTGAGCCTCTCCCTCTCCCTCTCTCTCTCTCTCTCTGTCGCAGAGAAACCCTAGGCCGATCGCCGATCGGAGCAGGCCGGAGATGGCGAGGGACGAGGCGCAGCTGAGGGCGGCGAAGCGGGCGTACCGGAGCGCGAGGGACGAGGGGAACCGCCAGGAGGAGGCGCGGTGGGCGAACGTGATCGGGGACATCCTCAAGAACCGCGGCGAGTACGTGGAGGCCCTCAAGTGGCTCCGCATCGACTACGACGTCACGTCCCGGCACCTGCCGGAGAAGCACCTGCTGCCGACGTGCCAGTCCCTCGGGGAGATGTACCTCCGGCTCGAGTGCTTCCAGGACGCGCTCTTCTATCAGGTACCGCGGCCCCTTTTTGAATGCCCGGGTCTCGATTCCGGCGGCGATTGCCGGAATTTGGGTGCAGATCCTTCCTGTTGGTTCTCGTTATGGACTCGGAGGGATGGCGATTTTACGGTCTTGGTTTTTTATGTGTGCTTTGTGGACTGTTGCAGAAGAAACATTTGGAGCTTGCTAAGGACTCCGATGATCTCGTCGAGCAGCAACGAGCGAGTACGCAGCTCGGTCGTACGTATCACGAGATGTTCCTGAGATCTGCGGATGACCACTACTCCATTCGGAATGCTAAGAAGTATTTCAGATCCGCCATGAAGCTCGCCAAGGAACTGAAGGAGAACCCGCCGACGAATAAGTCTTCTTTCTTGAAGGAATATATTGATGCGCATAATAATATCGGTATGCTTGAGATAGATCTCGACAATTTGGTAGAGGCCCAGAAGATATTATCTAAAGGATTAGACATATGTGATGAAGAAGAGGTTATTGAAGACGACGATGGACGTAGTAGGCTACATCATAATCTTGGAAACGTTTACACGGAACTGAGGATGTGGAATGAGGCTCGGGAGCATATTGAGAAGGACATAATAATCTGTAAGAGGATCGGGCATTGCCAAGGTGAGGCAAAGGGGTACATAAATCTTGGCGAACTGCATTACAGGGTACAAAAGTATGATGAGGCAACTCTTTGCTATCAAAAGGCACTTGATCTGGCAGATTCTATGGAGGACGAGGATGCTTTGGTGGGTCAAATTAAACAAAATATCGAAACGGTGAATCAAGCTATTAAGGTGATGGATGAGCTGAGGCTTGAAGAGCAGAACTTTAAAAAGCTGTCGAGAAAGTCGGTCAGTGCTCGAGGCACTGGAAGTGAAAGGAAATGGCTTCTGCAACAGAATAAGTCCCTTGACTGTCTCATCGAGAAATCAAGTATGATTGCTGCATGGTTAAAAGTAAGTCTCCTTCTCTGCTAAGTTTTAGATGGCTTGGCTTCTGCAATGAGTTCCATCTGTCAAATCATGCTTTATATAATAATTATGATTATTGTTTCCATATCAATTGAAAGATTGCTAATTTTTAGAACTTTCTTACTTCCTGAGATCATTCATGATGAAAATTGTATTCAATCCTTTTGAACATTGGACCTTTTTGCTGCGTTGGATACTAGGAACGTTTGGCTTGAGTGTGAAGCAGCTTTATGAAATTCTTTCTCACGAAATACTAGAAAATAACCGCTTCACACATTTTTTAGCAAACATTTCGTGGTTTGGCATTGTTAGAGACTGTCTTCTAAAGAGATGACTGGAAAAAAGGTCGGTCATAATGCAAGCTCTATAACCGGATAATATTTTACTTTTAATTCTTTAGAATAGAATGCATCATAACAATAACGGGGATTTTGTAGGTACATACAATCCACTAATGGAACTTAATCATGATATTTGACGTAGTCAACATAATCGCTGAAATTGCATCTTTTGTTAAAGTTCTAGCAGTTTCAGGGAAGAAAATGGTCACCAATACAATAAATGAAGTAGTTTGTTGATGGTTTGTAAGTTGCACAAGTAGTTGCACAGGCAAATACTGTAAAAAAACTCCAAAATATGCCTAATGTGACATTAATACCCCAAACTTTTTTTTTTGTCACAAAAATCCCCAAACTTGCTCATTGTGACACAAATGCCCCAAACTTTTTTTGTTTGTCACAAAAAAACCTAAATTTATACACCCGTGACATATCTAACTGCTATTTCATATTCATCCAAGGTATATTTGTCATACTGGTATAAGTTTGGGATTTTTTGTGACAAAAAAAAATTGGGGTCTTTGTGTCAGGGCAAGTTTAGGATTTGTTGACACGAAAAACAGTTTAGGGTATATGTGTCATAGTGGACATATTTTGGGGTTTTTTGTAGTATTAACCCTATTAAAAAAATGAAGGATGAGATCTAGACCATTTAAGAGAAAAACTAAACTCCAAGAATGGTAACCATGGGATTTACTGAAGGCCACCTTTGAAAGGGAGACCTAACATTCTCTCTTCGTACATTTTTAGACACACCCCACCCCAACCAATAAAAATAAAGAAAAATCAAGTGATCACTGATGCTGATATAGGATGTTGATACTTGTAACTAAATTTGCCACTTGCAAACTTCCGGTTTCAATTGTCCATAGCACAAGCATTATTGATGTATAGAAGTAGCGTCAAAGGAGTGATTCTTCAATAAGCTTCTCTGAATGATCAATATGAATCTTCATGAAAGTTTGAAGCTGCATATGGAGATACACCATTCTAGATGATTAAGTAGTGCCGTTAGAGTGATTGAGTCATTTCCTGATTCTCTAGAATAATTACACTATTTCCAAATACTTTATTTTGGCGTAGTCTTACATTTGTTTGTTTTCTGTGATTTATTTCAGCATCTTGACTTTGCTAAACGCAAGAAAAGAATTGCAAGTAAACTTTTCGACAAGGAAAAGCTGAGTGATTCGTACCTTGTTATTGGAGAATCATACCAGAAGCTCCGAAAATTCAACAAAGCTCTGAAATGGTACAACAAGAGTTGGGAGATCTATAAATCCATTGGCAACATGGAGGTTCGTTGGTTGTTCGTCTCTGAATTCTAATCCCTTAATAATTTTCTTTTCTAATTCTGCTGATTTGCTATTGAAGATCATAACTTGATTCAAGGTTCAAAAAGTCATAGCTATCGGAAGAATATGCAAGTACTAAATCCATGTGATAAATTAGTAAAAGTTCAGGATTAATTAAATTGTTACTCATAAAATAATTCTGGCGTCATCATCACTGAGTTATATGATGTTTCTCAATAATTTTAACTGAATCATTTACAACAAAATGGCTCATTAACTTTATATTTGTGTGTCTGATGGACAAATGTAGCAATTTTATGTCCAGAATCGTAGGACATAGTTGATGCTATCTTTCTAATTGCTCTTTTAAATCGTACTTAAAAAAATGACGGCAGCTTTGTTTGATGAATTTTTTGTGTGAGATTCCTTGTTGTGTTCTGTCAGTAACTCCAGAAAAGCAGTTTTTCTTAATCAAACCAATTGATAATATTTAAGCATTTCCAGTTGGAACCTACTAATATATATGTAGTAGCCTTGTGTTTCCATCTTCAACGAGCTCACTAAATCATATTTGGACAATTTCTTTCCACCTTAACTCCATAAACCAATAGTGGTTCCTCCTGAAAGACCATTTTTTTGCCACCTTTTTAACCAACTTCTCCACATATAGTGATACATAACTATAGTGTGAAACTTTAACTTTGGTACTTTAACAAATCTATCGATTTAATTCTCATTTCACTATTCATAGTTTTGAAAACTTGATTCATAATTTATATTTTGATTTGATAACCATGCAGCTGCTTTAATGTTTGTTGCCACATAGGAGAATCTTCTATAGCTAATTTTAAGATTCTGAGGGTTGGTACTCTTAATTTTCCTTTGGCTTATACATTGATCACATTCTTGATATTTATGGTGAGAGCATTTTAGTATATGTTTCGTTAATGGTCTATTGATGCTTACTCGAGGTCAATATTGTATCCAGGGGCAGGCTTTAGTTAAAATTAATATTGGCGATGTTTTGGACTGTGATGGAAACTGGGCAGGTGCATTGGACGCTTTTGAAGAGGGGTACAGGTGATTGCCCTCCTTTATGTTAATCTTTTCAGTTGTTTCTTTTATTAAAGGTAGCATGAGAGGCTTCTTCAGTGTCAGATATAATAAATGTTTTTGTCTTGTCAACTATGAATTTTCTCTAACATTACTAGGATATGTTCAAAATATCTAGAATTAATTTGTCATGCATTTGATGTGTGACTGCATGTGCATAGCAAAACTGGTGCCTAGGTGAGGTTGGAGTACACAAACAATTATTGCTCCAACAAAATTACTGCTAGGAAGATCAACAGATGCACGAACCTGCCTGTGTATGGAATGAATGTCTGCGCTTCACGTGCATGATGCATCCATTATGAATTTTCATTGCTATCTTTGAGATGCTTTGCTCTAAGTTGAACTAATGCGTTTACAAGCCTGATGTTTCTCAAATCCTTGACCGCCAATTATCATCGCCTTCTACCCAGAGTTACCCTCGTTACTTTCAACATAAATGCTTGGCATTCTTTCCCAATTGTGTGTTGCAGGATTGCTGTGGAAGCTAACCTCATCTCAGTACAGCTTTCTGCGCTAGAGAACATGCACTATAGCCACATGATAAGATTTGACAATGTTGAAGAGGCGAGGTGAGTCATCTGTTTTAGAAAGTGGAACAATAGAGTAGTTTATGGAACCAAATAGTGAACTCCATGAATTACAGTATAATAAGTGGAACTCCAATATCCCAGATTACTAGGTTTCACCACAATTGAATCCACCCAATTGTATGTAAACTAGCGCGCATTCTTCTGTGCAGGAGGTTGCAGCTTTTAATTGACAAATTGAAGCAATCAGAAAGGAAAGAGCTTGAACCGTCAAAAGTGGCAGGAGATTGCTGCCCTGAAACAGACACGGAAGGTGATGATTGTTTATCAAATAGCAGGTCCAGCACATGCAGTTCTCCACTTACATCTAATTCGTATAAGAGAAAACTTCACAACACTGTGGAGGAGCTAAATGATGATGCTCCTTTGATATCGCTTCTCCATTCAAAGAAAGTTTCACCAAGGTTCAGAACAGCTGCTCCTGTAGAGAAGTGTGGTAATACCATGAACCACATGATGGCATCATCCAAAAGTTCATCTAAATCATCTGGTGATAAGCAGAAAGTTGTTGATCGTAAGCGCATTCGGTTAGTCCTTTCTGATGATGAAGGAGAAATGCATGCTCAGGCGGGCAGCTCAATGGCTGGGCCACATTCTATGGATAGGGCAGCTACTTCTGATGAAAGTGAGAATTACTTTGCTTGATTTTAGCTTCACACCTATGATATCATGACTATATCTGAATTGTATGCCTAAATGGTGTAGGGAATAAAGCAACAGCAGCAGCAGCAGGATGTCATGTAAGTGGGTCTTTGGCCAAGCATAGAATTATTTGTCTTTCTGAGCCCATGATGGTATTTCTCTATCTCTTAATGCAAGTTTGTTTTTCCTTCATCAGGATGCACCTGCTACTGGATCAGAATGTACTAACAGTTTTCGGAAGCTTGTTAATGTAGAAGAGAGCACATGTTCTTATAAAAACAGGAGTTCCAGTAGAGTGGCATCTGAAAATGGAAAAGAAGACAGATCCTTGAGCAACAAGGATGTTTTTCCAGACTATTTTGTGGCAGATAGCTCAAAATGTGACTTTGATGTCTCCAATAACCTATCACACACTGTTCATTTGGATTTCCCTGCTTGCACTGACAAATCCAAAGTAAGAGTCAGTTTGCCTCTAGTGCATTTACACTTTGCGTTACGGTAATGTGGCCATGTTCATTTAACTTCATTTAGAATTGCAACGTAGCTGTTCTTTTTGAATTATTAAAACTGTCCCTCATTTTCCGCTGCTAATGCTAAGTCAATACCAAATTCATCTGCGTTTAGAACAACATGACACCAATTGGAACCTAGTGAAAATTGTGTCATCTGCCAGTATCAAAATTCCTGATTAAGACTGATTAAGAGTCTTTCTCTATTCAATCCATGGCCTACCTCAATACACCTGTGTCACAACGGCTGATCTTTCGGAATTTAACTATCTTTTTTGCCAACCTGTTATGGATTGTGATTATTGCAGCAATTCATATTGTTCAAAATCGACAATGAACTTATCCATGTAGAGGCTGAGAGCTTTGGGTCTGATGATGAATTCGACATCGACTCTTTGAAGGCTGAATTGGCATGCCTGTACTACCTACATCTTTCTAAAGAAAAGAGATCGAAGGGTTAGTCAATTAAACATCTACTGCTTATGGTCTTGCAATCCATCCATCAGAAAAAAAAAAATCCACCTTCAAATTCTTAATGATGCATCATTTCAGCTTCTATTAGTTGCAGTGTTCTGGCATCTCTCTCTCTCTCACAGACACGCACACAAAGGCAAGCACACTTAACAAGACTGCTATCCTTGCAATTTTCTGATGCTCGTATCTAATACAGGTCTCTTGCCAATCATCCAACAAATAATAAATGAGGGAAAACCCCTCCCATGCTTAGAAACTGTTCAAAGCTTGAGGGATCTTTTGGGAAAGGGATTAGTTGAAGTACTTGTTAATGGTATGTACCAGAACATTTTATATTCGCATGATGCAAAAATGTCTTTCATGTCATGGATATTGTCATCTCAGGCTACCTCATGATAAAAGAAAACAGTCTGTGGTTTATGAGTACATGAATCAACATTATGAACTGCAGCACTTGTGGACACTCAAAGAATTTTATAATCAGAAATGTTCTTTTGGTAACTACATCAGCGTTGCCTAAAAAAATAACATCATTTTCTCACACAAGTTTCTATATTTAAATGCAAAAAGTTGGTTGAAATGCATTTCCCATGAGAATTGTGATTGATCGTTTATGCTCATCAGCCATGTGTGAGCGACACATAAAATACTTTTCATTGGAGCAGAGTATCTGCTGGTGTTTTTATAAAAGTCACTTTTACAAAGTTGTATTTAATATTAAAATGTCACCTTACAGGTTGGGTGCAGAAGCCCCTGATGAAGCTCTATGTTGACTGCTGTGAGGACCTATTTGAGCAACCAAATTTGAAGTTGCTCAAAAGGTTATACAACTTGGAGGTAGGTTAGTGTTCTGGTGTTTGCTTCTACTTTCATCCTTTTTGGAATATCTTAACTTCTCCTGAATTGGTGAGTTTATTGAGGAAAAGCTACTATACTTACCTGTTTAATAGGTCTCGGAAGATGAAGTCATCCTGTCAGAATGTGAACTACAAGATGTATCTGTAACTCCATTGTTGAATGCATTGCGCATGCACGGAACAATTGCGATGCTTAACCTTTCTCATAATCTCCTAGGTAATCATCTGGTATCTAGTTGCAACCAGAGCCTTTACCTTGACTCTTGTGGTTTGTAGCTGCTGTCATTTCTCCTTAATAATTTTTCCATAACAAGGGCGGTATATAGATTTCAAAAGCTGTTACAACTTGAATGATTTTTCCAGGAAATGGAACCATGGAGAAACTTCAACAAGTACTCCAGTCTTCAGGTCAGAGCTATGGAGACCTGAGTCTGGATCTGCATTGCAACCGGTTTGGTCCAACGTCATTGTTTCAGGTTCATATTGAATAATAACTGTCCAGCAAACATTTACTTCCCCCATTTACCTTTTTGTTTCACCTTGCAATTTGGGACAAACCAGTACTTTCATGTGGAAATTTTGATGTTTAACTGAAATCGAGAAAGATGTTGAACTCTAAAACTGGCTAGTGGATCTTGAGTATTGTGACGTCTCATTAGTGTCTATAAACTGTGTGCCTATTTGATAGCCTTGAATGAGCTTATTTAGTTTACGAGTGCAGATCTGTGAATGTCCCGTGCTGTTTGAACGACTGGTGGTACTTAATATATCCGGCAATCGTCTCACTGATGCCTGTGGATCTTACATTTCCACAATTCTGAAAAATTGTAGGGGTAAGGTCCATCTGCTGTAGCATTTTAACAAGCACATACCATGTACAAGCACACAAACGTCAATGTGTACATGAGAGTGCGCACATTGAGCCACCCACCCACAGGCACATGCATCTATCTAGTTAACTGAATATTAATTACTTCCTTTTGATGGATTGTTCATTCTGTAGCCTTGTATAGCTTGAATGTAGAGCGCTGTTCAATTACATCTAGAACAATTAACAAGGCTGCTGAAGCACTGGAAGCTGGATCTACACTTGCACAACTTTATATAGGTACATAATAGGTTTTTTTTCAAACCATTACTGAGCATTATTTATGTAATGGAACATTGACTCCTTTTTCAAATCAATAGGACATAATGACTTGATATCAGGAAATGCTATTGTCTATCTGCTTTCCAAGCTTGCCTCACTGGAAAGGTACTTTAAGACTTTAAACCATACCGTCATTTCTTGTCACAGGTTGGAAATGACATTCAACTTTTCATCTGATTTAGTGACTTCTTATTTGCATAGATTTTCTGAACTAAGTCTGAGTGGCTTGAAACTTAGCAAAACTGTAGTTGACAGCCTATGTCAGATATCTAAAAGGTTGTCTCTGTCGGGACTAATGCTTGGAGGTACCAATATTGGAACGGTGAGTACTTTTTTCAAGTGCATCATTCACACGAATGGCCCTTTGGCATTTTGTGCATCTTTATATTGACGTGCTTGTTTGGGTTCCAGGATGGAGCACTACAGTTGAGTGAATCACTTCCCTTTGAGAATCAAGAGCTTGTGAAGTTGGACTTGTCATTTTGCGGATTGACATCCAAGTACTTTTCAAAACAAAACATTGATAGTCTGGTTTGTGGAATCACGGAGCTGAACCTTGGAGGGAATTTGATCAAGCAAGAGGTATGTTGTTTACTTCCCGATTATCGTAAGTGGTGCTATGATATGACCATTCTTCGTTATATGAAATTCTTGAAATTAGTTTGTTTCGAAATTCTGTCTGCTTACTACTATAACGAGGCTTCCATATCAGTGAAGTGTAGATGCTGCAACAACCAACACTACTGAAGATTTTGTTGGCTTTACCAGTTATAATTTTGGGTGCCATAACCATACAAATAAATAAGTGACGTTTGTATGACGTTTGTTTCTACCAGATGATAGGATATTTCAGAATGTTATCTATGTATTTCCCATTTAATCTATTAGCATCTCTGATAAGCTTGTTGTGTATGTAAAAGCTTATCTTTATATTGGCCATTAGTTGAAGCAGCTTAAGAAAATCTTTTAGTGATTTGGTGACATGTTCCTATTTGCTTCGTTTCTGGTTTAGTATCACTGTTCTTATTTTTCAAGTGGGAGTTGGCTTGGGATTGTAGCTAAGCTAATAAATTTGATTGTCTTGCCCCTCCTTTAAGTTCTCTGCCTAAGTTATTGACGTGTGTATTTTCAACATGATTAGACTACAGGTTTGCTGTATGAGCTTTCTCAATATACATTCCTGATAAGAATGGACTTGAAATTAGATTATATTATGTTGGTATTTACTTTGCCTATGTTAATTATTTGTCTTTCTTCCTAAAACAATACCTTTCTTGTGTGAGCTCTCTCAGAGTATTGAATTCTTAAAATTTTAATGCACCTGAAATGAGCTTATGCTGGATGCTCATGAAAACAGGGAATTAGTGCATTAGCGTCAGTACTTGTGCATCCTCAATGCGGCATAAAAATTTTGATCTTAAATAAGTGTCAGCTTGGGCTTTCCGGGGTTGTTGAAATAATACAGGCACTGGCAGGTTAGATACCCAAAACCCTCTCTTACAATATTTGTTTCTTACAAAAAAATTTAGTTGATGCATCTGCCATTTGATTCTGGTAACAGAAAACAACTCCTTGGAGGAGCTCAATCTTGCCGATAATGCCAACAATGAGGAAATATTGTCAAATTCGCAAATAGAGCTAAGTCTTATTCATCCTCCATCATCTTTAAATAGCTCTGCTGCGAAGGAAATAGATCCAGAACAGAATGGGCCATGTACCCTGAATCATGGGTGCAATCAGCTTGAAGTTGCTGACAGTGAAGATATTCAGACTGGGATAGAGCCTGATGCATCAGGGGTCAATCAAAGCTGTGCTAGTTCGTGGGAGAGTATTGGTGCAGCGGAGAGCCCATTTGTTGAAAAGCTTTCCATGGCAATTGGGATGGCAAAGCAGTTGAAGTCGTTGGATCTGAGTAATAATGGATTCAGCAAGAATGCTGCAGAATCGTTTTACTTAGCTTGGTCAAGTTCCAGAGGTTCACTGGCCCATAGGCATTTTAATAAACGGACAGTCCATCTCTCTTGTCAGGCGAACAAATGCTGCAGATTTAGACCTTGCTGCAAGAGGGATTAAAATTCACAGCAATGGAAAGTTATTTTTACGATTCCAAAAGTAAATACCGGATTCCCAGCTTACCACAGAATCATGACCTCAGTACTTAGAAGATGCAACGCTGATATTAGAGCTTGCTCCAAACCTATCAATAATGAGCCATCAGTCAGCTAATTTGGTTCACACTCAAGCAGTGGCATAGGTATACAAGCATCTAATTGTGTTCTAAATTCAGTAACTATAAACATCGAATTTGTATATTTGGCTGTCGTCATTGTTCTTGCGTCAAAGGATGAACAGATTAGCGCCAGGGAAGTGGTGCTGCCTGCGAGTTGAATCTTGCTAGCTGTGGAGACAGGAAAAGGAAAAAAAAAAAGGCCAACAAGAACGAGCAAAGTTGTAGAGTCTATTTGTTGAGATACTAATTCCAAAACAGGATCTTTGTACTGCGTATATACACAGCTGAAAAGAAACATCTGCTTATGCTAAATTATTGCGTTGTATCAGTTTTTTGGCTCAATCACTTTCCTCTGTTACATTGCCCAAACCTGGTGGACTCTTCATGAAGTTCTACTACCATTACAAGTTAAGCACTGACTTCTCATTGACCCAGGTTGCCCGTCATCTGAAGCTGATTATATATAGTTAGATTACTGCAGGTGCCCAATTTTAAGATAACAAGGCCAGGGATCCTGAACATGTCTAGTAATTTAACAGAATAATGACCGAAAGACCATGTATTATCAGGTTGGTATTATTAAATTGAACATCTCATGTTTGATTGGATCTACTGTAAGACAATCGACCTCATTTAGTTAAGCCACTTATGTTATCACACTGGATTAGTGATGGCTCATCTGTCATTTCTAATGTAAGCCTGAATATCACCTCAAACTTTTCAATTGAATGTGATAACCCATTATGTCTTTGAGGTGATGAAGGTGCCAAAAGCAATTAGTTGGCGTCTTCGGTTTTGAAAGCTCATGATTGACAATTGACATAATCTGAGAAAAAACAATTTTGCTTTGATTTAAAGGGGATATTTAGTCATTATGTTCCCAGTCAAAATTGGTTGGGCCACAGTAACTTGTGAGAAATCAATGATTGGACTTCTTTTCTAGGTTCTGTAGCTCTAACAACATGGAGATTAAGAGGTTCCTAAGTACCCGCTTTCAACTTTCAAGGATCGAATGAGTGCTCTTCCCTTTGCATGATTATAAGTAATTTTCTTAGGAGACCCACTTTGAATTACAGTTCGTTCGTGAGAAATTATTTTTCGACTTTTTTATACTTGGATGACAAGAAATTTATTGATTTATGAATAATGTTTTCCATAAAATACATATAACAAATTTAGATCGAAAGAAAATGATTTCCGCTTTTGTCAAGAAAGAACCATTTTTCCTAAATCATAAATATATATAAAAGGTTGATTAATTTTCTTGAAAAATATTTTTACGAAAAAAAATTAATATGAAATTTTCAGCAAATAAATCCAGCTTTAAATCTATTAAATAATGACCTAGGACCATACTAGCTTGTGCGTTCACGCAATAATTTTTCGTCCTTGTCTTTTGCCGCGAATTTCTTCTTTTATATAATATAATAAGCAGATTGACATATGCTTCGTAAAGCTTTGACGAAAACGAGAGATAACGACGAAAGCTCTTTTTGTGGCTGACAGCTTGAGCTTAATTGACAATACAAAGAGTTCATACTCTATAGCAAGGAAGTCCACTTTGCTATTTTCTCCCTCTGATATGTAAATTCACAGCTGTTGACCACGGGTGCTCTAGAGGTGCTTATCAAGCATTAAAACAAACATATAAAGTTGATATTCTCGAGACATTTATAAAGAACAGAGTATGATATGATACAATTTATGCAGAAAAATACTCTTAACACACCTATTTGCATTGGAATAATGCTAGAGAAACAGCAAGCGGTTCACAGAATGACGCCATAAATTTGTTACTGGCTCTCCCAAATTGGACCCAAGGGTTTAAATTGTCGTAACTACAAGCGTTGCCATCGGCTTTGGCAGACTGACTGGCAGGTACAGATTTTGATGAAGTTGTCTTGTCGTCACCCAGTCGACATGGATTTCAGCTAACCTAAGACACAGTCACCGTGCGCTATCTGTAGGTGGCCCTTTCTATGCCCTTAGCCACAGGGCCTTCCAGCAAATCGACAGCGATATCATGCAAGCCGTCCGGAAAACTCTTGGAAATGTCAACTTTCTTGCATGACTTGCTAGATGTTCCGATGCAAAGGAAGCAGATGCTGTCGGATTTCTAGATTGCATCTTCTGAAGAAATTATGGAGCTGACTCTTGAAAAAATTTCAGAACCTATGAATTACACATCACTTTATATTTGTTTCATAGAAAAAAGATGATTTGATAAATCTTCCTAAAAATATTCATTTACATCATTTACGAAATTGAATTTTTTTATTATTGGCGAAAAAAATTAAATATAAATTATTATTTATATTGAAAATATTTTACACAGATTACTTTTTTTAAGTGATATATGAGATCATTTTTAAGGAAAATACTTTTAAAACAATTCACTTTTTGCAAAACAACAAAGTCTAAGGTTATGATTTCGAGGACTCGCACACCTTGCTCCAAAATCTCGAGCTCTCCGTAAACTCGAGGCCACATTTGTCATATGGCGCATGGCGACTTGATTGATTTGTACGTACATGATACACTCACGATTTATATACATTTATAGAGACGTATGTGTGTTGGATAGCTCCTCCCTCTGGTTGGATTAAGCTCAACACCAACAGGGTCTCTAAAAGCAACTCGTGTCCAGCTTTGGTCGATGGACTTCTCCGCAACGAGTTAGGCAATTGGTTTGCCAATTTTGCTCAACATCTGGGAGTGTGCTCGTCATTAAGAGAGGAACTTTGGAGGTATTCTTTTGGGACTCAAATTGGCAATCTCTTTGGGAATTCTTAAAATAATTGTGAAGGTGGACTCACAAGCGGCAATTGCACTGTTTCAGAAATCGACTAATCTCTCACCATTCGGCGACATCCTCCAACTTTTGCATTTGAAAATTTTTAAAGTACTTCCAACAAGACAGAATTCTTCATGCTTTTAGGGAAGAAAATTCATGTGTAAATTGGTTAGCCAAGTGGATTATTCAATCTTGTTATGTAAATGCCACTCCAGCATTAGATAGGCCATCAATAGGTTTAATTCCCCTATTTAAGCTTTGTTAGGCGAGTTTAATGTAATACTCAGACTTCGCCCCGTTTCTTAAAAAAAAATGAAAAAGAAAACGCCAGTCCCAATGTTGTGGAGCCAACAATCATGAAGCTCCTTTTCTTCTCTATGTATGTATATATATAGAGATTTCAAAACCTCAGTTTCAACATATTTCGAATCCAATGCAAGAGTCAATCATGTCCTGAGACTTTGGATCCACTATATCGTGTCGATGCGAAATCATTTGAAAACCGTTCACTTTTTATACTTTAATTCTACAAAATAAAGCATTCTCAGCTCTATGCTTTATCTATCATCTTTATGGTTGTGGATAACGAGAACCAGAAACGGTGGCTGCATGGCGACAACAAGAAATGTTCAGAAAGTAAGGAAACCCAAACGCAGAAGCTAAGGCTTAAGAAGACACTGGACATCTGAATCTTTTAATCTTTGATTTTCTTTTTCAAATAAAGCAAGAGAACAAGCAGCAAAATCTTCATGTATAAAGTAAGCGATCAAAAAGTACATAAATCAACATATCCCCCTAACCCATGTCTTCAATCTCCAAAAAGATTTTGCCCAACCACTCCATGTACATAGTAACAACCCAATCTTTTTCCATTTTTGCTTCAACAAGATGGCAAAAGAGATGAAAAAGAAAAAAAAAAGGTCCAAAAAAAGAGAGACTAAAAGGCACGACTATAATAATATGCGATCCATCACCTTCTTGCCAAAATTCTCTCTGACGAAATCTTCATGGTGATGATGATGAAGTCCGGCTTTGCAAGCCAATGTCGTTGTGCTTCCTTGAAGGACCAGAGCCTGGTATTGGGAAGTGTCTAGGCAAGAACCCCAAGAAGTGGCCGATCCCATTATCATGAGATTGCTTTGGCTTAATCTTAAACGCATGCTGGGTGCTTCTTGATCCATGACAATGCGCAACAAAGAGAATGAACAAGTACAGAGACAACCAAAGCAGCAACTTAAGAGCTCGTATAAACACACCCATGTTTCACTTCTGTGTACTCTGTGCTGGCTTGGCTTTGGCTGGGAAGACTGAAGTGCAAAAGGTGGTGAGGAAACCAGAATGAAACATGGGGCAAATTTGATCAGATATGGAGGACTATCGGCTCATGTGATTTTGTCAAACGTGCGTGTGAACCAGCTCTGTCTAGTATCAAACTAGCCAAGCTACCAAAGTTAGGATTGAAGGAAAGAGGGGGGAGGGGTACCAAATGGGGTAGAAGCAAAAAAGTTGAAAAAGATGGAAGAAGCTTTTGAATGGGTCTAATTGGTTGAAGAGTGATCTCAAGAGAGGAGTGACGTCCATCAAAAGAAATATTTTTTCCTGTCATTTCAAAAGAAATATTTTTTCTCTGTCAAATGACAGGAAAAGGAGAGAGAGTCTACGGTACGACGCTTACATAACTTGATGCGATATTGCGATGCGATCTATCTCATCGAATTACCTCACCTTATTATATGATTAAATCTTCTTATTGACATGTGACACATCAAAATTATATATAATGATACGAGAGTTCCAAAATAGTTTGTTTTAGTAATATAATATTTAGAGAAATGATTACAAAATAATTTTTAATATACCGTGAGAATAATACTTTATTTCGAATTACAAAAATTCAAATTATAAAAATTATAAATTATTATAAGACATTTATTTAAAAAATTATGACTCATAATAAATTGTTATTCTCATAAGACCTTAAAAATTATTATGCTAGCAAAACCGAATATTTATTATGCTACCGAGATAATATTAGATTTATTATGACAAACTTACAAAAGCAACACGTACAAAATTATGCATAGACCATAAATGATAATTTAGATAAGTGAATCAGGTCAATAGCCCAATAGAATCTACCTCATCAATAACCATACTGATTTCACAGGACACTAAAAGAATTCGGCAATATTGGTTTTCTCGATAAGGAACATGTAAGAGGACTTTTTTTCCCTGCACAGGAGGAACAGAAAGAAAGATCATGTGGGCAAAGCAATTGAAGAGAAAAGACAGAAAAGCAAGGGGGTTGATGTTGTGTCATATCCCCTATCTTTATTTTGTGTAGGGTTAGGTGAGTGTTTGGTCCCACTTCATATTGATGGCACAGGACGACTTGAGGAACTGGGGAAGACTGTAGTTTCCGACCCCCCTCTGTACAGGAAAGCCTGTCCCAGCCTTGATTTGATCACTTCTTGTTTCCTCTCACTCACCTTTTCGTTTTCTGGTCAGCCATTCCCCAAATTAAAGGTAACTACAACTCATGCATTCTCTCTCTCTCTCTCTCGATGTGTTGACGTGACCACTTTGAGGATTTACAAAATTTTTTGCTTTTTAAGTCTTGCATTTTGAAGTAGGGGTAACTTATAGTGGAGGCCTTGAGAGAGGCATGTACCTTTTCACTTTCTTTAACTTGGTCAAAATGAAAAAAAAAAAAAAACTCACAGTTTCTTCTTTTTTTCGTTTGGTTTGTCAGTAAGTGCAAATTCATGTTTGATCTTTACCTCCATTTATTTAGACCAATTTTATTATTAATCATTGAATAAAATATTTTTGAAAATTAAACTTTGTTGATTATTCATTTATTTGCAAATGAATTTTTTTTCTTTGACATGCGGAGGTGAGATAAAAACTACTATTAGGGACCTTAGTAACTTGTAAACGTGCATATAACATCTTTTAACATTTCACATGTAGAGATTGAAACTTGGAGGACATTGATACTAACGATTTTCTCATTGGAAACTCTAGAGATTGTGAAATTTTGATAAAATATATGAAAAACCAAACTTTCTTTCCCAACAATAAAAAATTGCTAATTATTATGCAACGAGCTTAGGGCATGTTTGGTAACAATCCCAACAGTGCCAGATTCTGATTTTTTTGTTCCTAGAATCGGTTTGGGACGAGAATCGCGTTTGGTAAAATTTTTTTTCCCGGGACCAAATTTGTTCCCGGGAACAGATTGAAAGATAATCAAGAATAAAAAAAAAAGTTGATTCTTGTTTTGGGAACAAAATTGAGAATCAAAACTACTCTTCTTCTCTTTTCTTCTTCTTCATCGACCGCCATCCCGCCACTCTTCTTCTTTTTTCTTCTTCTTCATCAATCGCCGCCGCCGCCCCCCACCGCCGTCCGCCACCGCCCGCCGCCGATCGCCGCCCCCGCCGCCGCGCCGCTCCGCCGGTCGCTGCCGCCACCCGTCGCCGCCGCCGCGCCGCCACCCGTCGCCGCCGTCCACCGCCGGTCGCCGGCCACTAGTCCGGCGAGGCCGGGAGCCTCGCCGAGGGCCGACAATGCTCCGGTGAGGTTGCCAACCCTCGTCGGCCGGTCGCTAGACCGGCGACCGGCTTGAAGAAGAAGAAGAAAAAGAATAGGAAGAAAAAAGAAAAAAAAAGGAAAAAAAGAAAAATTATAAAAATTATTTAAAAATTAATATAAATTGATTTGGAACAAAATCGATGAACATGTTACCAAACGCAATTCTATTCCGAATCATAAATTTTGTATAGTTACCAAACGCGTTTTTTACTCGAGAATCGGTTCCCGAAATGGAATAAAAATAATCATTTCTTGTCGAATTTGTTCCCAGGAACAAAATCGTTACCAAACACGCCCTTAGTAGTCAATCAAGTTTTATTTTTATCTGATGAATGTGATGAATTAGGTGGTGAGATAGGATTGAATGAAAATTACCAATGTGAACATCCATAAGAAGTCTACCATATACATTATGAATGTCTAATATATGATTTTCATCTATAGTGATTTCTTAATATCATTTAATATCCCAATTATATGTTGTTATCTTGATTTGCTTTTGTTTTTCTTTTGGTAAATAAGCAAAAATGATTTTTGATCTTTGCTGCAGACTAACCTGACTTGAGAATTCTTATAACTTCCCTCTCGTTTTTTCAGATTTTTATGGGTTCTCAAGCTGATGAATGCTATACGCATCTTTTTCTTCATATATCTATTTGCTCGTCTGCTCGTGGGAGTACTTTAAACCTTCATCGGACAATATATTTCTGAAAATTTAAACTTGGACAGTGTAGTTAAAATACGACCGACCAAGTATTTCTATAAATTTGTTTTACTCCTTGACACAAAAAAAAAAAAATCATTTTCTCAATTTAAGATCGATATTTTTAGTTTCTTCATAAAGTACCGATTAAACAATTGGGTTATGCTACTTATAAACTATAAATTCCATTTTCACAATGTTCTTAGAGGTTTATTTCCAATTCATCATTGAAAAAAATAATTATAAATGTAATAACATGCAATTATTTAATTTTTTTACAAGTTTAACTTATAGGTATTCTATTATATTAGCCGGATTTTTTTAGGGTCTATTCTATATTAGTCAAGTCACCGTTATGATTAAAAAAAGTCACCATGAAATGGATCACATTAATATTTTTAGGAGTTACTTTTATGCTTTAGAAATAAATTCTAAGGCACAGAATTTTTGTGTTGAAGGGTAAACTTTAATCAATCCAGAGCACCTAGACGGGTTAAATCCTAGTTCGACAAGTATTTCAATGAATATGTTTCATACACTAAAAAATCATCTCTAACATTTGATCTGATGAGTTTCATGAGGGCCCTAGGTGGACAGCGAGTCTCATCAAATATACTATCCAAATATATTCGGATTCATGTTCTACCATCCTTATCAAGAAATTTCTGCCCAAGTAATTATTGTGATTGGCCATACAATGGGAAGATAACACAAATTATTCATGAACTTTGCCTTAATATATAATGTGGTCCTTGAACATTTAGTTAGTTTAATGCAATCCATGAACTTTAACTCAATGTGCAATATGATTCCTAAATTTTTAGTTTGTTCGATATAGTCATTGAACTTTTGATTTATATTTAATTTGAGTGCTCAAACTAGATAATCTAAGGACTAGATTGAATTTGGAGATATAATATTTCAGGAACTAGATTGAATGTTTATAAAAAATTCAAGGATCATATTAAATAAATTAAAAATTCAGGAATTATCTTGCATATTGTGAAACAGACATTTGTGTGTACGAGTGAGCATGATTCCAAGATAAAACCAGGAACCAAAAAACCATATTAGTTCCCACCGAGGTAGATTTTAGGCTCAGAAAATTAGGGAATCGGTTCTAATGAGTAAGTTCCAAGTTCCTATGACAAGTTTTTGTATTTTTTTGTTTTATGTATACAATGGCGTCCGATTATAAGTGTTTAACTTGGAACCACTAGTTTGAACTTCCATTTCTAGCATATCCATAACTGAAATATTTACAGTGTTAATGTTTCATATTTTTAGTATATCTTAATATGAGTTGTAATTAATAATTTTTAACGGAAAATGGTAGTTATTAGAAATAATAATTTCCCGCAATAATTTAATTAAGAATATATGTGGAATCAGGGTAGGTTCCAACTTATAGATCTCAAAGTAAGCAAGTAGATTTCAAGTTTCAAAAATTTGAGAATTGGTTTCAACAAGTAAGTTCTAAGTGAAACCTGAACTGACTATGGCACTGCACACCTTTAGTTGTGTGACTTATAATTTTGATTCCTTAATTCTACAGTTGTCCCTTTGAAGATTCACTTCCACACCTGCTGAATGAGCATGTGGGTTGCAAGTTACCGCCGGTAAATAATTAGCTTTTTTTTTTTTCAAAAACACCTAGTAGGGAAGAAAAGCTCCTCCGCAAGTGTTCACCGCCATCGATGCGTTGGTCGTAATTTGTAACCATCACTGTATCGCGAACCGACACGCCAATCGTAAAAATTTCAATCGCATGCGTTTGGCTTTTGTAAATTGCATGGCGAAAGTAGTGGTGACTGCAATTCTGCAGCGGCGAGTGTGTAGTAGATGGGACTGCAAGTCTGCAGCTGCAGGGGGGTCGATTCTGCAGCAACAGTAAGTGAACAAATCTCGTACTATTTGCACTTGCAGACTGAATTTTTAAGAAATCTATGTCCCATTCCTTGTACTGTTTGGACTTGAGTATTTTGCACCGAAAAGGCAAAAGATTGAAAGGGACAATTTTTTGGCGTTATTAAATGATGGAGCAGGAAAAAGGAGTGGGATCCTATTTTCCTTATCCTCTGTTCCTTTATTTCCAATATTTTTATCAAAGTGAGAAGACAATATATCAGAAGCTGATGCCAATGCCCTCTATTTGGCAAGTAATAGAAGTAACACCTCGATGCTCAAGTGTTAAAATGATTGCAAGTCTTTTGTAAGATCGTGCATTCAATTCACGCTGTAAGCAGATTATAGATCTATCAAACGGATGGTCAGATTAAAAATTGTTCGACTTAAATTAACCTATTTTAATGTTTATGATATATTTCCATACAATAGAAGTACTCGAGACCCATACTTGATCCAATCCATATCACTAAAACACTTCAACACTTAACATAATCTAGGAAAATCCATACCCAAATTAAAGTGTGAGTACGAAGTGAGAGAGCACGAGATTGAACAAGGGCAAAAGAGAGTCATAAAGATGAATTGAGTCTAAATAAATTATATACTCATTTAACACTTATATTATCTTTGACCACCATTACAACCCATTTATCGAATATAATTTATATAACAATTCAATTCATCAAAGATGGATCAAGAAATGGATTTATTATCAATTTGATGGATTTAGAGAACAATTCTTGCTCTATTGTCCAACTAATACTGGTTTGCCAATTTTGGAACTGAGTTATATGCTTATGCAAAATAATTACAACTGAAACTAGACATTCCGTAATTAGGCCTTTAGGGTAAAACACTAAAATTCCTGCCTTTTTGTTGAAGAAAGAAATAGTAACCTAGATGTATCTCTCGCTCTTTCATTTCTTTGTTCATTTTTGAGATAAATGCATCGAAAATCCTAAAATTTATTATTTATAATTAAGTCCTAAAAGTTTTAAATAGTACAATCAATATAATATGTCGAAAAAATAAGAAGTGCGATAAAGTATTCCGGTTAATGCAGTCAAATTTGATTACTCGAAAAATGTGATATGATGCCAAGTGGACTCCACCTTAGAAAAAGTATCAGAATTGAGAAACAAAACGGGCCAAATAAAAAATAAAATTTGTTTTTAAAAAGAAGTTGGCGAATCGCACAGAAAATCTTGTTAGGGACGGCACCGCCACCCGTTTTCCCCAGGGCCCTATGCAGCAATGAGGGGCTCTTGCAATGGTGGCGCCATTGCTTGCTACCACCGCACCAGTTCCGAATGATCGTACGAAGCGTCTTCAAAGGTGGAGAGACTCGAGAGATAGAGCAGGTGGTGGCGAACGTATGAGATATGTACAGATCTGATCATGTTACGAAAGCAAATTGATTGTTTATATGAAACAAATTGACTGTGTCGAGGTTTGATGACGGTTGGATTTACAACGAAATCGTTGTCATAAGTGCTAGCTGTTGTGCCATCTCCTCATGGGGTCCATTAACCCTCGTAAGGGAAGATGGGAAATTACCAAAAATAACTAAATTTATTGTAATTATACGAGTTCAGTCCTAAATACTTTTTTTCGCCAATTCAATTATAAACTTTTTACATTTGTGCCAATTCAGTTCATTTGCCAACTAGTTCTAACGTGGACATCAGCCTGTTTTGACATGAACATATTTTGATAATATTTTTTTTTCTAATTTTCATATTTATTTATTCTTTTTCCCTCTAGCGGCTAGCACTAAGCAAGGGCCGTGAAGCCCTCATCTACTGCAGGCAAGGGTCACGGCCCTTACTTAGCCTTGCCCAAATGCCTCGCATGTAGGACCTGGGTTTCAAGAGCCACACACACTGACAATCTAGGTGCGAGGCCTAGGAGCCACAAGCAAAGGCGGCCATGGCCTCGCTAGCTGCAGGCAAGGTCATCTTCACTTGCGGTTGGCGAGGGCTTTGTGGCCCTTGCCCAATAGCTTGCGAGCGGAAAAAAAGAAAAAAAAATTAAATTCGGAAAAAAAAATTATTATTAAAAAGTTATTTATGTTAGTGCTGGTTGCCCAAAACTGAATAGATGGACTAAATTGGCATAAATGTAAAAAATTTAAGATCAAATTGGCAAAAAAAAGGGATTTTGTATAATTGCAAGATTTATAACTTATTTGTTAATTTTTTTAGGAAGATGAGGTGGTAGCAACGTCCTTTTCTTTTCTTTTTTTTATCAAAGAAGGGTTAAAGCTAAATACCCAAATTTAACGTAGTAAATCTATTTTTTCCTATTTTTTGACATAATAAAACATTTAGCAACATTTCATTTGGTTGACCCAAACACTATGAGTGCGTTTGGTAACGTTTTTGTTCAAAAATTGTTCTAGGGAATAGAAATATAAAAAAACTATTTATGTTCCGAGGAACAATTTTTTAATAGAAGAACACGTTTGGTAAACTTGTTCTCGGAATAGAAAAAGAACAAAACACGTTTGGTAAATTTGTGTTCTTTCTTTTTTTATTTCTTTTAATTTTTTAATATTTTTATTGTATTTTTCTTATTTTTCTTTCTTCGTTTTTCTTCCTTTTGGCTGGTCGCCGGTCTCGGCCATGGCCGGCGACCAGCCGACGAGGGTCGGCGGCCTCGCCCAGCCACGGCAAGGCTCGGCCTTGCCGGCCACCGCCTGCCTGGTCGGCGTCGCCCGGCGGTTGCAAGCTCGGCCTCGCCGGGATCCGGGCGAGCCCGAGCTCCCCGGCCCAAGGCGAGCCTCGCCGGCCCTCGACGGCCGGTCTCTGGTCATGGCCGAGGCCGGCGACCGGCCAAAGAAAAAAGAAGAAGAAAAGAAAAAGAAAAGAAAGAGAAGAAAAGAAAGAAGAGAGAGAAAATTTGTTTCTCCAAAGTGTTCCGAAATAAGAAATAAGTTTTCCTTGTTTTTGTTTCTGTTCCAAATTTGTTCCCTAGAACAAAAAAATAGATTTGGAACAAAAACGAAAACAAACGCGTTTTTTGTTTCTTTTTTTGTTCCCGGGAACAAAAAAATAGGATTTCTGTTCATAAACAAAAAAAAAGAAATACAAACAAACACACCCTATATCTCTCTTTCTCTCTCTTCGCGGTTGTTCTTTTTGTTTTTGTTTGCAGCGCCACGTGTGCTAAAATATTTGAAAAAAAATTACTATCTTTGTATTTTCCCTCATTCAAATTGGATAAAGTTAATGAGATGGCAATAATGGACTCTTTGGACAAAGTTTTAAGAGTCAATTGACTCGTATGAAGCGTGGAAATTCAATTAGTGAGGCAAATGAGGGCCAAAAAATTCAAATTTATAATCTTTAGTTCTGATACTACGTAAAAATTTATAATACCATCACCAATTGTTCTAGAAGCTTAAACTGTTAGATAAATACGTTGTTTGCAAACCATAAATTCATGTTTTGGTTATTCAATTTTTAAAACTTGTGATGTAATTTTTCCATTTTATACAACTGTATATGCGAACATAAAAATTGAAGAACATGTGATTAAAATATAACTACTATTTCTTAATTCTTAGATGGGATCGGACCGAATTGGGAACTAATTACCCCTAGTTGAAGTGACTTTTGATAATTGTTTAAGGTTTTGGGATCATGGACCTGACTAGATAGTTCGGTCCAGTCTAATGAAACCAATCATTTAGCAAAAAGTTTAAAAATAAAAAAAAATACTAGAATTGTTACTATTGTATTGTTTATTGCTATTTTTAAGAAATGAAAAAAATATTGAAAAAAAAGAGTCGATGCGGTTGCCCCGGAATCGGGAATGGGATCAACGGCCTTGGGAACCGGACCAAACAGTCCGGTCTGGACAGTTCCCAGTTCGATCCATCTGATATGCTCACCCCTAACTTCAACGTGTGAAAATAAGAGACAATTAAAAAAAAAAAAAAAAGCTTAAAATTCTTTGGTCATGCAAAGGAAATGATGAGTGCGAACGAGGCGCAACTTTCATAGTCTCTGCTTTAAACTTGAGGGCTCTGCATCTGGGCCAACTCTACATAATTATTAAAATGGGCTCTACAGAAATAGGCCCAACACAACTATAATTCATGATTAAAAATAATCACAACACCACCACCACCACCACCGCCATCGCCACCACTAATAATAATGATAATAAGAATTATTATTATTATTATTATAATAATAATAATACAGCAGAAGAACCAAAAATCATCTCGAGTTTATTATAAGGCAGGCCAAGGGCTTCCATAAGTATGAACATGATATTTATGCCGATAATAGGACTAAGTCTAGTAATCAACTTACATAATGGCACAATCAAACCGTTTTTAATGACGAACGCCTGATGCGTTCGGTGAACTATTTCAAGGAAGAGAGAGTTCCTGTGCTAATGCCTCGAAGATGTATTGAGTCGGATCACATCAAAGTCGAGTATAGCTTCTCATCCGAGTCGGAGAACTCCTCGAGCCGAAGTTTGCTGTCAGGATAGCAAGGAGGCATGTAACCCGGGGGGTCTCGGATGCTCGTGTCCTCGGTGCCGCCATTTTTCACAATGAACACGGCGTTCATGCCCCAAGTGAGGTGTTTATCCAGGTGACAGTGCCATAGCCACACTCCTGAGAAAAACACAAAAGCATTAACCTTTGGGCTTAGATTGCTTTCTAACCCTAAAAAGACAGTACTCAACGTCAGGGATGAAAATCAAGATTCGATTAGCTTAAGTTTTGTCCCTGCCCATCAAGGTAATCTCTTGAATTCTCAAAACTTCTGTCCATCACCGCAGGGGTAGAGAACCCTTCGCTGTCTCGGCTGAGCTGGAGAGAAGTGGAAAATGTGACCAGCTGTTACTGTACTGTACTAACCTGGATTGCTTGCCCTGAATCTAATGGCAAGCCATCCGTCCTTGGGTACTGAAGCGGTGTTCTGATAAGGAGGATCGATCAAATTGAACGTTAGAGGGTCGGTCTCGTTGTTATAGATGCCGAAACCCGTGCCGAGCACGTAGAAGCTGTGGCCATGCAGATGCATAGGATGATTCTCGGACGAGTTCATCACGTCGGTGTTCTGGAACACTATCTCCACCTCCTCATTGTACTCGAGCACCTTCACCTTCGTCCCTCTCTCTGGTTCAGCCGTGGTGTTGAGAGGCAAATTATGCTGGGTGAAGTTGAAGAAAGTCGGCGGATCATCTGGAAAATCTGTCGTGTAGAAGCCGCTGATATTTCTGCAAGTGATATGTAGCGCAATTGAAGAAACATTACTCGAAATTAGATCGCATTTAGTGAACTTTACATTCGCTAATCAATTTGAACATCTAAATTCACCCTTTAACCTATATTTGCATTTCGAGCATCGAGGAATGACGATCATAATAACAAAGATCTAGCGTAGCTAACCTGTAATATGCTTGCAGTACGTCGGTCCAAGGATTATACCAGCTGATGTTATTTACGCTTGCAGATGGGTAAACTTCTTCTGTTGTATCATTGATTTCGAGCATGAACTGGTTGAGTGACACAGTGATGAACATGCGAGTCGTTATATTCATCGGAACATTGACGTGATCGATAATGTTCCTCATACTCTGCACAAAGCTTGTCGCAGCTTTATAGCTGGTGTACGACGGAAGGCCGGACGGGAAGACGGGAGTCGATGGGGCAGTGTAGTTTCCACTATACTCAAGAATCGCTGTCGCGTTGGTGTGATCGTATCCACTGTATTTGAACATGTTGCTGTAGTATTGCCTAGCGGCAACGTAGTACTGACCTGGAGGCTGATTTGCCGTGACCAGGACGTCTATAGTTTGTCCAGGACTAATCAAGATGTATTCCGAAGAAAAGGGCTTGAGGTATGCCGCATCGGATCCGACGACAGTGACGTTGTGGTCTGCAATTGCGAAGAAGAGCTCGGCATTCATGGCGGCATTGAGTAGGCGGAGAAGATAGGTCTTGCCATAATCGACCTTCCACCTGCGTGTAGTTTCTACACAACACGGAGAAGAAACAGAGAAATTGAGTGAATCTGCAGCCTTAGTTCTAATACATCTTCCTGCAATTTAAGTATGTACCATTGGAGCATTCGCAGAAATCTCCAGGTTCGCCGTTGATGGTGTACGCCTCCGACACAAGCAAGTCTGACCCTTCGGCGAGCTTCTCAGCGATGGACGCGTAAACGTCCTCCGTGTACCAAGACGCTGCGAAGTAACAGTAACATTGCTACATTGCAGGAAATGAACTGTTTGAAAACTACAGGTGAAACCGTTGTACATACCGAGCACCATCACTTCCTCGCCGTCGGGCTGCGGAAACGGATAGGACATTCCGTCGGCGGGGTAAATAACGATGAGGCCATGAATACTATATCTTGCCCACTCGCTGTGAGCGTGCCACCACAACGACCCCTCCTCTTCTGAAAACAAAACTTGATACGTGAAATTCGTCCCCGGCGAAATGTTACACTGTGTCACGTACTCGGCCCCATCGAACCATGGATTTCTCGGCTGGTTCACTCCATGCCTATCAAAATCTGAGTTAGCAGTTGCAACTAATCAAGCAAGAACGATCAAGTCTATAAGTTGGTTCCGAAATACTTAGTTGGATAAATCTCACTCAAATTAAAGATAGTTAGCTTGTCTTCTATATAAAATTCCTAAAATGGTACACTTATAACAAATTTATTCCCCTTTAATTTCTGTTAAATTTTAACGTTAAATTGCTAAGTTAGATAATGTGAACTGATTTTGGTTTGTACCCTCCTTTCATTACAGGTGTACTGTTTGTATTTTTCGTTATATTAATCAAATTTAATTGAAATTAATGAATGGTAAATTTATCATAAATATATCGGTTTGAGTTTTTTTTTGATAAAAAAATTAATTTTTGTGTAAATTTTTTATAAATATGCTAGTTTGAAGTTTCTGATAATCAAAAAATTAATTTGAAATAAATTTGTTATAAGAATAGTACTCTTTCGGAGGTTTAAGCATAGATTTATGGTTCGAGGGAAATTTTATGCGAATATTTTTATGGTGGCTCCATGTACGAGCACTGGCTTTTTAAAGTTCTGGTGGAGCAAAAAGGCGAGATTAATAGGGTGGACCGGACGGGCTACCCGCAATCGCAATAATCTTACTCCAATCATTGCCTTCTACGGCGCACCTAACTTTTCGTCCTAACATCGCGGTGGATGGGTCCAGTTTTTCTGTTGTTATTGACCTCTTTCTTGATGTTTTTTTCCTTTGTTGCACAAGCCCTACATCGACCTCGGACAAAGTCCTACATCAACCTCGGACAAAGTTCCTGGAATAAATCGACAGATGAAGACACATGCTTCTGTTTTATTCGCAATCATCTCTTGTATCCTCGCTTATCGTCGAATTCACCCTGGGAGTGAAATTTTTTAGTGAAATGTTGTGGTTGGTATCTGTACTTTTGTTTGAAAATCAATATCTTCCCTCTATTTTCTTCAGTTCAAAATCATCTTTGCACTTTTTAAAAGTGTCATTGGTAAATCTCTAAAATTGTCTAATGGCGGAATTTGCTAATGTAGCATTAATGTCAGTTAAAAATTCATTGACATGACCTAATGCCGTTAGAAGTTTATTGAGTGGAATTTTTGTTCCTTTTCTTTAGTACTCTCTCTGTCTCTCGGAGTAACCATCATAATCATAATCATCATCTTCATTTTCTTCTCCTTCTTCAACTTTAACCCCCGTGATTAGAACGAAGACCCATTAAATCTAAGATTCTCACCAATGCAAAACCTCAATTGGCGATGGCTGAACTTGACAAAGCTCAAGCAACCACAGCGGTCATGGCCACAGGCTCAAACAAGCCCTAGCCCCCTGCAAACTGAACGAAGCTCAAGCATCCAGGCTCGCGAGTTGGAAGAAGTTTGAATGACCAAATTTGACAAAACTCGAGTTGTGATCGCCTCCCCCCCTCTCCAATTAAAAGAATTGTGTGTATCATAAAAGATGTGCATATCTTGACGTCCAATTAAGCTATCAGGTTGTCCATGTCAACGAAAACTGATGAGCCATAAAAAAAAAAAATGACATAGATTTTTGGGGAAAAGTAGAGGGGATCAACCCAACTTTTCACCTACCTTTTGCTTTAACTTGGTATACTAAGACCGATTCATGAAATTAATACGAAAAATGATGTACAGGACAAACTTTCATGTGGGATATCATACGTAGGACGAGAATGAGATTTGAAAAATGACATGCGGGACAAACTTTCATGTGGGATACCGTACGTCGGATGAGAATGAGATTTGAAAGTTGACATGAGAGAGAGAGAGAGAGAGAGAGAGAGATTACCAGTGGATAGTGATGCCGTAGCCACCTTGGTTGTGGACGTTCACGTACAAAGTGTCCCCTTTCTTCACATAAATGGTTGGTCCTGGAAAACTGTCATTAACGACCAACATGCTCTTTGTGCTGCACAGCCTCGTGTAGTTTTTCTCCTTCAGCTGTGTGCATAATTTAAACATGCGTACATAACTTATTGGTTGAGGAGACATATACAATGGAGAAAGCTTAAGAAATTTAGAGGTAGCGAAACAACATCAAGTTAAACTCGCTTTCTTTTAAGGAAAAAGGGAAGCAACTCACGACGAAATCATGGTAATGAACGTCGCCATGCACGATGCTTGCAGAGAGGAGAAGAAGAAGCCCGACAACAAGAAAAGCTGAGACCAATAGCTTCGTCGCGCAGACCGCCATTGCCGTAGTCTTCGTTCCTTCTTCTCAGGTGGGTTCTTGTAGATGACGAACAAAAGGGCACTGACGGAAGAGTTTTCACTTTAGGCTTCTTTAAATGAGACCTTGATCGGTGAGAACAGTCAGACCACTTACGCTGTACTTTCTCTTCGACTATCTAAGGTTATGTGTCGTGGGTTTGACTTGTCGGCAGTGAGATTTAGATGGAGGCTGATTCGTCATATCCATTCCTTCTCCCCCATGGGTTCTTGTGGTGGATGAACCACAGAGCATTTATGCAAGAACTCTGTTCGCTTCATTTAAGTTAGATCTTGATTGGTAAATAGTTGACCCCTTTTGCACAGTCCCTAGGTTACATGGTCCTGGTACCAATCCTTGCCTCGTCTCGTGGGTTTGACTTGTAGGCATTGAGATTTAGGTGGAGACTGACTAGTCCGTCTAAAAACAATAATTTCTGTGTGAATAAGTTATGGACACGTTTTCGGAGACGCTTGTTAAGTATATTTCTCCTGAAAAGTTAATTTATTCAATACTATCATATATCCCTTTTCGGTTACGTAAGATCGGATGTGGACTTACTTATTTTTCACATTATTCGATAAATCTTTTTTTTTTTTTTATAATTAATTTTATCATCGGATCTTTACAGCTCACAAGCAAAGAAGTTTCTGAGATACCCGATCACCAAGTGAAAGCGAACAATCCCGACCAAATTTTTTATTGTAAATAGTACCCTTGCCTTTTGTTCTTCCTTTGTTCTGAGAACAACTAATAAAAGCTACTACCGAATTTTGACTATTTCTCGTCAAAAAAAAAAAGAAATTTTTTTTTTGACTATTTCTTCTTGACTTACGGATGCCAGTCGACTAACTGACCTCCTAATTTGCTCCTCCTAACGCGCACGTGCAGTGTGTGAACTAAGTTGAGAGCCGCACGATCATACTTATATTTCAATTTAAGGGTTGTATGATAAGCGAGTAAGAATGTTTAAAGTGAGAAACCTCCATGATTTTTGGTTTGTTTAGGATGCAAAAAGTTCACCTTTATCGAACACGTCAATGATGGCCACCAGATCGATGAGATTAATTAATCGAACCTTGATAGCTACTTGATGATATGAATGGCATAACATTGGGAGACTCATTCACGGTCATTAGATTGTTTCAATGTCAAAATAGCATATCTTATCTCAATACATTGGAGTAGAAGCTATCACAATTCGTAGTAATTCATTTGCTTGAGCTTCC
The DNA here is from genome assembly GCA_014182365.1 of Eucalyptus tenuipes. NCBI lineage: Eukaryota > Viridiplantae > Streptophyta > Magnoliopsida > Myrtales > Myrtaceae > Eucalyptus > Eucalyptus tenuipes. The sequence continues at coordinate 45,110,287 of CM024544.1, forward strand.
CTAGTCCTGCTGAAAATGTGTCAAAGGCAGGCGTTAGAGATAATTAGAGTAATTTTCTAGAATATTTTTCTATGTTAGAGATAATTAGGATATTTCTGTTGATTTTATATATCTATTAAGATTGTGCGAATAATGTCCCTTTAATTATGCATATTTTGATCAATATATGTTACCTTAAGTGCGCTCGGTGCACACCAAGTGCACATCTGGATTGCCTCTTGTAATTTTTTTTTTCCCAATAAGTTCTAACATCCTCCTGCCAACATTGATTTTAACGTTGTTCGTCTTGTCTATTAGCCAATGTCAAACTGTAGTATTGTTGCATGGTCTACAAAGCCCTATCATATGAGGAAGCGCCATCGAGTTGTTGTTTCATGAGCAAAGCCAGCTACATTAGCCGTCGTTGTTTCCCTGCGATTAGTCGTCTCTTTAATCAGCAAAGCCAATCGCATTAGCTACTCACAATTACGACAACAGTCGCATCGGCCGCGCTCGTCTGATTACTCTTTTAGTCAACAAAGTTAGCCGTATCAACCTTTTGCTGTTTTTCCTTTGATTCACGACCTTCGGCTACTTATACTAGAGAACCGATGCCACCCCCAAAATCGCCGTTCTCAAATGAAAGTATTGTAAATAAATTGCTCCTAGTTGTTCAATAATTTGATAACCAAAGTCATCCTTTGATAAATGATCACCATCAATCAAACTCAGTAGAATTTGATCAATTCTTTTTTTCTATCAATAAGGTGGAAAACAACCTCATTTTTAGGTATCTCATTTCATAGGTGATTTGGTTCTCATAAAATTTAACAAATCCGTTTTCTACTCGTATCTTTAGTCTGCTACTTGAGCTGTACTTGATTGCGAAACTCCGGGCTCGATGCGTTATTCGACTTCAATTGATCTTCAGTCCGGATCGGAGGAGCACTCGACGACTACGTCCTGTTACGACTGTGGCGCTTGCTGCATCTTTATTTCTTGGCAGGCGCAAATTGGAATCGTCATTCAATAAGAAGACTCCCAAGTCATAATGGTCCTTTGAAGATCAGTTTCCTGAATGTTAGACAGGAATTGTAAGTAACGAATCTCATACACATACCAACTTGTTTAATAATTGCTTCGTACTTGGACCTTCAGAGCGCAATCAAGATCAAGTTGATGTGTACAGAATATGCTAATTGTTGAACCTATAAACAGAAAACAATAATTGGATCCGCCACTTCAGAGGAAAATTGGTGTGCACCCACGACAAACGGGTCCGGGCGTCCAGGTTTTGTACTCGAATTGGTCCTCCGTCGCTTAAGTCATCATTGGAAATGAGGAGAGAGAGAGAGTAGAAGCTTAAGGTTGAGAAGGTAGGTGTATCCATAGAGAATAAGTGGGAGAGAAAGAGGACTAAGTGCTCAGATTACTATTTCTATGTTATCGTTAATGGGTCGCTGGATTGTGTTGGATATGTGGTGGGTTATGGATGACGAGTGACTAAAGGGGCATCACTAATGGCATCCATACTCTTTTAGAGATCAAAGCATTTTCGACCTTTTCAGATAGTGGCAATATCTATGTATTCTCTAATGAATAATAGTAAAGTGATGTCTTATCAAGATCAATATGTTTGACGATTAGTATATTCATTGGGTCGAATACTCGAAATTTGTTTATTGCTGTCATATGTACCTGTCGGCGTTATAATGACATGTATCGAGGGTTGATTCGTTGGTAAGAATCACCCTCATCAACAACATTTTATATTCTCTATCGTTACATGACCAATTTATATAGTATTACTCTAAAGGACTTAAACCAAACAAAATTACCACATGTGGGCAATTTATTAAGGTTAACCAAAGAAGCTAAGAACAAGAATTTGACCTTTGTAAACAATATCTGTTGGGTTGATCGATAATGGGGCAATTATATGGATTGTTTAAAAATTTTACCAATGGCACTCGCTTTGTCATAATCCAGTAAGGACGATCCTTGTCAACGGAGTAGATGAAAGTAAGTGAGAATCGTCCAACCATTAATTTTCAATTGAAAGACCGTATGGTATACGAGGAAAAGAATCTTTGGAAGTGAGAAATAGGACCTAAAAGCTCCATGATTTGATTTGTTTTGGATGCAAAAAAACTCCACCTCAAAGATTTAGCCGAGGGATTTGAAGAAAATTACACGCTAATGGCCCCTGATGGCCACCGAATCATTGAGATTAATTGACGAACCATGATGATTACTTGATGATTCGAGTGAGATAGCATTCTTAAAGACTATCATGATAAATAGTAATTCAATCAAGTGAATTTATATATTATGTGGTACTCATGGGTTCATTTTAACCAAATCAAGGAAGCATAGTCTGCTTCTCGAGCTTGGCTCAGATTACGAAATTCTGAGCTCGATGCGTTATTCCATTTCGATTGAGCTTCAGGTCGAATGATTAAGGTTATGTCATGACTCTGGCCCTTGGAGGCAGAAATTGGAATTATCACTCAAAAGACGATTTCCACTTATGATGGTCCACTGAAATTCAACTTCTTGAACGTTAGACAGGATTTGAAAGTTAAGTAACGAATCTCATTCTTTTTCCAACTTATTCGATCTCCTCAAGTACTTGGATCTTCAATGTGCGACTGTGAATAAGTGGGAAAATTATCCAAAAAGTCCTAAACATATCGTAAATGGTTAATTTAGTCTTAAACCTTTTTATTGTGCAAATTTAGTCTTAAAACCTTTGATAATTTGTCAATTTGGCTTTTAAACTCTCAATTGTGTTAATTAAAACTTAAACCTTTTAAATATTTATCAATTTAATCTTAAACCTTTTGACAATTTGTCAATTATCAATTTTACTAGAAATTACTAACGTGGACGTTGGCCGGCTACTAAGGGTGCGTTTGGTAACCATTCTGTTTCGGGGAACAATTTTTGAACAGAAATAGTTTTTTTCTATTTCTATTTCCATGAACAATTTCTGAATATAAGAACGCGTTTGGTAACTGCCAAAAATTTATATTCTAGGAATAGAAATGCGTTTGGTAAACTTGTATAATTTTGTTGTTTCTTTTAATTTTTCTATATTTTTATTATATTTTTCTTTTTTTTCTTCTTTCTTTTTTCTTTTTTACCTTCTTCCTCCTTTGTGGCCGGTCACCGGTGACCAGTGGGCGTGGTCCAACGAGCTCGTGAGCCTCGCCGGTCACCGTGAGGGCCAGCGAGCTTGCCGGTGGCCTCGGTGGCTAGGCGAGCCTCGCCAGCCACCGGTGAGGCTCGACCTCGCCCGAGTGGCGCGAGGTTGGCCTCACCAGATTTGGGTGAGCTCAAGCTCGCTCAGCCAAGGCAAGGCCGAGCCTCGCCCAGCCATGGCAAGGCTTGGCGTTGCTGGGGGTCGGCGACGCTTCGGCGAGGTCGCCAGCCCTCGTCGATCGGTCGCTGGCCATAGCCGAGGCTGGCAACCGGCCAAAAGGAAGAAGAAGGAAAGAAAAGAGAAAAAGAAAAAAGAAGAGAGAGAAAATTATTTATCGGAATTGTTCCCGGGAACAAAAAACTAATTTTCTCTACTTCTTATTTCTGTTCCAAATCTGTTTTCGAGAACAAAAGTTTTACCAAACACGTTTCTATTCTTTTTTTTGTTCCCCGGAACAAAAGAACAGAAATTTTTGTTTCGGAGAACAGACATTTTTTAATAAACAGACCATAAGGTGCTGTTTGGTAACGTTCCGGGGAACCCCTGTTTATGTTCTTTTGTTCCCCAGAACAGAAATAAAACAGAAACACATTTGGTAATTTTTTTGTTCCTGGGAATAGATTTAGAACAGAAATAAGAAAAAAAGTCATTTCTTGTTACCGGGAATAACTCAAGAAACAAGTTTTTGTTTCTTTTCTTTTGTTCATTTTCTTTTCTTCTTTTTCTCTTCCTTTCTTCTTCACTAGCTAGTCATTGGCCCGGCAATGGCCGACGATCGGCCAGACGAGGCTTGGCGACCTCGCCAGAGCCTCGTTAGCCCCCGGCGAGGTTGCCCCGAGCTCGCCGGCCATCGGCGAGGCTCCACCTCGCCTAGATCTAGCGAGGCCGAGCTTGGCTTGACCACCGCGAGGCTCGGCATTGCTTAAGTCAGTGTCACCTGGCCTCGTGGTGGCTAGGCAAGGTCGAGCCTTGCGGTGGCTAGGTGAAGCTGAGCCACGGTGAGGCTCGGGGGGACCTCACTGGTGGCCGGCAAGGCTCAGAGGACCCTTGCCAACCACTGGCGAGGCTCCCTCGAGGCCGATGACCTCGTTTGGCTGGTCATCGACCGGCCATGGCCAAGCCGGCGACCACCTAAGAGGAAGGAGAAGGGAAAAAAAAAGGAAAGAAAAAAAGAAAAAAAATGTAATAAAATTATTAATATATTAAAAGAAATTTTAAGTCACAAAAATTTTTGGGGTTGTACCAAACGTGTTTCTGTTCTTGGAATAGAAATTTTTTATAGTTACCAAACGTTTTAAAATGCTCAGAAACTGTTCTCGAGAACAGAAATAGAAAAAAAGTGTTTATCAAAAGAAATTGTTTTTAGGAACAGAAACGTTACCATACACATCAACCATCCTACATGACGTGGATGAGTTTAACGTGAATAATTTTTGCTTTTTTTTTTTCAAAAAAATTATGTATTTTTTCTTCCTTTTTTCCCTTCTTTTCCTTATTTTTTTGGTCAATACTTGGCCACGGTCGACGATAGGCGAGGGCCATCGCCCTTGTAGCCTAAGCGAGGGCCGCCCTCATCTGGCAAGGGCCACGACGCCCTCACCGGCTGTGGCTGAAAACTAGCCATGAGAAAAAGGAAAATAAGGAAAAAAAAGGAAGAAGATTTAAATAAAATGCAAAAATTATGTACATTAGCACTAACCATGCCACTCATGTCACTTAGGATAGTCACTAGTTGGCCGACATACACGTCAACGGCTCCACCTAAAATTGTTCTGAATGACTAAATTGACAAATCATCAACATATTTAAGACTAAATTGGTGGATCTTCAGGTTTATAATGAAATTGACACGATTGAAAGGTTTACGACTAAAGTGGTAAATCATCAAAAGGTTTAGAATTAAATTGATACAATCGAAAAGTTTGGAACTAAATTAATCGTCGTACAATAAACTTAGGACTTTATGTACAATTATCCCGCGAATGATTGATGCAAAAAATACTTCTTGTAAGAATATGATAACTATCGAAGCTGCAAATGGGAACCACGAACTTGTTTTGCAACTTTGTTTGTGCTCGGAGTGGCTCTCTAAATCTAATGCTTAAGTTAATGCAAAGAAAAAAAGGGTGTGTTCCTCGAGAAAAAAGTGGCAGAGAAAGGATAACCAAGTGCTCGGCTTATGTTGGACAATGGTGGTCTATGGATGACTAGTGGCCAAAGAGGTGTGACAAATGGCATTCATATCATTTTAAAAACACGTTTTAATTTTTAAATAGTGCTCACATCGTTGGATGCTTGATGAATTAACATTGTGGTACTTTAACAGCATGTCCAGTCACATTCACTTGAGAGAGAGACAGAGCAAATGATAAACAAAATACACATGGGCCAATACTATAAGCCACCACTTATAAAGCAAGACTTTCATTGGCAATTGTCCTTTTTAGGTCAACGTCTCGTTTGTCAGTACTTACAAATGAGTAATTAGGTGTGAATTGCAAAATCCGATCACATGGTGCCCAAGATACTCTGACTGCCATTGACACGATCCTATATCGACCAAGATACTCTGGCAAAAATATATATACAATCTTTTGTTTTTTTTTTCAAGAGGACAGCTAATCAATCTTATTTGTTATTATTATTATTATTTTTCATCATGACCCTAATCTTTTTTCGAAAGTATGATGATACCAGTCTATGGAGGGTCAGAGCACATAAGATTAAAGTTGTGAATAAATAGCAAAACCCAACATGTTTTTGAGGTCTCCCAAATCAGCAGTCATCTCTTGCTTTGACTCGACAATCAGCTCAGGTCGATTGACTCGCCACGAAGTACACGAGGCATGCATTGAGCAAAGTTTACGTTCTTTAGATTAGTCAGTAATGGTGCCAAAACTTGTCGAACGCGTACCTTCCACCGAGTCCTCGCCGCTGAGTCCTTAGATAACAAGAAGCAAACATGAGCAGCTGCAAAAGATGCAACAAGTATGCGATCGGGGATTGCCGCCCCACGACTCCAGCTTTGGCCTACACAAATCTATAATTTATCTACTGCTGGAAAGAGATGAGCAGACATTTTTTTAAGTAAGAAGTCTTAAGATTAACCACTGTCGCGACCTTTCTGGTGAATTACCCAAAAGACAGCTAATAGACTACTAAGTTCGAAGATTTAGCACGGACCCCCCCAAGTCCTACCAATCGTAACTTGACACTAAAAAATTAATTCATTTAAATGTGCAGTTATACTCAATTTGGAGCCGCCACTAACCAATTAGGGTTGATTAGAAATCTAAGTAAAGTATAAGAGAATACTTTACTTTTGCGAACCAGAGATTCAATAGGTTGTGGACATGGTTACGCTAGATTAATCTAACGCTCTTTCGGTACCTTTTCATTTTTTCAAAAATATTTTTGCAAGCAGTCTTGATTAATTTAAACCTAAGCTACTAACATGCAAAGGGTGATCATGCAGATACACAATCAATAAAATAACATTCAATAAACCGAAGTGATAGATTGTAAGAAATTATAAACTACAACTTTATTAAGGTCTACTCTCTAAAAATGCATGCCCTAAACATGATTTCTAAATGACATGGCACCTAATATTAATTATATGCAATCTTAATTTAAATTTGATATGCATGAGTTTTACTTCAATGACATGTGAGATGCATATGACATAACTTGAACCATCACAATATGTGTGCAATCTAATTTACATAATCCTAAATATGCATGTGCTACATGATACGGGATGGATGACATGGTAATTCTATATGCATATTCTTTTTATGATTTTTCTTTTTTAAAAATAATGCAACCCTGATAAATTATATTTCTTAAATATATGCAACCTACACTAAATTACAATGACATAAAATGTGATTAATTATGAATTAACCATATTGACTAACCAAGCAAATGATCTTTGTGTTTTCCTTTTTTTGTTTTAAATGACTTAATAATTTTTATTGAAAAGAAAGCAACATAAATATGCAACGCTAGTCTTTTGGCATTTTTTTAGTTAAAAAAAAAAAAAAGCTACATGATGGGAATACTAAGACATTAAATCTAAAAGTAAGATTCACTAACTAAAGCGCAGCATATGGTGTGCATATTATGAAATCTATGCGACATAAAAACTTTTTTTTTTGTTTCTTTTTTTTTTGTCTTATTAAAAAAAATTATCATGATATTGTATGAATCTTAGAAATCAAGGTGCGTTTCTTTAAACATGAAATGTGTATGGACCTAAGTTCTAGATATGACATATGATGCATGATATGTGATGTATATGTAACGATTAAGTATCAGATGACGCATCGAAATATATGCAATGTGATGCATAAACTTTTAATTTGTTCTATATTGTCCATGAACTTTTAATTTGTTCGATGTGGTCTCTAAACTTTTAATATATGTTCAATTTAATCCATGAACCATATGAAATTGTTTACCGTTGTCCTTTCATTAATTCAAGTCTAGAGGCAACATTAAACACTTTTATACAGTTCAAGAATCATATCGAGCATGTATCAAAAGTTTAAGGACCACACCGGACAAATTAAAAGTTCATGGACCTTATTCACAAATTGAATGTTTACGCATTACATTAAATAAGTTAAAAGTTCTTGGACCACATTACATATTAGACCAAAATTATGGGATCATTTGTGTTATTTTTCCCTTGATATTATATGCCAAACTAGAGCAAAATCAATACGTCCAATTTTATTTTTTACTAGTTTATTTTTCATTTTTTCTAGTTCTCTCTCTAATACTTTCAAACATAAGAGAGATTATGTAGATCTTCTCATTTTTACACAAAAAAGTAAATGATAAAAAAACACTTTTGCTCTTGAAAAGTCATATAAATCCCACATATTGACGAAAAAAGAAAAGAGTCAAGGATTGTAGCAAAGTTAAAAGTCAAGAAGCATGTGTGATGGTTGACAGTCATGGGAAGATAAAAACTTCCCAAAATTTAGGAAGTATGGGTAATAAATAAATTTTCATAATGTAGGTCTCATTTGTTAAATATTTAGCTTACGACGCTAGGATTTGATCCCACATGACCCCTATTGCATAGCAACACTCTCTTAATTTGGTCTTTTTTTTTTTTTGGTCGAATCTTAATTTGGTATTTGACTTGGTGCTCTTACCTCTTTCTTGCATTTTAAATGTCTACCAAGAACCATACCTTATTTGAGCGTGGCGATCATTCTCCACCCTCATTGGATCGATTAAAGGCCTAATCCATCCTTAAACCATGCATTCACCTGATAGAATTCTATTCCAGAGCCATTTGTTGCACTTCAATTACCCGTTCCATGTGAGTTATGCCCCTAAAAGAGAACTCAATATGGCGACAATTTGAGAATTAGTCTTTTTAATGAATTACCTTGCATGGCTACAAACTCGCCCATATGGAATCTCTCTTGCGTTGGCGATCATTTGATACCCTTCTCTTGCCAGGAGCCGGGAACTTACTCTAACATCACTTTTAGCGACTCAATGCATTTTGCACATGGTGAATATCAAAAGGAATACTCAAGGTGTTGACTAGTTAGGATGAGTCTTAGGCTCCACTTGTTTGGCAAATATATTCTCTTGATTTTTTTTTCTCATTTCCAGCGTTTGAATTGCTTAAGAAAATGAGTTAATGAAGATACATTGTATAATCAACAGAAACTCTATACTCAAATTCAGAAAAATAATTTTTTCTTTTAAAAATTAGAATTCTTTTCTAAAATATGACCAAACAACGGAGCTTGGACCAAAGACATTTACACTTGGCAAGAAAGCTTGGCACCCAATCCCAAGTTAGCCTGAGTCCATCAAGGCCGAGATCGATTCCTCGGCGATCTGGCCTAGGTAACAAAGGTTGGACTTGGGAGTCCAGTGTTTATGCCCGAGCACCCGGCTCTTGCATCCAAGTCATCAATGCCCAAGCTTGAGTCCATTGAGACCAGAGTTGGATATGCAAAGGCTAGGCTTGCTCAATGCTTGTGCTTAGGTCTTGACAACCATGTTTAGGTACCCAACTCTCACACCTAAGCCCATTAAGGCTAGAACGTGGTTCCAAGTCCCTTGATTCCCTTAATGATGGGCCTTAGACCTAGTGACCTCGCCAAGTACCCCACTCCCATGCCCAAATCATCGACGCCTCGGCCTAAGTCCACAAAGGTTAGGCCTAAGGCTCTTGAGGTTGGGCATAGGACCTTCAAGGCCGTGCTTGAGCAGCCGACGCCTGGGACCCGATGTATGTGACCTAGTCCCAAGTGGCCATGCCCAGATACTTGATTCCTGCATCCAAGTCAGGCCTAGGCCTAGTGCTCGTGACTAAGTCCCCAAAGGCCACACCTGGGACCCGGTACCTGTGCCTAAGTCTTGGAGGCCATGCCTAAGCACTTTACCTCCCTCATCTAAGTTAGGGCCAAGTCCATAAAGACTTTGCCCAAACCCAATGCTCATTCTCAAATCCTCAGTGATTATATCCAAGTACCTAGCTCTCGTACCCAAGTCACTAGCATTAGACCTTGGTTCCTTGAATCTTAGGCCCGAGTCCACAAAGGTTAGACCCAAGTGCCTCTATGTTGGGCCCTTAGTTTTCTTTTCCAAAGGATGATAAATTATATTTAATTTATTTTCATATTTGGGTCAAACACCATTATTTCTTTGGAAAACATTTTTCAAAAATGCAAAATTTTTCACAAAACAAAACAGAACCCTACTGATGATTCACCTCGCGAGTTTAGTATGGGGATTTAGAATCTGTTCGGTATTAGTCGTGGTATGTAAATGTGTTTTGAAGCTTTGTAATTCATATGTTTTGGTAATATTCGTTTTACATCCGCAACTCCTTAATGCAAGGTCTAATTATCCCAAAGACAATTAGACCTTGCATCATATTCTTTTTTTTTTTTTTTTTGAGAAGATTTGTTCTCATATGTGAAACATAAAGTTGCGTGTACGAGTGAGCATGATTCCAATGTAGAACCAGGAACCAAAGAACCAGATCAGTTCCCACCATGGTAGATTTTAGGCTAAAAAAATTAGGGAATCGGTTCCAATGAGTAAGTTCCAAGTTCCTAGAACAAGTTTTTGTATTTTTTTTTTGTTCTATCTAATTATGAGTGTGTAATCTTGAGCCACTAGCTTGGACTTCCATTTCTAGCATATCCATGACTAAAATCTTTACAGCGTTAATGTTTCTATCTTTCGTATATCTTAATATAAGTTGTAATTAATAGATTGTAACGGCAAATGGTAGTCATTAGAAATAATAATTTCCCGCAATCATTCAATTAAGAATATAGGTGGAACTTGAATATATCATAAAATATGTAATAGGGATCCCAAAGTACGTAAGTACATCCAAGTTCCAAAAATTTGAGAACTGATTTTAACGAGTAAATTTCAAATGAAACCTGAATTGACTATGATACTACACACCTTTACTTGTGTGACTAATTATTCCGATTTCTTAATTCTAAAGTTGGCCCTTTCAAGATTCACTTCCACACCTCTTTAATGAGCATGTGGGTTTCAAGTTACCGCCGGTAAATAATTAGCGTTTTATTATTTGTTTTTTCAAAAACACCTAGTAGGGAAGAAAAGCTCCTCCGCAAGTGTTCATCGCCATCGATGCGTTGGTCGTAACTTGTAACCATCACTGTATCGCGAACCGACACGCAAATCGTAAAAATTTCAATCGCATGTGTTTGGCTTTTGTAATTGCATGGAGAAAGTAGTGGTGACTGCAATTCTGCAGCGGCGATTGTGTAGTAGACGGGACTGCAAGTCCGCCGCTGCAGGGGGGGTCGATTTTGCAGCAACAGTAAGTGAACAAATCTCGTACCATTTGCACTTGCAGACTGAATTTTTAAGAAATCTATGTCCCATTCATTGTACTGTTTGGACTTGAGTATTTTGCACCGAAAAGGCAAAAGATTTTTTTTTTTTTTGGACAAGCGAAAAGGCAAAAGATTGAAAGGGACGATTTTTTGGCGTTATTAAATGATGGAGCAGGAAAAAGGAGTGGGATTCTATTTTCCTTATCATCTGTTCCTTTATTTCCAAATTTTTATCAAAGTGAGAAGACAATATATCAGAAGCTGATGCCAATACCCTCTATTTGGCAAGTAATAGAAGTAACACCTCGATGCTCAAGTGTTAAAATGATTGCAAGTCTTTTGTAAGATCGTGCATTCAATTCATGGCGAAAGCAAATTATAGATCTATCAAACGGATAATCAGATTAAAAATTGTTCAACTTAAATTAATCTATTTAAATCTTTCTGATATATTTCCATACAGTACAAATACTCGAGACCCATACTCGATGCAATCCATATTACTAAAACACTTCAGCACTTTAACATAATCTAAGAAAATCCATACCCAAATTAAAGTGTGAGTACAAAGTGAGAAAGCGCGAGATTGAATGAGGGCAAAAGAGAGTCACAGAGATGAATTGAGTCTAAATAAGTTATATACTCATTTAACACTTATATTATCTTTGACTTTACCTTACAAGCCATTTATTGAATATAATTTATATAACAATCCAATTCATCAAATATAGATCAATAAATGAATTTATGATCAATTTTGATAGATTTAGAGAACAATTTCTCCTCTATTGTCCAGCTAATACTGGTTTGCCAATTTCGGAACTGAGTTATATGCTTATGCAAAATAATTACAACTGAAACAGACATTTTGTAATTAGGCCTTTAGGGTAAAACACTCAAATTCCTGCCTTTTTGTTGAAGAAAGAAATAGTAACTTAGATGTATCTCCTGCTCTTTCGTTTCTTTGTTCATTTTTGAGATAAATCTATCGAAAATCCTAAAATCAGTTATTAATATCAAGTATTAAAATTTTTAAATAGTGCAATAAAAAAAATATGTCGAAAAAATAAAAAGTGCGATAAAGTATTCTGGTCAAACACAGTCAAATTTGATTACTCGAAAAATGTGATATGACGCCAAGTGGACTCCACCTTAGAAAAAGTATCAAAATTGAGAAACAAAACGGGCCAAATAAAAAATAAAATTTGTTTATAAAAAGAAGTTGGCGAATTGCACAGAAAATCTTGTTAGGGACGGCACCGCCATCCGTTTCCCCGGGGCCCTATGCAGCAATGAGGGGCACTTGCAATGGTGGCGCCATTGCTTGCTACCACCGCTCCAGTTCCGAATGAACGTACGAAGCGTCTTCAAAGGTGGAGAGACTCGAGAGAGAGAGCAGGTGGTGGCCAACGTATGAGATATGTAGAGATCTGATCATGTTACGAAAGCAAATTGAGTGTTTATATGAAACAAATTGACTGTGTCGAGATTTGATCACGGTTGGATTTACGACGAAATCGTGGTCATAAGTGCTAGCCGATGTGCCACCTCCTCACGGGTCCATTAACCCTCGTAAGGGAAGATGGGAAATTACCAAAAATAACTAAATTTATTGTAATTATATGAGTTCAATCCTAATAATTTTTTTTTCGCCAATTCAATTCCAAACTTTTTACATTTGTGTCAATTCAATTTATCTAGCCAACTAGTTCTAAAGTGAACATCGGCCCGTTTTGGCCGTCTGACCAATGTTGACACAAACAAATTTTGATAATATTTTTTTTTCTAATTTTCATAATTATTTATTCTTTTTCCCCATAGTGGCTAGTGTGAGGCAGAGCCGTGAAGCCCTCATTGACCGCAGGCAAGGGTCATGGCCCTTACTCAACTTTGCCCAAATCTGAGTGAGGCTTGGGGGCTACCTCGCACCTAGGACCTGGGCCTCATGCCCACATTGTGAGAGAAATTGTACTAATCTTCAAGATCCACACACACAACAATATAGGTGTGAGGCCTAGGAGCCACAGGCAAAGGTAGCCATGACCTCGCTAGCTGCAAGGGAGGTCGTCTTTGCTTGCGATCGGCGAGGGCTTTGAGGCCCTTGCCTAGTAGTTTGCGGGGAGGAAAAAAAAGAAAAGAAGCAAAGAACGAAAAAATAAAAGAGAAAAATAAAAAATTGGGAAAAATAAAGTATTATTAAAAAGTTATCTATGTTAATGTTGGCTGCCCAAAATTGAGTTGATGGACTAAATTGATATAAATGCAAAAAATTTATGATCAAATTGGCAAAAAAAGGGATTTAGTATAATTGCAAGATTTATAACTTCTTTGTTAATTTTTTCGAGAAGATGAGGTGGTAGCAACGTCCTTTTCCTTTTTATTTTTTTATTTTTTTTATTTTATCAAAGAAGGGTTAAAGCTAAATACACGAATTTAACGTGGTAAATCTATTTTTCCTATTTTTTGACATAATAAAACATTTAGCAACATCTCATCTGGTTGACCCAAACACTATATCTCTCTTTCTCTCTCTTCGCGGTTGTTCTTTTTGTTTCTGTTTGCAGCGCCACATGTGCTAAAATATTTTTAAAAAATTACTATGTTTATATTTTCCACCATTCAAATTGGATAAAGTTAATGAGATGGCAATAATGGACTCTTTGGACGAAGTTTTAAGAGTTAATTGACTTGTACTAAGTGTGGAAATTCAATTAGTGAGGCAAATGGGGCCTGAAAAATTCAAACTTATGATCTCTAGCTCTAATACTATGTAAAAATTTATAGGACCATTATTAACTGTTCTAAAAATTTAAATTGTTAGATAAATACATTTTTTATTATTTAAATATTCTAACGAACCATAAGTTCATGTTTTGGTTTTTCAACTTTTAAAATTTGTGATGTAATTTTTCCATTTTATACAACTATATATGTGAACATTAACATTGAAGAACATGTGATTAAAATATGACTACCGTATCTTAATTCCTAGAAGGGATCGAACTAAATTGGGAACCGATTACCCTTAGTTGAAGTGACTTTTGATAATTGTTTAAGGTTTTGGGATCATGGACTTGACTAGATAGTTCGGTCCAATCTAATGAAACCAATCATTTAACAAAAAAAATTTAAAATTTTAAAAATATTAGAATTGTTACTATTTTAGTTTTTATTGTTATGTTTAAGAAATGAAAAAATATTTAAAGAAAAAAAAGAGTTGATGCGGTTGCCCTTGGAATGGGGAATAGGACCAACGGCCTTGGGAACCGAACCAAACAGTCCGGTCTGGATAGTTCCCAGTTCGATCCGTCCGATATGCTCACCCCTAACTTCAACACGTGAAAATCAGAGAGAATTAAAAAAAAAAATCTTAAAATTCTTTGGTCATGCATAGAAAATGATGAGTGCGAACCAGGCGCAACTTTCATAGTCTCTGCTTTAAACTTGAGGGCTTTGCATCTGGGCCAACTCTACATAATTATTAAAATGGGCTCTATATAAATAGGCCCAACACAACTATAATTCATGATTAAAAATAATCACAACACCACCACCACTAATGATAATAATAATGATGATGATGATGATACTAATAATAATAAGAATAATACAGCAGAAGAACCAAAAATCATCTCGAGTTTATTATAAGGCAGGCCAAGGGCTTCCATAACTATGAACATGATATTTATGCCGATAATAGGACTAAGTCAAGTAATTAACTTACATAATGGCACAATCAAACCGTTTTTTATGACCGACGCCTGATGCGTTCGGTGAACTATTTCAAGGAAGAGAGAGTTCCTGTGCTAATGCCTCGAAGATGTCTTGAGTCGGATCACATCAAAGTTGAGTCTAGCTTCTCATCCGAATCGGAGAACTCCTCGAGCCGAAGTTTGCTGTCAGGATAGCAAGGAGGCATGTAACCCGGGGGGTCTCGGATGCTCGTGTCCTTGGTGCCGCCATTTTTCACAATGAACACGGCGTTCATGCCCCAAGTGAGGTGTTTATCCAGGTGACAGTGCCATAGCCACACTCCTGAGAAAAACACAAAAGCATTAACCTTTGGGCTTAGATTGCTTTCTAACCCTAAAAAGACAGGTACTCAACGTCAGGGATGGAAATCAAGATTCGATTAGCTTAAGTTTTGTCCCTGCCCATCAAGGTAATCTCTTGAATTCTCAAAACTTCTGTCCATCACCGCAGGGGTAGAGAACCCTTCGCTGCCTCGGCTGAGCTGGAGAGAAGTGGAAAATGTGACCAGCTGTTACTGTACTGTACTAACCTGGATTGCTTGCCCTGAATCTAATGGCAAGCCATCCGTCCTTGGGTACTGAAGCGGTGTTCTGATAAGGAGGATCGATCAAATTGAACGTTAGAGGGTCGGTCTCGTTGTTATAATTGCCAAAGCCCGTGCCAAGCACGTAGAAGCTGTGGCCGTGCAGATGCATAGGATGATTCTCGGACGAGTTCGCCACGTCGGTGTTCTGGAACACTATCTCCACCTCCTCATTGTACTCGAGCACCTTCACCTTCGTCCCTCTCTCTGGTTCATTTGTGGTGTCGACAGGCAAATTATGCTGGGTGAAGTTGAAGAAAGTCGGCGGATCATCTGGAAAATCGGTCGTGTAGAAGCAGCTGATATTTCTGCAAGTGATATGTAGCGCAATTGAAGAAACATTACTCGAAATTAGATCGCATTTAGCGAACTTTACATTCGCTAATCAATTTAAACATCTAAATTCACTCTTTAACCTATATTTGCATTTCGAGCATCGAGGAATGACGATCATAATAACAAAGATCTAGCGTAGCTAACCTGTAATATGCTTGCAGTACGTTGGTCCAAGGATTATACCAGCTGATGTTATTTACGCTTGCAGATGGGTAAGATTCTTCTGTTGTATCATTGATTTCGAGCGTGAACTTGTTGAGCAACACCGTGATGTACATGCGAGTCGTTATATTCATCGGAACATTGACGTGATCGATAATGTTCCTCATACTCTGCACAAAGCCTGTCGCAGCTTTATAGTTGGTGAACGACGGAAGACCGGACGGGAAGACGGGAGTCGATGGGGCAGTGTAGTTTCCACTATACTCAAGAATCGCTGTCGCGTTGCTGTGATCGTACCCAGTGTATTTGAACTGGTTGCTGTAGTATTGCCTAGCGGCAACGTAGTACCGACCTGGAGGCTGATTTGCCGTGACCAGGACGTCTATATTTTGTCCAGGACTAATCAAGATGTATTCCGAAGAAAAGGGCTTGAGGTATGCCGCATCGGATCCGACGACGGTGATGTTGTGGTCTGCGATTGCGAAGAAGAGCTCGGCATTCATGGCGGCATTGAGTAGGCGGAGAAGATAGGTCTTTCCATAATCGACCATCCACCTGTGTGTAGTTTCTACACAACACGGAGAAGAAACAGAGAAATTGAGTGAATCTGCAGCCTTAGTGCTGATACATCTTCCTGCAATTTAAGCATGTACCATTGGAGCATTCGCAGAAATCTCCAGGTTCGCCGTTGATGGTGTACGCCTCCGACACAAGCAAGTCTGACCCGTCGGCGAGCTTCTCGGCGATGGACGCGTAAACGTCCTCCGTGTACCAAGACGCTGCGAAGTAACAGTAACATTGCTACATTACAGGAAATGAACTGTTTGAAAACTACAGGTGAAACCGTTGTACATACCGAGCACCATCACTTTCTCGCCGTCGGGCTGCGGAAACGGATAGGACGTTCGGTCGGCGGGGTGAATGACAATGAGGCCATGAATACTATATCTTGCCCACTCGCTGTGAGCGTGCCACCACAACGACCCCTCCTCTTCTGAAAACAAAACTTGATACGTGAAATTTGTCCCCGGCGAAATGTTACACTGTGTCACGTACTCGGCCCCATCGAACCATGGATTTCTCGGTTGGTTCACTCCATGCCTATCAAAATCGGAGTTAGCAGTTGCAACTAATCAAGCAAGAACGATCAAGTCTATAAGTTGATTCCGAAATACTTAGTTGGATAAATCTCACTCAAATTAAAAATAGCTAGCTCGTCTTCTATATAAAATCCCTAAAATGGTACATTTATAAAAAATTTATTCCCCTTTAATTTCTGTCAAATTTTAACGTCAAATTGCTAAGTTAGATAATTGCGAACTAATTTTGATTTGTACCCTCCTTTCATTACAGGTGTACCATTTGTATTTTTTGTGATATTAATCAAATTTAGTTGAAATTAATGAATGGTAAATTTATCATAAATATACCGGTGTGAGTTTTTTGTGATAAAAAAATTAATTTGTCTAAATTATTGATAAATATGCTAGTTTGAAGTTTCTAATAATCAAAAAATTAATTTGAAATAAATTTGTTATAATAATAGTACTCTTTCGGAGGTTTAAGCATAGATTTATGGTTCAAGGGAAATTTTATACAAATATTTTTATGGTGGTTCCATGTACGAGCACTGGTTTTTTAAAGTTCTGGTCGAGCAAAAAAGCGAGATTGATAGGGTGGACCGGACGGGCTACCGCAATCGCAATAATCTTACTCCAATCATTGCCTTCTACGACGTACCTAACGTTTCATTCGCAATCATCTCTTGTATCCTCGCTTATCGTCGAATTCACCCTGGGAGTGAATTTTTTTAGTGAAATGTTGTCGTTGGTATCTTTACTTTTGTTTGAAAATCAATATCTTTCCTCTATTTTCTTCAGTTCAAAATCGTTCTTGTACTTTTTAAAAGTGTCCTTGGTAAATCTCTGAAATTGTCTAATGGTGGAATTTGCTAATGTAGCATTAATGTCAGTTAAAAATTCATTGACATGACTTAAAGCCGTTAGAAGTTTATCGAGTGGAATTTTTGTTCCTTTTCTTTAGTACTCTCTTTGTCTCTCGGAGTAACCATCATTATCATAATCATCATCTTCATTTTTTTTCTACTTCTTCAACTTTAACCCCCGTGATTGGAACGAAGACCCATAAAATCTAAGATTCTCACCAATGCAAAACCTCAAGCGGTGATGGCTGAACTTGACAAAGCTCAAGCAACTGCAGCGGTCATGGCCAAAGGCTCAAACAAGCCTTAGCCCCCTGCAAACTGAACGAAGCTCAAGCATCCAGGCTCACGAGTTGGGAGAAGTTTGAATGACCAAGTTTGACAAAACTCGAGTTGCGATCGCCTCCTTCACCCCTCCTCTCCAATTAAAAGAATTTTGTGTATCATAAAAGATGTGCATATCCTTACGTCCAATTAAGCAATTTGATTGTCCATGTCAACGAAAACTGATGAGCCATAAAAAATATAAAAAAAAAAATGACATAGATTTTCGTGTAGAAGTAGAGGGGATCAAACCAACATTTCACCTACCTTTTGCTTAAACTTGGTATAATAAGACCGATTCATGAAATTAATACGGAAAATGACATATGGGACAAATTTTCATGTGGGATATCATACGTAGGACGAGAATGAGATTTGAAAAATGACATGCGGGACAAACTTTCATGTGGGATACCGTACGTAGGATGAGAATGAGATTTGAAAGTTGACATGAGAGAGAGAGTACCAGTGGATAGTGACGCCGTAGCCACCTTGGTTGTGGACGTTCACGTACAAAGTGTCTCCTTTCTTCACATAAATGGTTGGTCCTGGAAAACTGTCATTAACGACCAACATGCTCTTTGTACTGCACAGCCTCGTGTAGTTTTTCTCCTTCAGCTGTGTGCATAATTTAAACATGCGTACATAACTTATTGGTCGATGAGACATTAACCAATGTAAAAAAACTTGAGAAATTTAGGGGGGGCGAAACAACATCAAGTTAAACTCGCTTTCTTCTAAGGAAAAAGGGAAACAACTCACGACGAAATCATGGTAATGAACGTCGCCATGCACGTTGCTCGCAGAGAGGAGAAAAAGAAGCCCGACGACAACAAAAGCTGAGACTGATAGCTTCGTCACGCAGACCGCCATTGCCGTAGTCTTCGTTCCTTCTTCTCAGGTGGGTTCAAACTTTAGGCTTCATTTAAATGAGACCTTGATCGGTGAGAACAGTCAAACCACTTACGCTATACTTTCTCTTCGACTATCTAAGGTTATGTGGCGTGGGTTTGACTTGTTGGCAGTGAGATTTAGATGGAGGCTGATTAGTCATATCCATTCCTTCTCCCCCATGGGTTCTTGTGGTTGATGAACCACAGAGCATTTATGCAAGAGTCTTTCTCTGTTCGCTTCATTTAAGTTAAATCTTGGTTGGTAAATAGTTGACCCCTTTTGCACGGTCCTGGGTTACATGATCGTGGTAGCAATCCTTGCCTTGTCTCGTGGGTTTGACTTGTAGGCATTGAGATTTAGGTGGAGACTGACTAATCCGTCTAAAAAAAATAATTCCTGTGTGAATAAGCTGTGAATACGTACTCGGAGACGCTTGTTGAGTATATTTCACCTGAAAAGTCAATTCATTCAGTATTATAATACGTCCCTTTTCGGTTACTTAAGATCGGATGTGGACTTACTTATTTTTCACATTTTTCGATAAATCTTCTTTTTTCAATTAATTTTATCATCGGATCTTTACACCTCACAAGCAAAGAAGTTTCGAGATACCCGATCACCAAGTGAAAGCGAACAATCCCGAGCAAATTTTTTTTTTATTATAAATAGTACCCTTGCCTTTTGTTCTTCCTTTGTTCTGAGAACAACTAATAAAAGCTACTACTGAATTTTGACTATTTCTTCTTGACTTACGGATGCCAGTCGACTAACTGACCGCCTAATTTGCTCCTCCTAACACGCACGTGCAGTGTGTGAACTAAGTTGAGAGCCGCAATATCATGCTTACATTTCAATTTAAGGGTTGTATGATAAGCGAGTAAGAATGTTTAAAGTGAGAAACCTCCATGATTTTTGGTTTGTTTAGGATGCAAAAAGTTCACCTTTATCGAACAAGTCAATGATGGCCACCAAATCAATGAGATTAATTAATCGAACCTTGATAGCTACTTGATGATATGAATGGCATAACATTGGGAGACTCATTCACAGTCATTAGACTGTTTCAGTTTCAAAATAGCATATCTTAAAGACTATCTCAATACATTGGAGTAGAAGCTATCACAATTCATATTAATTCATTTGCTTGAGCTTCCATAGTCCTGTTGAAAATGTGTAAAAGAAAGGTGTTAGAGATAATTAGAGTAATTTTCTAGAATATTTTTCTATGTTAGAGATAATTAGGATATTTCTATTGGTTTTATATATCTATTAAGATTGTGCGAATAATGTCCCTTTAATTATACATATTTTGATCAATATATGTTATCTTAAGTGTGCTCGGTGCACACCAAGTGCGCATCTGGATTGCCTCTTGTAATTTTTTCTCCCAATAAGTTCTAACATCCTCTTGCCTGTGGTGCTAGTATGAACACCTAGAGGGGGGTGAATAGGCATTTAAATGAAACCGTGGCAAATATATGCGGAATAAAATAAAGGAGTTTAGGGAAGAGAATAAGAACACAGAATTTATAGTGGTTCGGCTTAAATCAAACTTACGTCCACTCTCCCACACTAACAGCCTTTTGTTGGATTCCATTATGCAATCAACGAGAGATTACAACTTTGAGTTCATACACTTAGTGATAGATCACACTATCTCACTAAGTTACCCTTTTGGTATATCTCTCATGATCACAAACGTTTAAGCTCACAAGAGACAAGTGTATGATCGAAGTTCGCTCAGACTTTGGAATTATAAATTCTACACTCCGTCTTTTGCTCATCGGTCCTTGATCTCCTTAAATACTCCTCCACTTCCAAACTAGCCGTTGGACAGTATCTTAGAGGATCATCTTCCAATCTACCCATTGGACAGATCTATATCTAGAAGATTTAGTAGCCGTTGAGTGATAGAAGTAGAATCCCAAATTGATTTCGATCGCCTATACAAACAGAATCTTGGTTTCCATAAGTAGAGCTTCTTCGTATAGAAAGTTTTTGTCTTCAAGATTTAATTTTCAATTAATTAGATTGAGTCAATGAAATATATCTTGATGTAGAATCCAAACCAGATCACTAGCCGTTATACATTTAGGGCTTGTGTTACGATCTGTTTCATTCTGGATGTAAAGTCTGAGAGTAATAGACTTTACAATATGAGTCTGAGTGCAATAGACTTTACAATCTGAGTCTGAGTGCGATAGACTTTACAATCTGAGTCTGAACATATTCTGCTTCTAAACAGATTTAGCTTTAAGGTCTGGACACAGTCTGAATAAGTTCAGCTTCCGTCTTCTAGTTCTTCCAAGCATAGACTTTAACAATATCCTTTACATGTTTTATCATCTGCATAGTTTATTACTCAACCATTAAACACGTTAGTAGCCTTTGATTTATTTTGCCATCTTCAAAACATCATAAGGGATTTCCCTAACAATCTGCCCCTTTTTGATGATGACAAAACAACTCTGAATATGCAGATGTGTAATCACACTTTCTAAAATATTAATAAATCAGAGCAATGTAATTCAAATCAAAAGATAACAAAAGATAGCAAATAGATTGAGCATAATTATATATAGAAAAATAATCGCAGCTCAATATATTAATAAATCAACAGATGTGCATATTTATATTCTCTCCCCTTATTTGTCATAATCGAAAAGCGATAACAATGGAAATAGTATCATGTAGAGAATATAAAATGATAACAAATATGTCTTGCATGAGACATAATTTCCAAAAATCAGCTTTTATAAAGTAAGTCGTATATTAAAGATATGCAATATAGCTCACTATATATATATAAGCAAATATCCAATAAAAATCACGGATGCATTCACTTACCCTTTTTGTCATAATACAATGATAATATCAATAAAAGATTTGTTGATGACAAAAGGTAATAAAAGATGCACTAATTGGATTTTGTAGATCTTGGTAGGTTCTAACACATTTACCTTTTCTTCCTTCCTGTCGAGACCAAATTTTCAGATGCACCACCTAGGATTTGGTTAATAGATTACTAAGCCTAAACTTAGCTCAGGCTCTCCCCAGCCCATAGCAATTCGCGACTTAGGTTCAAGTTCTTAACATGCAATTGATTTTTCAATTAAGAGTCGCCACTAATCTATTTTCGGTGGGTCGATTAGAAACCCAAGTAAAGTAACGGGAGATTTACTTTACTCCTACGAACCAGAGATTGTGAGTTCGGGGACTTGGTTACGCTAGATTTCTCTAACGCCCTTTCGATACCTTTCTCTTTGATTTCGAAAAAAATGTTTTGCAAGTAGCTTGAATTAATTTTAATTCACTTCCCTAACATGTGAGTCGATCATGCGGATGCGCAAACCACCAATTTAATACCTAGATAAAGTAGTGAATAAATTGCAGGACTTACCTCAAAGCAACGAAATCATATGTAATGTTAGATCAGAATTCACATCAACAATCCTAGATATGATTTCAAATTAACACGCAATTACTTTTTTTTTCACTTGTTCAATGAGGATCAAGCTTTATGTAATGCATGCTATAACCTAACATGAAATGATATGACATGGTAATATGACTTAAACTATATGACATAAATAAAATATAAGCATGTAGTCTATCCTAAAGAATGAAATTAATTTATTCTAAGACAATTTTTTTTTTGTATTTTCCATGAAATTCAAAATTAGAAATAATGCAAAAATTATCTATGCAAGTTAAGATATCATCCAATTTGTATTAGGAATTAGGTTAAGCCAAATCCTAATTTAAACTAGAACATTATCTTAACCAAGTAATCCTAAAAATGCAACCTATCTAGGACAAATTATTTAAACCTATAATTTTAAAAAAAAAAAACACGCAATCTTATCCTAACATGCAATGACGTGCAAAGAATGCCATAATTCTAATTTTTTTTCTTTTTCTTTTCATGAAATTCGAAATTAAAATTGCCAAATAATTAAACGTGCAATTCAAAAAAACGAACATCCTAAATGAATGCATTTTTTTTGGATTTTTATTTCAATAAAAATACAAATAAAATTCCTATTCTAAATATGCAAGATAACCCTAATACGAGGAATATTCTAAAACGAATCTAATCCTAATTCAATTTTTTTTTTTGGATTTTTTTCCTATTTACGAAAACAAAATCGACTCAAACAACACGACAACAAATCAGAGCAAGATAAGATTAATATCCAAAAATTGACGAACCATATCTCGTGCATGAGATCAGGTTGGCCAATTTTAAATAAACCGCGAATCGAATCTCGAGTGTGAGATCGGATTGGCGATTTTCCAAGTGATTGTGAGTCGAATTTTTGGCGCGAAAATCGGACTATCAATCCCTAATTTAAGAGGCTACTTCATGTCGGGAATTTCAATCATACATCGGTGACTATTTCAAACAAAGAAAACAGAATATTTGGAAATCAAAGTAGATAAGATTTTCACCTAATTCGAATTTTGGCTTCCAAATTCGAATCCTCGAATGGCTACTTGCGACTTGACATGGTGGTGCTCGGCTCGTGGTTGATGCTTTCCAACAAAGGCTCGGGGAGGACTAGCTGGGCAACGACACTGAGAGTTGTTGGACAATTGTTGCAAGTCTAGTGATGAAGGCTCGATGGTGCTGTAGAGTCCTACGTACGGAACAAGTGGTAGTGCTTCTCGGTAAGGCAGCGAAGGATGCCAAGGAAACTTTGACGAATGAAAAACTTGGCTGAATAGGCTCTTTGCGAATTCTGCAAGTCTCGTGACAAACCTCTTTGATTGTCAAACTTTGACCATGAGGGTGTGTTGTTGAAGACAACTTGCTGAATAGGAACACCACCATGCACGTTCTCTCTCTCTCTCTCTCTCTCTCTCTCTATATATATATATCTTCACGTATGACTCATGGGCGGTTGCGACAGAAGTTGCTCGATAGTTTTAAGTGATTTTGCAACCTCTTAGCTTCGTAGGACAACAGTGAGTGGCTAGCGCCGTCGTGGGTCATGGGCACCGTAACGAGAAGAACAATGGTGAGGCCATAGCAGCTAGCGTCGGAGGTAGAGACAATTGTTGTGATATCCTAGATTTTCAGTCCTGTTTTCTATTGAATAAATCGGGCATTTCATCGACGCGCCTATAGGGCTATTCTCAGAGCTGATCACTCTCAAAATAACTAGATTATTTGGGGAAACCATTTAGGGAATTTTAATGCAATAGACTTGAGAATTCGACCAGGAATTGGCTCCTCGACCATGCTCATCTTTAGAGGCCATTACAGCACAATTAAAAATCGATTTGAGATCAGAGATAGGTCAGTTAGACTGAGACGTGTGGCTAATCGTGGGTGACACCACTAAATTGAAAAATTCTCGTCAGCCCGCACTAGGCTGATTTTTCTATCGTTTTGGTACCTTGTGTTAGAGAAAACTCATTTCCAAAAGACTAGTCTGAAGACTTTAATCTCAAAGTTTGACCTCTCAAAGTCTGCCCTCACTGACAGTTTTCAAACCGAAGAATGAAGACTTATCCAGATACAGGATTATCTTTAAGGATTCGATCCGTATGGTTTTTGGAAGACCTTATGGCTGGATATAGCATCTACTTGATTGATTAGTCTTATTGGAATCTACTCCGATATGAAAATCCTTTGAAATGCGAGTAAACTTGGAAGGTTCTACTTGTGGAAACCAAAGATCCTAATTGTGTGGGCGAACGGGATTAACGGGCTTTCATCACAATCATCTAACGACTCGAAGATCCCCTTGATTATTTCTGTCCAACGGGTAAATTGGAAGAATTCCTTTGGTAAGTGCCAATGGTTGTGAAGGCATGAAAGAGTATTTAAGGTGGACTCTCCAATTGTTTGAGAAGTGCGTGAAAGAAGAATTCCAAAGTTTGAAGTTTTCCAATTACTTGCTATTTCATTCATTGAGCTCAAAGTTGTATACAAAAGAGAGAAATTCTTAGTGAGACTTTGTGAGAGACTAGTAGAGACTTATCACTAAGAAAGTCGAAAATCACAAGTTGTAAAATCTCTTTTGATTCATAGTGGAATCCAGCTAGTGGGCTGTCAGCGTGGGAGAGTGGACGTAAGCTTGATCTAAGCCTAACCACTATAAACCTTGTGTTCTAATTTTCTTTTCTTGAAATTCTTACTTTTATTCGTAGATTCTTATAATTATTTAAAGCTGATCACATCCTTAGTCTATCATCTTCTAAAGGCAAATTACTTCTGCTAAGTCTTGCGAAAATTTTTATTTACACCTATTCACCCCCTTTAGGTGTTGTACTAGCTTTTTCAATTGGTATCAGAGCTTGTGTGCTTATTTATTGAAGTGTTTTTACTTCTTAAGCTAAAGATCTATGGCTAGTATTTTGGCTCCAAGTTTGGTTGAAGGCCAAAGCAACACCGGACTTCCTTACTTCGATGGGAAGGAATACAATGTTTGGAAAAACAAGATGAAGGCATTCCTGAGATCGAAATATCCTCTAGAATGGGATGTGGTAGAAAAAGGGATCATTCCCAAAGCTTCATCAATCTCAGAAAGAGGAAAGGATGTTGCAGATGCTGGCGAAATGACACAAGCAGAAATAACCAAGAGACAAGCTCTTGATGCTAAAGCCATCTACTCCTTATACTGTGCTTTATCTCCTAATGAATATAATAGAATTTCATCTTGTGAAACAACAAAAGAAGTCTGTGATAGGTTGCATGTTACCTATGAAGGAACTGATCGAGTCAAAGAAACAAAAATCAATATACTACTTGGACAGTATGAAGCCTTCAAGATGAAGCTAGGAGAATCCATCACGGACATGTTCAGTCGTTTCACGGGGATTGCAAATGGTCTAGCATATCAAGGACTACCAAACTCAGGACCTTCAAATTGATGCATGGACTCTCCCAAGACTAGAATCACATGGAGACTTCAATAAGAGAAACCTAGAGGATCATGCCTCTTACAATAGACGAATTAGTTGGCACACTTCAATCATATGAAGTGGAGCAAATCAATGAGGAAGAAGATCCTAAAGGTAAGAAGTCAATTGCCTTAAAATTTAACGATGATTCTGATATTTCAGATTTAGAAGACGACTTGGACAATAAAGAGCTAGCACTCATGATAAGGAAGTTTAGGAAGTTGAAGAGGAAAGGAAGAAGGTTTAATTGGAAGAAGCAAAGCACTCAAAGATTTTAGAAGAAATCAACTAAGGACAATGTCACCAACAAAGATGTGATTTGCTTTGAATGCAAGAAAAAGGGGCACATCAAACCCAATTGTCCTCTGTTGAAGAAAAAGGAAAGAAAAACAGAGAAATTCAAAAAGGCTCTCAAAGCAGAGACATGGAGCAATACTGAATGTGAAGAAAGTGATGAAGAATATGCCAACATATGTTTAATGGCAAAATTCAGAATCGCTCGACTTTGAAACAGATTAGACTCGAGACTCAAATAAAGAAGTCGAGGTTAGTAATTTAAAGATTTTTGCTAAAGTCTCAAAATATATAGATGAACTCTATCTCAGTCTCAAAACATCTCTTAAAAGAATTTCCGAGCTGAAAATGGAGAATTCTAAATTGACGCAACATGAAATTTCTTGGAAAGAAAAGTTTGAAAATCTAGACAAAAGCTTTATTTATTTGAAGGAAAATGTAGATTCTCTTTCGAAGGAAAATACTTTTTTGAAAAATGACATTTCAAATATCACAAAGAGGTTTTCAAAAAGATCTGAGAAGTTGGAAAATATTCTTTCAGTGCAAAGACCTTATTTCAACAAATCTGGTTTGGGAATGACACCGGAAACCATTCCTTTAATTGATTTTCCAAAAGTGAAGGAAAGAATCAAACAAAGACTTACAAAAACATTTTACAAAAACCATTTTCAAAAAGTTTTTGTAAAACCCGTTGGCCGAAGTGCTCTCAAATGTTTAAAGTGTAATAGCTCAGAACATTTCGAGAAGGAATGTCCCAAAGTTTGGAGACCTGTTAAGAGGGATTGAGCGAAGACTGTATTTAGTACTAACTCTTCTAGACCCAAGAAAATGTGGGTACTAAAGAAAATTTGAGTTCTTTTTATGATTGCAGGTCACTATCAAGAAAAAGATCAAATGGTATTTGGATAGTGGCTGTTCGAGACACATGACGGGAGATTCAAGTTGTTTTATAAAGTTTATGCAAATAAATGGTGGAAAAGTTTCTTTTGGTGGAAACAATAAAGGAAGAATTGTTGGATGTGGAATTATAAAGATTGGAAGTCTCACAATCAACAATGTCTCGTTGGTGGAAGGATTGAATTATAATCTTCTTAGCATAAGTCAACTGTGCAACATTATATTCAAAATTAATTTCCAAGAAGGCATTTGCTCGAGAACTAGTAAATATTTATCTCAATCTTTCACTAGACGAAGACATGGAAATATTTATCTTTTGGATATAAAACCAGAGAGATCTCAATGTCTAATTTCTATTCAAGATGAAGCAAATCTTTGGCATCGAAAGCTTGGTCATATTAACATGAAGCAGATTGCCAAGATTTCCTCCAAGAAGCTTGTTTGTGGACTGCCTAACTTGGCTTATCAAAATTCTGAATTATGCACGCCATGTGTTTTGAGAAAACATGTTAGAAGCTCTTTTAAACCTATAAATCAAGTTTCTACTAATCGAGTTTTGCAGCTTCTGCATATGGACCTCTTTGGACCAACCAGAACTCAAAGCATTGGTGGAAAAAGATACTGCCTAGTAATCGTGGATGATTACTCTCACTTTACTTGGGAATTTTTCCTGGCAAGTAAGTCTGAAGCATTCTCTTATTTTTCAAAATTTGCCAAGAAAGTTCAGAATGAAAAATGATATGTTATTTCAAGCATACAAACAGACCATGGAGGTGAGTTTGAAAATCAAGACTTTGCAAATTTCTGTGATGAATCTAGTTTCCAGCATGTTTTCTCTTCTCCATATACTCTAGAACAAAATGGGGTTGTGGAAAGAAAGAATATATCCTTGCAGGAGATGGCTAGAACCCTCTTAATTGAGAGTAATATTTCTTCTCGATTTTGGGCTAAAGCAGTTTCTATAGCTTGCCATATCATTAATAGAGTATTTTTTAGGCCTATTCTAGAGAAAACTCCTTAAGAAGTGTTTAAAGGGAAGAAGCCAAACGTTTCTTATTTTCATGTGTTTGGTTGTAAGTGTTTTATTTTGAAAAATGCGAATGATCGAACTGGTAAGTTTGAAGAAAAATCAGTCGAAGGAATTTTTCTTGATTACTCTACCTCAAGCAAAGCCTACAGAATACTCAACAAGAAGACTCAATCTGTGGAAGAATCTATGAATGTCAAGTTTTAAGACTCTATGCAGAATCAAGTGGACCAGACTCAACTTGAAGAATCTAAACCTGCTCTAGACGTTATAAAGTCTACTTCCCCCGAAGTAATTCAAACTTTTGAAGATCAATATCAAGAAGAACCAAGAGTTTCAACTGAAGCAGAGGATAAGGAGACTTACAAACCAACTAGCAACTAGAAGCATAAGACAAGTCATTCCAAAGATCTCATCATTGGCAACATTGATGAAGGAATTCGTACTAAATCCAAAAGGCGAGAAGAGTCTAGTGCCTTGGCACTCATTTCTGAAATTGAACCCAAAAGTATTGAAGAAGCCTTAGCTGATGAAAGCTGGATTGAAGCCATGTAAGAAGAGCTCATACAGTTTAGCATCAATAATGTTTGGGAACTAATTCCTAAACCTAAAGGTAAATCCATTATTGGAACTAAATGGGTTTTCAGGAACAAGGTGGACGAGAAGGGAAAAGTGATTAGGAACAAAGCAAGACTCATGGCCAAAGGATATACGCAAGAAGAAGGGATAGACTATGACGAGACATATGCACCAGTAGCGAGGTTAGAAGCAATTAGATTATTACTTGCCTTTGCTTGCTATAAAAATTTCAAGTTATTCCAAATGGATGTAAAAAGTGCATTCCTAAATGGATTCATCCAAGAAGAAGTCTATGTGGAACAACCACCTGATTTTGAAAATCCAAAAAGGCCAGACTTAGTCTACAGACTAAAAATGTCATATATGGATTGAAGCAAGCACGTCGACCCTAATATGAAAGGTTAAGTAAATTTCTAACTCAAAATGGTTTTGTTAAAGGGAAGGTAGATACTACCTTGTTCATTAAAATATAAGGTAAAGATTTTCTACTTGTTCAAATTTATGTTGATGATATTATCTTTGGATCACCTAATGAAAATCTATGCAAGAAGTTTTCTAGATGCATGTAGGATGAATTCGAGATGAGTATGATAGGTGAGTTAACTTTCTTTTTGGGATTACAAGTCAAACAATCAAAGGAAAGTATTTTCATTCACCAAGAAAAGTATGCGAAAGATCTCATCAAGAAGTTTGGATTAGAGAACTGCAAAAAGACAGAGACACCAATGTCAAGTTCTTCAAAGCTAGATAAAGACGAAGGAAGAAAGAATGTAGACCAGAAGCTATACAGGAGCATTATTGGTTCGCTTCTTTATCTTACTACATCTAAACCTGACATTTTGTTTAGTGTTTGTATTTGTGCTAGATTCCAATCAAATCCCAAAGAATCTCACTTAAGTGCTGCAAAGCACATCATCAAATACATTGCAACAACTCCAAAGCTAGGTCTGTGGTATTCCAAAAAATGAGACTTTACTCTCCTTGGATATTCAGACGCAGATTTAGCAAGATGCAAAATAGATAGAAAGAGTACTTCAGGTACATGCCAACTGCTGGGCAACAAGCTAGTATCGTGGTTTTCAAGAAAATAGAATACCATAGCTCTTTCAACAGCTGAAGCAGAATATGTGGCTCTTGGAAGTTGTTGCTCTCAAATCTTGTGGATAAGACAACAGCTAAGAGATTTTGGTATTGAAGAATCATGCACTGAGATTAAATGTGACAACACTAATGCCATTAATCTAACAAAGAATCCAATATTTCATTTAAGGGCAAAGCATATAGAGATTCGACATCATTTTATTAGAGATTATGTTCAAAATAGAGAAGTTATGATTCAGTTCATCGACTTAAAGAATCAGTTGGCGGACATTGTCACAAAGCCATTGGAGAAAAATTTATTTGAGTCTATTCGTGCAAAACTGAACATCATATCCTCTATCGGATAAAGTCTAAAGACATTCAGATTCAGAATATCAAGAAGTTACGGCTGTAAGTTAATGCTTTCTAAATGGATGTGATTTTATTTTTGGATAAAACTCTGAAAAGGTACGTTAATTTTTAAATCGTTACTTGCCTATTTTGTTTTGAATTTATGGCGGTTTTTCATTTTCGAAAAAAAGACAGTTTTTCATTTTTTGAAAAAGACATTTTTTGCTTTTTCCTTTGTGATGTTTCGTATATCCCGTTTCACCTGCTTTATATACCATCAAAACTCCTCTTATCCATTTACGCTTACTCAAATCCTAGAATACAGAGATCCTACTTTCTCTCATTTTCTCTTAAGTTTGATCCAAAAAGCTTTCACATTTTTCAACGAGCGAGTTCAAGAAATCCTCCAAGACTGTGACAATGTCTTTCCAGAGGATTCTAGAATTGCGAACAGGGGACCACATCACATGCGAGAGGGTCCTATGCACTTTGACTTAACCGAGGAAGAAAAATCTCCTCAGCAGCAGCATCAACAACAAAATTCTTAACAGTGTCACTCCTCACAGCAAGCGACACAGAATCCTCCTCAATTAGAAGAAGAGATCATCGAAGATGTTAAACCTGTAAGAACACAAAAACCCCAATTTTTGTTTAGACTCTACTCTAACATAAAGATGGGTGGTTCTGCAATGACTTTAATCGATGAGTTTTTGCGAGCAAATGATTACAAGAACGAAACTTTCTTCTTGAATACCATGGAAATATTAGGTATTGCGCCTAAAGGTTTTGCAGTAATGACTTTTGCCAATTTTCCAAGTGATTTTCGTGTCGGTGGTTTTAATCAGCCTGAAGGGAAGGATAATGATGAGAGGATGTATACGCATTTTCAGCCTAGGATGGGTATTGCAGCAATTGTTCGTGGAGAGAGAACGAATTTATTTCGTTCTAAGGACACAAGAAAACTTATTCGAAACTGTTGAAAAGAGGGGTTATGCACCCTAGAAGTGTTGACTTTGATTTTCTTGATGGTTTGAAAGTGAAACTGAGGGAGAAGTTTGCACTCCTTCAACTTGAACGTTTTTGCTCAGAAACCACTATTGCCTATCCTGAACTAACTGCTTATTTCTATTCAAATCTGTATTTTCTAGATGCAGATAGATTTTGTTTTACGGTTAGGGACAAAGAATTTGTGGTTGATATAGACACTTTGGCTGATGTGATTGGCGTGGAAAGAGGGAGTTTCCAACCAATCAGTGTGTCTGTTGGTCACACAACTTTGGCTCTTGTTTCGGACAAAATTGATGAGGGCAAGATTTCTAACTCTAGAATGACTGCCTCAAATATCTTACTTCACAAGATCATGATGAATTGCATCAGACCCAAATCCACTTCAAAGACTGATGTCTCTCACTCTGAAGCAAAGTTGATGTATGCAATCAACATTGACTTTAAGTTCTCACTGCCTAACACTATCTTAATGCACATGTATAGGACAGTTGTGAAGGACAGGGGGCAACTACCTTACTCTGCGCTTGTCACTCGACTTTTTAGACACTTCAAAATTCAGCTTCCCGCTTCTCTATGTGTTAGAACCATTACTCCAATGGTGATTGGACTGAAAATGGTTTCAAAGATTCAACTGAAGGAGCTGAATAAGGAATTGGAGCGACTGAAGGAGAAGTCCCTTGTCAAGGTAAAACAAGACTTTGCAGCAAAGAAGAGAAAAGACAAGGAGCCTATGAGCGCACCAATCAAGAAGAGGAGAGCCCTTATCTTACAAGACGAAGAAGATGAAGACGATATCACTCTCTCCGCCTTAAGAAATTTACGGAGTTTTGTTAGCTTTAAGGAGCTAGAAGACAAAGAGAACCGAGAGAGAGAGAGAGAGAGAGAGAGAGAGAGAAGAAGAGAAGAGAAGACAAGAAAGAGAAGAAAGAGGAAGAGGGGAAGAGGAAAAAGAGGGTCAAGATGACTCTTTTGAGCCAATATTTGTTGTATCCTTGTCCAATGACTTGGAAAAGACAAAGAGTGAAACTGTAGGAGAAGAATGAGAAAAACATCACTTGGGTGCTGAAGCAGAGCAAGAACAGGATGATAAATTCTTTTCTCCACCTGAAGGCACAGAAACAGGGGGAGCTGCTTCACCTGTTTTTACTAGTGATGTTAGTAGATCTCCAGCAGATCCAGAGGATGTCTATGTCTCTCAATACCCTGAAGCAGATGTTGAGGCATCCACTCATAGTCCTAGTGATCAAACTACTGATGTTCCCTCACATCTCAAGACTTCTAGAACTGATTCGGCTGGACCTAGTGCTACAACAGAACCGACATCAAACTTTCAAAGACTGCTGGATATCCTTTTGGATTTAAAGGGTCAGCAATATGGTTTAGAGTTTGAGATGAAGAACCTGATGACAGCCTTCGAGATGACTTCAAACTCTCTACAAGAGTAGATACAAGCCCTGAAGCTTCAAGTGTAATAAACTGCAAAGGGTGAGGATATTCAATAGCTGAATGAGACTTTGAATAAGCTAGAGGAGACTATCAAGTCAATGGGGGATTTCCAAATCGTTCGTATCTCCAAACAGCCATGATTTTACCTAACTCTTCTCAAGATTTTCTCCATTTTTTGTTGTTGACAAAAAGGGGGAGAATTTGTGCAGATTTTTAATCTCTTTTTATTTGGTTTGGTATTTGTGCACTTGGTATCTAGTTTGATATTTGCTTGTGCACTTTTGGATTTTGAACTTTGGACTTTTGACTATTTGACTACTGTTTGATTTTGAATCTTTTTTACGCTTGTAGTAACTAAGTTTGTGATATTGGTTGTGGCTGGATAGTTATTAATCTTGCAGGATTAACATGTTTTCTGTGGTTGCATAATCGATGCTATTCAAGTCCTAATCAATTTATTTTTAAGATATTATGTTTTGGTTTAAGTGTTGTTTTGCAGGTCAAAAGTTTTCAAATCTGCAAGAAAGTTTTGTCACCATAAAAAAAAGGGGAGATTGTTAGAGAAAACTCATTTACCATTTTAAAGTTGACAAAACATTTCCAAAAGACTAGTCTGAAGACTTGCAGACTTTTTTGTTAAAGTCTGAAGACTGGCAGACCTTAATCTCAAAGTATGCCCTCACTGACAGTTTCCAAACCGAAGAATGAAGACTTATCCAGGTGCAGGATTATCTTCAAAGATTCAATCCGTATGGTTTTTGGAAGACCTTATGGTTGGATATATCATCTACTTGATTGATTATTCTTATTGGAATTTACTCCAATATGAAGATCCTTTGAAAGGCGAGTAAACTTGGAAGGTTTTACTTATGGAAACCAAAGATCCTAATTGTATGAGCAAACAGGATTGACAGGCTTTCATCATAATCATCTAACGACTCGAAGATCCCCTTGATTGACTCTGTCCAACGGGTAAATTGGAAGAATTCCTTTGGTAAATGCCAATGGTTGTGAAGGCATGAAGGAGTATTTAAGGTGGACTCTCCAGTTGTTTAAAAAGTGCGTGAAAGAAGAATTCCAAAGTCTGAAGTTTTCCAATTACTTGCTATTTCATTCATTGAGCTTAAAGTTGCATACAAAAGAGAGAAGTTCTTAGTGAGACTTTGTGAGAAACAAGTAAAGACTCATCATTGAGAAAGTCGAAGATCACAAGTTGTAAAATCTCTTTTGATTCATAGTGGAATCTAGCCAGTGGGCTGTCAGCGTGGGAGAGTAGACGTAGGCTTGATCTAAGTCGAACCACTATAAACCTTGTGTTCTAATTTTCTTCCCTTGAATTCCTTACTTTTATTCATAGATTCATATAATTATTTAAATCTGATTATGTCCTTAGTCTATCATCCTCTAAAGGCAAATTATTTTTGCTAAGTCTTGCGAAAATTTTTATTTACACCTATTCACCCCCTCTAGGTGGTTGCACTAGCCCTTTCACCCTGTGTCCTCGAGATTTTCACGACAATCGAGACTCGTTAATCTGTCGAGTGGGTTCATTGCAGCTTGAAGAAAAACGACCACGGGTCATTTGCACTAAAAATTTCTGAAAGTTACCGGGTAGCCTAGGTCACGCTAAAAAAGCGCCGAATGGAAATTAACCGCGAATTCGAGTCCGGTTTCAGAAATTGAAAGTTCTGTCAGGTCACAATAAATTCTAGGAGTGTCGACTCAGTTTCAGAAGATTTTTCTGCAACTCGAGACTTTTTGTGAAAAAGTTGTCCTAGGCCGTTTTTGTCCAGAAAAAAGCCGGGACCATTTTTGATTACACAATTAGGAAGCAAGTGAGACCAATTGGTGAGGAAAAATACTAATTTGATCTTTGAGGTGCTAATTGAATTTATCAAACCCAAATTGGATTGAATCAAGAGAGGATTGAAGTCCAAATTGTGCCTTTTCCCTTGCAAATTCGTATGTCCCCCACCCCCACCACATTTGGACCATTTCAAGCTTCTAGAGGGGTGCATTGGTGGCTTAAGGAGAGCCGAGGAAGACAACCTTGGCTGTGGATGAGTCAAGGGGACAAATGAGAGGAAAAACAAGGCAAGTGGCCCCCATTTTTGCCTCATCTCTTCCCTCTCTCTCACCTAGCCGGTCCATCACCTTTTCCCCTCCTCCTTGTTGAGTTCGAACACCACCAGCAGCTAGAGGGACCGTCGGAAGTAGCCACGCCACCGCCGGACCGCAGCCCTTGCCGTTGTAGCCGTTCACAGCCCTGTGACCGCCCGCACGTGTACTCCTCCGCCTCCATCACATCGTCGTTCCAGCCTCACCGCCGTCTAGCAGGCTGTTTCGCAGCCCAGCAGGCTGCCGTGAGCCCCCTCACGCTAAGTTTCAACGTCTCTGCCAAGGGAGCATGATCGTTGATCAATACGGGGTCAAGTTCGCTGAACTCTCTCAATACGCTTAGAGATTAGTTGAGGACCCAGAAGAAAAAGCTCAAAGGTTCAGGAACGACCTTCGTTCTGAGTTGAAGCAACCTCTACTACCATTGGATCTAACGAGTTATCGAGAAGTCTATCGTCGAGCTCAGATGATAGAGAGAGGTTTGAACGAGCAAGCTGCCTCATCTGGATTAAGGTTCAGCTCTCACCGAGAAAGCATTCGTCATGGGAAGAAGCCCATGCCTGGAGGTAGATTCCAAGTCCCACCAAATATGAGAGGTGGAGTTGGCAAGCTAGTGCCAAATAGGAATGATTTGTGTCGCGCTTGTGAAAGGCGACACTGATCGAATCAGTGCCCTCGAAGGACGGGCACTTGTTATGAGTTTGCCCAGTAGGGTCACATGGCCTGAGATTGTCCTAGGAGACCGAGAGGACAACCGCAGTTATCGCCACCGCCACCGATGGGACAGATCAGAGGGTATGCGCCTTAGAATGTGCCGCAAAGAAGTCAACTGAGACCACTAGTTCAAGGCACGACGTATGCCATTGCGCAGGAGCAGGCAGAGGCTGCACCTGACGTGATCACAAGTATGGTTTTGCTGAACAACCATCCTGCTTACGCTTTATTTGACTTAGGAGCAACCCATTCTTTCGTTGCCGAGCAATATGTTAAGTTGTTAGGATTAAATCCTATATTGTTGGAGTGGACAGTTTGCATATCTACACCATTGAAGGATAAAGTTATTGTTGCTTTGCATTGTTCTGGGTGCAAGTTAGCGATTGGTGAGCGAGTGTGAGAAATAGATTTGTTTGTTCTTAGCCATGTTTGACTTTAATTTAATAATTTGCATAGACTGGCTCATCAAGCAACGAGCTAAAATGGACTGTTATCGCAAGGCGATTGAGTTTGACCCATTAGAGGGTGAGAGCTTCGAGTTTGTCGAAAATCGAGGAGGACCCTCGATTACTTTGATCTCGTCACCAGAGGCAAGTCGTTTGTTAGATGAGGGTTGCCAAGGTTAGTTGGGAACTGTTGTGGATACGACAGTTGAGGAGCTGAAGGTGGAAGACATTGTTGTTGTACTAGAATTTCCAGATGTCTTTCCAAAGGAATTACCAGGACTACCGCTAGAGTGAGAAATCGAGTTCGTAATCGAGCTAGCACTCGGGACAGAGCCAATCTCTAAGGCTCCTTACCGAATGACGTTATTTGAGTTGAAGGAACTGAAGGTATAGATGCAAGAGTTATTGGATAAGGGATTCATTCGTCCCAGTGCATCACCTTGGGGAACACCAGTTTTGTTTGTAAGGAATAAAGATGGTTCATTGCGCCTGTGCATTGACTATCGACAAATCAATTAGGTAACGATCAAGAACAAGTATCCACTCCCGAGGATTGATGACTTGTTTGATCAATTGCAAGGAGCGTCGATATTCTCGAAGATCGACTTGAGGATAGGATATCATCAGCTGAGAATCAGGAAGGAGGAAATTCCTAGGTCAGCATTTCAAACTCGGTATGGTCATTACGAATTCACTGTGATGTCATTCAGGTTGATGAATGCTCCAGCTGCCTTCATGGATTTGATGAACCGAGTATTCAAGGAATATCTAGATCAGTTTGTGATCGTATTCATCGATGATATTCTGGTGTATTCGAAAAGTGAGGAAGAGCACGAGGGTCATCTGAGATTAGTGCTACAATGCGAGTTTTGGTTGACTGCTTTCTTAGGTCACGTGATTTCAGGTGAAGGAATCTCTGTGGACCCGAGCAAGATAGAAGCCGTGATCAATTGGCCAAGACCGACTATAGTGACGGAAATCAGAAGTTTTTTGGGTTTGGCAGGTTATTACAGACGGTTTGTGGAAGGGTTCTCGTCATTAGCGTCGCCACTACAAAACTCCTGAAGAAAGAAGAGAAATTTCTGTGGACAGACAAGCGCGAGCGTAGTTTTCAAGAGCTGAAGGAAAAACTGACCACCACACTTGTGCTGACCATTCCATCTGGTCCTGGTCCTGGAGGATTCGAGATCTACAATGATGCGTCATTCAAAGGGTTGGGATGTGTGCTGATGCCACATGGCAAAGTTGTTGCATACGCCTCCCGTTGGTTGAGACCTCATGAACAGAACTACCCGACACATAACTTAGAACTCCCAGCTATTATCTTTGCCCTGAAGAGTTAGAGACACTATCTATGTGGAGAAAGATTTCAAATCTTCACAAACCATCAAAACCTCAAGTACCTGTTCTCTCAGAAGGAGTTGAACATGAGATAACGCAGATGGATGGAATTGCTGAAAGACTACTACTATGATATCCTATATCGCCCAGGAAAGGAGAACAAGGTCGCCGATGCTTTGAGTCGAAAGTCTTCAGTTGCTCATTTCTAATTAAGGAATGGAATCTAATTGAGAGAGCTCGAGATTCGGTATTCAAGTTTGAGGTAAGCCACCTTTCAAGTCTTATGGACACCCTCAAAATTGAACCCGATGTCCAGATCAGAATCAAGCTACTCCAATCGACAGATCCAGATGTGTAGAAGATTCACAAGGAAGACACTGAGAAAAGAAATGCTGACTTTCAGATTTCTGATGAAGGAACATTGAGGTTTCGAGGACGTTTGATTGTACCTGACGATATGGAGCTTTGAGAGGGTATCTTGTTAGAAGCATATCGTAGCAGTTACAACATTCATCCGGGTAGTACAAAGATGTATCAGAATCTGCGTCAACACTATTGGTGGTCTGGGATGAAGGAGGACATCACCAAGCATATCGCCAAGTGTTTGACGTGTCAGCAGGTTAAAGCTCAACATTGCAAGCCGGGAGGACTTTTGCAACCTCTCGAGATCCCAGAATGGAAATGGGAGCATATTGTGGCATTCGCATTTTTTGCCGACCTCGGAAAAATAACGATACGTTACGGATTGACGAAATTGTTATCGGATTTTGTCATCGGCACCGATGTTGGACCCCATTGTATCATCGTCATCGTCGGCACCACATTCGACCTCGTTACCCTTGTACATTTTCCGATGACACTACACAACTATACCACCTAAGCGTATATGAAATAAGAGGGGGATTTGGACTTTAATGTACTGATTATTTAGTGATCCGAAGGAAGGGATTTTGGCCATGCATGAGGAACATGCATGCCCGCTTGGAGAGGAGAGATCATCCACGTCCAATGCTGCCCCAAATTCTTCCCCATTTGGTCGACATTTGAGTCAACCATGAAGAAGAATTGTTGACCGAAACAAGGCCAACAATGGCCACGTTGCTTCGGTGTGGGCTGCCAGCAAAATCCAAGAAATTGCAAGCTGAAGACACGCCCCTCCCCAGCTGTCTCTCGACCAAGCAACCACCAGAAAAACCTACATGCATTAATCTAATTAGTCATTAATTTGAAGAAGAAAATTGCTCGTGAACGTGAGCAAGTGAGAGACTAACCGAGCGAGCAAGTGAGAGAGAGAGAGATAACAAACGGGCGAGCTAGTGAAAGAGAGCAGTGAGCGAGAGTGTGATCGGCGAGAGGAAAAGAAGGAGGTCGCCCTCTGCCGTGCACGCGCGCTGCCGATGCCAACACCGCTCACAATTCCAGTTGTCGAGCCGTGTTCGTGACCGTGAGTTTCCCGATTTCTCGCCGTCGACACCGTCGGATTTAAGGCAAGTGAAAGTCTACTTGCCTATGCAATGCAATGTTGTTGTTGTCTGATGTACTGCAGCTAGATTTGGAAATATTTGAGCTTGAATGTTGAATGCTGAGTTATTGGGTGATTGAAGTAGATTGGAACTATGGAATTGAGGAAATGCTTTGATTTTCTCTATGTATTTTCGATTCTGTTGAAATATAGTTGAAAGACCAGTTGTTGGTGGACTTTTGGAAGTGAGATAGCCACGGTGTGGGCATGGGATCCTATTGAATCTGCACTGCCAAAATAAGTCGTGTGTAGCTCAGCAACTTTGTAGATTTTCTAGGGAGAGTTCTTGTACGAATTTGATCCCGACTTCTCATAAAAGTTGTGAGAAATTGTTTAAACTAGGACATGTGTTTTTGGTTAGATTTTTCGAAATCAATATAGTGGCATAAATTTCTTTTTATGTGTGGTGCTTTCTGCCGAAGTGTAAATTCTGTTGATGGAAGAAATCTGAGACCGAGTTGTTTGATTTATTCCTCTCCATACGTGAATAATTTGGCTTGGTGTTCTCCATGAAATTCTTTCCTTTAGATCTTACTTATAACATACTAAAAATTTAGAATTTTCTGAGTTTGTTTATGGGTTCTCCCAAAATTATTACTAAAACTATGCATTCTGATTTTTGGTTGTCTTTATTTCGAATTTGCTCAAATTCATTCCAAAGGTGAAGGCATTTTGGTTTATTATCTAGTGTGATGGTTTTGGCATTCAGCATATTATTCAACATTGAAATTTCGATGAAAACTCATGGGACTTTCGATGTCATTGCATTAAAAATGTTTTTGATATTAAAATAATGTGAAATGATATTGCTGCCGTTGGACCCTCGGGTCAACGATGCCTCGGGAGTCGAGATGCCCATAAGGATCGTAGGGGTCGATGCCTTTGGATGCCTGGGGTCCGCAGAGCCCCAAAGGTTCCCTGGGAGTGTCGGGATGCTCGGATTGTATTCTGGAGGGTAGGGGTAACCATTCTCATGGCGAGCCTCGGAGATTCCTCGTGATGCTAGGTGAGGTGCGAGATGCCTAAGAGGTGTGATGTAACATGCTCTGGATGCCCGATGATTGAAAATCGGAGGCTTTCGCGATGCTAGGTTGGGTGTGAACGCCCGGAGGGAAGCTAAAAGTAGTCCTCCGGGAGGAAAATCTTTTGAAAATTTAAAACTGATGATTCTGCCGAGTGATGCTTGATTATAGGGTAAAATTGTGTGGCACGGTATGGGACGTGTCATAACAGTTTGGTCTTATAATCGAAGCCTGTGTAATTGAAACGATGTGTTTTGGTTTTGAAACTACATTTACTATTGCTTTGAAAGTATTATTGATTTGTTGCATACTTTTCTTTGGCGTCGTGATATGTGGATTTTTGCATGAAATCTAATGATGATGGTTTAGCATAGCATAGTTTAGTAGATCTTTTACTGTTGAGTGATTGTACTCACCCCTTTTGGGGACTAACATTTCAGACTAGAAAAGATGCCTCTGCTGCTCGTACCTCCTGACACATTCTATGGGTTCCCGATTGACCTACAGTGGGAGCGATCGGAGTACCAAGACCCTAGATACGAGGATTGATATTTGTATGGGTGAGGGTGATTATGATGTTTGATATCGGTCTTCCCACTAGCCTTGTGCTCTAGGAGTTTGTAGCTGTGTTTGTTCGCCAGGATGGACGCACACTAGGGCCCTTGCCACCGCCACCAGCAAATGGAAAGGGTGGCTGGGTTTGACCGTGAGATGGGAACAGCAGAGGAAGAAAATTTTTGGACGTCGGCACTGACTAATGGATTTGTGTTTATGGTTGTTAGAAATGTCGGCATCTTTTGAAGTTTGGCCGTGTATAGAAAACTACGGCATTTTGATGTACCGACAATCGATTGTCCATCAAGTTTGTGTAAATAAAAGTGTCCGGCTTTTACATATAAAAATGTTTAGATGGTGTGCATTGTTTCGAAATATGGAAAGGGAGATGTTGGATACACTTCCGCCATATTTTTGCGCAGGGACCAATGATAAAGATATAGACCCCCATACTTCATGGATTTACTGAAATTCTATGGTATCAGAGTAACAGACTTTCAGATTGAGAGAAAGGTAGTGATCTGTGGCGACCCTAACGGATAGGGGGCCGTCTGGGGGTGCCACACATATCACGATGGATTTCGTGACCGGATTACCAAGGAGTCAAAGAGGAAATGATTCAATTTGGGTAATAGTCGACAGACTGACGAAGTCGGCTCACTTCATTGCAATTCGAAAAGACCTCAGTTTAGATAGACACGCAGACTTGTACGTGCGTCAAGTGGTTCGTATTCATGGAGTACCGGTTATGATAACCTCAGACAGAGACCCAAGGTTTACCACCGCCTTTTGGAAGAGCTTGCAAAGTGCTCTCGGTACAAAACTTTAATACAGTATGGCATATCATCCTTAGACAGATGGTCAGTCTGAGAGGACAATTCAAACCCTCGAGGACTTGCTGAGAGCTTGTGTACTAAACTTCAAAGGAAGTTGGGAAGATCAACTTCATCTGGTGGAATTTGCCTACAACAACAGTTATCAGTAGAGCATCAAGATGGCTCCTTTTGAAGTGTTGTATGGCAGAGTGTGCAAGACACCAGTGTGTTGGGACGAAGTTTGGGAAAGAAAGATTATAGGCCCAGAGTTGGTCCAGCAATCAATGGATGATGGCAGTGATTAGAGGCAGATTAAAGACCGCTTAGAGCAGAAAGAAAAGCTACGAAGATAAGCGTCGAAGATTATTGGAATCCCAAGTTGGTGATCACGTTTTTCTGAAGGTGTCACTAATGAGGGGAACTTCGCTCTTTGGGAAGAAAGGGAAACTAAGCCCGAGGTATATAGGTCTGTTTGAGATTCTTGAGAGAATTAGGACCTTAGCGTATCGTCTTGCATTGCCGCTGAGATTGGCGCAAGTACATGATGTCTTTCACGTGTCGATGTTAAGGAAGTACGAGCCTGACCCGACCCACGTGCTCAATTTTGAAGAATTGGATGTGGATGATCGAGTGTCATACGTTGAAAGCCCGGTTCAAATTGTGGACAAAAAAAACAAGTTCTGCGTACAAAGACCATTCCATTGGTCAAAGTGGTCTGGCAACACCACGGTACTGAAGGAGCGACATGGGAGATTGAAGAGTCGATGAGACAGTTATACTCCCACCTTTTTTCTTAAGTATTATAATGGTTTAAATTTTGAGAACGAATTTTTATAAGAGAGGAAGAGTTGTGACATCCCAGATTTTCAGTCCGGTTTTCTATTGAATAAATTGGTCATTTCATCGACGCGCCTATAGGGCTATTCTCAGAGTTGATCACTCTCGAGATAACTATATTATCTGGGGAAACCATTAGGGAATTTTAATGCAATAGACTTGAGAATTCGACAAGGAATCGGCTTCTCGACCGTGCTAATTTTTAGAGACCATTATGGCACAGTTAAAAATCGATTTGAGATCAGAGATAGATCGGTTCGACTGAGATGTATGGCTAATCATGGGTGATACCACTAAATTGGAAAATTCTCGTCGGCCGGCACTAAACTGATTTTTCTATCATTTTGTTACCCTATGTCCATATTTGAATCCTCGAGATTTTCACGACAGCTGAGAGTTGCCAATGTGTCGAGTGGGTTCATTGTAGCTCGAAGAAAATCGACCACAGGTCATTTGCCCTAAAAATTTTTGAAAGTTACACGGTAGCCTAGGTCACGCTAAAAACGTGTCGAATGGAAATTAATCGCGAATTCGAGTCCGGTTTCAGAAATTGAAAGTTCTGTTAAGTCACAATAAATTCTAGGAGTGTCGCCTTAGTCTAAGAAGATTTTTCTACAACCCGAGACTTTTTGTGAAAAAGTCGTCCTAGGGCCTTTTTGTCCAGAAAAAGGTCAGGATCGTTTTTTATTGCGTAATTAGGAAGCAAGTGAGATCAGTTGATGAGGAAAAATACTAATTTGATCTTTGAGGTGCTATTGAATTTATCAAAGTCAAATTAGATTGAATCAAGAGAGGATTGAAGTCCAAATTGTGCATTTTCCCTTGCAAATTCGTATGTCCCCCACCCCCACCACATTTGGACCATTTCAAACTTCTAGAGGGGTGCATTGGTGGCTTAAGGAGAGCCAAGGAAGACAGCCTTGGCTGTGGATGAGTCAAGGGGACAAATGAGAGGAAAAACAAGGCAAGTGGCCCCCATTGTTGCCTCATTTATTCCCTCTCTCTCGCCTAGCCGGTCCATCACCTTTTCCCCTCCTCCTTGTTGAGTTCGAACACCACTAGTAGCCAGAGGACTGCCGGAAGCAGCCATGCCACCGCTAGACCGCAGCCCTCGCTGCCGTAGTTGTTCACAACCCCGTGACCGCCCGCACACGTATTCCTCCACCTCCCTCACGCTGTCGTTCCAGCCTCACTGCCGTCCAGTAGGCTGTTTCACAGCCTAGCGGGCCGCCGTGAGCCCCCTCTGACCCTCGTGAGCCCGTGCTGTTGGCCGTTCGGCCTTGTCGTTGCCTTCACCGGTCTTGCTTGCCTTGTTCAGCCTTTGTTCTCTTTGTTTACAGCTCAAAATAGAGAGCAAAATAGTGGGTTTCCAACAAGCTTCAAGGCCCATTTTGGGGTGGTTCCAGGCCCCGAAAGTTAGGCCCGCTATGGAGTTTTCCGTCCCTCGCGACGTTCCCGTAAGTTTGATCCGATCGGATCTCGAAATAAGTGAATTTAACTCACTAAACCTCACTTAGTAGGTTAATGATGTTTAGGGATTGATTAGATTTAATTAAGTGTAATTAGGTGGATAGATTTGAGTAAAGCAATAAATCTAGTGCCTTACTGATGAATGTTAGACAAATGGTTAGTGCAATTAGCAAGTAAATAGGTTCTAGTATTTATTGAACGAACCTCGAAGTTTTTTCGGGTTTGTTTTGGCATTCAATTAGGCATTACGGGCCTAAGTTGGATTTTTGGTATTTATTTAATAATTTTCGTAATTATTTATTTATTTATTTATTTTCCGAAAATTAGACCAGGATAGTCAGTAACCGGAATTTTATGCTGATTATCGTGGTGCAATCAGTTTAATTATTTGAGTGCTAGATTGTGCTGAATTGATTTATTGGTGATTTTAGGATTTATTCCTAAATTAATTAATTTTGGTAATTAATGGGAAAATTTCCGGGTGACGGTCTATAGCGCCAAAAATCTATTTTAGGACTACTAAAAATAGTGGGAGGTTCAAAAGTGAAAATCTTGTATTTTGGCTAAGGTCGGTTGTGTACCCACACACGTGTTTTTTTATCGGGAATGATAAAAATGGCAATTTGATTGCACGATCTAAATATTATATTATACCGGCTCGATGGCTCTATACATTGTCTTAGAGAAAGGACGGTATGCAATATCGGCTCGGTGACGCTATATGTCATCTCGGAGAAAGGACGATATACTATACTGGCTCGGTAACTCTATATGTCATCTTGGATAAAGGACGGTACGTCATAACGGCTCGATGACTCAATGTGTCATCTTGGAGAATGGACGTTGTGCTTTATATGCTCGGTAACTCTATATGTCATCTTAGAGAATGAATAGTATATTAAATGCTCGGTGACTTAGTGTGTGTCTTCTCGAAGAATGAATATTATAATATACTGGCTCGGTAACTTGATAGGTTATCTTGG
Organism: Eucalyptus tenuipes; assembly: GCA_014182365.1. Taxonomy (NCBI): domain Eukaryota; kingdom Viridiplantae; phylum Streptophyta; class Magnoliopsida; order Myrtales; family Myrtaceae; genus Eucalyptus; species Eucalyptus tenuipes. The sequence goes on from CM024544.1 coordinate 45,154,744, forward strand.
AGAATGGACAGTATTCAATGAAAAGACCAGGGAATGGTCTAATTGACATGTAATCGACTAGGTCGATTGATCGATGTTTCGATCTGTGGTGATTGATTGGGTGCCTATTCGAACTGTGTTGAATTGCAGGTGAAATCTGAGGCCAAGGTAAGTCATCTGACCCGTGTTGTACATAGGCAGCTCTTATGGCATTTTGGCCTTCTAATCAAGTCTTAGGGGGTAGAATTCGCTCAGACGTCGTCTCACCCATTGTGGGATAACATTTCAAGCCTGTAGATGGCAGCATCTCCACCCCCTCAGATGCATTTTGGTATACCTGAGGAGATCACCGAGATAGGTTATCACTTTTCGATACACCCTCACCCTGAAGGATTGGAGTACGTTTTGGTGAATTCCACTGTCTGGGTTAATGTGGGTAAACCCCAAAAGGTGCCCCCACAAATACTGGTCGTGGTATCGCCATTACCATGATGCACGAAGGAAGGGCCCTATACTGGAAAGTGATGTACCTCTGCTTGTTTTAGAGGCTACTTTTAGAAAGGGTACAACAGACCCTAAAGGTGGCTCAATCGTAGATGCGGTGGATTCTGACCTTGAAGATCCAAGAACTCTAGAGTAATCTGTTGAAGACTCCAATACGGGGTTGGAAGAAGGTGAAATCGTGGAGGACGAGAAAGTGGAGCAAGAGGAGGAACCCGAAGAGGATGAACCTAAAGAGGAACCGAAGGAGGAGCCGGAGGGAGATCCTAAGGATCTAGATTATGACCCGGACGAGGATTGAGACCCCCACCCTGTTTTGCAAACCCTAAGTGGTGAACCTATGTGTGATAGTTTTAACTTTTGTTGATAGTATTGTATTATATACTATGAGGTTTGTTTTGTATAAAAGTGTGGTTGTGGTATTTCAAGGTGAAAAATATGGCCCTACTTTTCTATCCTATTATTTTATTGTTTAGAGATTTATTTATATGCTTCCGCTTGGGTATTAAAATGAATGGGTCGGCGATGCGTCTTGGGACGTCGCTATTTAATCGACCAAGTGAGGAATGGGCGCACACCCGAGGATCAGGGCATGACAGCTGTGGGTCAACGAGCTCAAATAACAAGGACATCGAACTTGCGATGGCGAATTAGCACGGCAACAAGGCGCCACGGCTCACGTTGGCTTGAGACAGCGTTTGAAATTTTGAGCGACTTCGTGGCTAAAGTGATGCTGGCCACAATTTGGGATCAGTAACGACGTTGGATTTGCTACAAAAGGTTGACCGAAAGACCACGTGGGTCTACTAGTGCAATTGTTGGACCAAAGTGGAGGAACGCTGCCAACTCAAATCAGCAAGTGTGGGATCTTTGCAAGTCACACCAATATGGTTGTCCGGCCTATGCGATGAAAGGAACTGCAGCAAGCCATCCTTGTAGAACCGAACAACAAAAAGAACGGCGTCGTGAATGGTGACAGCATGACTATGGTGACAGCGCCGTGGGGGTTCTCGTAGAAAGCTTAGCCTAGAGCTCTCTCTCTCTCTCTCTCTCTCTCTCTCTCTCTCTCTCTCTCTCATATGATCGTGTCTCTCAATTGTGAAGCCCCACTCTCGTTTTTCTCTCAATGGCCGTATGTATCAATGTTTGGGCTCCCCTCTCTTCTGTAATGTAGCAACCTATTTGTAGGTGAGTGGACTAGGGTTTTAGACCAACATCCATGAGGATTTTTTCGAACGCAATATTCCTTCACTGATTTTATTCAAGATTGTGATAGAATTTTTCTCAAATCCCAAATCTTGCAAAGATGAGCTCGCAATATTTTTTGTCACACTTGCCCTATCCGATGATATCGGAAAATCCCAATCATATCCCAAAAAATTTCAAATCACCATTCCTCACCAAATAATTTTTTGTTGTAAAAAAAAAAGAAAAAGGGCTTGGACCGATTTGCTCTCTTCGTGGGCTTAGTCCACCCTGTCAATTTAAAGCTCAGAACCACTAATTCAAACCCATCCGTCACTGGTCCAATGAATAAATGCAAATTAAAAGTAAATGCACATAAATCTATATGCTATGCAATTAATATTTTTTCAGGGATAAAATTAAGCCCTAATTTTTTAATGCGATAAATGACTAAACGGGTCGTCAAAATTTATGTGTCAATAGCTACCCCTCTTTGAAGGTGAGCTCGTAGAGATTGCCTTCAAAGACAAATTGAGACCTAAATTTTGACTATACACATGCATTAAATGATTTTTTTTGTTGGAAAATGAATCCCATTTTAAAAATGCAATTTATATGATGCATGGAAATGATAATGCAAATGCATGATGCGAAAGGAAAGAACATACCTACAGTTACTTACCAATCAGTGCGGTAGAGCATCTTGAGGAATATGATAAATTCTCATTTACTCCACAAGTACCCAGTTTTCACTTAGGTTCCTTGAAGAGTCTATTAGGTAATAAATTAAAACATCCATACTGAGAAGAACATTCACATCCAAAGTGAAATGTTCAACGAAAAGAATTAAGACATTCAGATCCAGACCGAGATGTCAAGATTTTCAAACGCCAAATACCCAAGTCCAGACTAAGGTATAACGAGAAAGCTCGAAAAACATTCACATCAAAAGTGAAATGTTCAACGAAGAGAATTAAGACGTCCAGATCCAGACTGAGATGTCAAAATTTTTGTACTTGAAATACCTAGATCCAGGCTAAGGTATAACGAGAAAGATCGAAAAACATTCACATCCAGAGTGAAATGTTTAGATGAAAATAATTAAGACATCCAGATCTAGACTGAGATGTCAAGATTTTGGAACTCGAAATACCTATATCCAGAATAAGGTATAACGAGAAAGATCAAAAAACATTCACATCCAGAGTGAAATGTTTAGATGAAAATAATTAAAACATCCAGATCCAGACTGAGATGTCAAAATTTTGGAATGCAATTTGTATGAAAATACTAATGCAAACGGTAAAGGAACTTACCTGAAATATCTTATCTTGAAGGAGTATATAGTGATTTAAGATAGTTAGTGTTACATGTTCAAAACCCGTACCTTTCTACGGTCGCCCAGAATAGCAACCAGACTTTGTAAGAAAATTGCTTTCCTAGGACCCGTACCTTTCTACGGTTGCCCAATATGACAGTATTTGGTTGTCTAGGACCCGAACCTTTCTTCGGTCGCCTTGACAAAAAAAATAATTTTCCAGGACCCGTACCTTTCTACGGTTGCCTAAATGGGAAACGGATGTTGTCTAGGACCCGTACCTTTCTACGGTCGCCTAGCACTGCAGTATGGATCATTTGATCAGGACTCGAACATTTCTTTGGTCACCTTAATCAGACTAAACCTGGAGAAAAACATTTGGGGGACAGCTCAATCGAGTGTCAATTAAGAGGAACTTTGAGCTACGGAAGCACGCCGATTTGATAAGAGGACTCATGCCATGTCGATGAAAATGACTCTGGGTTACGAAAGCACGCCAGGTCGATAAACGAAATCCGGGCTACGGAAGCACACCGGTTCGATAAGCACGCCAGGTTAATATAAATGAACACCGGGCTACGGAAGCACATCAGGTCAATAAAAGAAATGGAGGCTACGGAAGCACGCCGGTTCGATAAAAGGGACTCTGGGCTACGAAAGCACTCCAGGTCAATATAAAGGACTCTAGACTACAAAAGTGCGTCAGGTCAAGAACTCCGGGCTACGAAAGCACGCCGACTCGATAAAAGGGACTCTGAGTTACGAAAGCACACCATGTTAGGAACTCCGAGCTACGAAAGCATGCCAGTTCGATAAAAGGGACTCTGGGCTACGAAAGCACGCCAGGTCAGGAACTTCGGGCTACGGAAGCATGCCGGGTCTATTAAAAGGGACATCAGCCTACGGAAGCACACAGAGTCAATGAAAATGGACACTAGGCTACGAAAGCATGCCGAGTCAAGAACTCCGGGCTACAGAAGCACGCTAGGTCTATTAAAAGGGACATTGGGCTACGGAAGCACGCCGAGTAAATGAAAATGGATACTGGGCTACGAAAGCACACCATGTCAAGAACTCTAGGCTACGGAAGCACTTTGGGTCTATTAAAAGGGATATCGGGCTACAAAAGCACGTCGAGTCAATGAAAAGGGACAGTGGGCTACAAAAGCACGCCAAGTCAAGAACTCTGAGCTACAGAAGCACGCCAGATCTCGAGGCTTCAAGGAGCAACTTGAACATTAAGTATTACTCGGTTTTTAAGGAAATATTATCTGTCAGACGCGATTAAAGCAAAAATCGGTATGCATTCATCAAAGAGGTAGACAATCTGAGCTACTTTAAAATGCATATTTCAAAATTTCAATGAAGTTTTCATCAATTCAATCAAGGTTTTATGCATAATGAATTTACCATATTTGCATCACCCAAATTTTCACATGAGAGAATTGTCGTTCAAGTCATGAATTTCTTAAGAATACTAAATGAGAAACTTTTAGTTAGAAAAGGACTTTCACTCACTCTCATTTTGAATGGTTATTTTAGGAGAATCACTCCATCTCACTATCATCATATCAACAAGGGTCCGAGTATTCTCGCAAGCAGTACGACCTTACCAATCTGAGAGGTCTTTAATAAGGACTGTAATGTGGGCTTGGTCAATGGTTTAACAAAGGGGACTCTTTGAGTTAAGGCTATTGAAAGAACAATTCTGTATTCATGAGTTTACAAGTCAAGAACCTTGCAAAATGAGAAAAAAACAATCTTGCTCACACTTCTTTGAGCAATGCTTATAAACATATGAACTCTTACGTTAATTCAAGTGCCATAATCTGAAGAGACTTTGCAAAGGACGTAACATAGGCTAGGTTCATGGGTTGAGAAATGAAATGATCATTAGGCTCAAAATATGTGTAAAGGGTGAGAGTTGATGATCATCTAGGCATTGTCGCCGGTCTTCTCCTTCACCAGGGATTGCACTATTGATCTTGACTCTTTAAGTACTGCTCCATTGGGATTCGATTTTTACAATTGATAGTCATCTATCTTGACTCTCTTTTTTATCTATGGGCATCGGCCTTACTTTTACCAGGCACACCGCTTTTTCATGCCCCTAATTCTCATTCTTTTTTCCTTCACTTCCTTTTTCATGGGCATTGGCCTTGCTTTTACCAAGCACACTGCTTTTTCATGCCCCTTAGTTCTATTTTGATTTCAATTCTTACGCACAATGCATGCGTCAAGCAATTACACTTTGAATGACACTCGAATTTTCAAGGGTCTTCATCTATCTTTTGCCTTGCCCTAGTGTGGGGGATGATACTGGGTTTAAAGAAATGAAATTGCAGGCTCAAGTGGGCTATGCAAAGGATATAAGTATGTAGGACAAAGAAAGAAATGCTCTTCGTCATCCTAAGGCACTTAAACTACCACATGAATTCAATGTAATAGCACGACTTGAAGATTGATGCAAGTGAGAGTAAGAAAATTTCTTTTTCATTTTCTTCACCTTATGATGCCATCTTACCTCCCATTTGTCCCGATGTAGGGTGGTTCTTGACAGGGGTAATTTGAAAAGAAATCTCCACAGGTGTATAAGGCTCAAAAGGGTTAAGTAATGGATTACCTATAGTGTTTAAGATAGAGAAATAAATTGCCCCTGATCATTTTGGTCATCGTACCTTTTGCGAGATGACTCTTTTCCTTGCAGACATGGAACTTTTTACACTCATCTCACAAATGTATAGGTAGAGGATTGTGTATAGGATAAGGCTTGCATTTCATCATCCTGACACGTCTTATTCAGCATTCGTAAGCATCGATGTCACTCCATTGAATTGTCTATCTTGACAAATCTTCACATGAAATTGGTGAGTTAAATAGGTAAAATCACTATGGAAATTCTCCTTTCAAAAGAGTCCAGCAACTTTAAGTATAAAAAACTTTGCGACTTCAAAACAGACAATTTACCACACTCAAAGCATGACTTTAAGCATTCATTCAGGGAATTGCTCAACATGGGGATTGCCTCAGCAATGAATGTCCTTGGATTGTCCCTATCAATCAAGATTGAAAATCCACTTTTGCCCTTGCACAAGAGAACATGCATGAATATGATACAATGCAACATCAGAGTAAATAGAGAGTCAATCCGTGAATCATGTGCCTTTTCAGATGCTTTCTCATCGGGCCAAGAAAATAATGCTCATGAATCATGTGTGCTTGAAATCTTCACCCTCCTTGGTCCTCGAGAAAATGAGATGGTTCAAAAGTCTCTTGGCTCTTTTCTTCGAGTCGCAATTTCTCACTTGTTTTGATCCATCATTTTAGCTCTTGACCGTGTACAGATGGGTGAGCAAGATCGCTCCATAATCACCTAATTCAAATGAACGGGAACATATAAGCATGAGGTGTAAATAGAGAGTCAATCCATGACAATGATCTATTTTTTTCTTTTTTGGTCACGAAAGGTACACACATGAAGAGAGTTTCCTAAAAATTGACTAGGAAAATAAAGACATTGGATGCCCTAGCATGGACTAGAAAATAAGGACATCGAATTCCTGAACATGAGCTAGGAAATGCCGAAATTTGAAGCTCCCTAATAAGAACAATAAATACATGAATTGAAAATTAATTCTCCAAAGTTTTTTTTTTGGTTATTTTCTAAATTATTCATTGCATGGCAATTTCCTCATTTCATTTTTGATTGACAAAAAAAATAGATCAAGTGACTGACCTAGATTGTCATGGACGGACCAAAAGTATGACAAAGTAAGTAAATTGCATAGTATAGGGATAGAAGACTTACTTCACCAATCTGAAAATTTGGTTGCGACACTTCCATAATAATCAAAATCACGATCAATTCAAAAAGATTTTTCCATAATTGATAACGCTCCCCCTCAATTTGTTTCATTTTTGAGGTGATCGCGATTCTTTCCTTTCTCTTGGATTCGTTTTCTTCCCCTGGCATCATGATAATATTTGCGAATAGCACTAATTATGGCTTGTGCACGTTGAGTAGAATATTTTTCCATTATTTCCTTCGTAGCAACAATATTCACAACGATCATTTGCATTTTGAAATTCGAGGCAGAAATTTATTTTCTTCAAACAAACTCTTCTTGAATTCAACCTGCATAAACTTAACAAACTTTTTGCACAAATAAGCTGTAATAATATCCACATAATATATGATGCCCTTTCTTCAAATAAATAAATTGAATAGCATATATAAAATTACCAATTATTAAAATTCAGAACTACTCAACATTTCATACGACACATTAGGGATTTCCTTAACAATTTGCAAAAACTTTGCACAAGGAATGGAATTTTTTAGCCTCCAGAAGATAGTACATAATCTCCACAATTTTCGGATTTAGCTTTCCAAAATCCATATGAAAGATTCTTTTGCCACCTGCAAATTCTTGTATAATAGATAATAATCCTTGCAAAAATATCACATAATATCTTCCTCTGATTTGTGAATCGAACTTGCTAGATATAAGATATCTTTTAAGAATATAGCAAGAGTATCCATAAATATGCAATAATATCTTTCAAGATTAAAGGGATTTCCTTAAGCATAAATCTGAAAAATATATTATTGATGCATTTCGCAAAAAGAAAAATGATATTGCTATCACGTGCCAAATCAAGAAAAAAAAATATATTGCAATGCCTTATATTTATGACAAAAGATATTTGCAATATAAATGATAAACAATCATCCATAATCTTCACAAAATCGAGTAAAAATTTGCAAGGCGGGATGATAAAAAAAATCTCTTACCCAAGGTATATGTTTGCAATATACCATTAATTAAAAAAGATCATTACCAATCTTCGCATGAGATACTTTTCTGATTGCACTAAAATTTGCGTAGATTCGCAATCATTCTTTCTTTATAGAATTTCCTGCACTAAACTCATTTCCTTTTTGGTATCCATCAATTTGGATCCTTCCATTTCGTTAGAGCAAAATATAAAATCTCCATAGATAAGAAAATATTCTTTCTAAACTTATCATAACAAAGTATTTAAGGAAAGAATATCTTTGCACAATAAATTAATATCACATAAAACAAATTTTCACTTTACAAAATATGACAAAATTAGAGAGCATAAAATCAATCCAAATAAACTCATTTGTCTCTAAGCAAGATATAAAAAATAATCACATGTATTAAATCAAATCTCAACTCACGAATCACGAAAACAAATCATACGATTCTTTCTTCAATAAAACAAAATATGATCATTATAAAATCCAAATCAACCAATGATATATCAAATATCAAGTATAATGAGCATTCTTGCCCAAATCAAATTGAGAATAAAAAAATTCCTTACCAAATTCTCTTTCTTCTTCTCCTTTATTTCCTGCAAAAACAACTTAGCTTTTCTTTGGTACCCATATTTTCTTGGGTCAATGAGAGTTAGTATAATATGTTGTTTTTACCCAATCTTTCTTAATATGTCTCCAGACTTTAGGACATTCTTTCTCAAAGTGCTCTGAATTTTCACAATTTGAACACTTGAGGGAATTTCGACCAACAAGTTTTATAAACACTTTTTGAAAATGATTTTTGTAAAATGCCTTTGAAGGTTTTTGTCTAAGTCTCTCTTTTACTTTAGGAAAATCAATTAAAGAATCACTTTTCTTATTGAAGCCAAGCCTCGACTTATTATAGTAAGGAACTTGTATGGAAAGAATATGCTCTAAAGTTTTTGAACCATTTGAAAATTTTGTCGAAATATTTGAAAATTCCTTTTTTAAAGAATCATTTTCTTTTACAAGTAAATCTCGACTTTCTTTTGTTTGTAGAAAATCTCTTTGCAAAATTTCAAACTTTTCTTTCGAGAAAAATCTTGTTGCCTAAGCCATGAATTCTCCTTTTTTAGTTCGGAGATCCTTTTTAAAAGAAGATTTGAGATTTGAGCAAAGCTCATTTATATACTTTGAAACTTTGATAGGAATTTTTGAATGGCTTACCTCAATTTCCTCATTGGATTCTGAGTCTGTGTCTGAGTTAGACTTTAATTCTGAGTCTGATTTTGATTCCGAATTTGAGTCTGAGTCTGAATCTGCCATCAAGCATATATTCCCTTGCTCATCATCTTCTTTCATTGTTCTTTTTTGGCCATTCTGCTTGTATTGTTTTCTTTCACTGAATTTCCTCCATTTTCTACTCAGCTTTTTGAATTTCTTGATCATAAAAGCAAGTTCTTCGTCGTCCATGTCATTTTTTGAGTCTGTATCATCAAAATCAGCGTTAGAAATTAAAGCGATGGACTTCTTACCTTCGGGATCTTCATCGTTGATTTGTTCCACTTCGTAGGATTGAAGAGTGCCAATTAATTCATCAACGGATAGTGGCATAATCCTCTGAGTCTCTTGGATTGAGATCTTAACATGGTTCCATTCTTTTGAGAGACCTCTCAGAAGTTTGTTGACCTTCATTGGAGAAGAAATTGGATGACCTTGATATGCCAAACCACTTACAATTTCTATAAAACGATCGAACATATCTCCAATCGACTCTCATAGCTTCATCTTAAAGGATTCATATTGGCTAAGCTTGAAATTTACTCTTGTCTTTTTTACACAATCAATCCCTTCAGAAGTAACATGAAGTCTATCCCAAACCTCTTTTGTTGTTTCACATGAAGAGATTATGTTATATTTAATAGGAGACAAGGTGCAATATCAAGAATAAATGGATTTTGCATCAAGAGCTTCTCTTTTGGACAACTCCGTCCGAGACATAAAAACGGGGGGTTTGGTTTCTTTGTCTTTACCATTCTTGTTTGTTAAAGACACAGCAGTGGGATTGATTGCTTTTTCCACAACATCCCATTGCAAGGGATCTCTAGATCTTAGGAATGCCTTCATTTTGTTTTTCCAAACGTTGTATTCCTTTCCATCTAAATATGGTGGCCTGGTGTTGCTTTGCCCTTCCATAAGTCTTGGTGCAAGATACTAGCCATAGAAGATCTTTAGCTTAAAAGTAAAAGCACTTTAATAAAATGAGCACTTGGCTCTGATACCAATTGTGAGTGCTAGTATGAACACCTAGAGGGGGTGAATAGGAGTTTAAATGAAACCTTGGCAAATATATGCGAAATAAAATAAAGGAGTTCAGGGAAGAGAATAAGAATACATAATTTATAGTGGTTTGACTTAGATTAAGCCTACGTCCACTCTCCCACGCTAACAGCCTTTTGCTGGATTCCACTATGCAATCAACAAGAGATTACAACTTTGAGTACAAACACTTAGTGATAGATCACACTATCTCACTAAGTCACTCTTTTGGTATTTCTCTCACAATTACAAACGTTTAAGCTCACAAGAGACAAGTGTATGATCGAAGTTCGCTCAGACTTTGGAATTATAAATTCTACACTCCGTCTCTTACTTGCTCATCAATCCTTGATCTCCTTAAATACTCCTCAACTTCCAAACTAGCCATTGGACAGTATCTTAGAGGATCATCTTCCAATCTACCCATTGGATAGATCTGTATCTAGAAGAGTTGGTAGTCGTTGAGTGATAGAAGTAGAATCCTAAATTGATTCTGATCGCCCATACAAACAGAATCTTGGTTTCCATAAGTAGAGCTTCTTCGTATAGAAAGTTTTTGTCTTCAAGATTTAATTTTCAATCAATTAGATTGAGTCAATCAAATCTATATTAATGTAGAATCCAAACTAGATCACTAGCCGTTATACATTTAGGGCTTGTGTTACGATCTGTCTCGTTCTGGATGTAAAGTCTAAGTGCAATAGACTTTACAATCTGAGCCCGAGTGCAATAGACTTTATAATCTGAGTCTGAGTGCGATAGACTTTACAATCTGAGTCTGAATATATTCTGCTTCTGAACAGATTTAGCTTTAAGGTCTGGACACAGTCTGAATAAGTTTAGCTTCAGCATAAAGTCCATCTTCTGGTTCTTCCAAGCATAGACTTTAACGATATCCTTTACATGTTCTATTATTTGCATTGTCTATTATTCAACCATTAAACACATTAGTAGCTTTTGATTTATTTTGTCATCTTCAAAATATCATAAAGGATTTCCCTAACACTGCCAACATTGATTTTAACGTCATTCGTCTTGTCTATTAGCCAATGTCAAACTGTAGTATTGTTGCATGGTCTATCATATGAGGAAGCGCCGTCGAGTTGTGTTCCATGAGCAAAGCCAGCTACATTAGCCGTCTTTGTTTCCCTGCGATTAGTCGTCTCTTTAATCAGCAAAGCCAACCGCATCAATCTTAGCTTGGTCACTATGACACCACTTGCACAAGTTGTGTCGTTTAGTAAACGTTTTAAAAGCAAAGCCAACCACATTAGCTACATACAATTACGACACCAGTCGCATCAGCCGCGCTTGTCTAATTACTCTTTTAGTCAACAAAGTTAGCCGTATCGACCTTTTGCTGTTTTTCCTTTGATTCACGACCTTCGGCTCCTTATACTAGAGAACCGATGCCACCACCAAAATCGCCGATCTCAAATGAAAGTGTTGTAAATAAATTGCTCCTAGTTGTTCAATCATTTGATAACCAAAGTCATTCTTTGATAAATGATCACCATCAATCAAATTCAATAGAATTTGATCAATCCTTTTTTTCTATCAATAAGGTGGAAAACAACCTCATTTTTTAGATATTTCATTTCATATGTGATTTGTTCTCATAAAATTTTACAAATCTGTTTTCTGCTCGTATCTTTAGTCTGCTACTTGAGCTTGACTTGATTGCGAAGCTCCGGGCTCGATGCGTTATTCAACTTCGATTGATCTTCAGTCCGGATCGGAGGAGCACTCGACGACAACGCTTTGTTACGACTGCGGCGCTTGCTGCATCTTTAATTCTTGGCAGGCGCAAATTGGAATCGTCATTCAACAAGAAGACTCCCAAGTCATAATGGTCCTTTGAAGATTAGTTTCCTGAATGTTAGACAGGAAATGTAAGTAACGAATCTCATACACGTACCAACATGTTTAATAGTTGCTTCGTACCTGGACCATCAGAGCGCAATCACGATCAAGTTGATGTGTACAGAATACGCTAATTGTTGAAGCTAGAAACAGGAACCAATAAATTGATCCGCCACTTCAGAGGAAAATTGGTGGGCACTCACGACAAACGGGTCCGGGCGTCCAGGTTTTGTACTCGAATTGGTGCTCCGTCGCTTAAGTCATCATTGGAAATGAAGGGGGGGGAGCTTAAGATTGGGAAGGGAGGTGTATCCCTAGAGAATAAGTGGGAGAGAAAGAGTACTAAGTGCTCAGATTACTATTTATATGTTATCGTTAATGGGTCGCTGGATTGGGTTGGATATGTGGCGGGCTATGGATGACAAGTGACTAAAGGGGGATCACTAATGGCATCTGTACCCTTTTAGAGATCAAAGCACTTTTGATCTTTTCAGATAATGGCAATACCTATGTATTCTCCAATGAATAACAGTAAAGTGATGTCTCATCAAGATCAATATGTCGGGTGACTAGGTATATCCATTGGGTCAAATACTCGAAATTTGTTTATCGCTGTCATATGTACCTGTCGGCGTTATAATGACATGTATCGAAGGTTGATTCATTGGTAAGAATCACCCTCATCAACAACATTTTATATTCTCTATCGTTACATGACCAATTTATATAGTATTACTCTAAAGGACTTAAACCAAACAAAATTACCACATGTTGGCAATTTATTAAGGTTAACCTAAGAAGCTAAGAACAAGAATTTGACCTTTGTAAACAATATCTGTTGGGTTGATCGATAATGGGGCAATTAGATGGATTGTTTAAAAACTTCACAAATGGCACTCGCTTTGTCATAATCCAGTAAGGAAGATCCTTGTCAACGGAGTAGATGGAAGTAAGTGAGAATCGTCCAACCATTTATTTTCAATTGAAAGACCGTATGGTATACGAGGAAAAAAATCTTGGACCTAAAAGCTCCATGATTTGATTTGTTTTGGATGCAAAAAAAGTCCACCTTGATCAAAGATTTAGCCGAGGGATTTGAAGAAAATTACACGCTAATGGCCCTGATGGCCACCGAATCATTGAGATTAATTGACGAACCATGATGATTATTTGATGATTCGACTGAGATAGCATTCGTAAAGACTATCATGATAAATAGTAATTCAATCAAGTGGATTTATATATATAATGTGGTACTCATGGGTTCATTTTAACCAAATCAAGGAAGCATGGTCTGCTTCTCGAGCTTGACTCAGGTTACGAAATTCTGAGCTCGATGCGTTATTCCATTTCGATTGAGCTTCAGGTCGAATGATTAAGGTTCTGTCATGACTCTGGTCCTTGGAGGCAGAAATTGGAGTCATCACTCAAAAGACGATTTCCACTTATGATGGTCCATTGAAATTCAACTTCTTGAACGTTAGATAGGATTTGAAAGTTAAGTAACGAATCTCATTCTTTTTCCAACTTATTCGATCTCCTCAAGTACTTGAATCTTCAATGTGCGACTGTGAATAAATGGGAAAATTATCCAAAAAAATCCTAAACATATCGTAAATGGTTAATTTAGTCTTAAACCTTTCTATTGTGAAAATTTAATCTTAAACCCTTTGATGATTTGTCAATTTAACTTTTAAACTCTCAATTGTGTCAATTAAAACCAAAACCTTTTAAAAATTGGTCAATTTAATCTTAAACCTTTTGACAATTTGCCAATCATCAATTTTGCTAGAAATTGCTAACGTGGACGTCGGCCAGCTAATAACCATCCTACATGACGTGGATGAGGCTAACATGAATAATTTTTGCTTTTTTTTTTTTTTCAAAACAATTGCTCTATTTTTTCTTCCTTTTTTCCCCTCCTTTTCCTTATACTTTTGGTTAGTACTTGGCCATGGCCGCCGATAGGCAAGGGCCATCCCAATTGCAGCTTGAGCGAGGGTCGCCCTCATCTGGCAAGGGCAACGATGCCCTCAAAAACCGTGGCTGAAAACTAGCCATGGAAAAAGGAAAAGAACGGAAAAAAAAAAGGAAGAAGATTTAAATAAAATGCAAAAATTATGTACATCAACACTAACCACGCCACTCATGTCACGTAGGATAGTCACTAGTTGGCCGACGTACACGTCACTAGCTCCAACTAAAAATTGTTTTGAATGACAAAATTGACAAATTATTGACAAATTATCAACAAATTTAAGACTAAATTGGTAGATCTTCAGATTTATGATTAAATTGACACGATTAAAAGGTTTACGACTAAAGTGGTAAATCGCCAAAAGGTTTAGAATTAAATTGATACAATCGAAAAGTTTTGAATGGAATTAGTCGCCGTGCAATAAGTTTAGGACTTTATGGACAATTATCCCACGAACGATTGATGCAAAAAATACTTCTTGAAGCAATAAGTAAGAATATGATAACTATCGAAGCTGTGAATGGGAACCACAAACTTGTTTTGCAACTTTGTTTGTGCTCGGAGTGGCCCTCTAAGGGTGCGTTTGGGAACCACTTTTGAGGAAAGTCTTTAGGAAAATGCAAATACCTTTGAGTTAAAGGTGTTTTCCAAAATGCGACTGTGTTTGGTAAATTGTACTTTGAAAGCCCTTTGTGAAGTACTTTGAGCAAAATGGCGTTTGGGGAATTACATTTACAAAAGATCTTTGTGGTAAAAAAAAAAATTATCAAAAGAAAAATTAAAAAAAAAATGACCAGCAAGGGCAGTGGCCGCCGGCGACCTCCGGCGATCTTCGGCGACCTCCGGCGACACCAGATCCGGGGCAATGAGGTCGCGCGACGCCGCCTCGACCTCCGGCGACCCCAAATCTGGGGCGGCGAGGTCGCGCGACGCCGCCTTGACCTCCGGCGACCCCGGATCCGAGGTGGCGAGGTCGCGCAACGCCGCCTCGACCTCCGGCGACCCGGATCTGGGTCGCGGCGGGGTCGCGCGACCTCGCCTCCCCGATCCGCGGGAGGTCGCGCAACGCCGCCACGACCCAAATCCGGTTGCGCGGAGGTCGCGCGACCCCGATCGGAGGCGGCGAGGTCCTCCCGCGACCCCCGCCGCCCCAAATCCGGGTCACGACGACCCGGACCTCGCCGCGACCCAAATGGCGCGGCGGTCGCGCCACCTCCCGGCGTCGGTCGTGCCCGGGGCGACGGTCGCGGTGATTGCCTACCCTTCGCCGGCGACTATCGCGGAAGAAGAAGAAGAAGAAGAAGACCGCCCGCCGCCCCCGATCCGGGTTGCGGCAACCTGCACTCGGTCGCGCCACCCCCGGCGTCGGTTGCGCCACCCCCGGCATCGGTCGCGCCACCCCCGACCGGCGTCCCTCTAGCGCCGCCGGCCCCACGCGGTCAAACCGAACCAAACTTGCCCGGAGAAGATGAACAATGTCGCATACAAGGGCAAGAACCGAAAAAACAAAAAATTCGTGAGGATAATTTCGGAAAAAAAAAATATGAACAGTGCCTGCGTGGGCATGCCGAAAAAGCCGAAAGCCCAAGGCAGGTCCTCACCTGCCTTGGGCTTTCCGCTTCACAAAGCTGGCATTTGGGAAATGGG
This sequence comes from Eucalyptus tenuipes, assembly GCA_014182365.1. Taxonomy (NCBI): domain Eukaryota; kingdom Viridiplantae; phylum Streptophyta; class Magnoliopsida; order Myrtales; family Myrtaceae; genus Eucalyptus; species Eucalyptus tenuipes. The sequence continues at coordinate 45,170,305 of CM024544.1, forward strand.
GGCTCAAAATTTTTTGCCAAACGGGCTGGCATTTGCCCAAGGATCTTTAGGCCTCTAAAGGGCTTTGGGAAGTGGTTCCCAAACGCACCCTAAATCCAATGCTTAAGTTAATTCAAAGAGAAAAAAGGTGTGGTCCTCGAGAAAAAAGTGGGAGAGAGGATAACCAAGTGCTCGGCTTATGTTGGACAATGGTGGTCTATGGATGACTAGTGGCCAAAGAGGTGTGACAAATGGCATCCATATCAGTTTAAAAACACGTTTTATTTTTTAAATAGTGCTCACAACGTTGGATGCTTGATGAATTAACATTGTGGTACTTTAACAGGATGTCTAGTCACATTCACTGAGAGAGAGACAGAGCAAATGATAAACAAAATACACATGGGCAATACTAGATGTGATTAGATGTGAATTGCAAAATCCGATCACATGGTGCCCAAGATACTCTGACTGGCATTGACGCGATCCTATGTTGGCTAAGATACTCTGGCAAAAATATATATACAATCTTTTGTTTTTTAATCAAGAGGACAGCTAATCAATCTTATTTGTTATTATTATTTTTCATCATGACCCTAATCTTTTTTCGAAAGTACGATGATACCAGTCTATGGAGGGTCAGAACACAGAAGATTAAAGTTGTTAAATAGCAAAACCCAACATGTTTTTGAGGTCTCCCAAATCAGCAGTCATCTCTTGCTTTGACTCGACAATCAGGTCAGGCTGATTGACTCGCCACGAAGTACACGAGGCATGGATTGAGCAAAGTGTACGTTCTTTAGATTAGTCAATAGTGGTGCCAAAACTTGTGGAACGCGTACCTTCCACTGAGTCCTCGCCGCTGAGTCCTTAGATAACAAGAAGCAAACATGAGCAGCTGCAAAAGATGCAACAAGTATGCGATCGGGGATTCTTGCCCCCCGCGACTCCAGCTTTATCCTACAGAAATCTATAATTTATCTACTTCTGGAAAGAGATGAGCAGACATTTTTTTAAGTAAAGAAGTCTTAAGATTGACCACCGGGCTCGACCCTCTAGTAGGGATGAGCATTGATTTAGGGTTAACCCTGGACTGACCCTAGACCAGCCCAATATTGCCAATCCTGATCCGGTTCTCAAAGGGACTAGGTCAGTCCTTGGCCCTCGAATCCCTAGATCAGTACTGTGCAGGTTGGTCCTCGATTTTGGAAGTTCATGCTTCTATTTCCGGGAACAATTTCTATAAGAAATTATTCTTTTTTATTATGTTCCCGAAAACAATTTTGAAACATTTTAAGCCAGTTAATAACTATCAAAAAATTCAATTCCCAGATTAGAATTGCGCTTAGTACCATTATCAAAATTTCTACTTCAAATCATTTTCTTTTAATTTTTAAATAATTTTATTTTTCTTTTCTTTTCTTTCCTTTCCTTTCTCCTCTTCTTCTTCAAGGGTTGCTAGTCGTCGACCTTGGGATGACCAGCGATCGGCCAAACGAGGGCTAGCGACCTCATTGGAGCGTCACTAGCCCTCGCCGAGGCCATGCCTCGTCGACTGAGCTTCATCGAGCCACCGCGAGGTTGGCCTTGCCTTGGCCAGGTGACGCCGACCTCATGGTGGCCAAGCAAAGTCTAGCCCCGCCAACGGCTAGGTGAGCTCGATCGAGCCTCACTCGGTCAAGCGAGGCTCACCGATGGCTAAGGGAGGCCCGCCTGGCCACCGGTGAGGCCAGGCAAGGCTGAGCCTTGCCGATGGCTGGGCAAGCCTCTGGCGAGCTCGTCGGACTGGTCACTGGCGACTGGCGGCGATGGAAGGTGGCAGCGGCGACAGCAGTAGTGGCTGTGGTTTAAGAAGAGAAGAGAGGGAAAAAGAACAAGAAGAAAGAAGAGAAAAGAGAAAAGAGAAAAATTAGTTGACTTGATTCTGAAATTGTTTCCGAGAATAAAGAATCAATTTTTTTTTTACTTCTCGATTATGTTCCAAATCTACTTCTGGAAACAAAAAATAGAAATTTATTCTTAGGAATAAAAATTTTACCAAACGAATTTATGTTCCAAATTTACTCCCAAGAACAAAATAATAGAAATTGTTATTATTTGGCAAGTTGCCAAATGCACCCTTAGGATCGGTCCAATCCGAACCAACCCTGACTATATATTATATATAATATATCTAAAATATATTATTTATAATTTTTTTATATAGAAAAAACCCTAAGTCAGACGGCGTCAACAGTATTAAATGGCTCCTTAATAAGGAGTCCAAGTAATTTTACACCGTTCTCTAATAGCTTAAACTTTTAATGTCTTTTTCAACGTCAACAACTATAATTTATAAGTGAGGAAAATGTCTCTATGAGGAGTCCTCACGGCGTCCTCACGACTCAAACAGCTCCTCATGGCATCCTCCTGCAATAGTCATTCTCTTATGTCATCTTTGTCCTCTTAGTCTTCAATTTGCCAAAATTGAAACAAACAACTTCCCCGCTCGCCGCTCGACACTCACCTTGCTCACTTTTGGTCACTCTCGCTACCGCGTCGCTCGTCGCTCAATGCTCACCCTGCTTGTTGCTCGTCGCTCGACGCTCACCCTGCTTGTTGCTCATCACTCGACGCTCACCTCGCTTGTTGCTCACTGCTCAACGCTTGCCGCTCGCCTCTCTTTGTTGACCTCACTCGTCGCCGAACCCATTGAGTCAGTCCAGTCTTCGATCGCCTTTTCAGGGAGTACAAAAAATGAAATAAAAAAATTATCTGTTGGTCTCAGGTTGACTCTGGAACCGGACTGAACCCATTGGATTGGTCTAGTCATCGGTCCCAGTCTTAATAGGTTTGGTCATCGGTCTCAAAAATTGAAGATCAACACTATTCAAGTTAATCCTAGAATTAAGGGGTGGACTAGTCCAACTTGAACCATTCTTATTTTTACCCTCTAGTGTGACTCTCGGCTCCGCCAAAGGGCACGCAGGGTTTGATATTCAAAAGTGAGCGTCCGTGGAACTCCACTAAAGTATAAAGAATGCTTACGAATTTTATTTTATTTTTGACGTAACAAAGGTTTTGTGTTAGAATTATATCTTGACCAATGTCGATTTATATGTAATTTATGTATACTTATAATGCTCGAGGATGATCTCTAGGTTCTAATGGAGCCCAATTCTGACTCGACTAGTTGAGCTTTTACGATGTCAAACTAAGAAGAGTGAAAATTAAAACTCTGCTTATTTCGCGAAAAATAAATAATTTGAAAAATATTTTTTTCTAAAAATGATCGCTTAAAATAATTAGTTCATGAAGAATATTTTCATTAGTGACAACAATTTGTATTTAAATATTTTCGTGAGCCACAAAAATATTTTTTGTTCATTTAGTTTTGCAATCGATACAAGTGATTATTCTGACAAAAATATTTTCCAAAATCATTTATTTTTCATAAAATAAATGGAGCTTTAAATCAAGCAAAAACCAGCTTTGTTCGAGAAAAGAGGAGGTGGGGGAAATTGGAAATAGGGGAGGAAGATGGATAAAAATGTAGATATTTTGTTAGTAAGTAATTTCAAATTTAGGGAAAAGTTCTCTCCCTTAATTTTCTCAAACAAGGCCTGGGCCCAATCTGCAATTTTATCGTTTGGTCTACGTCGAGCCCTGGCCCAGTCAAACTTTCTGTTTGTTTGACTTTTTATACAGACGCCGCTGGGCCTAGCTTTTTCCCAATGTAAAGGATTCGATTATTAGTAGACAGAGATTAGAGAACGCTTATGTGCCCCACGTTTACAAGAATATTTTAACAAGCTGTCCTACAAAAATGTAATTACAATAGAGAATGAACTATTGTAGCTTACATATAACGATATTTTAAGGTATCATTAGATGTAAAAGTTTCGCATCAAACTAAATTATGAAAGTACGAAGAAACTAATTCATATAAAATTAGAGATTCACATGCATAATATAAAACATTGTACTATCTCTTAAATGTATTTAATTAATAAATGTTTCTCTCGACTAGCTAATATGGTCAAAGCTTTAAATTATTTTATTATGCTAAAAAAATTACATTTGTTGAAGACAGATGAGTTACAATTACATAGTAAAAGTAATGAGGAGATAGGAGAAGGATGAGAGGCAATCAACTAGTGCATCCATATATTGCTACTTTTGTGAAGAGAATACCAAAATCTTTTCTTGCAATAAGGAAAGTTGAATTCCAGCAATCTACGACCTTAACTGGCACAATTTGAGTCAACACTTAGAGAAGACTTTTTTTATAATAGTTATGTACTTATACACTATTAATTAAGTAGGTAGATCCAAGATCTACTTCAATCTCAAATTTCTACAAAAAAAAATTTCATGAAGAACCTTTGTATATACAATAAATGTTATATGACAACACAACTCTATAGATGGACAATTTTGTAATATATAAGAATCGAGATAATTGGAATAAACCTCTTAAATTTTAAATGTGAATTCAAAATATATTGTTAGATCACACACTTGATGATTTTGATGATGACAAAATTGCATATTCAAGTACTAACGTATTTGTTCGAGTGGATGCACGGAGATATAAAATGTAAGTTCTGCAAATGTTGGTCATAGCAGCAAGTGATATCTACATCACCACACCTTGATACCACGACTGGGAGTTTCTATTAATGGAAAGTCAAAGTGTCCGAATTCTATGGATGGAGAAGAAGACTCAGCACTGGGAAACTTCGTAATCAAGTGTAAGAAGTGTCGTTCAGCCCTAACTAAGAAAGCATGTCGTGTTAAGAAATGCGGTGATTGATTGATCTATAATTGGAAAGAAACATGAAGATGCACATTTTGATAAAAAAATAAAATAAAATGCTGCTATGCTGACGGCATTGTCATTTTTTGTGAATAATGGGGCCTTTTTTACCGCACATTATAATTGAAATGGTATCGGCGACCAATATATTGGAGGATATTTCTCTTTTTAAAAAAGAAAATGAAACCAAAAAGAAAGGAAACTTAATTACTGCTTGTGAACATTTTTTTTTTTTTAAACGCTGCTATGCCGACGGCACCGTTATTCCGCTGACGGCACCGTTAATCCCTATGAATAACGGTGCCTTTCTTTCCAACGTTGCAATTGAAATGGAATTGGCAACCTGATAAATAGGCAAGGAGCAAATTTGGAAAAGAATCTTGACAGAAAATTCTTAGATATTGGAGATTATTTAAAGAAGGAGAAAATTCTTAGTTAGTGATCCCAACAAGAAGGAAACATAATTACTACTTGTGAGCATTTATATTAACACTTGGAATAACTACTTAAATGTAAAACTCAATTCTTTTATAGCATACTCACAAATACATTTTCACTTATTATAGATACAATGAAAGTCAAATTAGTAACCGACACATGTATTTTTACCTAATTGAATGAGATTTCAACTCAACAAGTAAAAATGTGTTCACTGCAATAAGTCCATTTCTCGCATTTGTTGAATTTAATACATTCTTATCTAGTTAAGTTGTTTTGGATTGAAAATTGGCTAGCATGGTGATTAGGGTTGTACAAAAAAAAAAAAAAGGTGAGGCGAAATAATCTAATCAAACGAAATCAATATACTCAAAATTTTTAAATAAATTTCATTTTTGGCTAGTCACGAGATGATGATGTTGATTTTCAAGTTAATTTGAACTGTCATGACTCTAGTCTAATTGATTATTGTTTTAAGTAGTGTTGATTACATTTTTGGCTAGTCACGAGATGATGATGTTTATTTTCAAGTTAATTTGAACTGTCATGACTCTAGTCTAACTGATTATTGTTTTAAGTAGTGTTGATTAGGTATTGCTATTGCTAAAACAAAGGGCCTTACGAAAAGCCCACGCAAAAGGGTATCTTTTATCTAATTGGGCCGTCGGTCCCTCCCCCCCAACCTTTTATTCGATCTTCTCCTTTCGGACGCTTTAGCAGCGGGTTGTATATTTGCTTCCTCTTAATGGCATCCTTTCTGTCCAAAAAAAAAAAACAAAGGGCCTTAAATAAAAATAAAATAAAAAATCTAGTAGATTAGTTTACAGTTAATGAATGGCTCGCACTTTTTCAATCCCATTTTTGGCGTCTGACATCTTTTACCACTTTGTATTGACCACATTATCTATTGTGGATCACACTCTTGATTTACAATTATTACTTACATCATCAATAGCTAATTAGTCCATGTAATCCAGGCAAATATAATGTTGCACATAATAATGTTTTAGAGAGCATTTTTTTTTCATTATAATAATGGATGTATAGAATTGTACTTAACTTTGTCAAATTTTAAATTTTTTAATGATATCTTTTAGAAAATCATGCAATGACGTCATGAAAAAAAAAATTGAATTATTAGATTCACAAATAAAATGAAAGTTGGGCGATTTAAATACATGAATTGTAATGACAAATATAGAGTTATAATTAAACTAAATGCATTTAGCAAAATTTGTAGATTCTCTTTTATTTGTGCCTAGGTTGTTTTTATAATAATGGTTTGCTAGTACAAAATAAAACAAAAGAAATATGCAACTCATTAATACAATAATTAATTGATTATTTTGTCAAATAAACTATTTTTAATTTCGTCTCAAATGAGAAGAAAACAGAAAGGAAAGGAGAAAATGTAAAAATTAATCTTAAATCAAAAGGTACTCACATTTGACCTCATTGTTAGTCGTTTTAGAGGGTTATAGGTAGTTTTGTCTTGGGAAATGAGTAGAGAGTAGTGCTGTTATATAAAAAAACAAACAATGCAATGTCAGCTACAAGCGTTAAAGATAAAAAAAATGGGAGATTCACTGGTGAAAAAAATATTTAAGATGAATATAGTAGATATTTAAGTAGACTCCAAAGTTTTAATGCAACATTTAAAATAGTGAATAGTATTCTCCAACCAAATAAAAGATTTAAGGGATATTTTTCCCAAATTAAAGAAACTTAATAGCACAAAAAGAAACTTTATATGGAATTTTATGAATTTTTTTTTTTTTAACTTTAGCTTTGACTCATGTGATCCTAAAATTGATCTTGTAATGTTTTAAGTCCTTATGTATTTTCATCTACGAAATTTGAATCAACGGGTAACTTTTTCGTCTACTAATTTGTTATTAATGATTGCTTTTTAGTTAGTGATTATATTATTCTACTTGTGATTTGTGGTTATCTATATTTCAGTATTTAATTTGTTTTTTCATCCTCCATATTCAAAAAATTCCACTTAATTAGATTTGTGAGGGTTTCCCTTTCAAATTAATGCTTTTTGGGCCTTTTTAAATCCTCTATTCAAATCTTAAAATAAGCCAAGAAGATGGGAAGCACTGGGAAGTAAAATAAATAAATAAATAAATAAATAACCGAAACCCGTGGAACCCATCTTCCAATTCCCTCCAAGAAAATGTGTGGCTAAAATTTGACAGTTCTTACCATCACAAAAGCCTCACCATTAAGCTACCTGGGCCCTTTTGTTTTTAGTAAAATTGAAACCAAGCATTAAAATATATATATATATAATCTTAAATTAAGAGTAGAATTTACAATGAATAATATAGTCACTTTAAGGTGATAAAAGTGTCAAAAGTTAAAATTGAAGTGAAAAAAGCGCAAGCTTAATGAATTTGTGATAATTCTGATTCGGACTTGTATTAGCTTTAAGTTGGGAAAAACGTTACTAGTGACAAATTTAAGCAATGCATATAGGTTTTACTATATCTTTTTTCTTAGTTTTCAAAGGGGCAAATACCACCAAAAAAAAAAAAAAAAACCATAAACTATGCCCATTGTAACATAACACCCAACTTTTTTTATCTCACCAAAAACCCTAAATTTACCCATTGTGACCAAAAACCCCCCAACTTTTTTTGTAACACAAAAAACCCAAAACTTATTCATATGTGGCATATATACCGTTTATTTCAGTTTCATCTAAGATATTTCTGTCACATTGGTATAAATTCGAGGTTTTTTATTACACAAAAAAGTTTGGAGTATTTATATCATAATAGGGAAATTTAAGGTTTTTAATATACAAAAAAAAAAAGTCCGAGGTATTTGTGTCATAGTGAGCATAATTTTGGGTTTTTTTTTTTTTTGGCTATACTAACCCTTTTTTCAGTAAAGATATTTTTTCTTAGTTAGATTTGTGAACTATGGCCAAAGAAAGGAATCAAGTGTGTGATCTCTTGTTATTTGGTATTATTAGAATTAGACCATAACAAAGTAATTTTCTCGCTAAAATAATTGTCATGTTTAGTTGACTTTTTATTCATTGAATTGAGTAGGTAAAATTATATATTGTTATGCCAAAGTCATGTAGGATACCATTTTAGTTTTAATAAATGAAAGTGTAACATGAAAGATTATTTTTTTAGCTACAATTAAAATAATTGTCATATTTAGACTTGCCTTTGTTCTTTGGTAGAAGAATACTTAAAGTGCTAAAAGTTTTCGCTGACTTACTTAAGTGCCAAATCAGAGAAAAAATGATCACTTAAGTACCAATGACGAAAATTCCGGCCGAATTGATCACTTGACATTTGTAATTAAAATTTTAACATGACTTGGCGCAATTTTTAAAAATCCAATTCACATGGCATTTCCACGTGACGTGCTTGGCATTGAAGTGATCTCTTTTAAACAACGATTGGCACTGAAATGATAGCTTTTAGATAAAATTTGGTACTCAAATGATCATTATTTACAATTTTTAGACGACGTCGTTTAGGGGTTATGTGCTGACTAGGCACGTCGATGAGCCACATAGGACTAAATAATTAAAAAAAAAATATAGTCGTGTCGGATTTCCAATGACCTAGATGGAAGTTGGCACTTAATTGATCTTTTTTTTTTAAAGTGGCGATTAAGTGATTCAAAAAAAAAATTGATACTAAAGTCAGCGCTGTACACAACTTTTAGCACTTCTAGTTTCCTTCTCCCTTATTTTTGTATACAATGAATGGTGGGTAGTGCATGAATAAGCAAAGAGAAATTGGTAAAGCAAGTTCTCTAGTTTTTCTTGCAATCTTTGCAGTGGCGAACACACCGTCCCTTGCCTCCCAATAATGGCTCTGCCACCTTCTCCTTATACTATGCTTAATCGTATACTTTACATTTTTTATGTCAACGATAATTCTATGTAGATCACTAAGCAAAACTTTAGCGGATATTTGTCCATGGAAAAATTATAACTCTTTTAGTAATGTAATTTCATATTTGAGATTTTTAATTTATTGAAGTCACACGTGAAAGAATCAAGTTTGATTGGTACCGAGAACGAGAGTAATCTTATAATGCTCTGTGATTTCTGCTTAGTGAAGAACAATATGAGAATAGAAATGTTTGAAAGTGTAACTACTGGTCAAGGGCTTCTCCAGAGTTCGTGGTTAGAATCTACATAAGGTCAAGAAGTCAAAATAAGGAGAGGAGAAGCATACAACAAGAAAGAAAAATCGTGAGCCTATTTATGATTACCGTTATTACTCTTATACTTAGCTTGAGCGAATATCTCGAGAGAACTTCTAAGTTGTATTTAGGGAGGTTTTGCTCTTTTGTCAACAAAGGGAGGGTTGTAATAACTTATTCCAACGGGGATGTTGTGGAGGGCGTGCCTCTGGTTCGATGGCGACGACAGCTCTTGCAGAAGTGGTGCGGCTGAGAGAGGTTGTAGTTGTTGTGGTAGCAGAACTTGGTGTTGGTGGAATCGCAACGAGGGCATTTCAGCTGTTCTTGCTCTGGTAATTGTGGTCTCGTTGTTGGTTGAGACAGTGATGATGGGTCTTGGTGCAATTTTTCACCTCCTTTTTAAGGGAGACCTACGAGAAAAAAGTTTGAGGTCTAAGAGTTTTGGGGACTGAAAATGGTTGAAATCAATGATTTTGAGGCAGAAAAGATTCGATTTTGAGAGTGAATCTGTGAGTCAGAGCTCAGAGGGCAATGTGGGAAAGCTTAATGTTGGGTCTGTTTGGTTCAGCTTACGAGGAGAGATTGGTCGTGTGCCTCAATCTCGTGCAGCAACCTCCATTAGTGGAGGTCGACCAAAGGACACAGAGTGAGACCAAGAGAGAAGTGTTAGACTAAATCTAAATAAAAACCGATGGTCCCGATTTATCATTCACAGATAAATATGTACAAAATCGAGATCGATTTGCGAAAACATAAAGATCGACATACTTCCAGCCATTGATGAAAATCAATCTGCAAATGCGGAAAATACTAAAATCTTGGACGGATGCGTGAAGCGTGATCGATATGCGAATATGGAATCAATCTGCAAATATGGAATCACCAGATTTGTACTTTATGTTCCACTCGCCAATACCCCTCAAAACTTGATGGTATGTTTTCTATAGTAATAGGGTTTCAACTAGACGACCTGACGTTTTATTCCGTTTCTTACTTTACCGACGCCTTCCATCAAGACTATTATGGCAACATATTAATAGACAAATATCACGTAATAACGCGAGTAATAAATTAGGCAATAAATTGGAATTAATTGAGAAATAAAAAATTGGAATCACATTTAAAATAATAAAATATATTATAACATTTTCTCACTTAATCCTAATATTCCATCAAATGAAATATTAACCCAAACCCACATAAACTTCATGCTGAAATAAAACACATGAATCACGGCAATGAGTTCTCTTAGAGCGAGTATTATCTTTTGTGTATTACAATGCATTTCATCAGCCCATATGTGATAACATAACTTAATAAATAAACCTTATGTTTATTCCAAGTCAAACGTGATTGTTTTTCTCAGAATAATTGAATGTAAACAACTATATTGAGAAAAACATTACAAATTAATAAAAGTCTCACAAATTCTTCCATATGAAGGAAAAAATTTACATGATTGGACCAATGTCCATTCTTAATACATAATCCTTATAACTCATTGGTGGCATGCCTTTAGTTAAAGATTCAGCTATCATTAATCTAGTGCTTACGTGTTTTATGATCACTTTCTTCTCTTTAACACGTTCTCTGATGGCTAAATACTTTATGTGGATGTGTTTGCTTCGACTATCATTTTTGTGGTTTTTAGCCATAAAAACTGCAACTGAATTGTAGCAAAATATTCTTAATGGCCTAACAATAGAATCCACGACTCTAAACCCCAATAAAAAACTTGTCAACTATGGTAAGGTGGTCTCAAAACAAGAAATGAATTCTGCCTCCATAGTGGAAGTGGCAATCAATGTCTGTTTTGCACTCCTCCAAGATACAGCTTCGCCGACAAACATAAAAATGTATCTCCATGTTGATTTATGGGAATCAACGTAGTTAGCAAAGTCTAAATCCAAGTAATCAACTACCTCCAAGCAGTCTTTTTGTCTATACATAAGCATGTGTCCCTCTGTACCTTAAAAGTATCTCATCACTTTCTTTGTAGCTCACCAGTGGTCCACCTGGATTACTTTGGTATCTTTCCAATATTCTCACAGCAAAAGCAATGTCAGGTCAAGTACAAACCTGAGTATATATCAAACTTCCGACAGCATAAGCATATTGGATGTTCTTCTTTTGTTCCCTTTCAAAATTATTCTTCAGGCACTGGTTCAAATTAAACTTGTCACCTTTCACAATGGAGGTTATACTTGATGAATAATCTTTCATCTAAAATCTCTCTAAGATTTTATTGATATAGGTTTCTTGAGATAGTCGTAATATACCTTGAGGTCTATCCTTATGGATCTTAATACCAATGATATAAGATGTTTCACCCATATCATTCATGTCAAAACTCTTAAAGAGAAATTGTTTCACCTTATGTAACAACCCCTTTATCATTAGTTTTAAGTAAAATGCCATCCACATATAGGACAAAAAAATAAATCTTGCTCCCACTAACATTTTGGTATATATATTGATCAACCTCTACAAAATCGAGTGAAGAGATGACCTCATAAAACCTCAAATACGATTGGCAGGATGCTTGTTTCAAGCCATAAAGGAACTTCTTAAGGGTGCGCATGGTAAAATTTCTTGGCTGGGGAAGAGTTTTTTTTCAGAAATAGTTCTTTTCTATTTCTACTCCGGGGAACAATTTCTGAGTAAAAGAACCCGTTTGGTAACTACACAAAATTTCTACTCTTGGAATAAAAAAAGAATAGAAATGCGTTTGGTAACGTAACAATTTCTCTTTTGTATTTATTTGCTTTTTATTCTTGCCCACGGATCGCCGCCGCCACCGGCCGCCGCCGATCGCCGTCCGCCGCCGACCGTCGCCGCCGCACGTCCGCCGGCCGCCGCCTCCACCGCCGACCGCCGCCGCCCAGCCCATCGGCCGCCGACGACCGCCGGCCGCCGATGGGCTGGGCGGCGGCGGCGGGCGGCAGGAGGCGGCAGCCGGCGGACGTGCGGTGGCGACGGCCGGGCGGCGACGGCCGGGCGGCGGACGGCGATCGGGCGGCGCCCGGCGGCCGGCGGCGGCGGCGGCGGCGATCTACCGCGACCAGCGGCCGGCGGCGGGGAGGCGGTGGCCAGCGGACGTGCGGCGGAGACGGTCGGCGGCGGCGTAGGCCGGCGGCGGCCGGCGCGCTCGCGATCGGCCGGGCGACCGGCGGCGGCCGGCGGCTGCGATCGGCCGGCGACCGGCGGCGGCGGCGGCCGGGCGGACGGCGGCGGAGACGGCGGCGCGGACGGCGACCGCGGCGGCCGCGGGCGGCGACGGCCGGCGCCCGGCGGGCGGCCGCGGGCGGCGACGGCCGGCGCCCGGCGGACGGCGGCGGCCGCGGCGGGCGGTTGGAGGTGGCCGCGGCAAGAGAAAGAAATAAAACAAAAATAAAAAAGAAAATTTACTTATTTCTAGAAATTGTTCCCGAACAAGAAGCAACTTTTTTGTTTCTCATTTCTATTCCCGGGCTAACTTTTCTATTCCTAATAAAAATCAACTTGGCGTTACCAAACAGGTTTCTTTCTTTTTTGTTCCGGGGAATAAAAGAATAGAAATTTTTGGGCTGGGGAAGGTTACCATGCGCAGCCTAAGCTTGCACATCAAATGCTCACTAGCACTAGAGAATAATCCTTCTGTTTATTTCATGTAAACCACTTCTTCTAGTTTACCATTAAGGAATGCCATTTTGACATCTATTTGATGTAACTCCATATCAAAATGAACAACCAATGCCAAAATAATAGGAAGAGAATCTTTCTTAGATACGTGAGAAAATGTCTCCGTGTAATTGATTCCTTCCTTTTAAGCGAATCTCTTAGCAACAAGTCTAGCTTTGTTTCTCTTAATGTTGCCTAATGAATCATTCTTAATTTTGATGACCCATTTACAACCAATGGTCTTCGCACCATCAGGCAATTCAACTAAATCTCCGACCTCGTTAGATGCCATGAAGCTCATCTATTCTTTTATGGCATTGTACCACAAATTGGATTTGTCACAACTCATGATTTGTGAAAATGTTTTAAGATCATTTTCAGCTCCAATATTATAGTCAGATTATTGCAAATACATAATGTAATCACTAGGGATTGCTTATTTCTACATCCTTAATGTTGCATCAACATTCTCTTAAGGAGTTTGTTGTTCAGCTGGATGCTTAATAGTATCTGGTAATTGCTAAACAGTTGGGTCTACTGGATCAATATTAGCAGGTTGTGGATTCAATAACTGGTTGTTTAATAGCCGATTAAACTAAAGGGGCGTTCTAAACAACAACCAATCTAGTACCTAACGTAGAAGGTTGAGTATCTGAATGATCTTCTTCAGGAATAAGGTCCTTAAATTGATTGCTTTCATTGATCAGGTCATTCTCAAGAAACTTAGCGTTTCTCAATTCCATAAACCTAGTGGTATGAGATGAACAATAAAACTGATATCCTTTGGACTTTTTGGCGTATCCAACGAAATACCCACTTATAGTCTTTGGGTCTAATTTCTTTTCTTGTGGATCATAAACTCTTATTTCATATGGGCATCTCCAAAAGCGTACATGTCGTAAACTCAATTTCTGACTTTTGAATAACTCAAAAGGCGTCTTTAGGATGGCCTTAGTCAGAACTCGGTTTGATATGTATACTGTCGCTTTAAGAGCCTCAATCTAAAGAACTTAGGAAGTTTGGAACTACTAAGCATACTCTGCATCATGTCTAAGAAAGTTTAGTTTCTTCTTTTTGCTACACCATTCTGGTCCGAAGAACCAGGCATTGTGTATTGGGCAATAACCCATGCTCTTTAAGAAACTTCGCAAATGGACCAGGTGTTTGTCTATCTTTAGTGTATCTACTATAGTATTCTCCACATCTACCAAATTTCACGATCTTAATTTGCTTACCACATTGTTTCTCTACTTCGATTTTAAATACCTTAAATGCACCCAGCGCTTCATGCTTATTACGAAGCAAGTAGAGATACATGAATCGTGAATAATCGTCTATGAAAGATATGAAGTATCTCCGACCATTTGAGTTCATATCTAGACTACAAACATCTATATGTATGATTTCTAATATTTGCATACTTCTCTTAGCACATTTATTTGATTTGTTGGCCCGTTTTCCCTTTATGCAATCCACACAAATGTCATAATAAGTAAAATCTAGAGTACTAAGTATTCAATTATTTACTAATCGCTTAATTCTATTGATGGAAATATGTCTCAATTTACGGTGCCATAACATAGAGGAATCATCATTCACAACATATCGTTTTATGCTAACATTATCATGAACGTGCATCACATTATAAATGGCATTGTCTTGTAAATTAATTCGAAAGAGACCATCAGACAAAATGTCACTCCCAACCATTTCAGATTTATACGATAAACTGAAAGTTGGACTTGAAAATCTAAAAGAGTATCCCAAAGGTATAAGTTTTGAAACTAAAATTAAATTCCTAGAGAAACTAGGAATATAAAAGGTCATTTCTAAATTCAAAACAAAGCCACTATTGAGAACTAATCTACATGTCCCAATAACTTCCACATGCGAGCGCATCTTGTTTCCCGAATAAATGTATTGTTCACTTTCCACTGATTTCCGCTAGTTCTAAAAACTCTATAAGGAATTCGAAATGTGGATTGTAGAACCAGAATCAATCCACCAAGTGTTGTGACTCATATCAGCCATATTATATTCATAACAAACACATGACATTAGGTTATCTTTCTTCTTGAGCCAGGCCTTAAATTTGAAGCAATTTTTCTTCATGTGTCCCTTCTTTTTACAGAAGAAGCACTTGGATTCCTTTTTAATGCCGGCTTGAGGAGGTAGAGATACTTTACCTTTTCCCTTCTACTTGCCTTGTCCTTTATAATTATCATGTATTGCCATATGAGCATTTTCTCCCTTTTCCATTAACAACATCTTTTCTTCTTGAACACACATGGTCAAGATTTCATTGATTGACACATTTAGTGTTATGTATGTTGTGTGAGATCTTGAAAGGAGCATACTCTTGTGGGAGAGTGTTCAGGATATTGTACACAAGAAAAGATTTTGATATCCCAACCTCAAGATTTTTTTAGCTGAGCTGTAATGTCCCTCACCTTCATGATGTGCTCACGCACACCTCTTACACTAGTAACCTTCAGCAATGAGAATTTTACCATTAGAGTCATGGCATGCGCCGTCTCTAAAGACTCAAATTGCGTATCAATAGCCTCCAATAATTCATTGGCATTGTTATGGTGAATGACTGAATCACGAATACTAACAGGAAATTTTGTCTTTATGTACATTACACAGAGGCAATTGGACTGCTCCCATTGTGCATAAAGAGTATATTCAGCTTGAGTGATAGCCTCAGTAGGCTTAGGTGGCTCATTTGACCGTAGAGCATGATCAATATCCATGCACCCCAATTGGAAAAGAATTAATTGCCTCCATTCTTTATAGTTGTTATTGTTCAACTCAAGAACAATTATACCAGAACTAATTGTAGGCGGTAAGATTGCATCATAATAAAAGGAAAACTTATGTATCAATATATTGAGGCAAACAAACTTAAATCATATTTTACCAATGTAAAACCTATTATAAAATACAAATCACATAACATTAAAAACTTACTATGGGCTAAGCTTTTAATTTAAATAGATTCATAATTACTTCATGATGAAACTATCAAATTGTATTCCATTCCTTAATCCCTATGGGTAAATTGAAAAGATAAAATAATATTTCATCCTAGCTAATCATATTACTATATTGAAAATTCATGTGGGATAAAATTCATAATATTAATGTGACTAATCACAATTAGTGTCTTCGACTATATGTGATCTAAAGGCTCTTAATAATTATAATTGAATATAATCAAAGATGCTATGACTAATCTTCAATTAATTAAATATATACGAATCACTAGATATTTAAATTCACAAGAAAATATTCATAAAATTGCACGTCAGGGAAAAACAGTAAAATCACGTGTAAGGGGCAAAATAGGAATTTTACATAAAAGAACAGAATTGGAATTCCACTTGTAAGGGTAAAAAAATAGGAATTTTATGCCCAAAAGGGCAAAATTGTAAATTGCCACACCTAAAGGGGGCAAAATCAGAATTTTATGTGGGCAGGGTAGAGCCGTAATTTTTCTTTATACGAAGAGGCAAGATCGTAAATTTAGGCAAGCAAGGGCAGAACTATAGTTCTGCACCACGCGGCCCCACGGCGCGCATGCATTAACTGCGCTTGGGTGCGTGCATCATACACACCTGTTGTTGGGCTCCTAGGCGCATGTGAGGTCTTATCTCCGCGTGATTTCTTCTTCCGCTGCGACCAGCCTCCACTCTGCTGCTTGAGTCTTCTTCCACAGCCCATGTCCGATCAAGATCAATGGGTTTCGAAGACAAAGTCGAGACGACGTGTAAGTCTAAGATCCGGCAAAAATAGCCAATAAATTGATCGAAATTAAGCCTAAAACGATCTACCTTAAAGCCTTAACCACTGAAAATTTCACTGCTCGATCAGCCTCCGGCGATTAGTAATATGCCAAATAATCTCATGGCTTTTCTTTCTAATGGCGATGTAACTATGCAAATCCATTATTGCATGGTGGGTTGTTTGAATTTGACCAAAATTTGAAATTCTGTTCCAAGCCATGAAAGATCTAAATTTTACCCATTCATAATCCAATTAAAACATACAAAATTCCAAAATTTTCACCAAGGCATAGATTATAAACATGCTATGATGCCAACTGTTATACTAAATCTAAATAAAAATAGAGACGATCCCAATTTATCATTCACGAATAAATTCCTATAAAATTCGAGATCGATTTGCGGAAACGTAAAGATCGATATACCTCCAGCCATTGATGAAAAACTACAAATGCGGAAAATCCTAAAACCTTAGACGGATGCACAAAGCGTGATCGATCTGCGAATATGGAATCAATATGTGAATATAGAATTATCAGATCTGTACGTCTTGTTCCACTAGCCGATACTCCTAAAACTCGATGGCGTATTTTCTGTAGTGATAAAGTTTGAACTAGACGATCTAACGTTTTATTCCATTTCGTACGTTACCAACGTCTTCCATCAAGACCATTATAGTTATATATTAACAGATAAATATCACGTAATAAATGCGGGTAATTAATTAGATAATAAATCGGAATTAATTGAGAAATACAAAATTGAGATCACATTTAAAATAATAAAATATATTATAACAAGAAGAGCTTGAGTTCATCTCGTCGTGGGGTAGTGTTAGAGGTTTGGGTGGCAATGGTTGAGCGTCGGTGAAGCTATGGCTGAGGTGCGAAGAAGATGATGAACGGGGAGTCGTTCAAACTTCACACAGGTGGTCCATGGCGAAAGTGATAGGAAGGAAAAGAGGGGCAAAAAAAGAAACAAGAAAATATCAACTTGAGTTGACTTGGAAAAGGAAAATTACATGTGGATGACATGTCACGCTTTTAACAATAAAATTGGACGGAAAGTCAATGAGGGCTAGATTTGGGTACAAAATGAAAGTTTATGAATTTTTATGATTCAAAGAAAGTTTGGATCGACATCGGAACTTAACCCAAAGTTTATGTTTTTTTAATGAGTTAGGCTTGCTATTTAGTGCATTGCATCGTCTATTTATCTAAGTACTTTACCGTTATCTTAGATTGCAAAATAATTGAGAACATTTTATTTATCAAATAATTCACCCCTCTTGATTTTTTTATTCTTATTTTTTGCTCAAATTTTCACACCTCTTGACTGACAAATTGAGATTTTATATATTCCTCAAGTGTTTCATAACTCATTTTTCCTTTTACAACACTTGATATTGGGATAACAACACAAATGATTCTTAAAAATTGGCCTAATGTGCAATGTGATGCATAAACTTTTAATTTGTTCTATGTTGTCCATGAATTTCTAATTTGTTCGATGTGGTTTCTAAACTTTTGATACATGTTCAATTTAATCCATGAACTATATGAAAATATTCACTGTTGTCCTTCCATTAACTCAAGTCTAGAGGCAACATTGAACACTTTTTTACGGTTCAAGAATCATATTGAGCATGTACCAAAAGTTTAAGGATCACATTGAACAAATTAAAAGTTCATGGACCTTATTCAACAAATTGAAAGTTTAGGCATTACATTGAATAAATTAATAATTTATGGACCACATTACATATTAGACCAAAATTTGAATATCATTTGTGTTATTTTTTCCTTTGATATTATATTCCAAACTAGAGCAAAATCAATAAGTCCAATTTTATTTTTTACTAGTTTATTTTTCATTTTCTCTAGTTCTCTCTCTCTAATACTTTCAAACATAAGAGAGATTTTGTAGATCTTCTCATTTTTACACAAAAAAGTAAATGATAAAAAAATACTTTTGCTCTTGAAAAGTCATATGCATCCCACATATTGACGAAAAAAGAAAAGAGTCAAGGACTGTAGCAAAGTTAAAATTCAAGAAGCATGAGCGATGGTTGACAGTCATGGGAAGATGCAAACTTCCCAAATTTTAGGAAGTATGGGTAATAAATAAATTTTCATAATGTAGGTCTCATTTGTTAAATATTTACCTTACGACGCTAGGATTTGATCCCACATGACCCCTATTGCATAGCAACACTCTCAAAAATGGTTTTTTTTTTTGGTCGAATCTTAATGTCATATTTGACTTGGTGCTCTTACCTCTTTCTTGCATTTTAAATGTCTACCAAGAACCATACCTTATTTGAGCGTGGTGATCATTCTCACCCTCATTGGATCGACTAAAGGCCTAATACATCCTCAAACCATGCATTCACCTGATAGAATTCAATTACCCGTTCCATGTGAGTTATGCCCCCGAAAGAGTACTCAATATGGCGACAATTTGAGAATTAGTCTTTTTAATGAATTACCTTGCATGGCTACAAACTCGCCCTCATGGAATCTCTCTTGCGTTGGTGATCACTCAATACCCTTCTCTTGCCAGGAGCCGGGAACTTATACTAACATCACTTGTAACGACTCAATGCATTTCACACATGGTGAATATCAAAAGGAATATCAAGGTGTTGACTATTTAGGATGAGTCTTAGGCTCCAATTGTTTCGCAAATATATTCTCTCGATTTTTTTTTTTTCTCATTTTCCAGCATTTGGATTGCTTAGGAAAATGAGTTAATGAAGATACATTGCATAATTCAAGGGAAACTCTATACTCAAATTTAGGAAAATAATTTTCTCTTTTAAAAATCAAAATTCATTTCTAAAATATGACCAGACAATGGAGCTCAGACCAAAGACATTTACACTTGGCAAGAAAGCTTGGCACCCAATCCCACGTCAGCTTGAGTCCATCAAGGCCGAGATTGATTCCTCGGCAATCGGGCCTAGGTAACAAAGGTTGGACCCAAGACTCCAATGTTTATGCGCAAGCACCCGACTCTTGCATCCAAGTCATCAATGCCCAAGCTTGAGTCCATTGAGACTAGAGTTGGATCCACAAAGGCTAGACTTGCTCGATGCTTTTGCTTAGGTCTTGACAACCATGTTTAGGTACCCAACTCTCGTGCCTAAGCCCATTAAGGCTAGAACCTAGTTCCAAGTCCCTCGATTCCCTCGATGCTGGGCCTTAGACCCAGTGACCTTGCTAGGTACCCCACTCCCATGCCCAAGTCATCGATGCCTAGGCCTAAGTCCACAAAGGTCAAGCCTGAGACTCTTGAGGTTGGGCATAGGACCTTCAAGCCCTTGCTTGAGTAGTCGACACCTAGGACCTGATGTATGTGACCCAGTCCCAAGTGGCCATGACCAGATACTTGATTCCCTTGTCCAAGTCAGGCCTAGGTCCATAGAGAAGGGCTAAGGCCCTAGTGCTCATGACTAATTCCCCAACGGCCATGCCTGGGACCCCGATACCTGTGCCTAAGTCTTGGAGACCATGCCTAAGCACCCTACCTCCCTTATCTAAGTCAGGGCCAAGTCCACAGAGGCCTTGTCCAAACCCAATGCTCATTCTCAGGTCCTTAGCAGTCATATCCAAGTACCTAGCTCTCGCACCCAGGTCATTAGCATTAGACCTTGGTTCCTTGAATCTTAGGCCCGAGTCCACAAAGGCTAGACCCAAGTGCCTCAATGTTGGGCCCTTAGTTTTCTTTTCCAAAAGATGGAAAATAATTTCCAATTTATTTTCATATTTGAGTCAAACACCATTATTTCTTTGGAAAACATTTTTCAAAAATGTAAAATTTTTCACAAAACAAAACGGAACCCTACTGATGATTCACCTTGCGAGTTTAGTATGGGGATTTAGAATACGTTCAGTATTAATCATGGTATGTAAATGTGTTTTGAAGTAACTCATACGTTTTGGTAATATTCGTTTTACATCCGCAACTCCTTAACAGTTCAAAAGGTACTTTTTTGGAAAAGTTGCCGTGACTCTAGGGGTGCAAGATCTTTATGGCATTTGCCAAGAATTTTACAAATGTGTACTAACCTCTTTTTCATAGTTGAAACCACTACCGCGAATACTAATTAGCCTAATCCTATCAGTTTGGTAAAGCTGTGAGGGGCTGTTAATATGTGAGTTTCAATTAATTCATGTCTTAAGAAGGAGCTAAGAATCGGTCTAGAGGGTGATTTTTATCCAATGTCAATTTCTACATAGACAAGGCATTTTCCCCTCCTTCCCAGCTGAAAAACAGCCTTGGAACGATTCCTTTCAAACCCTATCTCAGCCCCCACCCCCCACCCCCGGGCGAAAATGGCGCCGGCCAGGAAATTCATACGTTTCAGCGGGTCGTCGCGGCGGGCGGTGCCCCCGTCGCCGCCGCAGCCCAGGAAGTACAAGGCGATCGCGGAGGTGCTGGCCAAGGCCAGGTACGCGGTGGTGGAGCGCGAGTGCTACAGCGACGTGATCTGCGAGCAATGCCGGTCCGGCGACCGGGCCGAGGAGCTGCTGCTGTGCGACAAATGCGACAAGGGGTTCCACATGAATTGCCTGAGGCCGATCGTCGTGAAGCTGCCAATAGGGTCGTGGCTCTGCCCCAAGTGCTGTGAACACAGAAGAGTAAGAAGTAGGGGGGCATTATCGATTCGATGCTTCGATTCTTGGTTTCTTGTCTGTTTGTTGTGCAAGACATGGTTTTTTGAGGTGGGTGTGATTGATTGTGCCGTCATGCCTCTCTGTTGTAGAGTTTTCGCAGAAGAAGATCATCGATTTCTTCAGGATCCAAAAGACCAGTCGTGTCGATGAGAAATGCGGGTCTCCTCAAGCTCAAGGTCAAGATTTTGATATGCCCATCTTTAATGTTATTGTTGAAGTGAATGGGCAATCTTGACCCATTGGCACTTTTGATCTTTCGTGTTTTGATATCTGATTGTTGCGTTGTTAGTCAATAGGAGTTGTCCGGAATAGATAGTGGACATAACAGATGGAGCTTAACAGTCTTAGAGCTCCTAGCTGAATGTGGTTGATGCTGTAGAGAATAAGAAGGAACAAATGCGTCCTAGCTAAATGTGGTTGATTTAGGTCGTTCTGGCATTGCACTAATGCTGCAACCTCTGAGTTTTGACTTGCTTTGCAGGCTTACATCTTACTCGAGCATGTGTGACTAGTTTCCTTATGTCCCTCAATGTTTGACCATTTTGCTTTTTTACCACGAGATTTAAAGAAATAACCGAGTTTGTTGGTGTTTCTTTCCTCGTCTAGAATAAAAGTTTATAGACTACAACCACCCATATTAGGCCATTGAGCCCAGGCAAAGACGCCGTTATACTTACCCTAATATGTAATTGGATGTGGTGGCCCGACTTCAAGTGTTTGGTCAGGAAGGCAAGGAGAACCCCCCCCCCCCTAAACTGGCGTTAACACTAGACTGCACATATATATTATGTGTCTGCAACACATTGAATAATGTAAATTGATGGGGAAAAAATTGAATATTGTGCTAAAAAGTTCAAGAACCACAGAGGACATTATTCAATCAACCATGCTACTTCATTAATTCTTTGCGCTTGTCTACATGTCCTTTCTTAAGTTTTTGCTGTATAATGATTTGATTGTGCTATTATATTTCTGTTGCAAGAAACTGAGTTTCTAGCTTTGGCCTTCCACCGACTTTATCTTAGTCCACTGAATTACATGGATTATTTTGTCTTCAAAAGTATTTCGGTCTGAACTTCATCTTACATTTCAAATCTGCCAACTTTTATGGTTACACTTACAATAGTGACTACACCAATTGTTGAAGTCATTATTGGCAAAAGAGACCACTCCCCAGAAAGTCTCTAATCTCATACGTTTGGTGACTATTGAGGCAACTAGTTGATTATTCCTTTCATTTAGACACTAGAAAGCGTCGGAAGCGTTCAGGGCCTCTGGTTATGCAGAAGAAAAAGAGGAGACTCCTTCCATTTACTCCAGTGGAGGATCCTTCCCAAAGGTTTGAAGAAATGCATTCACTTGCTTCTGCTTTGACAGCACTAAAAATGGAGTTCAGTGATGATCTCACTTACTTGCCGGGATGGGCTCCTAGATCAGCCAATCAGGCAAAGCTTGAAAAAGGTGGCATGCAGGTTTGGATTATATACTTCTATTTTGACATCATTCGCACAATAAATTGACATTTTATTTTCTGTTTTCTGAAGTGTTTCGATTTCCTACCAGGTTCTTCCAAAAGAAGACATTGAAACTCTGGAGCAATGTAGAGCAATGTCTAAAAGAGGCGAATGGCCTCCTCTTTCAGTTGTTTTTGATTCATGCGAAGGGTACTACTTTACTATCACCATGGACCTTTATTATGACATCTACCATACCATTATGCATTTGTTTAATTGGTCCTTTTTGCTCACTCCATCATGATGCAGCTACACTGTAGAAGCTGATGGTCCGATTAAGGACATGACATTTATTGCAGAGTACACCGGTGATGTGGATTACCTTAAGAACCGAGAAAAAGACGATTGCGATAGTATGATGACTCTTCTTCTAGCAAATGATCCATCTAGAAGTCTTGTCATCTGCCCTGATAAACGTGGAAATATTGCGCGTTTTGTAAATGGCATCAACAATCACACAGTGTAAGCCACTTTAAAACTTTTTTCTGTCATCGACTTTTTAATTTTAATGCATTGTACTGGAAAAGAAAATGACCTTACTATTTGTGTAGCTGAATTTTTAATTGCATGATTTGCCATCTCAAATTATTTTGAAGTATTTTCATACCATATGTTTTTCGTCCCTTCTCCCAAAGATATCAAGAGCTTGTGCTGGTCCTTGTGCTTAGACTTCATAAAATATTATGCAGGGATGGTAAAAAGAAGCAGAACTGTAAATGCGTGAGGTACAATGTGAACGGCGAATGCAGGGTCTTTTTGGTTGCGACTCGTGATATTGCCAAGGGGGAGAGACTCTATTATGACTATAATGGGTACGAGCATGAATATCCTACTCATCACTTCATCTAAGTTGTCGCCAAAAATGGGCCTGATTTTACTAATAATCGATTATAATATATCCATTCTACCATTCAAATTTTTCTTATCTTCTGGGCGTTGGAGAACCCCAGGAATTTTGTTTATCCTTTGAAGTTATAGGATGGTCTTCATCTAACGAGCCGGCCTCTATGCAGCTTAGTGACAGTAGGACAAAGGAGGATTTTTCTGAAGTTTTGCATTTTGGAATTGCAGATGTGCAAAAGTTCTAGCTATAAAGCAAATCTTCTTTGCATTACAACTGTGGAAAAGGAATGCAATTTCTTTGATTAGAGATTCTTGCTCCGTGTTCCTACATTAGAGTTGGTCAACTTCATTTGGGTAGCTTATTTCTGTTTCCAGTAAGTGTTGTGATCATATTTCTTTCATTTGGTAAGATGGATAGTGGAAGATGGGAATTGAACTGAAGAAGTCTTGGATCTTGGACGGTCTATCGCCTGGCCAAGTCCATGTTCCCTATTTCGACTATCGTTGGTTGGACCCTTCACTCAGTTTGACTTCTTTCTATAAAAGGGTGAAGACATGTGCCATGAACCATTTGCTAGAGATAACACAGAGAGTTGAAGTTAGGCTTGGATGGACAAAGTACTTAGAGAAGCGTTGTTATCGAGTATCTACTACCTACACATGAATCGCAGATCGGTATAAGTTATTACTTAGCTTGCTTTAGTACATTTTTCATAATTGAATAGGACAATCATGTTGCCAAATGTTTCCAAAGATCCGATTGTTTGATTTAGAAAATGAAGCTGAAGCGGATACAAGAAATGGTGATAAAATGAATAGCTCATCCTCTTATTAGCATACTTATGTTCGCTCATTTTCAAAGAAAACAGATAACAGCGTCAAATATGACCTTGAAAACCTTGAATCCATGTTGAGATTAACATAGAATATAGTGTCTCTGTGTTTTGGGACTCTAGATGTGACTATATGTTGATTATTGGGTTGATCCCTTGGGGGGTTATTTTCAAACATGTTATGTTCACGTAGTTATATTCTTATCTTACCAAAGGTACTTCCTATACGTAGCCTATGTCAGGGAGCATACTTAACAGGAGAAAAACACTGGTGGTAAATAGGTCTTTCCGTTAGCATCTCCGATCCTAGAGTTGGGATTACTCCATTAGGTCTTTCCGTTTTTGAGGCGGCCGGCAGTGGACCTACTTACCTTGCTTGTGGACCAATAGCTGAGATGACCTTGTTCTAGTGCTTTCCTTAATGCTATCAAGACGATTGGTTATGCCCGTCAAAGGACCTGAACTGAAACTATTACATCCAGCCTCATCAGTGCTTTCTTTTTCACTCCACAGTTCTAATTGACAAGTCAACAGAGAAGATGCAACTTAAGAGAATGAAATGAGAAAGTTCGGATCTTACCATACGCAATTTTAAAGCTGAAATCAAGCTATAACTTCAAGTGAAAGAGGGAAAGTGCTTATGCAATTTTTGAGGACAAGTGAGCCGAAAGTCTCAAAACTTGTCGTGAAAATACAATTAAGTCTTAAAATTTTCAAATATTAAAATTAAGTCATAACGTCTATCAAGTCTTCCCATTAAGTCTTTATAATTTAACTAATGGAAATGCTGACGTGGCTTTACAATTACTTTCTTAAGACGTGGTGCCAATGTGCCTTTGCATAAATTGCTTTGGATGGACAATTCAATCATTTTTGTCCTTTGAGGATACGACATTAATCCTCTCATACCTACTAATTGGTGTGCTTGAGATGCATTTCCTCTGGCTCTCGAAAAAGACATTTTATGGAATGGATTAAAGGGGTCTATCATCCTCCCAATAACGAAAAAATGTATCACGGTGGTTTTCAAGAAGGGTTATCTAGACGTAGGTTTGCTTTTTGTCAAATTAACCTAATTTAAGTGGAGTCTCAACTATCAAGTGTCACGTCAAGAAAAAAATTTGGAAACTTTCTGAAAAAAGAAAAGAAAAAAAATTATTGTTCATCTTCTTCGCTGAGTGTAGCCATAAATGCTTGTCACTGGAGCTACTTTGTCAAGCTCAGGCATGGCTACTCGAGGCCGCTCAAGTTTTGTTGAGCTCGCAACCATGGCCACTCAAGCATTTTTTAGCTAAGTTATTACGAGATTTTGTGGGATCACTGCCTCTTACTCTAAAAACTTAAGCTTTTGGGTTGATTTTCTTACGTGGTATCAAATCTTAAGCTGTTAGATAAATATGTGATTTTTAATCCCTTACATATAAGTTGAATTTTGATCTAAGTCTAAAATGTGAAAATATATATTTGGAAAGCAAGCAAATAGAGGCTTAAAAAGATTTGATTCAAGATCTCTTACTCTGATATAATATGAGATTTATGAGACCATAAACTTGTAAGTTGGATTTTCTTATAGTTATAATCAAATCTCAAACAACATAATGTCCCGCTTTTTATCCTTCCTTTCTTCGTTCGCTTCACATATTGCTTCATAACACAAACCAATCTTGTACGCATATCCACCTACAAATTCGGAAGCAACATTTTTGTCCAGAGATATTATTCCCTTTTTTGGTACTCTAGCCATTTCGATGTTACTCACCGCAAAAAACACTCGGCTTTGTTGAAGCTTCATGGCCACTATTAGGGAAAAGTGTCATAGAAGTTCTAAACTTATTGTATTGATATCAATTTAATCCTAAACCTTTTAATTATACCAATTCAGTCATAAACATTTTAATTATGTCAATTTAGTCATAAATTTTTTGAACTAGTGTCAATTAACTCATAAGTCTTTTAACTTAGCGCCAATTTAGTCATTCTAGTTAATTTTAGCCGAATTTGCTGACGTGAACACCGGTTGATTTACATGGCACCGCCAATGCCGATGTGGATAATTCTTAATAATATTTTAATAATTTTTCAATTTTTTAATTATTTTGCTGATTTCTTTTTTCTTTTTTCTCTCACCTTTCTTTCTTCTCCCTTTAGACAGTGGCCAACCATCGGCCATAGGCGATGGCCAACCATGGGCTATGGTTGGGCAACTGGCCTCACTAGGCCATGGTAAGGTCAAGTCCTATTGAGAGTCAACCTTGCCAAATCTAGCCTAGGAGAGGGCTCCCTCCACCAAATTCAACAAGGCGACCTCGCCTAGGCTAGAACTGAAGAGGCTGACCCTCACTAGGGCTCGACCTCGCCATGTCGAGAAGGGCCAACTCACTCGGCCATGGTCAAGACCATGGCCGTGGCTAGCCACCGTCTAAAGGAAGAAGAAATGAAGGAGAGAGAAAAAAAAAAAGAAATCAAAAAAATAATTTAAAAAATCAGAAAAATAAAAATAAAATATTATTAAAAATTATTTACATCAGTGTTGATGGTGCTAAGTAAACTAGTTGATATTAATGTCAATGAAATTCGGTCAAAATTAGTCGAAATGACTAAATTGACACCAAATTAAAAGATTTATGACTAAATTAATATTAATTCAAAAAATTTTGAACTAAATTAATACCGTTAAAAGGTTTAGGACTGAATTGATACTGAGCCAAAAGGTTTATAATTAAATTGACATCATTAAATTTTAAGACTAAATTGGTACAAATGCGATAGATTTATAACCTTTTTGACACTTTTCCGCTACTACTACTGTGTTGGACATAATCGACTGCAACGTTGTGTTGGTCGACTACCAATGGATGGTTTTTGCTATCCATAATTAACTGCTTTTTCAAGGGAAATGGTTCAAAGTCCGTTCAAGAGGGACTCTCAATGGATTAATTGCTTTTTCAGGGAAATGGTTCAAAGTCCGTTCAAGAGGGAGAAGTACATCCGAGATCAATGGACAAGTTCGTCAAAGAGCTCGTGCAAGCATGGCCACCGTAGCTTGCTAAGCTCATGAAAAGTGTAAATAAATTCTTAAATTTATTGCATTAGTGCTAATTTAATCTTAAACTTTTTAATTGTAACAGTTTAATCCTAAATTTTTTGACTTAGAGCCAATTTAGTCATTTTAATTAATTTCATATTGTTGATGTGGATGTCGATCACCATGGCATAATCAGCATTAGCATGAACACTTTTAATAATTTTTTAATAATTTTCTATTTTTATTTTATTTTTTCCACCTCTTTTCTCGCCATCCACCGAAAAAAAAAAAAAAAAGAGGAGGAAAAAGGAAAAGAAATAATAAATATTATTAAAAAAAGTCCGAATCGTGCCAATCATGTCATGTAAGCCAATTGATGTCCACATTAGTAATATTCATCCTAAGTTAGCTGCAATGACTAAACTGATTCTAAATCAAAAGATTCAAAATTAAATTGATATAATTAAAATGTTTGCAACCAAATTAGCATCAATGTAATCCGTTTAGGATTTTCGAACATTTTTCCCTACCATGCTCAATGAAACTCTAGCAACCATGGCCTGGAGCTTAGAGAAGCTTGAGTGGCCATGGCTTTAATGAAGCTCAAGTGGCCATGGCCAAGCGCGATGAAGAAGATGTTATTTTTCCTCCTTTTTTCTTTTGAACTTTTTTTCTGATGTGGCCAAATTTTCTTTGATTTTAGGAATTAAGTAGTGTTTTCGTTATCAATCCACATCCGACTTGCTCACCAAATTCATTTTGAAATTTACGAGAGTACGAAACAGATCAAATTTAAAATTGGATGAATTTGTCTCTCTTTTTCTTCCCCTAAATGTTTCTCGAACGTAGCATAGGCATCGAGGGAAAAGGACGAGGATTAGCTTGCTTGTTAAAATCTGCTCGTAGTGTATTTATTCGATGAGAATGGGGTCACCACAAAAGGACATATCTCGTACATCCATATCAGGGGCATCAGATCTGGATCATGTCAATTTTGTTGCCTGCCATTATAATTGTCACTCACTGGGAAATCTAGTACCTAAGATTTTACTAGGATATGCCTCCTTTCTCACCAGGCAATATCTAGGTTCATGGGATTCCCCTCTTTCCGGTCGTATGCCTACTCCACCTTTGACTCTTGTTTTTTTTCATTTTTGTTTCTTTCATAATTTAAGTTTCTTTGTTTTCTGCTTTTCTTGGATAATATTTATTGAAAATATAGAACATACACAAAGGGAATTTTATGCATGGGATTTTGTTGGCCGTTGATTTGAGAATTATAGCAGCCTCCTCAACCAATCTCATTCGTCCAAACAGTTTTCATATCCTACCATTGTTGAGGTGATTGTTGAGATGGGAAGAGTTTCAAATGACCATAGAATAGGGTTGCTGCTATGAACCCCTAATCCGTGAGCAAGTTCCTCAAACTATGGTCTACTTTTTCAAATCTTAATCGATTCTCTAATCTCTTACGATTTTACCTATGGTTTGTTATGCGCGAGAGTTGCATGGAGCTGCGACAGAAAGTAATTGCACAAATAGAATGAAGCAAGAAGGGAGAAGCCGAAGGTAGTTAATGAAATGAATTGTATTTCACTTGTCTCTAGGAGATTACACACAGAGTTCTCTACTTTGCTCCTGCTAAGCGAATATGGTAATTTTTTCAACCACGTTGCACTCACTCTTAGCCAAGGCCAGGTCCACTCATTGACATCCATGGTATCCAAAATTCACTCAAGATTGACTCGTGAGCATCTTTTTAAAACGTCAAAGAGCATATCTCTTCTGGATACGATGGGGAGGAACTTTTGAGACCCTCACGAGATTGTGCAACAGCCAGTCCGAGTAAGATTTCCATTACGGACGTGTTGGAACAGTTGAGCCTCTAGCGTATCATTTCACGCCCTTCCTTTGATATAAAGAAGAAAAAGGGAAGGGAAAGGAGGGAGGATATTCTGCAGACATATTCTGTCGATATACTAATCTCTTATTTACCATATACTTGACCTTTTCTGTGAGCGATGTACTTATCATGACCTCATCTGTCGCCATTCACCACTGTGCAAAACCAGTTTTCCCCACCGCCTAAGTCATCCCGTGTCGTGGAGTCCGAGATATATATATCTCATTGCCTGAGCCAACTCCATAGCCAGAGCTTTCACCCATAAAGCACACTCCACGGGGGGAGAGAGAGAGAGAGAGAGAGGGAGAGGAAGCGAGAGAGCGAGATGGACAGCATGGAAGATGATGAGAAGCTGGTTCAGATGGTACAAGACTTCATTGAATCTGATGACTACCCATCATCACCACCGTCGTCATCGTCGTCGTCGTCATCTTCCGCCCAGCACTTGCAAGCCTCTGATAACCAACGCCACTCCTATTACTTTGCTTTGAGGGTATATGCACCTGTTTTATCATTAAGTCTTCTTCTTTTCCGTGTTTGCATGTGTGTTTCTGAACTGAATTGTTTTTTTTTTTGGGGGGGTTCAGGATGTGCTTGAAAGCGGAACCGGAGCTGAGGTTGATGTTCTCAAGAGCCTGTTGAAGCACATGAGGCGCAAGAGGGACGCAGAGAAGACCACGGGCTTGAAGAGATGGTTGATGATGAGGCTGAAGATGGACGGCTTCCACGCTTCTCTCTGCCACACTTCTTGGGCCACCTCCTTCTGTTGCCCCGGCGGTGGGTCTCTCTCTCTCTCTCCCCCTCCGCCGGCAAACTCCCCATTTAGGGTGGTTTAGCACAAAATCAGTCTGCCCAACAGTAAAAAGATGTGTGAATTAACACAAATCTGGAAGAGTGTGTCATGAATTTTCATCTTCCAAGCTTGGAGAAGTAAGCTAAATATGAACTAGTTCATCTTATGTTTCTCTCTAATATTCAAACAGGGGACTATGAGTACATCGATGTGTTGATCAAAGACGAGGATGGTCATAAGAATCATCACGAGCACCATCAAATGAAGAGGCTGATAGTGGACGTGGACTTCAAGTCTCAGTTCGAAGTGGCGAGGCCGACACAGAGCTACAAGGAGCTCACAGACACGCTGCCATCGATCTTCGTTGGGG
The DNA here is from genome assembly GCA_014182365.1 of Eucalyptus tenuipes. NCBI lineage: Eukaryota > Viridiplantae > Streptophyta > Magnoliopsida > Myrtales > Myrtaceae > Eucalyptus > Eucalyptus tenuipes. The sequence goes on from CM024544.1 coordinate 45,201,113, forward strand.
ACGAGGTCAAGCTCAACCGGATCATTTCCCTCCTCTGCTCAGCGGCCAAGGAGTCGCTCCGGGAGCGAGGCCTTTACTTACCTCCATGGAGGACCACCACTTACATGCTCTCCAAGTGGCTCTCCGAGAGCCGTCTCAGAGACCCTGTGTCGAGAACCATCGGTGCTGCCGGTGGCGCTTCAATCACAGGCAACAGAAAAGATGGTGACCATGGGCGCAAGATCAAGAATGGTGCTTCTTTCTTGCCTAAGTCTATGGTGAAATCCAACAAGGGTGATCTGGGTAATCGTGGGTCTGGCCTGTCTAGCCAATTCTCGAACATGAGCATCAACTGCTGCTGATTTAGAGTGCTTAACTAGGACTTTTGATGCTTTGATTTTGGAAAAGGAAGCGGTCCAAGATTTGGGCAAATTTTGGGTGAGTGAGTGAGTGATTTATGTCGAGGTGAAGAGGGAAAACGTAATCTATTTTTGTTGATGAAGAGTTGATGGATATCGAACCGATTATTTTCCCACGCTAATTGGTGAATAGCCTTTCTTCAGTTGTCTAAATGATTTATCTATCCGAGACAGAATTCTCTGTCCTAATAATTCAATGCTTTATTTCTTTTTATTTACCAAATAATGTATATAACCTATAGTGCCTTTTGAGTGTATTTATGCCGTTAATGAAAGGGGTACGAAAGGCATGCATAAAGATGGAGGAAATGAACGAATGGGGAGAGGGTGGAGTGGGCATGATGAGATACTATATTTGTATATATCATCATAAAGAGAGAGGGAACATTATTCCACTTCCCTTCGATGGGAATTTAGGTAAGAAGATATTATATTTGACCAAATGATGGGCTCGATATTTATTTTTATTTTTTAATAAAAGAATCATGCTAGTTTTGACTGGAGCAGACCTTTCCTTGTAACCAAATTGGTTGAGATCATTGCTATATCGATTTAACTCTATATTGTTCATACTTCATTGACATTTAAGTGGGAAACAGTTGCAGAATGTAGGTAAAATTCCAATGATTTGAAGGGGGGCCAGATGAATATCGGGCTTGATATTTTGTTAGAAAGATGCACATAAAAGTTTTATGAGATAAATTAAAATGCTTAGCCCATAGTATTCAATGTATTTTTAAAATATGCAGAGGTTTTTATTTCAACCAAGTCGAAGCCAAGACTAGATTCAACTATCACACGATTCAAATTTTGTTAAGTTTGGAAAATTACAAAAAATAAGATGTAGAACCAAACGTAAGTTTTGTAATTAGTCAAGCCATTAGGCTACAGCTATAAGCAAGGATGAGTGATTCCAGATTCTGTATAGGTTCCACCTATAATCTATAACCTACCCGTTAAAACAGATTCCTTATATTTTGGAACCCGAAACCTATCCTATCACAAGTTTACCAAATTCAACTTGTATTCAATTCATAATGAATCATCACTTTTAATGACCACCACTTGTTGCCATAATCCACTAATCGCAAATTATATTTAAGCACACGAAGAATACGAAAATGTTAATAGTAAAAGTCTCAGTTATAAATGGAAGTTCATATTAGTGGTTTCAAATTATATACTCATTATTTGATACAATGGACTATTGTGAGATCACGCGAAAACATAGATTAAGAAAAACACAAATTCTTGTTTCAAATTCTAGATTCCAGATTTCAGGTTCCACCTATCTAAAATTTAAAACCTATCTGTTAAAACAAGTTCCCAAATTTTTTAAACTTGTAATTTGCTCTGCATATCTTGGAACTTAGAACTGAACAGGTTCCTACTAGTCTGGTTCTTCGATTCTAGGTTCTATCTTATAACCATGCTCAACCTTAGATGTAAGCCTTAGTTTTGCAATCTGATTAGACTGATGCAAAGTGGACTTTCCAAACATAGATTTGACAATCATTGGAGTTCCCAAACCAAAGACGCATCCCCCCTCCATTTACTATAATATCAAGATTTTCTTTGCTGAAAATCATGAACACATGTGCTCAAAAGACTTGCGAGATGGCTTAATTAAAGCCTTCTCTCATGGGAAGACGTGATTCACTTACAAAATAATAACTTGGTCCGACGAGGGCGGGAAGTGATTGCTGATGCTAGAGGTCTTAAACGAGGAGTGTCTCCCGATAGGCTTCTAGGATAGCAAAAGCAGCAGGAATGAATTTGAACAAGAGGAGAGTATTCCTAGATTATATATGTAAATTGGAATTTAACACATAGATGAAACGACAATGTTTAAAATTGGAACTCAAATGTTAAGTATGCTCGGGTGAGAGCACTACTAGAATAAATAACCTCTTGGAAAAGTACCTCCCTAAATGCCAAAGAACAAATTCTCAAGGCTAATGATGGGATGGATCAAAACAGATAATATCTAGAGTGAGTTAATTCAGAGATAGCATATATAGATTGAAGCAAGGTTTTGCATACAAAAGGGATGTAATCAAGATTTATACAGTGGATTAGATGGATATAATGATTACAAGATTCATTTGCAAGGTTCGAATTTGGAGCACTATAAAAGAAGAAAACTTGGAGAGAAGTCACATAGTATTTTTTTTATTTTTTTTTTTATGTTCTACTCTCTCTCTCTCTCTCTTAGACTTTTAATTTGCCTATTTGCAAAGCGTATGAGTTAAACCACGCACTTGAAACTAAATGGCCCCATCCCACTCCATTCCCTTATGGATAGAAGTGACGCAATTGACAAGCATAAAGCAAGAGAAATTGAACATTATCTAGAGGGTTTTTAGTCCATCCTTTCTATGAACTTGTAATACTCATTTGAGTGTTATTTCTAAAAGTTAGTAAGAGTAACAAACCCATTTATAGACACACGAGAGAGTGATTGTACTTAGGGAGAATGATTTGTTTATGTGAGAGAAAGTTCATGATGGATCCTGTGTAATCACTAGAAATGCGTGTGTTTATAGTTGGTGGAGTGTATTCAACTAGCCTATGCATACAGGGTGTGAGAGCACATATTAGAGGGTTCCGTTAGTGACATGATCTATAGGACGGTTGTTGCATGAGTCTAGTTTTGTGCGAGAGAAGCTTCTACACCTGGCTAAACTCTTGGCTAAACTAGCGAAATTCAGCCTATTTGAGCTATTATAGTTGGAAGGAAGGACGTAGACACGAGGTGTTGAACCCCTATAAGTCTTAATTGCAATTTCTCTTCCTTGAACTCTTTGACTGTGGCTATTTATGCCTTTAGTTCACATAACGTGTAAAAGGAGCATTTTTGTGCTAAATTGGTTATACATAATCAGTTTGCACTTTCTTGCCCCTCTTGCTTCTTCTTCTTTTCTTTGTTTTTTGGCTTAACAGGTAAGAAGTTCATTCCCAGTCCTTAAAATTGTTTATTTTTCTGACCAAATTCTTGAATTTCTGATTTGCCTAATCAAATTCTCAAATATGGATGACTTTCCTCACCTGAAGTGGACTTTTACCTTTGTTATTTTTTGGTTGTTTTCTTTGAAATTACATACATACCTAGCTCTAGCGGCATTTCCATTTTCGCACCCACAAAACTACCACCCCATAACTTTCTTTTCTACCTTCTGCCGTCAATATGCAATGTGAATAAATCATCGGATCAAAATACCCAATAAGCATTAGCTCTCATTGAAGTTATAAAAAGTAGATTATAATGAGAAATTCACTTCGTCCAAGTTCTAAGCGACTTAAATCATGAGGTCTAGAAATACTTATTGCGATAATTCGGTCATCTAAATTGTTGCATCCTTGTTTGAAAGCTTTTATAGCTACTGTTAGCTTGATATGTATAATTGTATATATTCAACTGTTTCTAAGATATATACACACAAAGTACTCTATCCTTGTTTTTTTTTTTTTTTTTGAGCAGAGTATTCTATCCTTGTTGATTTATTCCTTTTAAATTCATCCGGAGCAATTTTTTTTTTTTTTTTTTTTGGGTGGTTTCCAAGATAAACTATTTTATAGGAAATTTGCAACATCATCTAAGTTCTCAGAGCATCTGCACCCTAACTTACGTATGGGGATTGATGATCAGAAGTTCAAGACAGATTCTGTCTGATCCCAATAGTCCCTGGCAACCCCCACAAAATATATTATAGCACGTAGCCATAGGGCCAGAACACCTCAAGCTACATCATCAACCATATCCAGAAAGAATAATATCGAGACAAAGGCAGCCAATAAGAACAATAGAGGCATGGGAATTCCACAGGAAAACCACTGGCCATGGGGAAACAAGTGGCGTAAAACAAGGGGGAAGGGAGAAAGCAAGAGAGAGGAGTCTCTGTCTCTGGTGCGTGTAGATGCAGTGTGCTTTTGTCAGATATGAAAAACTGCAGTTTCTTTCATTTCTTCTGCCGAATCTGGCCTTGTCTTGTTGCTTTAAAGTCGATGCTGATTTGACAAGAGACGAACATAAATTACTTGGTCTCTTCGAAGGGCGCAAAGATCACGCGAAAGCAGAAAAAAAAAACACAGAGAGCCTACTTCAACAGTATTGCAAGAAGTGACTATTATCTTCCATTTATATGTTTAGAACTTAATGTTTTATGACTAATAGAGACTTGATAAATTTCCCTCAAAATCCGTAACATACTGAGGAACAAGTATTGACACGCAAGCACTTTCATTTTTATTCGTATTGTTAATCAGTTCCAAATATATATATAAATTCTATCTTCCATACTTAAAGAGAGATGGAAAACACAATTGAGAGTATTTCAACATTTTTTTTCTTGAATTGGCATTTATGCTTTCATTAGCTATATATTTAAAAATTAAACCTTTATTTACCATAAACACTTAAAACTTTGTGAAAAACAAAATGCAAATATGATATGTCAGGTCTTTTGATTTTATTTTTTTTCCATTGTGTTCATTGACATAAGAATGTATTTTTCATTCTTGAATTTTATAGAGAAAATAAATAAGTAGTAAAACAAGCAAATCCCAATACTAATAGAGTAATATCGAGGACAGCTCCCCAAGCACTGCAAGATGCATCTTGGTAATTTATTTACAATGGTGAAATGAGAGCTCATAAGAAATTCTTGTAGATATGATGAGTAATTTGACATTATGATCGTGACCATTATTTCGCCTAAAACTGAGAAAAGGGCTTTCTCTGTTTCTCATAGTGATATATATGTACCTTTTTGAATTACTTGCTAGGCAACTTTTATTTAGCCTACTAAATTTGAAATTTGTGTACCGCAATGATGTGGAAATCCATGAAATCGTTTCGAATAGGATATCGGGAACCTAGATATATATGTGTGCGCGGGCGCATACAAAGTGATCAATTTTTCCTTGCTAAAGTCTATGAAGAAAAAAATGGTTGTTGACAACTTTAATGTTATCTTATCTTGAGCACTTGGGTGAATATTTCTTATTCTATCATGTGAAAACATATTCACGATATCAATGAACAATTTATATCATCATAATTTGGGTTGAACTCTTAATTTTTATTTTTTCCACAATAAAGTTAGTGTTCCCTTACCTAGATCAAGTAGAGGTCAACGCCCGTGCTCTATATATGGTGATGCCATCACCTGCCGCCACCGGCCAACGCCAGCGCGAAGGAGATGCCATTGTCCATCGAAGGCCCTTGCCCTCACTAGTCACTAGACATCAGTGAAGGTTGACAATTAATCCTCGTTGCTTTTGCCAGTGTTGCAAGGGCGAAAGGAGTTGCCCGTCATGCATTTGACTGAGGGGACATATTACGTAAATCCTACGTGGTAAGTTATTGCCACATCAGCTAATCACATCAACAAAACTAATGGTAGGTTTCTAATCGTGGAAAAAAGGAAGTTAGAAAATTTGATCGCACAAAAAAAGTTAGGGAGTCAATGGTGTGTATATAACAAGAGTTATGGGTTCACTAGCACATTAAAACTTGTTACATGAAACTAGTTTTGCCACTCACATAATTATCCCAAAAGATTGCGCCATTGTTCACCATGTCAACATGTCATAAAATTATGCATTAAAGCTTAATTGGACCATGCTACTCATTCTATGATATGTAAATTTTGATTTTCGTAAGATGTACTAGACACATCTAGAGGTGCTTTATCAAATATGCCAATGCAATGACTTCTGCTATCATTTTTTAAATTAGAAAAAAAAACTGTTGCATTTAAAAGATAAGTTCCACTATAAAATTTTCTTTTCTTTTCTTTTGTTTCAGAAAATTCTATGTGATATGTCTGAAAAGATAAGAAAATGAAAAGAAAAGTAAGATGAAATCCCCATCTTAGTATAAGGTTTTAAGAGAACAAATCCCGGCCTAAGCAACTTGAACAAATTTAGGCATCGTATTTATATTTGTGTAGTATATCAGATTAATAAGATATGGATGATCAATTGGCAAAGGTAAAATTTCTTCATTCCCGATTGGACACCATTGTCAAGAGAGGCCACCTCATGAAAGAGCTCCAGCGACCAATGAAAGGTGGAGGCCAAGAAAAGAAAAATCAAAAGGTGCCTTAGCGAATGGAAAATTTTGCCAACGAAAGGGAAATTGATGGCGACAATTGGAAGAATCCACGATCAAATTGTTATTAAAAATAATCTTCGATTGCCTCATTTACTTTATATATACAGATTATTGAGGAATCGTGTCCCTGTCCATCGTACAACCATTATGACATTATTTACTTGTTAGAATAAACAAATGAAAGATACCCATCAGTCACCATTTTAGACCATAGGTACAAATCAATCAAATGTTATCATCTTTTGGCGACAATTTTGTCAATGCCATGCCAAAAAGGATAATTTCGATGAAATTACCTTGAATGTGACTTAAATCGATATCAGCTATCCATATATAAGTAAAGTGATATGATGGTACGTATGAATAAATCCAGATGTGATATCATTCATCAATAGGAGAGATTTTTAATTGGAGGAAGAAAGGGTGACTACATAAATCTCGGAAAAATATAGCATTCATTGCTAAGAATCTAATCTTACAAATAACTCAAAGTCATTAAGAATCTAATCTTTGACCTAGTTCTAAAAACAATTATTATAACATAAGCGAAGCGAATATTTTGTACAATTTAACTCGGACAGATTTGGCTCCATATACTGCATAAATTATGCACTATAACAAGACTATATATAATGCAATAAAGGAATCAGAGGAAAAGATCAATAAAAAAGAGTTTGGAGAGATGTTGCGTCTAAGCATAGATAACATAAAAATAGTATAAGAGAGGATATACATTATAAACATGTCAATCCCATGAGTTAGTTATATTTAGTAAATGTGTTATAAATATGTTTGGAATGATAAAACCCAAAATAATATGAATGTTAATAATGAGTTGATAACTTATTTAGGCTTAACTCATTTTTATAACTCTCTCTTCACTGTCTCTCACCTTCATTCAATCTAGCCTTTACTCACTTTGCACTCTCACCTTAGTTTGGATATGAGTTTTCTTAGATTTGATTAAATATAGAAATATTTCAGCAATATGGGTTCGAGTTGACTATGAGTCACTAGATTTGTAGTATATGGAAATAAGTCAAGAACAGTCTAAATGAGCCAATTTGGATCGGGTTTTTTTAACTCAACCCACGCTATTTGAAGGGTTTAATACATCACGCAAGAAAATTGTCTAAAACTTTTAGAAAATCATACTCTTTTCCTTTGTCTTAAATTTAATACTCTTGTGAAATGCGACTAATTTTATACAACACATTTTAAATTAACAATATATATGTATATATTATATGGCTAGCTAGTTACACTAGCATATATTCACAAACATATCTATACATATTTCCGTAGAAAAAAAATCACGATCTGAACTGGATAAAAAATGTACATAAATTACATCACCTTGAAGTATTATGACATCAAACCCTAAAAATCTTATGATTCTTTCTTCTCTCAAGGACAATTCGACTGCATCAATGGTTTTGAAATATTCTTTCATTTCCAACTTTAACTATATATATATAAGTGATAATGAATTAGAACTTAGTTTTTTGCGTGATTTAATTTCCTAGAACGTTGACCATTGCCCGGCATTAGCCCACCCAAGCCCAAATTTAGCATTGCTTTTTTTATTTAAGGATGGGTGGCTTCGGCCCGACAAATTCTCGGCCCATATTGGCCTATTATGGCCCGAACCGACCCGGCCCGGCCCGGCCCGTCATTCGAGCCGGCTGGCTTAGCCTAAAACCACCTCAAAACCCCTCTTTTCGCTCCCTCTTCCGACTTCCGTCGTCGAAATCCAGAGGCCGCTCCATCTCCGCCTCCTCCGGCCGTCGCCGATCGGACGCCGGTACGTGTTTCCTCCTTCTCCTGATCTTCGCGCGTTCGTGGGTTTTCCTGGGGTTGTTTTGGGAATTCGTCGTTTGCTCGATGAGTTGTCCGTCCCGTTTCTCCTCGCCGCTTTCTGGTCGATTCGTCGGGTCCGGGGCTGGAGCACACCGCGAGTCGAAGGCGGGTTCGAACTGTCCGCGCGAGATTTCCCACGTTTCGGTTTGCTGAGATCGAGATGGGTTTAGATGAATCCGCTTACTTTCGCGATAGCTGAGAGCGGGTTGTGGAGAACTGTTAGATGAAGTTGAAATTTGGAAAGGAAGAAGCCCCTGAAATGATGAACTTGGCCCAACCATATTGTCATTCTTTCTTTTCTTTTCTTGTTCTTGTTGGGGTGGTTATAGTGTTGGGAAAGCTTCTGTTTTGATAAATTCTTGAGGATTCATGCTTACTGTGTCTACAGTCTTTTCGCCAGAAATGACGAAGTTTAGGAAGCTTGGTAGGCCTGCTGCTCACAGAATGGCCATGCTGAGGTTTTGTTTGCAACCCTGTCCTAAAGATTTGAATTTGAACCTTTTGGGCTTGTAAAGGTTTTTCATTTGATGGAATTATTCGGGTGAACAGGACAATGGTATCGCAGTTGGTGAAACATGAGCGCATCGAAACCACTGTGGCTAAGGTAAGTTTCTGTACGATTCGTTTTTGCATCTATGGAGTGCTTGACAATGATTACCATTTGAACTGCATATTTCTGATTGATCTTTGAAAATGCAGGCCAAAGAGGTCCGGCGGTTAGCTGATAATATGGTACAATTTGGTAAAGAGGTAGGATCATGTCATTATTCTGTCGCCTTTGATGATGATAGATTTACAGTTACCCCTTTAGGACATGGTTTTTAGGTTGTAGCCAATAATATTGTTGTTCAATGCCTTGAGATGTTATGGGAGCTTTATTAATCAATGTTGGACTCTAATTTTTGGCAATAGTTCACCTCTTGGTGCATTTTTGGAGTTGATAAGAAAACTTTGCTTCATTCTCATCGTACACTCAAAAGTGGGGTTAGGTTAGCCTTTTGCCATCACAGTTCTACTGCTTAAGCACTTGCTGGTGGCTGGTTCAATCTGGATACTGAAGATGTTACCTGTCTAGATGTTAGGTTGTTGAAAAAAAAAAAAAAAAAAATCAGAACTTGAATATCTGGTATTGTAGTGCTCAACTTATCTGAAAGTATACTAGTTGAAATACTTTACATTGATTGGTACTAAACTTGTAATATGGGATATTAGGGCCAAAGGGCTTGACGTTTCTAAATTGCGAGCACTCGTCTTTTGACATTGTTTCATTTTTTTACCATTTTGTTTATTATCATTAAGATCAAATATTGAAACTCTGACGGGAGACATTTTTTTGACATAATTGTAATGGCTCAGCTCTTGCATTGATTAAATTTCAACATTCAATTTTTGAGATTGGTACTACGATTTTACTGTTCAAACTTTGACAAGTAGGATGTTCATGTGATATTTCTGTTTGTATCTTGACTAGATATTGTTGAAGTGATAAAATTGAAAGAATATTGAAAGTTGAGTGTTTTGCTAATTCAAAGTGAAGTTCCATGGTAAAAATGAAATACTACTGAAAGTTTAACAATTGACAAAGAGTTTTACCTTAGTGTCTTGGGTATGCATCTTCATACACTTGGTAGTATTGTCCTATCCTATTTGACTATCTCTACCATCAGTCAAGTGAAATTTTGTGCTGATTTTATTTTAGTTTGACTGATTGGCGCTTTTGCGATACTTGTTATATTTTGCCAGGGTACCCTTCATGCTGCTAGGCAAGCAGCTGCTTTTGTGCGAGGAGATGATGTCCTTCACAAACTATTCACAGAACTGGCCTATAGATACAAGTGACTATATCTCATTAATCTTTCATCCCTTCATTTGTCATGAACCTTACCCTTTTCAATAAATGTGAACACAGAGATCGAGCTGGTGGATATACGAGACTTCTTCGAACTCGCATTCGAGTTGGTGATGCTGCACCCATGGCTTATATTGAGTAAGGCCATAATTCTATTTCTTGCTTATGAAGTCTGTGGAATGTATTAAACCTGTCTTCCACGCTGCCATCTCATGAGCTAGAATAGGCTGTGTAGGTGGATTAATAATATCCGATATATGTATCTAGTTTGATCTAATGGCTATATAGTTTCTTATGACAGAGAGAGGGAGTTCAAGGAGTCGTTAAGCGGAACAATATGAAACTTCGACATCAGTTTCCTGTGTTTCCTGTGTTTTGAGGGGAGAGGAAAAGAGAGAGAGAGGTGGGGAGGGTAGATAGATAAAGAAGCTTTTAGATGTATAAACCAGGAGGGAAGAAGAAAAGTTCATTCCTTATTTGGGGAAAGATTGAGGGTATTATCTCAAGCATGTTTTTGAGTGAGGATGGACCACCCTTCTAATGAGTTTATTAGTGGATGTTTGAGGAAGCTTCACGCGTGCTCATTGAATACCCAGTGAAAAGTGATCCGAATTGATTGAGTTTTTTCAATCGTGATGTCACTTTGGTGATTTTTTCGTGTGCATTCTCAGGGGGTTATTCGATGTCTTAACTGGTTATATATTTTGCTGAATGATGTTTGAACAGGTTTATTGACAGAGAAAATGAACTTAGACAGTCAAAGCCTCCAGTCCCTCAACCTCCACAGAGACCTCCTATGGATCCCTGGACAAGATCGAAGCTTTGCAAACAGTTTGCACCTCCTAAAGAGGAAAAATTCTCTGAGCCTGATGCATAAACTCGGGAGAGGCCACTTGATAGTCCTTTATTTATCAAGTAAAGGGATTCCTTTACCCCTCATAATCTGTCATTGGCCATATAGATCAAGGGGAACCTTTGTGCTGTTTACTTTTGTGCTCTGTATTTGAGTAGTGGCTGTGGAGGCGATAATGATAAGCATCTTCATTCTCCAGAGCATCAAGCAAACATAGGCTTGTACCACCGTCAATTCGATCATTCGATGGTTCTAGGATGCCTTTGGTGTTTCGATTTATATCATTTGCTTTTTTGGGTGCTGAGGTCTATGCTTCAGAATGAAGAATTTTTAACTGCTCATTGAGCCTTGTTCCGCGGCTGCCATTCATGAATAAATTTAATACATTCATTCCTCTATCTTTTGGGCTGGAAGAAACCTTCCCTTGAAATTGTGCATAATTTATATTGTTAGCAGTGTCAGGTCATTCAGCCAGGATTGATTGCCAAACTTTGGGTTTCATAAGCAGAAAACTTGCATCTTCATGGGTTTAACATGTAAGGCTAGAGAAGCTTAAGTGCATTTAATCGGCAAAAAGAGAACGTACTTGCTGAAAGGGATGTGGGGCTGCGCATGCTTGTAAGTACTTGATGTTGATGAGCTAATTGGCAGCTTCTCTCTCTCTCTCTCTCTCTCTCTCTCTCTCTCTCCGTGCAGTCAATAATTATGAAGAGGTTCCTTCAAGCTTTATCTTTTTCCCGTTGGTTATCCTTGAAGTTACCATTAAGTATCGCTTAAGCGTGATTTAGATGCGTTAATCTTGCCGATTTAGTTGCTCTTTTGGCAACTAATAAGACCAAACTCTATGTAGCACTTTTTCATGTTTGGTTGTGATGTGGAATTAAGAGGAGGATCCGGACGAATGTTAGGAGAGGAATAGCAAACTATTTCTCGTCTTGTCAGAAAACTCTCCTTGAATTCACCAAGTAGACCAACCAAGTATTATTAAACATTGGGCTTATCATAAGCCAAAAATCTCCCAACAGACACCCATGTTTTCTAGGTATATTTCGTTTTTCTACGTCTTAATAAGTGGTCCAAAGAAGCCACATCAAACCAAATCTCAACATCAACATGAAAATAACAAAAAACCAAAAACAAAAGATGGGCATACCAATCAAAGGGTGAATAACGGAATAAAAATAATTTATACTCTATCCTATTTATATCTACATTGGATGTGGAAGTGAAACATTGGTGGAAAAATCCCTTGCTTTTGCTTCAGAATGTATGCATCGACAGCTGGAAGGACTCCACAGAAAATCTATTCTTTCCATTTTGGTCGGTTTGCTTCGCTTCAACGACAACATTCATACTCCGTCACATCTCCATTTATACTATCTTCGTACTTTTACAGACATATGATTTTTTTTTTTGTTTTATTTATACGAAATATAGTAGTAAGACAAGTGCATGGGATGGAGTAACGGAGAGATACGTAGCGATGAGTGCACGGCTTCCATCCTAAAGGGGAGACTTATGATAGCAAAGCTCGGCTCACGTCTGCATCACAAGTGGGCGGTCGGGTCGCTTCCACGTGGACTTCTGATGCTCCCTTTTCCCACGCTTTATGAAGCTTCGAAGCTAATATTCATGGTGGTCAATCTAATGTTTGATTAGTGTATTCAGATTTGTTATAAATAGAAGAGACCAAACTTAATTCTGACTTTTGAGTCACTTCTTTTCTGATTTCTTGGATAATCTTTGTCACACTACAATGCTTAGGTCTTTCGGATGACAAAAGGGAAAGTGAGATGTCCCTTTGGAAAGTGATGCCTAGTGGGTGTCAACCAACTTTAATTTCATTAAACATTCTAATTGTTGTCTTTGACCTCGTTTGTATTCCCTTTTTTCGTTTGGTGAAATTTGATTGCATTATCAGTCTTGATTAATCTTTCAATTTCACCTTAATTTGCCTTTACTTTAGCATCAAGGAATATGGAGCAAGACCAAGAAAGATAAAAATGGTTTCTGTAGTAGTTATCTCTGGTTCTTTCTATTAGGGTTTAATAAGAAAAACCGCAAAAAATAAACAAAAGTTGAAAATATTGGATTACATGGTGAAAAGTTCTCCTTGAAGGTGTCATTGAGGACAGTGATTCAGGAAAACAGGAAAAAGAAATATCTGTAGATAAACACTGACTTGACCTGTAGATGCTCATGCAACTGATATTATTATTCTATAGTTCTTATCCGTACTTATTATAAGCCGAAAAAAGAGGGCAATATGGAGATTTCAACTCTCTCACAAATGACACCACACCTTTACAATAAAAGAGGTATGATTCACAGGAACTTTTAACTTAGCCAAAAAGCATTGACTATAATTATCAATCGGTTTAACAGTCAGCTTTCCAACAGATCGTATGCATCTTCTGCCTATAGCTTTAAGTAAAATAAGAGGTTCGCTCCATCTGGTAAGTAAGATGGGACATGAGTTGACTCGCTTTCCATTGTCAGATGCATCACGAATCATCAACTAATCTGTTCTCTTCAACCTAAGGTAGCAACTACCTCATATGACGGCGATTTTTGTTTTGTGCTTTTGGAGAAAAGAGGTTTAAAGATTAGAGCAACTTATCTTTCCCACTTTTATAAGGATAATTTTTAACCCTTTTTTTTGGGGGAGTTTGGTGGCTTGACACAAGCTGAGAGGGTTAGTGCTTAATCAATTTTTATAGCAATTGCTTCCCTACTTGTTCTCTGCATTTTTTCAAGCTGGCCTGCAAATTCCCCTCCTCTGCAATTTTGTAACGCATTCTCTGCATTTTCTGAATGTGAATCTGTGTTTTAGTCCTAACAACTAACATAAAAGTAGCATGTTTTTCATATTTAATTGTCATTTCAACTATTTCCGTGCGTTAGTGTAACCGCAACTTGCAGTCAGATATCAACTTCGAGAAAATTACACTTGATCTTTCCTTGCCAGGACAAAAGGATAAAGCGGGAGAGAAGTAGGAAAAACATACAGGCAAAAGAAAATAATGAAAAAGTTGGTAACTTGGTATCGATGACGAAGCAGTTTAAAAAACAATGGAAAGCAAAGTGTGAACAAGAATTCAAACAGAGGTCGGATCCCTCTATATTGACCCCACTTGGACCTGTCTCATCTCATTTGCTTCTCCATGTCATTCAGAAGAAACCCTAGAACCACATAGGTTTGTAATCTCTCTCTCTCTCTCAACGTAAATGCTATTGTTCTTGATCCAGTTTCATGTGATGGTTTTTCTTGAATTAGTTCTCCCACTTTATTCATGTAATTTTCAGCGGTCCAGGATTTTCTACTGTAGTTTCTTCTTCTCTAGCAAATTTTAGTCAGGGAAGTGTTTTTGTTACCCCTCTCTTGGCTAGGAATGTGCAATGTTGTGAATGTCACAAAAGGAACTTAATTTGGTTTTTCGTTGAATTGTCTGTACAAAAACAGCTTCTTGACACAACAATCTTCTTGAATTTGAAATGCTTACTCACCCACTTCTTGATTCTGTCATTCTTTCTGCAGTTTTAGTAACATCCATTTATTTTTCGGCTTATCAAATCATCATGGCGAATGCATCTGCCTTAGCCTTCCTCTGACCATGTTTGATGATTCTTCCTGCACTGTCCTGTCGATCAGATGGTGGATTCCCCTGCTTCAAGTAAATCCAGCTGAGAGAAGCAATGGGAAGTTCAGACGATAATCTCGAGATCAAACACAGGTTGTCATTGTCAAAGTGAGTTTCTTCTTCATTCAAATATCAGATTTGGTTTCATTAATCCATGGGGGAGCTACTTAAGGGGAAAGCTTCATTTAAAAAGTTGAAGTCCCCTGCAACCTGAATTTAAACAGTAACAAGCAACGCAATCTTAGTTTTTACATCTTGATCAAATACTTGAATCGGTAATGCTCTATAAATTCCAACATGTTCTGCTTGCAATCGCTAAGTCTAACGTGAATTTCTATGCAGTCAAAGAAAAAGCCTACTCATAACAGTTTTGCTTCTTTACACTTACGAAGCAGATCAATGTCATTTTCATAAAGAATTTGCATTGCAATTTATCCCAGATGAACACCGCTGCAGAGTTTTGCACAATGTATTTATCGGTATGGCATCACCGAAAACCCAATCTCATGCTCAGGGATTTTCTTCCGTGAACTATTTGGTCAGACCAATTGATCAACAGTCAAGAAAAGCAGCTGGTGCAGCAATTTGCTCCTCATCTGCAAAGAGTTCAGCTTTAGGATTAGAAAACAAATGCAGTCTTGAATAATCAGTAAAAATTCAGAACTTCTACAGGTTCATACTTCAAGGGACTCAACTTGAAACGAGCACTTGTCTGCCAATTCACTTAGTATCCCTCGTGATGGTTGAGGGTTTTATTGTGTCCTCTGTTCTGACTAAAGATAGACTACTAACATTTGAATTTTCTTTATGAATATCTTCCATTTTATGGTTGGTTTGCTACATCTATCGCACATATAACGAATAATTCTGTTAAGTTTCTTGGAATCATCGACGACTTTCATGTACTTTTTCATTTCTTTTGTTTGCTGACCCATTCGCCAATGTCCACTTGAATCAGTGAAGATATACACAAGCGGAAACTGCAGCGGAGTAAACCCAAAGGAATCAGCAAATCTTTGCAGTTGCCCCTCCAATATAAGAGTGCAAACTGCAAGTTCTCTCTATTGAAATTCCTCCTTGCCGTTACTATATGTGGCACGTTGGCAACGATACTCTACCGTCCCGAAGTTTACAGCAGTGACAGTCCATCATCATCCAAGATTCGGTAAGAAATATTTCAAAAGACATGCACAGTGTTCACACATTGCTTGATGAACAAACACATGGACAAGCATCAATTTCTTACTCTTCCAGGCAGCAAGCATAACTTTCTTTATTCTATTGCTCAGGCCAAGTTTTGTCAACAGATGGATATGGGGCGGATCAGACCCACGATACATGGCGCTTTTGGACATAGATTGGGAGGATATAAGAGACGTAACAGACAGCCTAAATGGGAAAAATGACTATCATGGAATCGGCCTTTTAAACTTCAACGAAAGCGAAAATGCATATTGGAAGCTGCTTTTTCCGAGGGCAAACCACGTTGTTCTGCCCCTGGAATATGCTGCCAAAAACGTCACTTGGGATTCATTATATCCGGAGTGGATCGACGAGGAAGAAGAAACTGAAGTACCCGTTTGCCCGAACCTACCGCGCATCAAACCACCGGCTGTGCGGCTTGACCTTGTCGCCGTGAAACTTCCATGCAGGAACGAGGGCAATTGGTCGAGAGATGTGGCGAGGCTCCACTTGCAGCTCACAGCGGCGCGGCTCGCGTCAGCAGCCAAAGGGAGCTATCCAGTGCATGTCCTCTTCGTCTCCAAGTGCTTTCCGATACCCAACTTGTTCACCTGCAAAGAGCTTGTCCAGAAGGTAGGCAACGTTTGGCTTTACAGGCCAAATCTGAGTGTCCTGAGAGAGAAGTTGCAACTCCCTGTTGGGTCATGTGAACTTGCTCTTCCTCTCAATGTCAGAGGTCAGTTCTATAACAAACTCTCTCTCTCTCTCTCTCTCTCTCTCTCTCTCTCCCTCGCGCGTGCGCGGACGCACATGCCGCCATCTTATTTGCTATCCCATATGTGATGTCACAAGTCCAAATTCTCACAAACAGAACGGGTTTACACTGGAGATGCACGCCGAGAAGCTTATGCGACCATCCTTCACTCTGCTGATGTGTACGTCTGTGGGGCAATAGCTGCTGCTCAAAGCATACGAATGGCCGGTTCGACCCGTGACCTCATAATACTCGTGGACGATTCAATCAGCAACTACCACAGGAGCGGTCTGGAGGCAGCCGGCTGGAAGATCCGCACAATACAGCGGATCAGGAACCCAAAGGCCGAGAAAGACGCCTACAACGAGTGGAACTACAGCAAGTTCCGGTTGTGGCAGCTGACCGACTATGACAAGATCATATTCATCGACGCCGACTTGCTCATCCTCCGAAACATCGATTTCCTCTTCGCCATGCCTGAAATATCGGCCACTGGGAACAATGCCACGCTATTCAACTCTGGTGTCATGGTGATTGAGCCATCGAATTGCACGTTCAACCTTCTGATGAAGCACATCAATGAGATAGAGTCCTACAATGGCGGCGACCAAGGCTACTTGAACGAGATCTTCACGTGGTGGCACCGGATCCCTAGACACATGAACTTCTTGAAGCACTTCTGGATCGGCGACGAGGAAGAGAAGAAGCAAATGAAGACTCGGCTCTTCGGGGCGGACCCCCCGATCCTTTACGTGCTTCACTATCTAGGAGTGAAGCCGTGGCTTTGCTTCCGGGACTACGACTGCAACTGGAACGTCGACTTCTTCCAGGAGTTTGCCAGTAACGTCGCGCACGAGCGGTGGTGGAGAGTGCATGACGCGATGCCAGAGGTCCTGAAGCAGTTCTGTATGTTGAGTTCAAAGCAGAAGGCGCAGCTGGAATGGGATCGGAGAGAGGCCGAGAAGGCCAACTACGCGGATGGACATTGGAAGATCAAGGTCAAGGATGCGCGGCTCGGCAAGTGCATCGACAATTTGTGCAACTGGAAGAGCATGTTGCGACATTGGGGCGAGACGAACTGGACCGACGACCAGTTCCTTCAGCCCTCGCCTCCGGCGATCTCTTCGGCATCTCTCTCCTAGCAAATGAGTACAGAGGATGCTTCTGTTTATTTTTGTCATGCCAATCTATAATTTCTTCACACAGAACGTAGATGAGAGACTGATCTTCCGGTGATCGGTTCGATTTTTCCCTTTCCCGCCTCTTCCTATAGCATAAGGCGTCTGATAGAGACCCTCCTTGATGCTTCGAGATTGGATTCGACTGCAAATAAAAACTGGAGAAATGAACGAACTATGGTTAGAAGAATCAAGAATGCTGTTCGTCTACTGTACTTTTGTCTCGAAATGCTACAAGAATCAAGCACCACTCTCAAATCACTTTCTAATCAGAAAAACCAAGACAGTTTCTTTGTACTTTGTACCTGAAATTAAACATCGCTCGGCATCATATACCACACAAGAAATATGAGGACATCACTCTGTGGGGATCCAGGGCAGAGTCGTGATTTTATTTTATAAATTAATAGTATCGAGGATTAAGCAACAAAGGGTCCATAGCTCAGTGGTAGAGCATTTGACTGCAGATCAAGAGGTCACCGGTTCGAACCCGGTTGGGCCCTTAGTTAATTTTTTTTCCCTTTCGTTTGCCTCTCTGGATTATACTAAACTTGTGCCCAATTAAAACTTAGTTTATCATGTCCACGGTCACATAATCTTAATGTAACATAGAAGGAAAAGGAATCTTTCATGTGTGCCCAATTAAAACTTAGTTTATCGTGCTCACGTTGCACAATCTTAATGTAACATAGGAGGAAAAGGAATCTTTCATTTTCTTCGGACGAGAATTTACTATAAAAGGAGTTCTCACAGGTTACGCTCTGTAAACCGAGTGAGAATCGGCCATGAGGAAGTAATTATTCTCGAATCCTCTTTGCATGAACTTTACCCTACATTTAACAAGCAAAATCAGCTCTTATGTGTAGAATTCTCTAAAACTGCAGAGATAAGATTATTCTTTTCATATGTCTTCATGCACGGAAGATGGCATTTAACCTTACATCCCGCTACTATAGTTTCAATACAAACTCCTACAAGCTCATGCCGAGGTTTCTTCCTAGATCTTCCACAAGCACAACAACCATGTCCGATCCGTCTTCCCCAACGTCAGTTTTGATTCACAGCTGAGAAGGGGTCGACGAAGGAATCCAATCGTTGCCCTGGATGAAGTTCTGCACGGAGTACTCGTTCAAGTGGTTCGCCGGGATGCGGCTGCTCCATGAAACTCTCCCCGACATGTCCGCCCCGGGTCCTGAATTCCCAAACTCTCCGTAATAAAGCGTTTTCAGTGCAAAACCCTCCCTGAATTGCATCCATCCCTCCTGGTTTATGAGCTCTTCCATGCGACAACCTATGAACACCGTCCTGGAGTACTCCTTCCACGGCCTGCCCAAGAAGTTCCTGTGCACTTTAGGATTGCTGCGGTACAGCTCCATGTACCTCTCCGTGCCGTTAATCAAGCAATTGTGGAGAATGAGGCCCGTCGACTGGGCCGGGTCCGTCCTCCCTTGGGCTGTGACAGCATTGTTCTCGCCCTTCTCGGGGGTGACTTGCCGGGGCCGCACCAGGATCGTGCAGTCCTGGAACACCGCGGCAGCATTCCCAAATATGAAGTCCACGTTCCCTTCGATGTGGCAGGACTTGTAGAACTGGCGGAGAGAGTGGGCGTAGAGAGTGTCCTGATTGCCTAAGAACTCGCAGTCCTCAACGACGGACAGGTCGCTGTCCGACATGAAGGCCACAGCCTGGTGGACATCCGGACCGGCCGTGTTCTGGAACGTGATCCCAAGGGCCATGAACCCATCCCCGAACACACCTGCGCATTCGTCGATCAAACATCATGCCATAAATTTTTGCCATTAACCCGAGACCGCTTCTCTCTATACTAATAGCTCAGATGTGCTGCGAAGATCAATTTTTCCTCAACACAGAATCACATCAATGAATACCAACAGCATTTGATCATGTAAGCAACAGCAGCAAACACATCCACAACCACAAGTTTCAAAAGAAAAGCTGTGAAAAGAGCAGTGCAAGGCCTCTAAAGTCAAATGGGTCCAAAGTGAAAAAGTCACTGCAGCAAAGACAAGTCTCAAAAGCAAAACTCACTTTAGCAAGTAACAATGATTCACCGCCACATTATTTTATTGCTTTGCTGCAATCCATTTGCGATTCATTGCACCACCATTTGCAACTTTTTTTATTTTTAATTACTGTTTTGCCACGCAAACCTATCTTCCTTAGATCCTTCCAGCAACCTCAGTGTATGATAATGACAGAAAGAGCAAGCCGACAAGATTAAAAGCCTCGGCAAAACCAAGGACGCGAAAAGAAAAGAAAGAGAAAAGCGTACCAACAGTAGCCGTATTGTAGGTGAACACTCCAGGCATCGCCGCGCTCAGGGACCCCGTAATTACCGTCCTGCCGGCGCCGTCGCCGACGAACACCACGTTCTTCTTCTCCAGCGGAACCCTCACGATCTCCTCGTACACCCCTCCCTTTATGTGGATCACGAACCTCTTCCCCCTCTCGGCGTTGTTCGGCGCCGCGTTCACGGCGTCCTGCACCGTCCGGTGGCACCCCTGGCCGGCGGCCTTGCACACCGTCGCGTCCGCCGCCAGCCCCCGCGGGACCCCGCCGGGGGACCCCGAGGGGGAACCTCGGCCGGGGCCGTGTTCCCAGAAGCCGTTCCGCTCCGTGGCGGGCGGGGTCCAGGAGTCCATCTTGGCGCCGCGGACGTCGTACGCGACGATCATGCTCAGGGCGTTGCTGGTGAGCGACATGAGGGTGTTCAGGTACGCCATCGTGCGGTCCACCATCGCCGTCTCGTTCGCGTAGCTCAGCTCCGACCAGCAGTTGTACTGGTACTCCAGGGCCGCGCTCATGTACGCGCGGGCGTCCTTGACCCCGCCGCGGGGCAGCGCCGACGCCGTCGAGCTCATCCGGTAGTGGGACAGCGGGAGGATCTGGAGGCAGTTCTTGGAGTGGACGGTGAGGTTGAGGCTGCGGTGGCCGGAGGACGAGGCGAGGAGGGACTTGACCATGGACTGGGCGGTGTTGAGGCCGTCGGAGGAGGCGGCGACGGCGGCGAGCATGGCGGAGAGGGAAGGGGAGGAGTACTTGGTGAGGGGGGCTTGGAGCGGGAGAGGGTGGAGACGCAGAGGTCCTGGAACCGGGTGGCCCGGCAGGCCCGGGTGACCTGGGGCGGGACGACGGAGAGGGAGGGGTGCGATGGGTCTGTGAAGTGCGGGCGGTGGCCGACGGCGGCGGCGGAGGTGGCGGCGGAGAGAGAGAGGAGGAGGAGGAGGAGGAGGGCCGCCATGGAGGAGAGCTGAGAGGATGGAGATGAAGGAGGCGGAGGATCGGTGACAAGTGCGGACAGTGTCGATTATAGCGTAGACATCGAGTGCAGTAAACTCCGACAACTGTTTTTCAAAACAAAAAGGAAAAACAGCCATTCTTTTTTAAATCTGTCCACTCAATCAATTTCCAATAATACTTACAAAGCATAGTATATAAAAAAATAATTTATTTTCACGACAGCAATTGTACATAAACATTATGCGACTCTTGATGGAAATTCGAAACGGATTTTTTTTTCTATGTTAATTACTTCACGGGTATTTTTCCGGGGCACACGTTAACGAAATGCTTTTTCAACTTGTGGTGTTCATTATGCTTTGCTGGTTTCACAGGCTACGCCAAGAACATTCATTTCGTGGTTAAGAATTATGATGAGAATTTAGGAATTGAGGAGTCTAATCCAAGGAATGACGAATAATGATCATTATGGAGATGGCCGATCCATGAGATCGACCAATGTCGTCGTACCAAAGCCCAGACCGCAAAGCATTTCCGCTTTACGAGAGGTGTGTGTGGCATTAATGGTTTTGTGTTGGGCCGTTGTGGTCATTAAGGAGCGTGAATGCGTTACCTCGGATTCTGGCAAGCTCATCCCGTGAATGTTGACCGTAGATCAAGACTTAAGATTAGGCAAGGAAAGTCTTGATCACCTAGACTATACAATATTCATAGTTATTCTCCTCCGGGTGTCACTTCATACCAATAAAAAAAGGGATGAGTACTGGTCTAGGATAGACCTGGAGCCGGACCAGATCTACCCTCAAGTTGGTTTAGTTTTGATTTTCGACTACTCTTGATCTAGTTCCCGATTCTAGATACAAAGCCAAACTGAGCCGAGGAAGCGGACTGAACTAGAGAACCATATGAAAAAACTTTAATTCTCTTCTTTTAGTTTAACCTTCCGAATTGTGTTTTTGTTGTTGCCATCCCAGCCTCTTGCAAATAAGAGGATGTTTTATTTAAGTTTGTTCTCTCAAGGAAATAAAACAAAAATTGAAACAAAAAAAAAAGGGTTAATACCCTAAAAAATCCTAAACTGGTATATTTGTGACAAATTTACCATAAACTAATTTTTTGACAACCAAAAATCCCAACCTGTCAAATTACTAAATAGCAATTGTAACAAATTTACGTGATAGTTTCCATTAAATTTACCGTCAAATTTAAATAGAGATTTTATTCTCCATTTATTATAATTATATAATTTTTGTAATTTTTCGTAATATTAATATACTTTAACGAGTAGTATATATGTCACAAATGTACCAATTTTGGATTTTTAGTGATCGAATAAATTAATTTGGGGTAAATTTATCACAAGCGTACTATTTTAGGGCTTTTTATTATCAGTTTGGGTAAATTTGTCATGAGTGTACCAGTTTAGGGTTTTTCATGATCAAAAAATTAGTTTAGAGTAAATTGTCACAGATTTACTATTTTGGGGTTTTTCAGGGTATTAACCCAAAAAAAAAAAAGGAATTGGTTAGTTCCTAAATAGACTTTGAAACCAAACTAGACTGATATGGTCAATTTTTTAGGTTTACAAGGTAGGTTTCAAAGTTCCATAAACTGGGAATTGATTTTGATAAGGTAAGTTCTATAGGTCTAGAAACTATCCACCATAGAGCCACTTACCCCTAAGGGATAGAGTCATTTTCCCCCAATTAAAAGACAACCTGAGTTGTCTTGGGCATTTGGCCGAACAAAGGCGGGCCGGGCCGAGATTAGGTGAGGTATGGCAATGATCAAGAACGTGTATCATTTAGCCTACAAGTCCGATCTCGCAAAATAGCCCGCCTTGCCTGAGAAAGAGATTTGTACTTGCCGGTTATCATCACCTAAACGATGAAAACGTGCAAAGGTATCATGAAAACCAATGCAAACACAAAAGCCATGATAGTTATCACATTACAAATTCATTTAGGCATTACGATTCTTATCCATTCACAATACATTGTTATATGTCAATCTGTATTATTGTTGAAATTTGTAAAAACTATTACTCTTAAAGTCATGATTTATTTTCAAAGGGCCTTTTATGAATTTTTCCCTTGAGTTTTTCAAAAGTATGAATTATCTTCACACAATGTCAAAAATGATTCGAAAATATGAATACGACACATCCTGATGTTAAAAGTACGTGTTTGTTGACAAGTGCCTTTAGGACATTAGTTTATGTTAACAAAAATAGTAATACCACTTGTCAATATTTTATTTCTTTTGTTAGCTGTAGCATCACAAGGGAGCTTTAGCAACATCCACTTATTCCAATTTTTCTACTATTTCTGAATGATGCATATAATTTTCATTTGTCATAAAAAGAAGAAGAAGAGAGAGAGAGAATGTGGCACCAGGGCCGCGAGAAGAGAGGCTCGAGAGTTTCATACTCTCGTTGATTAAGGCCGAGCATGACAACGCTTCTTGGCTGGGGAAGAGTTTTTTTTTTTTTTTTAGAAATAGTTCTTTTCTATTTCTATTCTAGGAAACAATTTTTGAGTAAAAGACCGCGTTTGGTAACTATACAAAATTTCTACTATTGGAATAGAAAAAAAATAGAAATGCATTTAATAACGCAACAGTTTCTTTTTTGTATTTATTCGTTTTTTATTCTTGCTCACGGATCGATGGTGGCGGGCGGTGGTCGGCGGCGGTCGGTGGTGGCTTTGGGCGGTTGGAGGTGACGACGGCAAGAGAAAGGAACAAAAGAAAAATAAAAAAGAAAATTAGCTTATTTTTAGAAATTGTTCTCAAAAAAAGAAGCTTTTTTTTTCTCGTTTCTGCTTCAAATCTATTCCCGCGCTAACTTTCTATTTCGAAGAACAGAAAAATAATTTTGGCGTTATCAAATGGATTTTTGTTCTTTTTTTTCGGAGAACAAAAAAATAGAAATTGAGTGGAACATAAATGTTACCATGTAGGCCCTAATCCAAAGAATCTTCGAACTCCTTTTTTGACTAAATCACAATCTCTTTTGACAAATTGCTGAGAATATCATTATTATATTTAATCTATGTCCTATCAACTGCTGGAACCATGAAATTAGCGAAAGACGCTTGTCACATCCAGCGCATTACCCGCCATAAGGTGGTAGAGACAGCGAGCGATTAGCTACACGTCGCTGTACGTCCGTACACATTGCACAGCGTCCTTCAAGAGATTTTTTGAACCTCATATGTTTCGTCGGACATAAATGCTGACTTTATGGATATGTCCCGCATTTGAATATTATAGAGGAAATAAGGAAATGGCAACTCAAATACAAAATGATTTAAATGATAAATGCCACAAAAACCTTCAAACGATACTCACTATGTCACAATTACTCAGAATCTTTATTTTTTTTCATAAAACTCTAAAGATAAATATATCTTTGTCAGAACTGAAAGAGAAGAAGTATATGTAACATATGTATAAATTTGGGGTTTAAGCACCAAAAAAAAGTTAAGGGTATTATTATAGTGAGCAAGTTTAGGATTTTTGGTGATATAAAAAAATTTGAAATATTTATTTTATAGTGAGCATAGTTTAAGGTTTTTAATGGTATTTATCTTATCATAACTAGTCACTAGAGGGAGAAATTCGAGTTATTATGTGACGAGTTAGTTTTTCTATATTTTTCCAAAGAAGTTACTTGGACATCTAAAGAAAAAACATTTCTGATACATATCTACTTACATAATTGCTTCACGACAAGCTTTGCTTTTGATATCCCAAGACATGTTCATGATAAATTGAACAAAAAGGGACCGAAATGAGAAAGATTATTAGGTTCTTTCGAGAGCATTTTGTCGACTATACACTCAATCAATCACGAAATATCGAGCATCGTCTATCTATTTTTGTTCGAAGGAAAGAAAGTATGGTCCCACGGTGCTGCCAAAAGTCGAAAAAGTAGTGGGGGAGGTAGTTAAATTTAGAGGCTACCCTGACTAAAATCTCTATCTACTACTACTATGGTAAGCCTATGCCAAAGCTATTTAATGAGCATCACCAGCTCTTTCAAAGTGGTTGAGATTGAGAACCGAAAGGGGGTCAGGTTGCAATTTCGTTTCTGCCTTTTACCAACTCGCATGTGCCCGTTGAATTGCTAAGGATTGCGAGAAGCTTTTGATGTAATTAATTTATTTAGAGTGGAGACTTTCTTTTAGATATAGACACGAACATCTAAGTGAGTGAGTAATGAAAAAGTATCAAACCAGAAGATGGCAGGAGTTGGTTTGCACCCTTTGAGATTATTCCAACTGCTACGGGAAGGGCCTCGTGCAGTTCCTTTTAGAAGCCTATCTGACGAAGATAAATTCTCCCTGATTATAAGAAGTTTTGGGAAAAAAATACAAAAAAATTCAAATTATACCCGGGTGTTTTTAACTAAACTTTAACAAAGGAGACAGCAAAAAATTTGTCAATTCTGAACGAGACTTTCTGTTCAGATGGGTCCGCAAACATTTATCTGACTGGAGGAATAGGCCCCCGTTTCAAAAGGATTTTATCTTCCACAAAATGTTGTCTCCGGATTGAGCGGCATGCAATTGATGTTACGGTCAAATGAGTTGAATAAGCCATCGACCAAAGAATTTCCATCTCTAATCCAATTTGAATGGTCCAGCTTCGAGCTCGAGTGGTCATGGCAGTCACGAAGCTAGATCCAACCTTGAAGTTCGCAGCCACCATGGCCAACAGCTACGACGAATGCTCCTGAGGGTCTAAGCCGCAGTGGGCAGCGACGGACGAGTGTTAGAGACGAGATTAAAGACGATGAATGGTAACTCGCAATGAATAATAACTTAAATTTTAGTTTTTTTTTTTAAATTTTCAGATACAGTGCTAAATAAGGATCTTTAACAGAATATTAAAGAAGGGTAAATGTATCACTTGAATACAAGTTTGGAGTTTTTAATGTAAAAAAAATGAGGTAAATCTATCGCAATAGATATAATTTGTGATTTTTTGTTACTTTTTTTTTTCCTCAAAAACTTAACCTTATCAGGTTGTTAATTTGAAAGATGGAATAGGGACATCCATTAGGAGTCATTAGTGTGACAAAAAAAAAATTGGGGTGAAAGTATTGTAATAGACATAATTTTTGATTTTTCATGGCTTTTTTTCCCTCAAAAACTTAACCTCATGGAGTTGTTAATTTGAGAGAAGAAAACGGGATAAGGAGACTTGATTTTTTTTGGGGAAAAAAATTGTCGAAGGAGATTCCACACATAAAATGATTGATTTTTTTTGTTTTGGCAAAAAACCATAAAAACCATTGGAGGATTGTTGAGAGTGGGATTTGAACCCACGCCCTTTCGGACCAGAACCTTAATCTGGCGCCTTAGACCAACTCGGCCATCTCAACCTGTTGGGAGTAGCGTCGACATAAAACTACACAACTCTTTGACCATCGACTCGAACTAGAATAGACCGAGCAAGACATCTTTGAGGTAAAATTTGTTGTGTCCTTTTGATTGGCAACTTTAGGTAATCGACAAAGGCAATGAAAAGTCACTGATAGGCAATATAAGAGAAAATTACTAAGTATTGAGCCACGAGTATGGACAATTGAAACTTGGTTCAATTAATAAAGGAATCAAAGAAAAGTGAAGATTGATGAATCAAGAACAAGATAAGCATTCAATTCACGAAGCCAACAATTTCAATTGCAATCATGACCCATTCAATTGCGAAGCCAGCACCATCACTAATTTGCAAGGCCAAAAGTCTTGAAAGCCATGAATGATAATGGTCAAGAAATATGGGCTATTATAATAGTCAGGAAGTTGTGGAATAAACCATCGACGTGGGGCAAGGTGGTCTAAGGTGCTAGATTAAACAAGTAGAGAATGTCGAATAAAAGAGAGATTTTGTGATGGCATATTCATGAAAACAAAGGCTCCATTTGCTTCGTAGGAAAATGTTTTTCCTCATTTTCCAACGTTAAATTTATTTAGGAAAATGAACGAACGGAAAATATTTTCCTAGTTAATAAAAAATCTATGCTTTAATTTAGGCTTATGATTCCCTTCTTAAAAAATCAAAAATAATTTTCCAAAAATATGATTAGGTATCAGCAGTACTTTGGGTGCAAAGCTTTACGCATGAGCATGGACACTCAATGCTGATTCTCGAGACACAGCATTCCAGATCAAGTCTGCTGCTCCGAGCTCGGTCCATTGAGGCCGGCCCATGGGCTCGTGCCCGGGATCCTAGCGCTCATGCCTTCCTCTTGACACCCTCCATTGGATCCATTGAAGTAGTGCCTAGACTTCGATTTCCAAGCCCTACTCCCCAATGCCTATGTCTAATGTCCTGGCACCGAGGCCGGGTCCGAAAGGTCAAGCGTGGAATCCCGGTCCGAGTCTGGGTCCTGCCTCAAGTCTACAAAGGTTGTCCTGGATCCATCGAGGCCGGACCGGATGCCGCCGGTCCGAGTGATTGAAAAGCAAAGCCTATACAATGTGATGCCCTTCAGCTCGTCACGCCTCCTATTGGCTTTTTTGATTGGAAGAACTTCTTCCAGCTTTATCCCGTGATTTAAGGAATCAGGCGGTCCCAGCGATTGAAGTTGACGTGGGTCAAGATTCCAAGGGGAAACGTCGTCGAGGTAACACGTCACGAGACAGTTCTTGCCATTGGGAAGCCAAGCCACAAGGTCTAGAGTCTCGTTCACTAAACTCCAAACGGACAACCTTATCTCTCGTTGACACTTGATACCCCGTTCGAGAAGTCTCGGACGGACCGAACAGTCCCAGCCGGTCCCTGTCAATTCCGCCAGACGCTCCTGCCATCAACAATGATCATGAGACCTTCACGCGCATCCGAGGAGCAGACACGTGTGCCTCACGCCCATGCCCAAAAGAGACGTTTCCCATTCTTTTCAGGGTAAAAAACATGGCCTCGTCCCATTATCCATTTCCAATCCACCCAACTTTCTGTGGCAGCGAATGGAGGGAAGCGATCATTGTCATCCTTTTCATTTTTGCCCACAAGTCAAGCAAAATGCATGCTATCCCATGTCACCAAAGCAATAGCCCCATAGTCCCATGCTTCCACTACCGATTGGAGCAGTAGGGGTCGGTCTAGTGCTGTCCGCACAGATAAATATATAAACACCAGCACGGCACGCCACATACAGACAAGACTATGTATGTAGTGATTCTTTTGCTTCCTGCTTTCTTCATCCAATAGTAGGAAAAGGGAATACCTTCAAAACCCATCGTTGCTTGAGACATCAAACAGTTGCATCCAGCAATGAGGAACCAAAAGGTACCAGACATTAATCATCAGATCAGACAAAGCATTATAGAAGAAAAGGGTCTGTAGATCCAAACTCTGCTGTCTGCTCTATTCGTGAATTGAACACATCCTTCAATGGACAATGTAACTCCAATCACACAGAATGTTAACTCAACCAAAATCAGCCGATGAAGCTGATTGATTTTAATGAAAATAGAGAACTTTGATGACTTTCATGTACATGGATCGGGTGAGAACTGTGGTGTTGTGGGTTCGAAAAACTCCCCATCTCACTCTCTCTAAACTAGTTATCTTGATCTTATTAACTTTCTTTCTATCGTCTCGGATCAAGAAGATGTTGGAATCCACTCGTCTCCTTGGATGAAACTCTTCACCGAATATGTATCGACATGTTCGGCCGGGACCAGACTGCTCCACGACACTCTGCTCGACCTCTCAGACCCTGGCCCCGTGTTCTTGAACTCCCCGTAGTAGAGGGTCTTCAGGGCGAAATCCCCGCTCCATGGCAGCCAGCCCTGAGGCGTGATCAGGGCCTCGAGGTTGCACTCGATGAAGACCGTCCTTGAGTACTCCTTCCACGGCCTCCCCAGGAAGTTCTTGTGCTTGTCGGGCTTGCTCCGGTACAGCGCCATGTACTCCTCAGTACCATTGACCAAGCAGTTCTGGAACACAAAGCCCGTTGACTGCGCGGGGTCGGTCCGGCCATGGGCTGTGACAGCGTTGCTCTCGCCCTTCTCGGGCTTGACCTGCCGGGGGCGGACCAGGATCTGGCAGTCCTGGAAGTAGGAGGCCGAGTTCCCAAAGATGAAGTCCACATTGCCCTCGATGCGGCAGGACTTGTAGTACTGCCGGAGGGCGTGGGCGTAGAGCGTGTCCTGGTTTCCCAGGAACTCGCAGTTCTCGATGACTGAGAAATCGCTGTCCGACCGGAATGCCACCGCCTGGTGGGCGTCTGGACCCGCGGTGTTCTGGATCGTGAGCCCGGTCGCCATGAATCCGTCGCCAAGCACTCCTGCAACAAAATTGACAATGTCAGATTGATGGTCCTCCACAAATTGCAATAGCACCCAATGCCAATTTCAGTTCACATTGGGCATATTTTAACAAGATTCATCTATCATGAACCTGAAATTTGGTAAGTGAGAAAAGTCCCTCTCAAAAGATAAAGAAAAGTGCCAATTTTCTTAAAACCCCATAAGACATGGACAAGCCCTGGGGCACATGCCATGTCCCATGTCGCATCACGACAAGAATTAATGATCCTTCTCTGGACAATTCCAGCTTGAATAAAAGAACAATTCCTACCAGATCTTGTCAGTGTCCCAGGAAATTTAAGAGGTGAATCACTAGTAAAATACCAGAAGATTGCTTTAAAAAATACTTCTAATTGATCGAAAACATTCCGCATTAGAACTAAAGTATATTAAGAAATTATCGAAAAACGAACGGAAGCTCACCGACGGTGGCGGTGTTGTAGGTGGAGACCCCCGGCTGGCCCACGTTCGAGGACCCGGTGATGACGGTTTTGCCCATGCCGTCCCCCAGGAACACCACGTTCGTCTTCTCGAACGGGACCCTCACCGTCTCCTCGTACACCCCTTCCTTGATGTGGATCACGAACCTCTTCCCTCCGCCGACGTTCTTCGGCGCGGCATCGACGGCGGCCTGCACCGTCGCGTAGCACCCGCTGCCCCCGTCCTTGCACACCGTCGCGTCCGCCGTCAGGCCCGCAGGGACCCCGCCGTCGAACCCCAGGCCCGACGCCCCCCCGCCGCCGACGATGCCGTCCTCCCAGAAGTCGTCGCGCTCAGTCGCCGGCGGTTTCCACGCCGCCGCGTCCTTCCCGAACCGGTCGTACGAGACCAGCATGCTGAGGGCGTTGCTGGTCAGCATCGTGAGCGTGTTCAAGAACGCCATGGTCCGGTCGACCTCGCTCGTGTCGTTGGCGTACTTGAGGGCCGACCAGCAGTCGTACTGGTAGAGCAGCGCGGCGGAGAGCCAGGCGCGGCCGTCCTTGGTGCGGCCGCCGGGGATCGCCTCCCCCACCGTCGACTCCGTCCGGCGGCGGGAGTTGGCGAGGACCTCGATGCAGTTCTTTGCGGCGATGGTGCGGTTGACGTTGCCGGCGGAGGAGGAGAGGATGGAGTCGACCATGGACTGGGCGTTGGCGAGCTTGTCGGAGGAGATCTTGATGGCGGAGAGGATGACATCGAGAGAGGAGGGGGAGGTGGAGGGGAGGGGGTAGGGCTGGGAGGCGCAGAGGTCGGGGAACCTGGTGGACTTGCAGGCCTGCTGGATCTCCGGGGAGGAAGAGGAGGGAGGGGAATGCGGGAGAGGGGGAGGTTTGGAGAGGTGGGTATGGCGGGAGGAGGCGGAGGAGGGAGAGAGGGAGGAGGGAGAGGGAGAGGAGGGAGAGGAGGAAGAGGGAAGCCATGGAAATGCAGAGGAAGGAGGAGGTGGGCTTGAAGGGGAGAAGGAGAGAGGAGGTGGGTTTTATAGGCGATCTCTTGGAGGCGAAGGGGAGTGTCATGGCGTTATGGTGCAGTTGGGAGTGGGTTTGGAAGGTAGTGATTTGGAAGAATATGGAATTGATGGTGGACAGAGATGGTGGGTCGATGGGAAAGAGAAGGGTTCACGAGAGGAATTGGGGTCACGGGTTGTTGCCTTTCTTTGGCGATGGAGTTTGGGAAGCCCACGGATTCACTGTTCGATGTTCACGCCCGAGGGAAAGAGATCGAGAGAGAGAGAGAGAGAGAGAGAGAGAGAGGGTTTGCACTTTGCAGGAGTGCTTTGGTTCCCCGCCGTAACAAGATGGGATCTGGAACTTCGGTTCTTCCGATGGTGGAAGGAATCTGTTCGGATCTTTTCCCCTTAATTCTTTTGATCTTTCGGCATTGGATGCCGTTTCTTTTTTTTGGGGGAAAGATTGAGGTAAAATGTTTCCTGTATTTAGAAACAAATATCGTTGTCGAGGATTTGTTTTCAATTTACTTCACGTGAGCATTATTCCATAGAAGAATGACTCGGGATTAGATGAATAATCTTACGTTACTCTTGTTAGCTTGGGATGTTTAAGATCATTTTGGCTTTGACAGGGTCGCAGCAGGGCTCGTTAGGAGTTGGCCCGACGTGCTCCCTCACCATCTCTAGCGCCTTTATGAACTCTACATCTCCGGACTCGAGGGCTGCGAACCCCTAATGAAAAATGGATAATGAGCTGCCTCACCATTTATCCCAGCCACCTAGCATTCGGTCTAGGATTGTCCTCTTCTTTTCTCACTCCTTTTCATCTCTCTTTCGATGTCACTGTTGCTTGACAGTAATCTTTTTGGAAGGCTTGGGAATTTCGATAGCAAAAACCTTCTCAACAAAAGTTATCAAATATCATTTTTTTTATGCTTTAGTTTAAGCCAAATTAGATCTCACACCCCATCTGATTTTTTTTTCCGTCCCTTGCTGCTTGCCGGAAGTCGTGCTATCCACCCAGATTTGAATTGATGGGCAGTGAGCATCGCAGGATCATCAAATCAAATTAGGACCACACTTTTTCCACAATTTTTAATTAAAATTGATAATGACATAGATAATTCCTGAACTTTGATATGATATATAATGTGCTTCTTGAACTTTAATTCAATGTATAATGTATATAGTCTTTGAACTATATAAAAATGTTTAATGTTGTTCTCTCATTAATTTAAGATAAGTAATAACGTAGAATATTTTCATATAGTTTATGGATTAAATTCAGCATGTATCAAAATTTTATGAACTACATTAAAAAAATTAAAAATCCATAGGTCATATTATACATTGGATTAAAGTTCATGGACTGTATTAAATAAATTAAAAATTTATAGACTATATTACATATTGAGCAATAGTTTTGTTATTTTTCCAAACTAAAACACTCCTCAATAAAGTGTTCTAACAATATTTCCCTTTATGGATCCTACTTTGTGGCATCCCTTGGCTATCGTTCTGAGAAAGTAGTCCCCTTTTTGTTTTTTCCCTTTTATATATTGATTTTCTAATTTTTTTTTCTTGTGGTTCCCATGTCCACTTTCCTTAATCTTCTTCCTTCTCTTTATTCTCCCTCAAG
Organism: Eucalyptus tenuipes; assembly: GCA_014182365.1. Taxonomy (NCBI): domain Eukaryota; kingdom Viridiplantae; phylum Streptophyta; class Magnoliopsida; order Myrtales; family Myrtaceae; genus Eucalyptus; species Eucalyptus tenuipes. The sequence goes on from CM024544.1 coordinate 45,233,596, forward strand.
AGATAGAAATAAAGAGGATAAGGATATTATAAATGTCATAACTTATGAAATATAGACACGTTGTTGGAGCTTTCATGTGGTGTCCGACACATGTGACATATCAAATACGCTCATATACGCGGTCAACACGTGTCGAATTTTTCGACATGTGATCAACTCTTCTCGACATGTTTTGGCACGCGTGTTCAGGAGAGAGAATAGTTGAAGAAAACGATGGAGGGTGGAGGCAAGGGTGAGGGAGCGGAGGTGAGGCCATGAGTGACCGCAAGGCCGCAATGGCATAAAAGGGTCAGAGGAAGAGTAGAGACCAAGACCACTGGATCACAACTGCGTTTTTCTTGAAGGAGGAAATTCAACAAAGAAATTAAAAATGAGATTTTGATGGGACGTTTTTCTTTTCTGAACGTGTTGGACAAGAGGGTGACTTCAATTTTTAATGAAGAAAGTAACAACCTAATAGCTGGTGGGGGTAGGGGGAAGAAACGGGGAAAAGAGACGAGGGGTGAAATAAGGGTTGGGGTAAAAAAAAAAAAATAAATAAGGGTTGGGGTTGGGGGTGGGGGTGGACCCCAGAGGGCTTTTATTTAATTAGAAAAATAAAGAAGAGAGGTTACAAAGTGATTTTAGAAAATGAAAATACTAAATAATAAAATTTTGATCATTGTAGAAGATCATAAATTTATTTAAATAAGTTAATTCTAATTTCTTATTATTCATTAATTTCATAAATAACTTTTGTTAGAGTTAGAAAAATGTCTCTAAACATGGATACATATTAATTATGAATATATTTTTTGAATTTTTTATGAATAGATTTATTAATATTATTAGTATAAATTCACTATAGGCTCTCTCTTTTTTTTTTTTTTTTATCATTTGTTAATTGTGAATTTGAATTAAATTAATTAAAATAAAATATCTATTTGATATACAATGTGTTCCAACGTGCCGGAATTTTCTATTTTGAGAAATGATATGTCAGTGTGTTATGTCATGTTATATCGCATGTCAGTACTACTTAAGTCATAATTTTTCTATGGTACTCATTAGAGTGTCATAATTTTTTTTTTTTTTCAATCATCTGAGTGCCACATTTATTAAATATTATTTACTTGAATTACATTACCGATTTGTTTTGTCAGAAAATCCGACATGGCACTAATTTGTTATACTATGTCTCATGTGCCTCATTGGCAAAATAAAGTCAGCAAGTTAACCACTAAATGATATCATTTAAGCCATATGTTAACACCAAATTGACAATATGGGGTAAAATTCAACATGTACTTCACAAAACCCTAACCCCAATTCTTTAGATTGGGGCAAAATCACAACATGAAAACCCTAGTCCCAATTTCAAGAGGCACGGATAGCAACTTCTCGACCTTCTTGTTATTCTTCAATGCAACAAGCCCTCCCTCGCCAGCATCAACTCTTTGAATCGCCACCTTCTAGGACTAGAGAGATGGCTACGGTGGCAAATAAGAGCACGACAGCCGTCTCTGTTCCGTCGATGCATTCTCTACAGAGTCCATGTTGCATCCCAGGAGACTCTTTATCTCCAGTGTTCTGGCTGGAATGGTGGCTAAGTTAGCTGCAAGCATATCAAATGACCATTGTTGTCGAGAGTAAGGGACAAGGCATGAAGCGATAGAGCGAGATTTGTATGCTTTGTTGTTGAATGAGGAGAAGGCCGGGATGAGTGAAGCTTGGAAGATCTCGAAGCAACCATGGTCGATTAGAAGAGGGTAAGAGAGAGAGAGAGGTGAGCCGTTGTCGTTTTTGGTCCATCTGCCATCTCTTCTATTTTCCACTTTGGACTTAAATTTGTTATGGAAAAAAGCTATGTCAAAAGCCATGTAAAGCGAATGGTTGGAATAGTCACTCATGTGAATGATTTTTTACTGATGTGGTATTTAAGTAATTGTAAAAAAAAAATATTATAACACTTAAGTAAGTATCGCACGAAAGTTATGACACTTATGCCATATCTACTTGAAATGAGGAATTAAAAATGTCATGTCTTTGTGTTTGCATATCCTAGTCAAGGCCACATCAACCTGCCACCGAGACATCGACGAAGCCCTCTGCCTCCTTCACCACCTTCATCTCCGCGCTACCGATCTGGCTCACTCAGCCTTAGCAATCCAACTCATGCTCTTTGCGACGCGAAACGGTTTGAGGAGGCCCATCATCGAGTATCCCCTTCGTTCTTTTGTTTATGATGTTCTGGAAGGATATAATTGTTGCTAGATTGCTCGATTTTTGTGGCCCACATGGCATGTTGCAGGTCATTAGGCGTTTGGCTGATGTCAAGCTTGGGTACGTGTGTTCCGTGACTAATTTTAACTGCTTGATTGATCAGTGGTCCTATATTTCGAGACTAGGTTAGAGGCAGATAAGGTGATTCCGGATATGAAGAGCATGGGACATTGCCTGAGCTGCATTTCTTGCGCTACTTTGATCGATGGGCAAAGCGAGGTGAGGACTGCGCAGAAGCTGCTTGATGAAGTAGCCGAAGATGGTATAAGGCTCAGTTCTTTGAAATGTAGCACATTGGCCAGTGAGTACTTCCAAAAGCTAGATTGGGAGGGGCAAGATGAAATTGATTATCACGCTCTAAGAGGTAATGAAATACCAAGAGAACTTTCTTGTGAGCAACGCTGCTTTTGCAAATCTCATTGAATCTTTGTGTAGAGAACAGTTTTTCGATGAAGCGTTTCAAATTGCGAAGAATATGCCCCAAGGCTACCGCCCTTAGCCTCCCCGCCACTTTTCCTATCTCCTCATTGGCGCGAACGACTCCACCTTCGTCAGGCTCATTAGATGCAGTGTGTGCAACCTCCTCATGCCTCGCCGTATGCGCCACTCTTCGTGAACACGATCCCCTTGACTTAGCCGGCTCGAGAAGGTGTTTTTCGTGGGTCCTGAGGACCAGTTTAGTCGCCTTCGCCTACATAACGTGGAAGTCTCCATTCCTCTACCTCTCTGTTGCTTTGAGTGGTTTACACGACAGAGAACGGAGAGAAGAAAAAGAGACCAAGGAAAGTGAATGTGGGACGCGCAAGAAAAAAAATAGAGAATCAATATGAAAAAAAGGACACTGCTAAAAAAAAATGGAACACTTTCTTAGAACATTGGCCAAAGACGATGCTAAAAAGGGGCCTCACGGTGGCAATATAGTTAGATTATAGTGTTGAGGAGTGTTTTAGCTAAAGAGGAGGCGGGAAAAGGGTGGCTCATCAAATTAGGAAGAAAAATAAACAACCAGTTTACCCTATCAATTTCAAGTTTTTTAGTGTGCACTTATGATAGTTTAAATAAAGTACTCCTCTTTTGCTTTGGCCTCTTGTACCCAAACCGATGCCTCTCTTTTTATGATGGCCATATTACATTGATATTAATTGTTGTGATGAAGAGGTTCTGACATTTTGCTTGAGGGACAGGATGCGCTAACTAAATTGGGCACAAGACATTAATTATGAGGATGTAATTTGGTGTACTGTTCTCGAGGACCATCTATCAAAAGAAAGCTATCATGTTGCTTTGGCTCATTGGGCGCTCACAGGCTTGTCCTTGATTAGGAAGTTTTGGCCTATGACACTCACACGTCTCATCGACTTCCATTCATCATCATTTTGTATCATTACAAATGAGATAATGGTAAAATCATGATGAATCGTCGGTGGAGTTTAGGTTGAACGAATCGTTCCAACCAAAAGTAAGGATGCTAGTAAGTTATAGTGATTCCAATACATAAAATTTAATCATAGTGACTTGACTCCTCCTTCAAAGCAATAGGCAATTCCTATATGGAAGTCCACTTGATTCCATGGCATTGGCTTGATTGGCTAATGGAGTTTGAGTAAGGATTAGCGCAGAGCATATGTTCAATTTTCCACCCCAGAAAGTGCAAATAATTTCACGTTTGAGCCACTTGTTCCATTGGGCTTGGAGTAGTTTCTACGACTTTGTAGATGTTTTTGTCCATCTTTCTCTGGGGTATTTCACTCATCATTTCTCATTTGAGCTCTAGGGCTGTTCTGGCCTCCCGGGTCTAAAGTTGGGCTCAAGTTCCTTTTGGACCTTGAGTTTGATTTGCACTTGTAAAACTTAGAAGGAAAAATGTATTTTCTTGGAGCTTGCATATGGGTTTGGGCTTTTCACACTGGTAAAACTTGAGTTTGATTTGCACTTTTAAGGTTGACCCGTTGACCCGACTTACCTTATTTTTGTTTTTCAATCAAAGATACCTTATACAATTTTTGGAGCCCCAGAGCCAAGCATATACACCAAAGGAAACATCAGGTAAATGGTGACGTAGTTGATATAGTAAAATTAGTATAATCCATATGGCCAAAAAAGTGGGGGAAAACCATGAGATGCATCGAATTCCCCTTTTCCAAAAAAGGAAAAAGGAAAAAGGAAAAAAATTAAGAGGAGATATATAAATTTAAATAACTTGATTGGCAAGAAAACACACTAAATGCATGAAAATAGGCAGGTTGATTAATTTGTTGACCACATATAATTAAGAGAGTGTAGCTCCCAATGCTAATCTCCCCTTCATCTACTTCCACGTTTTATTCCCTCTTACATATATATATTTATGAAATACATGAATGAATGAAATACATGAATAAATATTCACTATATTCATCTTATCTAATGTACTTATTATGATATGTTTGTATCATACATACTAAGTACATCTCCCTATACAATGAATGTTCATCTCCTTATCCAATACACGTATAATTCGATTCATTGATATTAATGATAAGTACATTATTGTTTTCCTATAAATAAGAGTTTAGTTTTGTTATAGTCACAATGGTGATATAACAGTCATATAACAGTGATATAACAGTCATACACTGGAAATAAAATTCTCTTCTCTGACTTTCTCTATGATCTGTGGTGTCTAATTTTCTCTACTCAATCTCTCTATTCTCTCTATTATATATTTGCAACGCAATATTTTACAATACGTTATCAGCACGAAGATCTACTGACTGAGTAAGTAATTTTTGCAAAATGGATATTCTTTTTGTTAATCAACTTATACTTCATTTCCTTCTATTAATTCTTCATTTTTATTGGCCTAGAGCTAAATTTCAAATCTAAAAGTATCATTCTGCTCCTGAAGTGGCAGTGGATATTTGGAAATCATTTTAATTAATTTAAGGATTTATTTTTGTAAGGATTATGACAAATATTGAAAAGCCCAAATTCCACATCCTGGAAGTGAGTGGAAAGAATTATCTATCTTGGTGCATTGACATGGAAATGCACCTCCAAGGGCAAGGTCTCGCTAATGCAATTACAGAGGATGGAATCTCAAATGAAAAGGATAAAGCAAATGCGCTGATTTTTATTCGCCGTCATTTGCATGAGAGCCTGCAGACTCAATATTTATCCGTTCGAGACCCTCAGATCTTATGGAAGAGGTTGAAGGATATGTATGATCATGCCAAGACTGTTATCCTCCCTCAAGCATAATATGACTGGCAAAATCTCATGCTGTAAGATTTTAAATCAGTGTTTGACTATAATTTCGCTTTATTTGATATTGTTTCTCGGCTTGAGTTATGCAGTATCAAACTCGCTGATGCGGAATTGTTAGAGAAAAATTTCTCCACCTTCCATACTTCGAATATTGTATTGCAACAATAATACCGACAGCGTCAGTTTGTCACATATTCTGAATTACTTTCTATGCTCCTCACTACCAAGCAAACTAATGAATTACTGCTAAAAAATCATGATCTTAGACTCGCTGGTTCAAAAGCATTGCTTGAAGCATATGCTAACTTTGAGAAAAATATTGGTCATTTTAAGGGTTATAAGTGCAAGCAAGAACATAATCATAGAAGGGATGGCGGGAAATTTAACTGCCCTAGGAAATCTAACTTTGGCCTATATTCGAAATGACAAAATACATTTAATGTCAGTGTGCCATATGATAATATAAGTTGATCTCGACATAAAAGTAGATTTGGATTCACATTACAACACACTTACTTGAACTTTTATTTGATATGCATGGACCAATAATTCTGAAATTTAAATTAACAAGATGCGTAACATAGTTATTATATCGAAATGGAAAAACCCTTTTTGTTGGTCCTATGTTAATATGATGTCTTTCAAGTCATTTGTGTACTTCTAGACTTTTTCCTTGAATGATATGGTTTTAGCTACCCATACTTGATATGTAGATTATCAATATATATAAATAAGTAGTGTCTCAAATTTTTCTAAGGATGTTTCACATTTCAAGAAAGTTTTCTTCCAAAATCAAAGAAAAAGACTTTGCTCAGTATATAATCTCTCATCTCTTTAACGGAGACAAGAAATTCATTTTATGATTTTGATGATAAGTTGTTGTAAAATACCAAATATTTTTTGACATAAATGATGAAAGTGCAAATTCATTACATATTAATTATTTCTCCTCTCTAGAGGTATATCAAAAAGTCATTAATAATACATCTTTTAATCTTAGAAAAATTCAGATTGAAATCTTTATGTATTCTCAACATGTGGACGACATTAGCTACTTGAAAAATGAATCAATGGAAAATCTATGCTTAAATTCACACTAGTGATTTCTTCTATAAAAAATCAAAAATCATTTTTCAAAATACAGACTGGGTATTAGAATTTGGGTACGAAACTTTACATTTGGGCATTGAAACCCAATGCTAGTTCTCGGAACATAACGTCTAGATTAGGTCTCCGGCGCCTAGGTTGGGTCCATTGAGTGCTAGCTCGTGACCCCAGTGCATGTGCCTAGGATCCTAGCACTCGTGCCACGATAAAGGCCCTCTCCCAGTCCATTGAAGTAGTGCTCGAGACCTCGATCTTGTGCCCCGCCCCCCATTGTGTGCCCAATGCCTCACTGGTGCCCCGGGTGTCCAAGGGCCAAGCATTGGATCCCAATACCCAAGTCTAGGTCCCCAAAGGCTATGCCCTATCTTGCCCTGAGTCTACCCTAACAGTGCCACATCAATTTTACTTTGAATCATTCACACGTCGACACTGTTCTCAAGGCCCGCCACGTCGCTCTCTCTTCTCTCCATCTTCAACTCCTCAACTCAGCGCTTCTTTCTCTCTCCTCTCTCTTCTCACTCTATCCCTTGTTTCTTGACCTGACGACTCTCTCCCAAATAACACTTGGTCTCCGACGATAGCTGCGCTCTCTCCGACGATGGCGACGCTCTGATGCTCCCTCCTGATGACAACCTCTCTCTTCGACTGTTCCCTTTTTCTTTTGTCCTGCAAGACTGTTTCAATTAAACGATAGCTAGGGTGTGCATAAAATCATTCTTAAGGATCCCCCTGCACGATCAAGAGAAGAAGGGCGGTGAAGGGGCCAGAGGTATTTCGTCTGCAGGAGAGGCAGTGGCTCGCAACTTCTTCCCCCTCACACTTGATTAGAACACGAAGGAAGTTGGCGGCCCTTGTCAAGAAATCTTTCTGGCCCAACTGAAGAGAAAATCCATGGCCTTACTTACAAATGCTGAATCCTTAATTGTGGAGAAGAAGGCGAAGTACAACAAAACGCAAAAAAACGGGGATTGTAGTCGCAACTCTAGGGCTTCTCGGGAGAGACGGCTTTGAGCATAGCGGAAAGAGCGCAGCCCTTGTCAGAGAAAGCCAGCGTTATGAGAGAGCGCGATTCGAGAAGAAAGAGGTCACCGTCGTCGGAGAGAGCGTGGCCGTCATTGGAGACCGAGCATTATTTGGGAGAGAGTCGTCGGGTCAGGAAATAGGGGATAGAGTGAGAAGAGAGAGGAGAGAGAAAGAAGCGTTGACTTGAGGAGCAGAAGATGGAGAGAAGAGAGAGCAGACATGGCGGGCTCCGAGAACAGGTGTCGACATGCGAATGGTTTAGAGTAAAATTGACGTGGCACTGTTAGGATATGCAATATTTTCTTGGCTTGGGTGCCGGTCTGAGCGATTGAAAAGCAAAGCCTATACAATTTGATGTCCTTCGTCTTGGCACTGCCTACCATCGGCTGATTGGAAGAACTTCCAGCTTTATCCCGTGATTTCAGGAACCAGCCGGTCCCAGCGACTGAAGTTGACGTGGGTCAAGATTCCGAGCGGAAACGTCGTCGAGTTAACACGTCACGCGACAATTCACGCCATTGGTAAAGCCAAGCCACAACTTCTAGAGTCTTGTTCACTAAACTCCAAACGGACAACTTTATCGCTCGTCGGCATTTGATACCCGTCAGAGAGTCTCGGACGGACGGAACAGTCGAAACGTTCCCTGCGAATTCGGCCAAATGCTCCTGCCATCAGCAATAAATTCTGTACCCTCACGCGCATCTCAGACGCAGACACGGTAGCCTCACGCCCATGTTCAAGAGAGCCACTTCACATTCTTCTCAGGGGAAAAAATATGGCCCCGCCCCATCACCCATTTCCCATTTCCGATCCCTGCAACTTTCTATGGCCATGAATGAAAGGAAGCGATCACTGTCGTCCTTTCATCTGTGCCTGGCTTGGCTTGATCGGTTTACTTAGGGCGCAAATGATTAAATTTCTAGTTAAAAATTGATTTACGAAAGAGAAATATATTTTTTTTTTATTTCAATTTTTAGATGAGTTTCTGAGCAAAAATTCATATTTAATAATTATATAAATTTTCTGTTCTTGGAATAGAGTTATCAAACAAAATTTCTCCCTCTCGGCTGGCTGTGGACGGCGGTGGCGGCGGCGGCGGCAGCCGGCGACGGAGATCGGCAAGCGGTGGACAGTGGGAGACAAGTAGGTGGCCGACTAGTAGTGAAGACAAACAATGAGAAGGGTTTTTTTTTGTTTCTTATTTTTATTTTAGAAATAGAAAAGTAAAAGATATCTATTTCGATTTTTATTCTAAACCTACTTTTGGAATAGAAATATGTTCTAGAAATTCAATAATGAAATAATTTTATCAAATGGATTTTTATTTCATAAATAAGTCTGAAATAAAAAAAAATTATTTTTGAAATAGAAATTTTGGTTTGTCATTCCCCCTTATATTTTGTTACAATTCAAGCAAGATGCATGCTTTCCCACGTCACCAAAGCAATAGCCGCATTGTTGCTCGAGACACAAGCATTTGCATCCAGCAATGAGAAACCAAGAGGTGCCAGACACTAATAATCATCAGACAAGGCATTATAGAAGAAAAAAAGGTCTGTAGATCCGAACTCTGCAGTCTGCTCTATTCATGAACCGAACACATCCTTTAATGGACGATGTAATTCCACTCACCCAGAATGGGTCCGACCAAAGTCAGCCGACGCCGCTAATTGATTTTAATGAAACTAGACAACTTCGATGACTTTCATGTACGTCAAACGGGTGAGAACAGCAGTGTCTTGGGTTCAGTGATCTCTAAACTAGAAATCTCGACTTCATTTTAACGTTTTCTCTATCCTCTTGGATCAAGATGTCGGAATCCACTCATCTCCCTGGATGAAACTCTTCACCGAATATGTATCGACGTGTTCAGCAGGGACCCGACTGCTCCACGACACTCTGCTCGACGTGTCGGATCCTGGCCCCGTGTTCTTGAACTCCCCGTAGTAGAGCGTCTTCAGGGCGAAATCCCCACTCCATGGCATCCAGCCCTGAGGCGCGATCAGGGCCTCGAGGTTGCACTCGATGAAGACCGTCCTTGAGTACTCCTTCCACGGCCTCCCCAGGAAGTTTTTATGCACTGCGGGCTTGCTCCGGTACAGCGCCATGTACTCCTCGGTACCATTGACCAAGCAGTTCCGGAAGACGAAGCCCGTCGACTGCGCGGGGTCGGTCCGGCCATGGGCCGTGACCGCATTGTTCTCGCCCTTCTCGGGCTTGACCTGCTGTGGGCGGACCAGGATCTGGCAGTCCTGGAAGTAGGAGGCCGAGTTCCCGAAGATGAAGTCCACGTTGCCCTCGATGCGGCAGGACTTGTAGTACTGCCGGAGGGAGTGGGCGTAGAGCGTGTCTTGGTTCCCCAAGAACTCGCAGTTCTCGGCAACCGAGAAATCGCTGTCCGACCGGAACGCCACCGCCTGGTGGGTGTCCGGACCCGCGGTGTTCTGGATCGTGAGCCCGCTTGCCATGAATCCGTCGCCTAGCACTCCTGCAACAAATTCGTCAAACGTTAATCAGATTGACGGTCCTCCACAAATTGCAATTGCACCCAATGCCAACTTCAGTTCACATTCATGAACCTGAAATTTGGTACTAGAAATGAGAAAAGACCCTCTCGAAAGATGAAAGAAAAGAGCCAAATTTTGTCAAACCCCACAAGACATGGACAAGCCTTGCGCCACATGCCACGCCTCATGTCACGCCACGACAAGAATTAATCGATCCTTCTCTGGACAATTCCAGCTTGAATAAAGAACGATTCCTACTAGATCTTGTCAGTGTCCCAGGTAATTTAAGAGGCGAATCACTAGTAAAATACCAGAAGATTGCTTTAAAAAATACTACTAATTGATCGAAAACATTCTACATAAGAACGAAAGTATATTAAGATATCATTGAAAATGAACGAAAGCTCACCGACGGTGGCGGTGTTGTAGGTGGAGACCCCAGGTTGCCCCGCGTTCGAGGACCCGGTGATGACGGTTTTGCCCATGCCGTCCCCCAGGAACACCACGTTCGTCTTCTCGAACGGGACCCTCACCGTCTCCTCGTACGCCCCTTCCTTGATGTGGATCACGAACCTCTTCCCTCCGCCGACGTTCTCCGGCGCGGCGTCGACGGCGGCCTGCACCGTCGCGTAGCACCCGCTTCCCCGTCCTTGCACACCGTCGCGTCCGCCGTCAGCCCCGAAGGGACCCCGCCGTCGAACCCCAGGCCCGACGGCCCCCGCCGCCACCGAGAGAGTCCTCCCAGAACCCGTCGCGCTCCGTCGCCGGCGGCCTCCACGCCGCCGTGTCTTTCCCGAACCGGTCGTACGAGACCAGCATGCTGAGGGCGTTGCTGGTCAGCATCGTCAGCGTTTTCAAGAGCGCAATGTTCTGGTCGACCTGGCTCGTGCCGTTGACGTACTTGAGGCCCGACCAACAGCCGGTCTGGTAGAGCAGCGCGGCGGAGAGCCAGGCGCGGGCGTCCTTGGTGCGGCCGCCCGGGATCGCCTCCCCGCCGCCGACTCCGTCCGGCGGCGGGAGTAGGCGAGGATCTCGGCGCAGTTCTTGGCGGCGATGGTGCGGTTGACGTTGCCAGCGGAGGAGGCGAGGATGGAGTCGAGCATGGACTGGGCGGTGGCGAGGCGGTCGGAGGAGATCTGGATGGCGGAGAGGATGACGTCGAGGGAGGAGGGGGAGGCGGAGGGGAGGGGGTAGGGCTGGGAGGCGCAGAGGTCGGGGAACCTGGTGGACTTGCAGGCCTGCTGGATCTCCGGGGACGAGGAGGAAGAGGAGGAAGCGGAATGCGGGAGAGGGGGAGGTTTGGAGAGGCCGGTATGGCGGGAGTAGGAGGGAGAGGGGAGGAGAGAGAGGGAGAGGAGGGAGAGGAGGAAGATGGAAGCCATGGAAATGCAGAGGAAGGAGGAGGTGGGCTTGAAGGGGAGAAGGGGAGAAGGAGAGAGGAGGTGGGTTTTATAGGTGATCTCTTGGAGGGGAAGGGGAGTGTCATGGCGCTATGGTGCAGTTGGGAGTGGGTTTGGAAGGTAGTGATTTGGAAGAACATGGAATTGGTGGTGGAAAGAGATGGTGGGTCGATGGGAAAGAGATGGCGATGGGGGTTTCACGAGAGGAGGAATTGGCGTCACGGCCTCACAGGTCGTTTCCTTTCTTTGGCGATGGAGTTTGGGAAGCCCACGGATTCACTGTTCCATGTTCACGTCCGAGGGAAAGAGATCGAGAGAGATAGAGATGAGGGTTTGCAGGAGTGCTTCAGTTCCGCGCCGTAACAAGATGGGATCCGGAACTTCGGTTCTTCCGATGGTGGCAGGAGTCTGTTTGTTTTTTTTTTTTTTTTTTTTAAATACCGTATCTTTATACCAGTTTTACGGCCCGCACAGTTAAGATTTTTCCGGCTTAACGATTTTTGGTGGAAAGATGGATATGAAATATTTCCTCCATTTAGAAATAAATATCGTTGTCTAGGATTTGTTTCAAATTTACTTCACATGAGGGAACGGTGGCCAAGTTAGTCGCAAGCAGATGAAATGACCATCTTCGTCGAGGTTGAGGGACGAGATATGAAGCAAGAGAGCGAGATTTATATGCTTTGCTGTTTGGTGAAGAGAAGGCTAGGATGAGTGAAGCTTGGAAGTTCTTGAAGTTGCCATGGCCGATTAGATGAGTGTATGAGAGAGAGAGAGAGAGAGAGAGAGAGGTGAGGCGCTGTCGTTGTAGGTCCATTTGCCATTCTCTTCTATTTTCCACTTTGGACTTAAATTTGTTCTGAAAAAGGCGATGTTGGAATTATAAAAAGCCATGTGAGACAAAGGGCCGGTAGTCACTTTATTGATAAGTGGTGTTATATTTCAAGACTAGCTTTAGGCATATGGGTTGTTTATAGATATGAGAAGAAGCAGAGGAATCGCCCGAGTTGCGCTTCTTACACTACTTTGATCAAATGGGTAACTACAAAGTGGGCAAGGAGAGGGTTGCGCAAAATTTACTTGATGAAATGGTTGAAGATAGTAATTCTATGTAATATAGCAAATTGGTTGCTGGATACTTCTGATAGCTAGATGGGGAGAAGGTGAGGAAACTGACTCCCAAGCTCCGGGAGGCAATGAATTACCAATAGAACTTGCTTGTGAGCAATGCTGCTCTTGCAAATCTTATTGATTCTTTGTGCAGAGAAGGATCTTTCAATAAAGGGTTTTGAATTACGAAGAGCATGCCTTAAGGCTGCCACCCTCAGCCTCCTCATCATCCTTCCCCGCTCCTCCTCCTCATCAGCACAAATGAGTCCACCTTCGCCACGCTCAAAAGATGCAGAGCGCACGAACTTCTCGTGCCTCACCAGTGTGCGCCGCTCTCCACGAACACAATCCCTTTGTTGCTGTAAGACTGTGGGCAGGGCCTTCAATCAGGCGGCTCGAAAAGGTGTTGTCGTGGGTCTTGAGGACCAGCTTTGCCGCTTCCGCCTACACAAGCATGGAAGTCTCCATTTCTCTACCTCTCTATTGCTCGGAGTGGTTTCCATGAGAGAGAACGCGCAGAAGGAAGAAGACCAAGGAAATTGAATGTGGAACCCATAAGAAAGGAAACAGAATATAATATAAAAAGGAGACTCGACCCAAAAATAAAAATAAAATGGAACACTTTCATAGAATATTGGCCAAGACGGATGCCAGAAAATGAGACCCACGAAGGGCAATATAGTAAGATTATCGTGTTGAGGAGTGTTTTAGCCAAAAAGGACGAGGGTGACTCATCAAATTAAGAAAGAAAAAGAAACAACCAATCTACTCTATCAATTTCAAGTTTTTTAGCATTTGCGCTTATGATAATTTAAATAAAGTAATCCAAACCTTTTATATCGGCCTTTTGTATCCAGACCAATGCCCATCTCTTTATGATAACCATATTACATTGGTATCAATTGTTGTAATGAAGTGATTTTTCGTTTTGCTCGAGAGATTGGATGCATTGGCTAAATTGGGCATGATACATTAATTATGAATATGTAATTTGGTATACCATCCTTGAGAATGATCTATTGAAAGAAAGCCAACATGTTGCTTTGGCTCATTGGGTGCCACATACGGGACCCGCCCGGACCGCCCTAAACGGGGCATCGAATCGCCCGAAACCGGTGGTTGCGGGGAATGGTCCAGGTTGGTTCCCAATTTATGAGAACGAGTGGGTATCGGTTCGGTTCCCGGTTCCATGGGCGGATCCGTCGACCCGCCCACTCGGACCGGACCGATTATGTTAAAATAATATGTTAATTTTTAATATTAAAAAAATTGAAATTACTAATTAACAAACTCAAATCAAATAACTAAAAAAATTAATTGAAGTGGGTAATCTCCGGTCAAACCAAATGGAGAGGTCCTAATATAAAAGCCAGTGTAGTTTCTAATATATGACTTCCCAAAACTTATTTTTTCCGACAACATTGAGATGATTATGAAAATTTGGTTATATGTGTTATTTATCTACAATTGCATGTAGTTATTACCTTTGCAACTTGTCGAAGAATTGAAGTGCTCCGTCTTGATCTTCAATATCTTGGAGTATTATTTGAAAAATGTCTAACACTGTTCAAGATTGAATTATACTTGGCTGATGAGTTACTGTGATTAGTGACTATTCCTTAATGTAGGATGCTCCTTCCATGACTGAAGAAGTTTCCTAATGCGATTCTAGAATAAGAGAAAATTGGTCCGTTTTTGCTTTTTCCTTTCTGCAAGTTTTCTCACATTAAAAAGCAATTGTAGAGGTTGGTTAATTGATTAGATTCTTGTTCTAAATTTCTTATATGACCTCTCTTTCAAAAGCAATCATGTTTTTTGCATCCAAGACTGGTGAAGAGCATATAGAATTGAAGTTATTCCCTGAACCCTTATGGAAGAAAAGAAATGATAATTTTTAGTTCAATCAATTAATCTCTCAAATTTCTCTTTTCAATCTTCTAAATCTTGTACTTTAACTTTGCTCTTGTTTTTAGTCTAACATCTGGACATCCATTACAACATTAATTTGAACATGTTGATAATCCACTGAGTTCACTGCCTAACCGTTAATGGATAAAACTTTATTTAATCTTTTGTAGAATTTATTATCTTCAAGTGGTCATGGTTGACTCATCTTTTGATTTTTGTACTTTTGTTATATAACAATCTCAAAATGGCAATGACATTGACTCAACATTATGTTTTGATTTCTAGTTGTTGTAACTTTTGGTTTTTAGTATATTACTCGATATGAAGAGTTCTCATTGTGGGATTTAGAAAATGTTGTTATTATTATTGTGAGACCGGTTCCATATATCCACCCAAGAACCGGACCAGATCGGCGGTTCGGTTCCCGTGGATCCATGCAATTAACGGGTGGATCCCGGTTCCAATTTTTCGGAACCGGTCCTTAACGGGCGGTTCTGGTTCTAGGTTGGGAATCGCCCGCTTGGACCATGCACACCCCTACCACATAGGCTTGTCCTTAACCAAGAAGCTTTTGGCCCGTGACATTCACATATCTCATAGACTTTTATTCATCATCATTTTATATTATTACAAATGAGATAATGGTAAAATCATGATGAATCATCAGTGGAGTTGAACGAATCGTTCCAACCAAGAGTGAGGGTGCTAGTAAGTTATAGTGATTTCAATCCATAAAATTTAATCATAGTGACTTGACTCCTCCTTCAAAGCAATAGGCATTTCCTATATGGAAGTCCACTTGATTCCATGGCATTGGCTTGATTGGCTAATGGAGTTTGACTAAGGATTAGCGCAAAGCATATGTTCGATTTTCCACCCCCAGAAAGTGCAAATAATTTCACGTTTGTGCCGTTCGTCCCATCGGGCTTGGAGTAGTCTCTACTACTTTGTAGATTTTTTTGTCCATTTCTTAAAGGGGTATTTCACTTATACTTATCATTTCTCATTGGGCTTTAGGGTTTCTGGCCTTCTAGGTCTATAGTTGGGCTCATGTTCCTTTTGGACCTTGAGTTTAATTTGCACTTGTGAAACTCAGAAGAAAAAATGTGTTTTCTTAGAGCCTGCATTTGGGTTTGGGCTTTCACACCTGTGAAACTTGAGTTTGATTTGCCCTTGTAAGGTTGAACCTTTGAGCCGACTTGCAGTTTTTCCTTCTTTTTTTCCAATCAAAAATATCTTATACGATTTTTGGAGCCACAAAGCCAAGTATATACACCAAAGAAAAAATCAGGTATATGGCGAAGTAGTCGATACAGTAAAATTAGTATAATCTATATGACCAAAAAAGTTGGGGAAAACCATGAGATGCACTGAATTCCCCTTCACCAACAAAGTAAAAAAGAGAAAAAATTAAGAGGAAGTATATGTGTGTGTATATATATTCACATAAATTATTTTGCAGGAAAGCACACTTGAATATATAAATACATGAAAATGGGCAGGTTGACTAATGGTTTAACATTTTAAAAGTCCATTGGGAAAATGCAAAGCAGTTTAGCCTAAAGGATTTTAGGCAAATGCAAAGGCCATTTGGTAAACTATACTTTGAGAAGCAACCTTAAGAAAAATGCCGTTTGATAGAAAACACATTTGAAAAGCCATTTGAGTGATTAATATTACTTTTTTTTTTTAATTTCATTTGTTTGAAATTGAAAAAAATAATGTATGCAACTTTTTAAATATAAATTTTGACAATAATACTAAAAAAATTAAATACATATATATATTTTAAAAAGATCAAACCCTTCATTGGAATTTATTAATTTTTATTTGCTTAAAATTGAAAAAAATAATGTATGCAACTTTTTAAATATAAATTTTGACAATAATACTAAAAAAATCAAATATATATATTTTTAAAAAAGACCAAATCCTTCGTTGAAATTTTTTAATTTTTATTTTTTTAAAATTGAAAAAATAATGTATGCAACTATTTAAATATAAAATTGAAAATAATGCTAAGAAATCAAATACATATAAATAATTTATTTTAAAAAAAAAAAGACCAAACCCTTCATCGGAATTTTTAATTTTTATTTGTTTAAAATTGAAAAAATAATGTATGCAACTTTTATATATAAATTTCAAAATAATGCTAAAAAATCAAATACATATATACATTTTTTTTTTTAAAAAAAGACCAAACCCTTCATATGAATTTTTTTTTTTTTTTTTTTTTTTTAAATTGAAAAAAATTATGCAACTTTTTAAATATAAATTTTGACAATAATGATTTCAAAAATCAAATATATAAATAATTTTTAAAAAATACCAAATTTATTTAATTTTTTTAGCATTTATATGAATTTGATTTTTTAGCATTATTTTGGCATTTAAAAAAATAATAACGAGAAAAAATTAGAAATTTGAAGAATGAGTGATGATAGTTTTGAAAAAAAATTATTTCAGTATTTGACCAAATGCTTTGAAAGTTCAAAACTAGTTCTTACTAGCATTGGGCTTTTAGCCTTTCCAATGTGTCTTTTACTTGAAAGTTACTTCAAAATAGTTGCCAAACGGTCCAACATTCCCCAAAGGGATTTTGGAGGCTGAAAGCCCTTGGGAATGCTGAACCAAACGCATCCATAATCAAGGGAGCGTGGCTCCCAATAGTAATCTCCCCTTCATCTACTTCCACCTTTTATTCCCTCTCTCATATATATATATAAAACAAACCTTTTTACATGAGCAATTGTCTAAAAATATACATTTCTTAATGTAGTTTTCTATATTCGAAATGACAGAGTACGTTTAATGCTAGTGCGCCATATGAGAATATAAGTTGATCTCAACATTAAAACATTTTATTCCCTCTCTCATATATATTTATACCTTTTTATGTGACATTTCACATAACTATTCTTCATGCAATTATCTAAAAATATACATTTCTTAATGTAGTTTTCAATATTCAAAATGACAGAGTATGTTTAATGCTAGTGCGCCATATGATAATATAAGTTGATATCGACATTAAAACAGATTTGGATCACATTACAACACACTTACTTTAACTTTTATTTTATATGCATGGACCGATAATTCTGAAATTTAAATTAACAAGATGCATAACATGGTTATGGTATTGATATGAAAAAACCTTTTTGTCGGCCCGATGTTAATATGATGTCTTTCAAGTCATTTGTGTACTTCTAAACTTTTTCCTTGAATGATATGGTTTTAGCTAGCCATTTTGCTATGTAGATTATATATATCATGTCTCAAATTTTTTTTTAAGGATGTTTCACATTCCAAAAAAGTTTCCTTCCAACGATCAAAGAATAATACTATGCTCATTATATAATCTCTCGTCTCTTTAACAGAGACAAGAAGTACATTTTATCATTTTGATGATAAGTTATTGTAAGATACTAAATATTTTTTGACATAAATGATAAAAGTACAAATTCATTACATATCGATTATTTTCTCCTCTCTAGAGGTTTATCAAAAAGTTGTTTATAATACATATTTTAATTTTAGAAAAATTCGGATTGAAATCTTTATGTACTACTATTCTCAACATGTTGACGACACTAGTTATTTGTTATCCCGAAAGTTTTTTAGAGGTTCCTAATAAAGGTTGTGTAGATTAAATCGTCGTGAAATGATATTTGAATTTAATGCACATATCTATTATGATGCCTATGTACGTACCTGCGTACTTATGTTTTTGATAGGCATTAAATACCAGTGGTCATGCTGGCCAAAGAAATCACCATTGACTGAGGAGCGTCAAATTTAAAGTAGTTGGAAAAAAAATGCACAGCATGTGAAAATGTATCAAAAGAAGTACATATAAGAGAAGCAGCAAAGTACTTATGCCAGCATCCGGATGGTCCCATTTAGTGCATCTCGTGGAACATTATGGACTTATGAAACAAAATACAGTGGTGTCTTGAGGCGCATCCTTTAAAGTTTGAGTACGAAATCTACATTATGTAATTCGCAATCACGCTAATGACATTCCTTACATAGTATCACATGATCCGGCATGACTTTATTTTCACACCATCTATATTTACGTCACCTATTATCAATAATTAAGAATACTTAGTAGGTTATTGATATTCATATCAATATATATCAGGTGATGTAAGCATGGTAAGATTTGATTTTTTGACAAAATCTGGTGATTGGACCTTATGCACGTGTTTGATTACCATAAAGTCCATCTCGATTGTGATGTCTGCTGCGAAAATAATTGCTGCTGGTTGCATTTATTGCTCAACCATCTTTGGGTCGTCTCTTTATGTACGCGGCTTCTGCATGTCTAACCCTCTTACGTTCTGTCAACCTATGTAAACTACCGTCACAGGGACTTCATAGCACCGTTTAAAGTTTTCATTGTCCTAACATTGTATAAAAAAAAAAAAAAACCAAAAGACAAAAAAGGAGCTGTACCCTTCAGTCCTCATGCTCTATGCAGGAAAATTAATTATCTTTCCTTAGTCCTCCAACAAAAGGGCATCGAGTATACTTTTTACCAACACTTTGCTCCAATAGTCACAGGTTTCCTTACCAATGAAAGAAGAAAGAATTGTACTACTAAGTAAAACATGTTTAGAACTATCATCTCAACGATAAGATTGTAGCATGTGGATGGGTTATCGTTGTTATTATTTACTACAGATGCATTTTATAAATCCATGGAGTATCATATGTTCAGGCACTGTTTCAACCAATAAAGGGTTTGCTTGTATGCATTCCCTTGTTTGGTTAAATATCTTCGGTCATTTTTGTTCTTTCCTTTGTTATATCATGTATAGGTTTGCTTCAAGATGATACTCGATTCGATGTTCTTCCCAGCTTGATCCAAACCCTAGGTGTGCAGACATAAAAAAAAAAAAAAAAAAAATCAACATGGTCCAAGAAAAAGCTGGAACAAGAATGAGAATCAAGAGCAAAATCAAGATGAATCTAGAACAAATGCCCTGGTAAAGAACGAGGGGAGGGGGGAATATACTAGTCTCATAGTCTATATATTTAATTTTTCAAAATCGGCAGCTATAACTAAATGCTACAAAGAGATGTTAAGCCTAGGAAAATATCAATATATTTCTGTCTCTGATGGAACATTATATAGAAACTCTAATTTCTGTTATTTCCCGAATATATTGCCAAGAGTTCGAGGGTAGTGTAGCATTCATAGCTATACAAATAATCCAAGAGGGTCTTGCTGAAAAGGTTCACTAAAGTCTTATCTAACTGAACTTAATTTGGTTACTCTCATTTCCGTGGGAGACTAGAAGTAAATATGGATCATAAAATGTGAACAACGCTGTCTGCCTTGATATCTTTTTGATTAATCAAAATCTTTTACAGAAAACAATATGTGGAAAGATGCATGACAATGTTGTCTTATGCCTGTCTTCTTTAAAATGAGATTCCAGTACCAAATTTTTGTTTATAAATTGGATAAATTAAAAAAAAACATTTTGGGAAAGTATAAAGTATATGCATAATTTTTTTAATCCACTGATCACTTATATAACTTTATTTTTGCAGATACCATTAACATTCCTCTAAACAAAATCCTACTTTGCAAAGACCAAATTACCCCTCCTCGCAACTCATCCTAACATCTTGCTTAAAGTGCAAGAGGCTTTATTTTGAGTGTTTTGAGTGGTTGTGAGAATTGGGCATTTGAGGATGAGCATCTTTGGAAAGAAAATGACATTTTAATAAAAAGGCACATGTGAATAATTAATTTACAAGTGCAAAATGATCTCCAAAGATAAAAATCATGTACATATTTGGTATTTTATAAATTAGAGATATGTTAAATGGTCATTGGATGAAAAGTGAGATATGTTTTTTTTTTTCCGGAATTTTTTTATATTAAATTATCTATAGAGAAACTTAATTCGATGAGTTTTTGAATGCCACTCTACATATCATTCTCAATGCCAAGGCTATTGCATATTGATTTCTTTTTTAGGAGATCTTTCTATTGTTAAATGACTCAGATTTTCTTTTCATCTAGGAAAGCCATCTTTTTCAACAATGTCCTTGTTGATTGATCCCATAACCTTCTGTTAGATAGGAACAAATTTGATAAATATTAATAACTCTCATATGAGTATTAGAACAAAAATTTCCAGTAGATAATGAATTATTGCCAATGAATCAATAATTCAAAGTGCTTTTCTTTCTTGCATTATCTTGATAATTGTGATGCTGATTATTATGTCGTTTTGCTTGGACTATGAGAGCTCTCAACCACATGGATAGTTCAACATGTTCATTAGCACTTCATCTTGAGATGTGAATTGTCCAAGGCATATTACCATAGAGTACTTCTCCTGTTTGCATCAGATTTGAAACTAAACCTCTCATAGAGCAATTTAGACAAGATTTAATGGAGATCCAACTTTCTATTTACTAATAGAATTCAAGCAATCGTGGGGGGACCTCCACGTTTCCTCCCTTATAGAGAATCTATACAACCCTTATCTGTATATTGACAACTATCTCTCAAGCATATTAATGAGAAAATGATATGGAGTACCTATTAATGTTCCTTTATAAATAAAAAATTATGAGATCACCCCTTTCATTCTAGGGTGATGGAATGATCGTTCCATCCTAGCATATTTTTTTCATGCTTTTCTGGGACGTTTGGAGAAAGCAGCAAGTAATAAGATTTTCATAATCCTTTCTTCCTGAAAGGAAGTGCGTGAAATTCTTTTGAGAAATGATTGGGTAATAATCTTTAATTTACTGTGATGAAATGAATGAAAGAAATAACAGTTTATTTTGTACCACAAAAAAGCAAATTACAAATAGTTATAAATTGTTATGGGGTCTACTCCTTAAAAAATTTGTGATTTACAGCAAACTGTTATTCTCACAATAGCCCAAAAACTATTATGCTAGCAAAACCCATTCTTTTTTCCTTTACACAAGGACTAGGAGATTAGATCTAGCGGCAATTGACGCATAATATATATTTTCTTTCTTTTCACCATCGATTGAGCTAAGCTTAGTCAATAATTTTTTCAACGAGAGAGAGAAGAAAAAGTAAAAGAAAAAGAGGAAGAAATCTCCATTGATTTGCGGATGTTCTCTAGGGTTCGAGAGAGAATTTGCCTTGGGGGAGATTTTCCAAGGGCCATTTTGAGACCCAACAAGAGATATGCTCACTTTTCCTTCTCTTTTTCCATTAATAGAGAAGTTGAAATTCTTCACGCATGCAAGCCCAGTCACTATATTAGTACTGACTCTTGTGGAGCCAAAAGGGTGTTGAATCTCACGACCCTTCGTTTTCTCCACTTTTGAATGCTTGGGCTGGCATGGGTGTCAGATCTGAATCGATCCTCCTCGTAGTAATAAGCTAGCTTCTTTCATCACATTCAATTAACCGGTAAAGCAAGTTCCTTTGTCTTTTGAGAGAAGGGTGTATGTAAGCCCTACCCCCTCCTGTTTGCATTTGGAAGATCTTCCCGACCTGGTAATTTGATCATTAGCTCCTGGAAAAAGCAATAATCTGAAACCCTAGCTCTGGAGCTCACCAGCTAATTTGATCATGGAGTTTCCACGTTTACATGCATAGGCTTCAAACCTATTTGGCGCATGCTTACTTACTATAAAGTTTAATTAATAGAAGACGCTAACAATTTCCTTTTCCACCATTTCTTACGCAATTAATGTATTAATTAGCCATCCTAATTCCCATAAGCATGTTAGCGGTGCGATGGTAATCGATTTGTACGTCTTTTAATTATTCAGAAAACTCTTAAGCTGCCATTACAAAAAAGTACATCGCATTTGTCCCTTTTTCAAGATGACATAAACATTTAGCCTAGCATGAACGAGTATCTAAAGTAACACCAAAAAATTCATGTTTCCGATATGTCATTGACAAATGACCGATTTTCGGGAAATCGTTCTGAAAATGCTAAAGTGAAACTCAGTACACATTAATGTATGAACGAGTTAAATCTTAAGTATTTATCTTACAATCTGTTGCTACTTTATTCACCATAAATTTGCTGTGAGGTTCTTTTCAAATAATGAAGGAAAATAGAAAGTTTGTGTTGATTCCGTTGTCGGGCATCGATTTGTACTTATGTCACCGAACTTCCATAACCGTGTTTAAGTTGAGAGCTCCGAGTCAGCAATTAAAGGACTTCATGTCCAGTCTCTGAACATTCAAGATTTGCATATAAACTCCTGTTTATCTGGCCTACCGGCCTACCTCATCTATTTTACTTAGACGGCCCTGCTCTACGGGGTTCATGACCTCAACGTGGTGACTTTTGATAGATAGACTTGTCGCGTCTACATGTAGCTTTCTAGCCGATGAGCTTTACTTACAGGTGTAATCTTAAAATTTGTATATAATAGTTAACCGCAGTTCATAAGAGATATTTAACTTTACAAGCTGAGTAGATTGGTATTTTTTGATAATGACACAAATGATCTATAAACTTTGATCCAGTATACAATGTCGTTCATAAACTTCTAATTTGTTCAATATGGTTTTTGAATTTTATTCTAATATTCAATATAGTCCGTGAACTTTTAAACATTTTCTTATTGTCTAGGGATTATATTAAACATTTACTAATAGTTCATGAATCATATTGAAGAAACTAAAAGTCTTAGGATGATATTACATATTGGACCAAAGTTAGGGAACATATTGCACAAATTAAAAGTTTAGGGAAGACATTGTACATTAAACTAAAGTTTAATAACCATTTGTGCCATTGTCCTTATTTATCCTAGAAAAGAAAGGAATTGCACAAAAATGTCTTGGCTTGATGGCTAACAAGACTTGCAATTAATTCCAACATTGCTTAGTGTGTGGTGAGCACTAGATATGCTTTTGTGAGATACATATGGCCAAGATATCATTGCAATCGATGAAATGTTGGTTAGCCTCAGTATCTTAGCATCTTTCGTTTGGACCATGAAATTTCAATCAGATTGCATTTCTAAATTCCTTTGCACAATAGGAGCTCTTAATTTTAAAATTGAACAAATGTTTCGAGCATTTAAGAGATTAATAATTTCTTTTTCTGAAGTTCACGATTTTGTAGCAATCTGAATTTGTCATAGACAACATATGAATGTTAACAATCTCAATGATGAAAGAAAAAAAAGGCGAATTTGATCTCTAACATGGGTCAACTATGATCATAACCCCAAATCTCGAAAGGTTATAATGACTCTTGACATTTGTCAGGCTAGGACTATCTACAGATCATATGTCTAAGGGGTTACTACAAATGAGGTGAGAACCCTACTTAAGAAATAACATGCTATAAAGCTCAGGACACAAAAAAGTATTATAATTATTGCGCATTGTGTCAGTAAGAAGATAAAGAAAATGCAAAACCACGAAATGTTTCCAGCTAATATTCGTGAAAATGACAGAAGTGGCAGGTAGGTATTGCCTTCTTTTTGGAATAAAATGAAAATGTCTGTCCTTATTTTCAGCCAAAAGCACAAAAAGAATTATAGAAGAGAAAAGGAAAAATGTTTTCATATATATATATATATATATATATATATATATCACGAACTATATGCTTACTACTCAGGCTCGCAATCATGGAGAGTGACTTCACGTATTTCGTTTGGTTTACTGTGCAAGGGTTGCAAACGTATTCAGGCTTCATCACACATGTTTCCGAGAATGCCCGAAATTGAAACCCTAGGGAATGATTGCGCTGTGTGCATGCGCATGTCTTCGCACTGCCAATACAATTTGATGCCAACATACGAAAGTCGCCATAATGCATGTGCAGGACACTTGGGAAAAGGTCCCTCCAAAAATCTTAAATAAAAAAGAGAGAGAGAGAAAATGGAAAACTAGGTATACATTTACCCTGCCGTCCCGTTCAAATTAGGCAGGTTGGTCCAACCTCGTGTAACTACAGTACACCATTGCAAATGGTAAATATTGGCTAAGAGATTCTGATTTACACATTGAGACTCAATCAATCACATTTTCACCAAATCACATCAGATTCATATAAGACTCTACAAAAAGTGTCGTAGAAAACGTCGAAAGTGGGTGATGAAGTATTTTTTTTTTTTTTTATACATAATAAGAAGTTGGCTTGCTTAGCTAAAAGTTCCTGTAGAAATTCCCAAACCCTAATAGGGCACTAATACGATATCTCCTTAAACAAAAAGCATGATTTAGTAAAGAAAAAGGACCCAAAAGTTAACAAGATGAACTACAAGTCTCTCGCCATAAGGAAACAGAAGGAAGAGAGAAAAAAGGCCAAAAAACATGTCATGCATGATTTCATAATTTTATCCACACTTAGAATTCACACTGCTTGCCACTTTTGCCATCTATAACTTGACCAATTCGATTGTAAGTCAAATAAGGGGAAAAGTTTGCTTTCAATAACCTATTTCTCTATATGTATTGCCACCTGCAGCCTTCATATGAACCCTAACAACTATAGCATATTATCAGACATTTTTTTTTTGGATTTCACTAGACACTAATTGAACAACCAAGTCACTATAAAATTTATCTAATTTTTGTCACATTTAGCATGCCTTATGAATCTTCAGTTCCAGATTTTGTCTTTAGGGACCATATACATGGTCCAATAATTTTCTGTGGTTTAGGTATTTCTGCGATGTAAGTTACATAGCTAGTGTTCCACATATAATGTCATGCGCAATTTCAAATCAAGTGATCTTTTCTTTGGGATGATCCATCTGTACATAAGGATTCAATACAATGGCAATCGACAAATTTCAATAAATTGAAGTTCTATCATCCCCTTTGCAATGAGTGACTTGAAGATTGTCATTTGGATATGCATGATCAAGCAAGGAAAAACAGACTAGAAACTAAGCTTGGAGATTTCCCCATAACGCGTTTAAATTTTGATTTTAATAAGATGGTCATTAAGGAATTACGTGTGTTAATATGGTGGCTAGCTGCCATATTAGAGGGAGGGAGGGAAGGAGAGAGAGAGAGAGAGAGAGAGAGAGAGAGAGAGAGAGATTTAGCGGCACTTGCTTTTAAAAGGACCTTTGCAGTCCCATCTTCAAGTGAAAATCATCACCATTTATGACTATAAATTGGAACGAGAGATCAAAAGGATAATTATAAAAGATAAAGGGATACATAATCTTCCTTGAGGTCAATTGTTATCTCTCGAAGTATGATAACACTAATATGTATGACCTATCAGAACATGTGTCCTAACAAATAAATAAACAGACAAAAAAAAATTAACATTGTATGAGACAATTAAAATTAGTTTACCTTAAAAAGATTTCGGTAGTAGTAGTTCAATTCAATCTCATCTACAAATTATTTGAGGAGATAATCTTTAGAAGATTAACAAAGGTACAAGGCAAATGGCGAAAGTTCTAAATCCCACATTTTGAGAATTTTTTTTAAAACTTAGTTATTTAATCATTGTTAAGAAGCGGTTTGATGTCAACAGTTGTTCTAAACCCACTATTTTGTAAAATTGCGAATTGTAAACTTAATCAACCCATATGAATAAATTGATATTATCAAGAAAAAAACTGAGAAAAGAAAAATCCAAGCTGATGCCAAAAAAAAAGGAGGAAAGAAAAGTCAATCCTAAGCCTGTTAGGGCCATCCATTTTTTAACTATTTTCTCCTTCGCTTTATCATGGTTTCGTCATATCCCTCTTCAATCAAAGAAGTAGCGTATATACATCTCTCTCTCTCTCACTCTCTCCCTCCCCCCTTCCCCAAAGTGCCATCAACCTTCATGAAGCTACAGCATGCTTGCACAGAGATTTTACCCAAAAAACCCTTCTTTATACCCTTTTAGGCGAACCTTTTATCCAAAAAACTAGGAATAATTATAGCCACAAGTCATAACCATTTTTGGAAAGCATAGTAAATATACATACTACGGATTTTTCTTTTTCTCTCCATCTCTTGTACACAACAGCAAACCCTTACCCCTTTTCACCTTTTGGCCATGGACTTCAACCAAAGCAAGTTCTCGAACAACTTTTGGGATCTTGGCTTGGGCATGGAAGATCAAACCCTCCATACCAATGACCAACATCATCATCAGCCGCCTTTCACTTCCCTTTGGCCTAGCATCCATCTCCCATCAATGCACCAAACAACTCCAACTACTTCCCAGATTCCATCTTCCCACTTTGTGAATGATAGTACCATTGGGGTTGTGGCGAATCAAATCGAAGACAAGGATGACGAGCCTGAAGAGGAGCTTGGAGCCATGAAGGAGATGATGTACAAGATTGCGGCGATGCAACCGGTCGACATTGACCCGACGACGATTCGGAAGCCAAAGAGGCGGAATGTCCGGATCAGCGATGATCCTCAGAGTGTAGCGGCGCGCCTCCGGCGGGAAAGGATAAGCGAGAAGATCAGGATCCTCCAGAGGCTCGTCCCTGGGGGGACGAAGATGGACACGGCTTCGATGTTGGACGAGGCTATTCGCTATGTCAAGTTCTTGAAGCGACAAATCCGTTTGCTTCAACAGCCAAATAACCAAAACCCTACACCAGATCCGGGCGCAGTCACGGGGAGCTTGGTGGGAGGGGATTGGCAAGGCGTGATTGCACCGAGCAAACCACCCTCCACTACCTCGTCATCTTCCTTCGAAGCACAGGTGGGATCAAGGTTTGGGTTCTGGTCCAATGGTGGTGGTGGTGGTGGTGGTGGTGGTAATTCGTGCTTCAATGGCCATGAGGTAATCAGTGAATAATTTAAGGTTGTACGCTTGTACTTTAAGGGGTCATCGTATTTGAATTATAATAATGTATTATAAGGAAGTGTATACTATATACTGGTGAAGTTGTGAGATATATTAATTTATGTAAGATCTAAGTGTAATAGTTTCTAAGAGGTCGTCGAACCGAAAGTTTGTTAGGATTTGGTTGACTACGAGGGATGTAGAATAATCATAACCGTCACACCTTGATTTACGTACCACCATATTTATAATATATAGTATATTTATATTTGCATGCGATTTTATATTTTATAGAGAGAGAGAGAGAGAGAGAGAGAGAGACAGAGAGAGAGAGATGAAGTGAAGTCTGCTAGTTTGGTTTGGCCAACTCTCTTCCTGGAACAAAACACTGACGTTTGGAAGATGTCATTGCATATGATTACACTCTCTCTCTTCACCCCTGCAATATGAGTTAATGCACGTGCATGATCACTTCAGAAAGATGTCCTTGGTGCAATTGTGATTGATTTTTAGTTATATATACCCAAGTGGGATTCCAAGGAGGTTTTGAAATCTTCCTGGACTTATGAAAAACATTTCTTTGGAACGGTTTGATTCTTTCATTCCTTTCCGGGTACACCCAAGAGGACGCAAGTCCTACGATAGAGAAGAAACTACAGCTTAGGTAATTCCAGCGAGTGCAGCAAAACTACAGCTTCTGCGATCCAGTTGCAGGTGCTGCAAAAATCTCCGTTGGTGGGTCTTTGAGAATATTAAACTTTCGCCGTCGTAGATGTCTTCGTATTGATTAGCCTCCCTGAAAACATGCTCTATCACGTGCTGACTTAGGCTCTGAAGGAGAGTCTTGCGTTCAGAAAGCAGCGGTTTTAGGTTCTCATACCGCTAGTATCGGCAGATAGCAGATCAACAATAATTGTAGCACTATGATGTGTAAACTTTACAATCGCAACATACTTGATGGTGAAGTGACGGCATATTGCCGTCTAGAGATAGAGTGAGATTTGTTTTATATCTTACTCAACTTGAGTTCATTGTACCGGTCCTGAAAGTCTTTTGATGTGCGACCTCACAATGTTGGGCTTATTTTTGTTAAGAAATCACCAAGCTAAATGGATCGTTGGATGTCACCGGTGTGCAGAAAATATGTGCATGGCATTTTCGAAATGTTTTGACCTGTGAATTTTATGGTGCAACCTACTGTCTCTTTTCCTATTTGGAAGATTATTGGTCTGCCCAGATATTCATTTGTAGTGATTTACCCACATTCTTAGTTACCATTCAAACATATCTTGTGATATTTACTCTTATTTGTCTATCAATTCATGTAACGATCACTTATATTTTGATATTGTTTATGTAGTAAATTGATATATCTTGTTTGCTTGACATCGGTACTACTAATGGCTCTCAATAGGACATGTTGATTAGAACACTAATTGCAACCGTACTAGCGGTGTACACAGTTGTCCTGTTCCTAAAAGTTACTATTAAACTTTGTCATTTATTTGTCAAAGTAGAGATATAGTGGCTTTCATTAGGGGTGAGTATGATTCTAGAGTAGAACCTGGAACTGAAAAACTAGATTAGTGGGAACTTGGAAAGAATCTATATGGTTCCAAGTTCTTAAAAAATGGCAGCCTGTTTCAACTGATAGGTTCGAGGTTTAGATATTTGGAATTTAAAACTTGAAACCTTAAAGAAGTTTTGGTGTTTTTCTTGGCCTATATTTTTGCGTGATCCTATGGTATTCAACGGTGTCCGATGATGAATGTATAATTTACAATTACTAGTCTGAGCTTTCATTTTATGATTAAGATTCTTACTTTGTTAATAATTCAAATTTTTCATGTGTCTAAATATAAATTGTGGTAAGCAAGTAGTCATCATTAAATGTGATGATTCATTATAATCGTTCAATTAATCATATATGTGGAACCTAGATAGAAATTGGAATTAGCCCTAGAACCTAAAACTTGTTACGGGATAGATTCCAAGTTCTAGGATATGTGGGAGTAGGTTCTAGATTCTAAAATATAAGGAATTCGTTCTTGCTAGTATGTTCTAGGTTTCAGGTTCTAGATAGAATCTATATGAAACTTGAAACCGTTTACCCCGCTTTCACCCTATTTTTGGATGGATTTTATTGCGTGGAATCCTTTAACAAATTGAAATCATTGAGAGTGGATGTAATTTGGATGCTCGTTTGAGCTCTCTTAAACGTTCCTATATGATTTATCTTTTTATATCAATGGTGTTTTATCATCCGGATTGCATGGCATTCGGTCGTTTATTCTCCTTGATTTCTAGTAATTGGGTGCTATCAGAAAAAAATGTTGAACCCCACCATCTTGTAAAGCAAAGTACATATTCGTTGTCTACTACAATAATTCCGTAACTCAAGAGCCATTTAACCTTTTACATTCGAGTACATAATGTTCTCCACCTTTGTTCGAATCTTATGGGTGGCTCTTCTATTTTTCTCATTATTGTAGATGATTTCTTGCATTCTAGTTGGATGTATTGCAAGCATGATGGATCCTAGTTTATATGTCTGACATTTGCTCGACTGAATGTTTCAAACTTAAATTTTAAGAATACAAAAAATTGCTTGATAACACCGTGGAGTATCGGAAACTAACACAAGTAGCCTCTTTTTGAAGTGAAATGCCTCAATTGTTCAATATTCACGTCAATACATGTTTAAAAAAAATGGAGACATCATGAAACCATAGACATTATTGTAGGCATAATTGTCTAAAAAGTGCTAAACCTATTATATAACGACTAATTCAATTCTATACATTCAATTGTATCAATTTAGTCCTAAACATTTTGATAATTTTCCAATTTAGTTTTAAATATATAATTTGGATATATGCTTGGAATGACTATTTTGACAAATTATCTAAATGTTTATGATTGAATTAGCCTCCGTACAATAAGTTTAAGACTTTTTAGATAATTTTCCCCGTTATTATACATGCCTTAGTCCTATCATCCCAATTAGCATTCTCTAGGAGATAAACCAGGTTTATACCAGTACTAGGCCAAGACACCATACTTTTTTTGGGGAAAATGCTTCAGACTCGATTATGGTTTCACAAGTAAACTAGGGCTTGTGATGAACTTTTCCATGAGGAAGAACAAGCCGAAAAGAGGAAGCAATCTCAACTAGATTTGTGCATTTTTCTTTCAAGGGCTTGAAGAGAAATATCTGGGGAGCTATCCAAGTGCCATTTTAAGACCCAACAGGAGAGACTCTCACTTTTCTACATCTTTTTCCATTAATGCAGAACTTCATATTCTTGCATGTACGCCCAGTCGCTATTAGTACTTGCATTGAGGGGAGCCCAAAGGGTGTTGAATTCTATGACCCTTCATTTTCCTCTCTTTAAATGCCTGGCGAAAAAGCATGGGTGTGTCAGATCTGAATAAGTCCTCTCGAAATATATACACATGTTTGCCGTTCTTTTTCCATCGCATACGTACTTCGTTCCATTACGGTTGATGCAGCAGGTCTCTCTTTTCATGACGTTATAATGATGATGATAATCCCAGACCTTCTTCTTTCCTTTTGGACAATCTTTCCGTATTTGGTATTACTTGCTCGCTCGCTTGCTTCCTTGAATCAAAACCCTAGTTCTGCAGACGAGGAGAACAACCAATTCAAGGTCTATTAACTTTTGGTCTTGTTCCAAACTAACTGATCCTCGGTCGAGATCCACAAGGTAGAAGATTAAATGTCGACCTCTGTGAGAATCCTGTCCTTTTCGTACCAAAAAATGAATGCAAAGTCATCGTAAAAACATAGACACTTGTTATATCAATAGGGTGTGCAAATTTGGTTTCTTTGTCGGACATTGGGGCGAATTCATTATCTCGCGCTTCGAACCACCACTTCTCTAGCAAATGTTTAAGTGTGATGTATCATCTACTAAACCGATTTTTTTTTTTTTTTTTTTTTTTTTATATTTCCTTTGGTATACCTAGCATTCCTCTTATTTAAAATTGCTCTATGATCACGAGTATGCAGTGCTCGAAGCCCACAAAAGCTCACGGAGGACCAACATTACAAAAAACACATGATGAAAGTTTGTTAATCCATGAATGGTTTAGATCAACTCTTCGCCGAAGCACACATTATAGCTTTTGATAGGTAACTGCTTTGGCAAAGATAATATTGTGATTGTATTTCTTGTAACTTAACCTCTTTCAAGTCAAGTGAACGGAAAAACCTAAAAAAAGAACATGACGTGTGTTAAGACACATTGAATGCATGGGGTGAATCATTGTTATATTGATATGGAATTCCTAGGGTCTGTTTGCGAGTTTGGATGCGAAAGAGACACTAAACCATGTGAATATAACGACATCTACACCTCTAATTTTCTAGAAGGAGAAGATGACTGTGTGCAATTTGCTAATAGTTCCTCTCAAGTTGAACTCAAGGAAGACAAAATCTATAATGAAGCATACTTGATGTTTTTTTTTTGATACCCAGGTACTTGATGGTTTTTGTTCCCAAATTAATCGAGAATCAGGTTTAGTTAGTTTAATTCATACCATATTCGTACCAATTTGAAATGATGTTTCATGTGTCCAAATGAATGGGATTATGCCAAATACTATGAATTTCCAAAATATATAACACTTGAACATGGTTATTGCCTTGGGAGAACGAGAATCATGCTTGGACAAAGGCTACGGGGTGGGCTAGCTAGGGATCTACCATATATAGTTCCAATTTAGTCCACCCGGCATAACCGCATTTCAAGGAAAATTGTCACTTCTAGAGCAAAGATGATCTTTGTTGGGTGTGTTGCAGCTTCCCTTGGGCCCCCCTTGCGACACATTAGAAGAGGCTCAAAAGGCCATTCATTTAGATCTTTTGAGGGGGGACTTTAGGGTTAGCGCCTACCGTAGTACATGGAGGTGGATGGAATTTTTTTCCTCTTTTCGTATGGCCTAATGAGCACATATTGTCGTTATATCATGTGATTGGATTGGTCTGGTCTAATCCAACGAATCAAGCCTGTGTTGCCTTGTAAAAGAGACTATAGTTTCTTTGGGGGAATTTGATATCATCATTTCTGCAATTCCTAAACGAGATAAACCCTAGAGAATGATTACCTTTATTTGCATGCGCATATGCATTAGAGATGGTCAGTACAGAAAAAGAGAGGCTCAACACATGCAGGATCAGGACACTTGGAAAAAAGACCTCCCAACTAGAAAATTAGGAAACCCTAATTGAAGTGAACTCAACCATGGGCAACGACGTGATCAAGTCTCGTTTTGCTGATGTGGTTGTTAGTTGTGTGTGTATGCTAATTAGCTAGCTGGAAATGCTAAATTAGGTTAACATCGGACTGGCCATTTGACCTCGATGTAACCAATTAATCCTTATCAAGTGTGACGGCTAGATCATCCGACCACACAATGGCTTTGGTTGGTTAGTGCTAATGTCATTACAAGTTTGTTGTTGACATATTGGTATAATGTTAAATAGGTCAATCAAATATGACACGTTTCTTGGTTACATCAGAAAGCTCAAGCACAATAGGTACTGGTTATTAAATATATAATACAGACTTTATCCACATAAATTATTCAATCTAATGATTCAAATTGGGCAAATATGACATACACATGATACGAAGAATATCCAAATAGTTTTCCTATTATTGAATTTAAGCATTAAGGTTGTGCTTATGAAATTGACAAACTTTAATAATAAGTTGAGATGATTATTTAAACATAATCAAGTAATTTATCAATATTTTCATTTGATTCTTTCTGTGTAATTTATGATTAGGTAAACGTTCATTCTAGATAATCTATAAATAATAATAGATTAGAAGAAATTATTCAATTATTCCTCAACCTAGGGTATAGATGTCAATTAAGTCAAAAACTTTCCAATTTTAATGATTAAGTCCTGAACCTGTGCATGAAATTTCAATCTGGCCAACTTTCGACGGACTAAATTGACATCGGTACAATAACTTTAGGAATGATTGGGTAATTTTTCCGATACATTTTTGCAGTATAACAATGCTCAGTATCACTATATTCGCTTATACTGTTGAGTTTAGTATTAAAGTATAGAATAATATAACTTTTCTAAATACGAAAATGAATATAGGTTAATCATTAATCGGGAAAATACGACGTTTAACTATAAATAGTTTAGACGATTTAATTATGGGTTAAATGGGTTGAACTTGAATAGGATCCGTAGATTAATTGCGATGATTTGCAAACAGTTTTGACAAGATTATGAAACTATGAGGTTGGCCACCCTTCTTTTTGCCAAAAAGGGGAAATTGCCATCGTTAATTCAATAAGAGCTCAAACTGATCTAAGCACAAATAAATTAAATTTCAGTGCTGTGTAGAAGAAATAAATAAATAAATTAAATTTGACATCTATAGACTATATTCTATAATATATTTTGCAAAAGGGACTTTTGAACATCTAATAGGTTTCATTCATATCAAAAGACGAGATGATGCTGACATCAATTGATTTAAGGTGGTGTGCATACGCAAAGACCGAGTTGGTGTGAATCTTCCAAAGTAATTAGTGTTAGTTCATGTCGTCGAGAAGTTGTTACTCATTTCAAAGATGTGACATCATTCATGTTATTGCAGTTCGCTTGGTCATTCTTCTAATACAAGTTTGTTATTTATTGAATTTGTGCCCATTGATATTATTTTCCATTTAAAAATTTATAAGGGATTATTATCAATAAAAGATCATAAACCTATTGTACAGATGCCAACTTAGTCACAACATTTCAATTTGGCCAATTTAATCTAAATTTTTTAACGATTTATCAATGTTATTTTTATGGCTAATTTTAGCTAGCAATCACTAACCTAGTGCTAACATGATTTTTTTTTTTTTGCATTTTTATTTAAAATTTTCTGAATTTTTTTTATATAAAGTTCTTTAATCTTTTTTCACTTCTTCCTCCAATAGTTGCTTTGGTCGGCAAGTTGAACCTCACCTGAAACCCTCCTTGTTTTGCGAGGGTGTGCCTCGCTTGAGGTTGTCAAGGTCAACCCTTGCCAAATCTAGCGAGTGTAATCCTTGTTGGCCATTGCAAAGGCTTGGAGACCAACAGAGGAAGAAGGGAAAAAAAAAATACAAGAAAAGGAAAATAAAAAATTCATAAGAATTAAAAAAAATTACAAAAAATTGTTTACGTTAGCACCGACTACGTTACGCATGACAACCAATGTCCACCTCAACAATTGTTGGCCAAATTGACCGAAAGGATTATATTGGCAAATTATTAAAATGTTTATGACTAAATTGGTCAAATTAAAAAAACTTATGACTGAATTGACATCTACAATAAATTAATGACTTTTTTTCTATAATTTTTCCCAATTTACAATGTCTTTTATTACTCGGATATCGTAGTTGTGTGGTCATCCTACAGTTATATCGGCTCGATTATTTTTAGCCCACCCTTTCGAGTAGATCTAACGTTACCAATGATAGAAAATCTCACACGAACTGATGACAAATCCTGATTAATTTGATAGATCACGATAAAAATATCGAAATAATCATTCATTCAAAGAATTTTTTGCGAAAAGACCTCCTAGTGTGGGGATGCCCCGAGAAAGGATTAGATTGCATAAGTAGAACTCTATTTTTCTTTTACTTATTTCAAAAAGAATGAGTTAATGAAGACTAAGATTCACTTCCTCTCTTATCCAAAGAATCTTAGGACGTTTGTGGGGGAGGCTGATGATCAATTTCTAGAATGATATTAAGGACAGCGAGCTGCCCTCTTGTAAAGGCTATAAATAGTCCAATGTTCTCATTTGTGTATACAAAGGTTATCCGAATCAATAGTGCAGAGAGGCGGAAAGCAAAAGTTGCGATCGATCACCCGGCTTGTAATTTCTCATATATCATAAGCTTTAAAGGGTATCTAAGTTCCTTTGCCGTAAAAATCAGTGCTTTAAAGTTCCCGTGGCTGTGGAAATTAGACTTTTCCGGAGAGGAAATGATGGAGAATTCTTGAAATTTCTGCAAACACATCATCATCCAGGAAAGGAGATCGGTGCGAAGGGAATTGGGTGGGGAGCTTGCGATCGTGGCGGTGATTAAAGGAAGGAATTTTCATAGAGAGAGAGAGAGACCAGTCGGCAGGTGGAGAGACGGACAGGGACGGAGCCTTTTGGTCGTGTTTCGTTTTCCATTGGCGTTCCCACGCCGCTGCTGAACCCGAAATGACGAGGCTGACCTCTCCCCTTCCGAGTAATAACTGCTTTGAATGTCAACTACTCTCCTCCGCCAGGCTTCTCTGTTGTGTCTCCCACTTTTGAAATGCCACCCTCTCTCTCTCTGTCTTTCTCTCTCTCTCTCTGTTTCTCGCAACCACTCTGGATCTTGTCCCGGTGTTGAATCGCTCGTCGATCTGTTCGCATCGGAGGGTACCATCTTGAACTCTCACCATCACCCAATACGCTGTTTGAATCTCCTATGCTTTTTCCTGGAGTTGATATATGAGACACCGCGCGAGTGCGTTGTTTCTGCGTTCAAGTTCGTTGCTTTCTGAGATTTGGTCCATGCCCATCTGATGTTTCGGCCGGTTTCTTTGCTGGGTCATGATTAAATGGTAATACGAGGCTTCGGGATATGCGTATAGCTCTGGGTTGTGTGGGGGGATCTTGTGGATTCGTTATTGGAATGTCAAGTTTCGATCTTTAATTACGTTTCTACTTCGATTTGGCGATGACTTTGTGCCTTGAATGGATAAGAGCACTGTTGCAATGCTAGCCTGACGGTCTTTGATGGAATGGAGCTTTCTGGATCGGTTGATGCATTTGGGTCCTGTGAGGAGAAGTGGTTTATGGCATGCTGGTACACAAACAGTCTTTTTTGTGGCAAGAGTGTCCATTGAATCTTGGTTCCATGGCTATGTAAGATAATGCATACTTTCAACAGAAGTGCGTCATTGAACCGGAGGGCCTTGAGTGTCGGAAGCCCAAGACTTGGCCGACCCACCGTGGTTACCCGCACCTTCATGTGCCTATTGTGTTAGGATTTCTGTTTACTTTTCTGCTGGCTATTTCTGCCAGCTATATATTTGTGGTTCCTAGTCTAAAGCATACATTCATTGGTGATTCTATTTCCCAGAGTAATGAGTCCACGAGTGTTTGTGATGTTTCTGATGGGAGCTGGGTTCTGGATGATAGCTATCCATTGTATAATGCTTCGGAATGTCCTTTTGCTGAGCAAGGATTTAATTGCTTGGGTAATGGTAGGACAGATGAAGAATATCTTAAGTGGAGGTGGAAGCCCAAGAACTGCGCTGTTCCGAAATTTGATGTGCATGCCGTACTTGAGTGGCTGAGAAACAGAAGGCTTGTCTTTGTCGGTGATTCAATGAGCAGGTCGCAGTGGGAGTCATTGATATGTTTGCTCATGACTGGAGTGGAGGATAAGAAGAGTGTGTATGAAGTAAATGGGAGTAAGATCACAAAGCAGATCAGATTCTTAGGTGTTCGATTTAGCTCCTTCAACTTCACCATCGAATTCTTTCGGTCTGTTTTCCTGGTGCAACATGGTTGGATGCCTAGGCATGCCCGAGAAGGGTTAGGTCAACGCTTATATTGGACAAACTTGATGATATTAGTAGTCATTGGATTGATTCGGATGTTCTAATATTCAACACAGGGCAGTGGTGGGTGCCGGGGAAGCTTTTTGAAACGTAAGTTTTTTGTCCTGTCATCAACATAAGTGGTACTCAGATGCTTAGTGACGATGCACTGTGCTAGTGTCTACAGCATCAAATTTTCCAAGTTTTTATGCTTTATACTTATGGGTTATCTTGGATGTTTGTGCATATCAAAGTTTCAACATTCACACATGACAATTATTCTCTGTATTGCTAGTCATGTTTGTAGGCTCTTCCAAGCATTCACTCTTACTAAGACAGCTTTTTTTTTTGTTAGGGTCAAATTCTGGCCCCATAACATCATCTTCCTTTGTGTACTTCTGTCTTTCTTCTTACGTGTGGAGATTGAGGGGAATGCTTCCGATGTTCAAGATTAGTGATAATGCAGCAAGTTTTACATATGTTCCTGACAAATTTCTTATCAGAAAGTACATAGACTTTGTGATCTTGCCCAGTGTTTAATCTATTCTTCATAGGTTTCGTTAATTGTCTTCTATCTCATCTGAAAGTTATGGCAGCCTGCATCGGATTCTGTGCCAATGCAATTTCTTAATTATGAACATGATTTATGATATCATTGTCCAGCTAAAAGCATTTGTTTTCCAAATTATCTCGGGCTATTGTTTGTATATATAGTCCACCCTTGGCCTTTGTTCTCCACTGAATGTGTAATGCTACTGAAGACTTGACAAATTGCAATATCTTCTTTTCCATCCCTGATACTCTCCCACTGTACAGATGAAGAATAAGTCTTGTGAAATCAGCTCTTAAGTTGTGTTCTGTTATTTTATTTTGTTTCAGCGTTTGCTTTTCTTCTGAACTTTATGTTCGGCAGGGGTTGTTATTTCCAGGTCGGAACTTCATTAAAGCTTGGGATGTCAATTCCTGGTGCTTTCAGAGTAGCACTTGACACTTGGGCATCATGGGTCGAGAGAGCAATTGACAGAAAACGAACAAGTGTCTTTTTCAGGACTTTTGAACCATCTCATTGGAGGTATTGCTTTACATTTCTTTTGATATGTATCAGAGATATGCTGCACCATCACCTTGCTCGGCAACTATTCTATCTCTAAACGTTGTTTCTGGAATAAAACTCAAGTTTTATCTTCAGAAGTAGGACTCTTCTTTTGCTTAATGTAATATCAAGCTTAGCTTATGATTCCAACTTTTCCATGGAAGAAGGATTGTCATTAGGATAGATCACAGATGCCTGAAGGAGAAGTTTTATCTTTCTTCGTAGTCAATTTATTAAATTTGATTTCTCAGGATGCCTGATAATTTGATCTAAAGGAAACATTTATCAAAAGCATAAATTACTGTTATCTTTGTTGGGATAAATTTTAATAGATTGCATAAGTAGTTCATCATGCCGTTTCATTTTCATGCAAGACTCCATATCAATTTGGGCATTAACTTTTTTGTCTTTCCATATGACTAATACCATTTAATACCTCAGTATCAGTGACCAAAGAGTTAGATCTTGCAATGTGACTCGGTATCCCCTGCTGGAAGCTAGCAGGAGTGATCAACACGTACTCGCAGACATTGCAGAGGAGGTGGTGAAGAACACGAGCTTTCCTATTACCCTTTTGCGCATTACATCACTGTCAGCTTTCCGAATTGATGCACACGTGGGCAATTGGAGCAATAACCCATCTGTGCCTGACTGCAGCCACTGGTGTCTTCCAGGATTACCTGATATGTGGAACGAAATTCTCCTTTATTATCTTCTTACCAACCATGAATAGCCTCTGTAGAGATTGGCACCAGGGGGTCAGTTCCTATCTCTTTGCATTCATCTATCTCATCCTTTTGCTTGTTTGTCTCTTCTTGCCGCTTACTTGGAAATGAAGTTAGAATTAAACTTGTAAAGGACAAGATATTTTATGTAACAAGTACACCACGTGGAAGTGACATGTTGGTAACATGTTAATCAAAAGTGAGATGCATATGCACATGGCATTAAATAGGATGAGATGTATAGCAAATGGATAGTAGTGATTGATTGGTTATACCACGTCCACAATGCCACACGTGTATCCATAACATAAGAACTTTCTCCTTGTAAAGGATATTAGTTTGAAAAAGTATTAAGCACCCATAATATCATTCACCCACAGTTACCTTTTCGTATTCATTTATTACATTCTGGTAGGACTCCATTTGTTATTCAGAACTTTAAAAAGGAAGTCTTCCTGATTTTAACGTCTTTGAGTAGAATATCTTCTACTTTACAGTTGCTGACTGATGCATATGACGATCTTATTCAACCGCGATTGACCACAGCCGCAAATTTCTTCCTTCTGACCTGTCAAATTGCATTCCTTTCTTCTAAATGACCACTCCCGCATGGCAAAGCCTTTATGGACTTCTGATACTGCCTAATATCCTCAATTGTTTCCTGCTTTTCAAAACATTTTACTTCTCTGACCTGTTTTAAATGACTGCAGATTGAAGAAGAGAATATATAGCTTCGCAGTGTACGAGAGCAATTGCTACATTCTCCAACCCCTAAAGAGCTGGAATGATCAAGTTTTATTGATCTGTCTGCATTGATTTTTCCTTTCTGATTCTTTTGGCACAATGCCTGAAACTTTTGGCAAGTCCCGACCAAATCCAGATTCCTTGGAGAACGATAGAGCTACTCAAGTAAGAACAGTTACGTGACACAAAGTTATTTTTTTCATTCTTTCTGCAATTTTTTTGTTTTTTTCAGAGGTCAAAATTTTGTCTGTCAGATGTAACAATCATTTTCACTCTGTACACTCTGTATTTTACCAACAACTACAAAATTTTGTTTGCAACAAAGAGGAAATAAGTGGTAAAAAGGTTCAAACGGCCTGATTTCGGTGTGCTCGTTTCTGGTTCTGGCATGAGGCTGAAACAGAGGCTACAGATGCTATCCATTCCTTTGAGGTGACCGTAGTTGTTGGTGCTGTAATTGTGATGTCTGATGAAACAAAGCTGGTACATTCAAGGCGATAATGCTTAAAAGAAACTAACGACGCGCATATCCAAACATATAGAGGAAAGAAATATGAAGCAAAATGCCTGCATGAAAGCACCTTATCATCTTAAGCTTGCCTTTGCAATCAGTCGAGAGTCTGAGTCTACGAGCATGCAAGTTTTGCAAGTGATATGATGAACAAAACCTGACAGGATAATGGAAAATACATCTTGGCGAGGGCCGGACATTATGAATCTTTTTTTCACATAAAGGACATTGGCTTGCTGCTGTATTCAAATTTTTCCTTGCAACAGGTAGGCCCTTTTTGGAGAACAAGGTAAACTAAATAAACTGTAAGGAGGCACAGTTCAAACTGATTGATCAATCGAGATAAAAACCAAATCCAGAAAAAGCAGAGCACATGGTCAGCATCACAATGAATCGCCTCAGTATATAAACATTGGAATCGGACGGTCATCGCCCTGTGACCACTCGGACAGCATTCACAACGAAACAGAGAGCAAATCAACCGATTCTGCCTTCAGTAGTGTAATTTACTGTATGATTTAACATATGAAGCGGGTCTACACTAAAAGATAATAGGACGATTCCAATAGGAAGCATGAAGATCCTAGAAATGGAACACGATTTTAGCGGTGCGGAGACTGAGTAGTAACCTTTTCTCCTTATGCCATTGGAATCAATGTGGATATAACATAAGGTATAAAATAAAACATACTTAAAAAAAAAAAACATTTACAATTTCTGTCTAATCGATTGCCATTGGAGTAATGCGCCTCTTGGCCTGCTTATTTGGGACGGAAGAGCTCGTTACAATAGAAGACACCTCCTTAACATCTCTCTCGTCTGCCTGAGCCTTTGTGTTTCTATCATCGGTAGTAGATTCAACTGAAGCCTGAGCCTTTGTGTTTCTATCACTGGTAGTAGATTCAATTGAAACCTCCGACTTGTGCTCATCACTTTTCTTTTCCTCCACCTTAATCTCCACTGAAATAGTGAAAAGAATGTCTTAAGCAACCAAGAGAAGCTAATTTAAGACAGATAGATGCAAGTGATGGACATAAAAGTAAACCAACCTGATGTGGAAGCACGGGATCCCAATTCATTATTTTCAAATTCCACCAAGGTACAATAGCCGTCTTGAGAAGAAACTGCTAAGAAATGCACATCTGGAGACCTTTTAAGAGCAATTAGTGGCACTTATTAGTACATACTGTATACCAGCTACAGTGTCTGGAAACAAATCAGGTTTCTAAGAAATAACACAGGATAACATCCAGAGTATGATCTGTAAGCTATATCAAATGCTGCCTTAGATACTTCATTGAATATGAAGAGTGTAGAAAGCTTAAATGTTAATGCCAAGGTGTCATTTATATAATGATATAAATTAGAATGCCCAATGAATTTAGATGGAAGCAGGAATTTGGTGCCCATGTAGAGCAAATTCCTAAATTTCACTGCTCAACAACTGCTCAACAAATACACAAGGTCCAGAGAGTAATTAAATCCTTTACAGAGCTGTGTGCAAATTTACATGTAGATCTTGAATAAATAAATGCAAGAGAATTTTTTCTGCTGTGGCTCCAGAACTTAGCCCATGGCGTCTAATTCAGGAAAAAAAGTATTATGATCAGAATTAAGGCAACAAAATATTCCAGCACCAAAGTAATCACAGCACAAAAATGCAGCTAGCAGACATTCGACTTTTGTCTTGACTTCCAAAGAATAGCTGTTCGCACCAGAAAAAAGCTTCTGGCTGATGGAGCAAAATTTATTACTATTGAAAAAAATCATCCAACTCACCATGCAATATCAGTTATCGCTGCATAGTGAAGACCAGCCCAAACTGCTATTGGAGGGATACTTTCTGTGTCATAGACGTACAAGGAATTCAAAGTAGCCACAGCAAAAACGATGCGATAAGGGAGCTTGAAAAACCCAGCTGCAAAAGCATAAAAAGTCATCCAACTTAACACCAAACATGATCCTTTTCTTTGCTCAGAAACAACATTATGATCTAAGTAATATACCAGAGTTGGATCCTCGAAGATCAAATACTACAGGACAGAAACGAACTGCAACAACAGGTTTGGTAGCTCCAGGGAGCTGCATAGCAGGTCTGCACATTAAGAAAAGAAAATCATGCCCTGAGAGTTTCTTCAGTAGACAAATGGAAGGCCAGTCTTAATTCTTGTTTGCCGTCAGATGAGAAAGCTTGACAAGAATTAGACAAACCACAATGTACAAGATTAAAAAAGCAAGACAAAGAAGCTACCCATATACATCTGCAAGATCAGAATTCCCAG
Organism: Eucalyptus tenuipes; assembly: GCA_014182365.1. NCBI lineage: Eukaryota > Viridiplantae > Streptophyta > Magnoliopsida > Myrtales > Myrtaceae > Eucalyptus > Eucalyptus tenuipes. Next base: position 45,275,891 of record CM024544.1, read on the forward strand.
TTCCTATGTTATTTATTCCTTGAGGTTATATCAGAATCACAATGGAACCGCAATTATAAACCTCACAAGAAAAATCTGCCTACACTTTGATCTGACCATCTCCTAAATGTGATCAATAATTTGAACAGTAAATCTCAAGATTACTTTCATGCAAAGCAACTAATATGTGGTACTTTAGCTTTAATCATGCTATCTCCAAGCCATTATTACTTTAAGCTTGTTAAGACGGATAGTGTACTCAAAACTGAAGAAGTCTTCTAAAAAGACAGATTGCAATCAGAGTCTCACCTTGAAAGATCTCTTCTAGAAAATACGTAAGCAGTATTTACAGGTTCTGCCAAAGGCAATAATTTGTAAGAACCTGCAGTAGTGGAGAAGCAACAAGGTAGGAGACCTCATGTTACATGACAAATATTGCAAGCTCAAAGTACTTCAGGAAAATATTGCTGAGATACACTACTTTAAGATGAAGCCCAATCACAAAAATCAGAACCGAGAATCATCAAACTTAGTTTGTCAATAATATTGAGAAAAAAAAAGGCCACTGTAATCAGGTGAGTACCAGCAGGCACAAGTAAGAAGGATCCATCTGGTGCCCAGGCTAATCTTCGAAAGAATGATGGTAATGTCTCATCATGAAAGAGATGACTTTTCACAGGCTGTCACAAACCACAAATATTAGATTTAGTGGCATTAGGAAATGAGAAAGAAGATGATCTGCTCTAACTATACCCTTGAATCATCTGGTAGCTGGGGTTCTGCCTTGGAGATAACTTGGTGACAGACATAATTCATCTTCTCTGAACTCTTTCCTTTTGTCTGAGGCTTATTGACATAAATTCGACAGGTCCTATCTGAACTGAGAGAAGCAACATATTTATCCAATGGATCCCATGCGACCCCTTGAACATAATGCAAATGAGCATCCAAAATCTGATGAACTGATCCTGAAAAGAAGTAGAATAATTTGTTCATCAATATTTTCACTTATGAAATTAAAAGTTCTTAGTTGGATAGTCCTTCCTACCTTTGTTAACATCCCAAATGATGCAAGAATTATCAACTGATCCTGAAATCAGAAATGCACTATCTTTAGACCATTCAAGGTCCAATACGTCCTTCCGATGAAACCTGGCTCATAAAAAGTGACGCTCATTAAAACAGGATTTACTCTACAAAGTCAGCCCAATGTCTTACCAACATGCATGCACCCTAGTTAATGAACAAAAATAGCAAAATGAAATACAAAATATGTGCATCACTGTATGAGCTGAAACCCACATCCCAAAAGCCAGGCAACAATACAATGAATCTGTTCCACCTGCCTTTGAACTTAGCTTATGCTTCCTCAAATTATACAAGTACCAATATTTTCATGTTTCAAGTCATGCTCTTGAGTCGTGACAGCCTACGTTAGCTAAGTCTAAAGCCTGTATATATAATACAAATAATGATGATGATGATGATGATGATGAGTAATATAATGATAAATAGTAATAGTAATAGTAACACTAATACATATGAAACAGCCTGCATTGGTGATTGCCAACATGACACAGGAACACAACTTGAACCCGAAATGAATATACTGGGAGAAATCCAAGCCAGACACGACTGAACTCAAAACTGATACTAAATGAAACTTTTTCACTCATTTTTATGAAAATTTGAATCATTTTGATAACAGCACACAATGACATGAACACATCTCACAAACATGAATTGTCAACCCTTCTTCAATAGCATTAATTAGTTGGAGAGATTTCCTTTTCCAAGTAAACACCAGTTGAAGGACATTAGCTGCTACTTTCGAGAGTCAAGTCATTAATAAATAACTTCCGGAAGAAAATGCTAAAGATGATTGGCATGATCTGACATTAGACATCAGCAAATTCCTTGAAGTAAAAAGCACAAAATTATATCAAAAGGTGATGGTCGTACGATAATGTCTTGAGAACTTTCCACATCTGACCAGCTTCTCCCATGTGCAACTTCCATAAGATTAGCTCTCCTCCTGAAAAACAAGACATGCTATCAAACTAATTAGCCTCTTTGGCTCCCAACCTGCACCGGGAAAGTAGCTTGAAACATGAGTTGACACCATACCATCAGCACCAGAGGCCAGAAATTCCCCTGCATGACATAGAAAATTATTATTGACTGTGGGAATTCACGGCAGTAAATACAGTAACAAAGGAAACATACTAAAGTGAATAAAAAGTGCATGAGCATTTTATTCAAGAATTAGAGAAAACAAACGATGTTCCATGTGATACCATACTTTAGATTCTATTTGCATAAGTGTTTTAAATAAAACTCCAAACCAGACACCTCTAATAGTTACACTAACTCACACTGATAAAATATAATGTGGGATAATACCGGTAAAAATCTCATATTTATAACCAGTGATACATTCACCGCGAGCTAACTTTTGTTTCTCCAAAAAATCTCAAATTGGTACCGCATGACACATTTGTCCAAGCTAATTTTCATCTCACTAAAGAAAAAAAGAAAAAAACCGGTATCCCTGACCCAAGTATTCTCTCCATTAGCATTCCAACAAATATCCTGTTAAAATGCATACGTGTTACCGCATGCAGCAAACAACTGCACCATGGACCTGACATGGAGAACAACAAATCTGACGTGGAAAATGCACATGTGTTGACACGTATGCGTTTTAAGAGAGGAGATTTCGATCAGGGTACTAGTTTGAAATTTTCTATGAGATGGAATTTAAATTGAGGTAAATGTGTCATAAGGGTATTGGTTTGGGGTTTTTTATGAGATGAAAAGTTTGGGGCATGGAAACTTTCCTTTATCACCACACAATGACCGATGTTCATATGAAGGATTGAATTTAAAAGATTTCCAGCCAAAGATAGATACAACTGAAAAATAAATAAAACCTTTACCTCTTAAAAAGAACAAATGATTTAACCAGAGCTACAATTAAATCTCTTTATTGATGAAAACATTAGGTACTGCCTAGTGTTGTCAGATTTTGCATTATGTTCAATTGTCATAGCTTCTATTATCATGAGATAGAGTCTCACTCTCAAGAGATGCAATCCAGGAATGCCTATAAGCGTGTCAGTAAGTTGCAAGATGTGGTGATATGTATGACTAATAAATAGCAATGTGCTCGATACGCTGTCTATTTCTTAATAAGCGTAGGAGAAGTATTAGATGAAAAACCTCCTCATATACTTTAAACCCATAGAGCATATTTAACCAGCACACCAGGTATTCTTACCTGAAGGCGAAAAGCGCAGGATATTTACAGCAGAGCCGTGGTATGTGAGACTGTTCTGATAGGTTGCTACAGGACCTTTCTTCTGCTCTTCACAAACTAAAAGCCAAAGCTAAAAAACACAGAGAAGTGGAATTATTCTTCAGGCAAAATGAGAAACTAGCAACTCATCTTATCTAAGAAACACATGAGACTCTGAAACTCAATTTAATACAATGGGGATTGGGGATCCTTCAACTTTTACTTGGATCCCATATACACCGCCTACCATTTGCGCGGCGAACAAACTTAGCACAATCCAACAAGAACAGTTCCATTGACCATCATCTGGGCAGAAAGTATAGGCACTTCCAGAAAATACAACGTGCTACTTATCACCAAAACCACATTCCACAAGTAATCTACAATAAAGGGCTTCAAACTTGAACTCCACAAGTGGACAAAGTCACTTCCTTTCAGAATGATAAGAAAGAAGAGCCCAGGACATAGACAGCAATTACACTTGCTATGTTCCGAAAAGCACAGACGTGATACAGCCAAGATGAGCAAAATGCCTCATAAATTAACCTAAGAGCAACAGGACTCCAGAACTCAAATTAATACGATGGGGATCCTTCAACTTTAACTCGGATCCCATATACTCCACCTCCCATTCGGAAAATATTACATCCACTGAATCTAGGGCGGTGATCGAACTCAGCACAACCCAACAACAACAGTTCCATTCACCATCTGGGGAGAAAGTATTAGGCACTTCCCGAAAATACGACGCACTAATCATCACCGAAACCGCATTCCACAAGTAATCTACAACAAAAGGGCTTCAAATTGAAACTCCATAGGCGGACAAAGTCACTTCCTTTCGGAACGATAAGAAAGGAAAGCCAGGACATAGACAGCAACCACACTCGCTAAGTTCCGAAAAGCACAGACGCGATTCAGCCGAGACGAGCAAAATGCCGCGTAAATCAACCTAAGAGCAACAGAAACACGCCGAGACAGCAAACGGAAAAAGCCGGCGCCCCAAATTTGCAAACTTTGGGCTGCAGTATAGCAATTAAGAAAACGGTAAAAGCCGACGACAAAATTGCAAACTTTGAGCCACACAATGGTAATAGCAATTAAGCACAAAAAAGCATGGTACGAGCAACTAAAAAATAGAAAGAAAATGGAAGAGACGATAGAGAGAGAGGGAGGAAGAGGAGCACACCTTGATGTCGAAATCGGCGCCGCCGGTGGCGAGGAGGCCGGAGAGGGGGTGGAAATCTAGGGTTAGGACGGGCTTGGTCTCGTGCCAGTTGATCTGGACCGTCCCTCCCTTCATTTCTTCTCCCGCTCACTCCGCCGCTTCCTTGCTTCTTCCCTCTCCCTCTCTCTCTCTTCGAAGTGTTCTTACTCTCTTCCTTTCGCTGACAGGCGCGCGTGCTCGTGGGAGGGCTCGTCGATGGAGGACGAAGCAGGCGCAGGCAATCGACCTTCTCTCTCTCTCTCTCTCTCTCTCTCTTCGCCAGGAAGAAGAAGCAGTTCACAGATAAGAGAGAGAGGGTGAGTGAGAGAGAGACGGGGGGTGATGTTAGCGCGCCCCTGTTTGATTTGGCGGGAAATTCATTGGGCTGGGCCGGCCCGGCCCATTCAGCATCTCGTGGACCGTTGATCCGGGTGCGGCCCCCTTCGGAAGTTCACTGAACTTGGGATACTCCGAAACCCTAACGAAAATTGGATTTACAATTAATGTGCCGTTTATTTCGCGAAAAATTTACTAAAAAAAGAAAAAACTCTTCATTTTCCGATGTTTTCAATCGCTTAGATGGCGATATGCTTTCTGAACCGGTTTTACATGTTTGATGTAACGGTTGCGCATTATTTTTCTTTGAATTTAATTGGCATGTTCACTTGTCAAGTGACTAAATGAGGAAATATTATAGTTTGCCATTAACCGCTCAAATGTGCGGTAATAAAATTTTTGTTGACTTTGTAATCTAAAATATCCCTCAAACGATACCTTTAATGGGTGCTTTAAGAGTGCTTGTTAGCTGTTAGGAAAGTATAAGTCAATGAGGATAGAATAGTCAATAGTTATTTTATGGTTAGAGGGTTACTTATATATATGTGTGTGCATTTTTCTTATCCTCTTGATGAAGAAATATACAATACAATTTATCTCCTTCAACATGATATCAGAGCCAATAAAAATATCCTAATCTTCAACCCCATTACCAATGCTAGAGCCATACTCACCTTTACCACCGTAGCCACCACCATCACCGTTGCCATCGCCATCGCCATCACCATCACCATCACTAGATCTCTGTTATCGTACTATCTTAGAACTAATGACTAGCCTCATTTTGCATATTAGCACCTATTGCTAAAGCTTGTCCAGCGGAATCGACGCTTGCTCAGCCTTCTTCCATGACAAAGACATTGAAAAATGATTAATAGATTTGGTATTCATGTGTCTTGAGATCTTACTAGTGTTTGTCTATTCGGTTGAGGAGTTTGGAGGCATTTTGTTCAAATGCTAAGGTTTCCAAAAGAATAAAAAATAAAAGGGGACAATGGAGGACGCTATCCAATATTCTTACATGACTTCTTATTGTAGCATATTGTTCCTTGAAGGGCTAGTTGATATTGCTTAGTAACCTTTGGAGGGTCATACGATTATGGTAATTCTTCAATACCAAGTATAGAAAGGGCCAAGCTGAGCTAAGCAAGTCAGTGAGGGGTTTACTGGCCGTAAAGGTCGAAGGATACAACAAGTGCTGTTCTTGCTCTTTCCCCTTTCGGGGTTGGAATGGTATAAATAAGGTTCTGCTGGGGGGTGGGGGGTTGTAAAGGATATAATGAGTTCACATCGTAATAGTATAAATTCTCACCATAAGATATATAATCATCAGTATGGCCTCCATAGTAACCATGCCTAATAAAGCCATCCTTGTATGGTCATGGTAATTCTTCGATTCCAAGTGTACAATTTTATGGCTTCTTGGTAGATTAGTATGACTCAGTAGTGAACTGATTGAACCCTTATTTGTGGTTATTACTTTGTGGTTGATTGCATTACTAGAGTTAAGTGCTTGATTATTATGACATTGTTCTTGAGTTCAAATGTATCCTATATTAATTCTACTTGGCTGATTGTGTTACTGGAGTTCAATGGAGTTAATACCGATGGCTGCTTTTGGATCTTCTACTGGTTTGACAAATTTTTAATTGATATCTTTTAAGTTGGATGGAACTAATTATCCTTCTTAGTCTAAAGCCATAGAAGTTTATCTTATTGCCACTAGACAACATGATTATCTTATGTCGATTGTCTCCTTAGATAAGAGTAAGATAGATGACTAGGTTGTTGGAGATACAATGATCTGTACACTGTTATGGAATAGTAAGGATTCTAAAATTAATCCTCATTTCATCTAGTGCAATTTCTTGTAAGGAAGTTTGTGAAAAATGTGCTTTACTTTACTCTAGGTAGAATAAAATGACACAGGTGTATACTACACGGGAGGCTTGTTTGATCTCCATGCTTTGATCTTCAACGTGGAGATCAATCTCTATTTAAATATTATGCTTGTATCACTACACTTTGTCGACAACTGGATACTTATTTTCCTACTTCAGCTTATTCGAATGTTCTAGTCAAATGCTAGGATGATCTTCAAGTGATACTATTTCTAAAAGTACTAAGGTTTGAATATTCTTCTCTTCGTTAGCAAATTACGTATGAAAATCTCCCTTTCTACAATTGACGAGGTTTTCTTCCGAGCCCTTCGCTAGATGCCTACTAACAAAATATCAACTAAAACTATGGAGATAATAGCTATGATTTCTCATGACTCTAGTGGATGTGGAACTCGTGGTCGTAAACGTGGTTTTCTTTTGAGTGGAAATTGTGGAGGTCATGATAGAGGTATTGGTGATTGTGAATCTTGTTATTGTAATAATTGTTAAAGGGTTGGACATGCAAAAGCTTATTGCTAGATGCTTTATCCTGAGTTTCGGCCTACACTTGCTGCATTTGTAGAAGTGGAAGATTTTTCCTCACCGGCACCACCAAATTCTACTAATGTGTAGAATATGAGAGATTATGTTATATTGATACGTGCTAAGTATGATGCATGGATTTGCTCCCAATAAGTGACAGGAACTTTAGTTCCCACCACAACTCTGGTACATACCTCTAGATGTAGTTCATCTTGTTTAGTTTTTACAGTGTTTGACTCCTAGGCTATAAATTTTAGAACTACTCATCATATAGCTAGTAACTCTAAATTATTATCTTTATTACATTCTACACCTCCTAGGGTGTCCAATTATGTTACATAACTAATAGTTCACCTTCCTAAGTTATTGGTACTAGAGATGCTCATTTGAGTTCCTCTCTTTCCTTATCATCTATCCTTCATTTTAAATCTCCATGTAATTTGATTTTTGTTAGTTCATCAACTAAAAACTAAAATGTTTAGTAGTCTCTTCTTCTCATTGCATTTTTCAGAATATGAGGACTAGATAAATGATTAGTAGGGGACATGAATCAAATGATATATATTATCTTGACAAGAAGGCGATAGCTGCAATATCTATGAAGTGCACATCCCTTGATGTGTGTTGGATGCATTGTAGGACTGGTCATCCGCCTTTGAACATTCTTTGATGTTTATTTCCTAAGTCTGAGTTTATGAGTACTTTTCAATGTGAAGCTTGTTAGCTTGGTAAACACCATAGAGTTTCCTTTCCTTCTCGCATTAAGAGTTGTGTGTCTAGTCCCTTTGAGCTGGTTCACTTAGATGTATGTGGTCCGTATCATGTTTCTAATACATTTGGTTTCATATATTTATTATATTCGAGGATAATTTTCCTAAATGATTTGGTTGTTCTTAATAAAAAATCGTACTGAGATTTTTCATTGCTTTTGTTTATTTTATTTTGCGGTGTTTGAATCAATATAATACTTCTATCAAAACTTTGCGGTTAGATAATGCCAAAGAGTATCTTGTTCTTACTTCTGGTTTTCAAACTTTTTTTGATTCTCATGGCATTATTCGATAGACTTCTTGTTCATACACCCCATAGCAAAATGGTGTAGCTAAATGTATAAATCGCCATCTTCTTAATGTTGCTCGGTGTTTTATGTTTTACATACATCTACTTAAAACATTTTAGAGTCATGTAATCCTTACAACCTTGGCTTCCATCTTCTATTCTTTTGGGGGAGACACCTTTTTCGATTTTACATCCAAATCATCTTCCCTTTCCATGACCTCTACTCGTCTTTGGTCATATTTGGTTTTGTCCATTCTCTTACTCCTAACCTTGATAAGTTCTACTCGCATATAGGTATCAATTTAACCCAGTGAAAATATGTCATTAATATTCTTGATGAGGTTGGATTTATTAGAGTAACACCAATTGATACTCCTATTGAATTCAATGTGAAACTTGATACAAAACATAGATAATTATTACATGATCTAATGAAATATTGGAGATTAGTTGGTAAGTTGAACTATCTTATTGTCATAAGACTTGATATATCTTTTGTTATCAGTGTAGTAAGTCAGTTCATGAATTCTCCTCGAATTACTCACTAAGATGTTGTGCTTCGAATTATCAAGTACTTAAAGGGAGCACTAGATAGATGACTACTTTTTCAAGAATTATGGCCATCTGAATGCCACAGGTTACTTTGATATAGATTGGGTTAGAAGTTCTACTAGTAGGAGATCTATGTTGGATTATTGTGTATTTCTTAGAGGTAATTTAGTTGCCTGAAAGAGTAAGAAACAGCATGTCGTCTCAATCAAGTTTTGAAGCAGAATATAAAGTTATGGCACATGTGATAGGTGAATTGCTTTGGTTGAGGATGTTATTGTAAAAAATTGGCATATTGACATAAGAACCATCAATATTATATTGTGATAATCAGTCAATTATTTATATTGCAAATAATCCTGTTTTTCATGAGCGAACCAAGCACATTGAAGTTGATTGTTATTTTATACGAGAAAAAGTTCAAATAGGAGAAATCACCCTTCAACATACAAAGATGGAGGATTAGCCTACAAATATTTTTACTAAGTCTTTATTGGGGAAGAGAGTAAGTTTTTTTATGTAACAAGTTGGAATTATTTGATATCTACATCTCAACTTAAGGGGATATATTATGAATAATAAGCCAATGAGGATAGAATAGTTAATAGTTATTTTATGTTTAGAGAATTACTCATATATATATTATATGTATTCTCCTAATCCTCTTGATTAAGAAATACACAATACAATTTATCTCATTCAACATTAACAAGAACCGTTATTGGGGTCTCGAACCATCTACACGAATAAAGATACCTTATCGAAGAGTGATGTCGTTTCATAACTTAGCTTTGGAGTTCTTATGCACCAGAAATACAGTGACAATCCGGACTAGCATCTTTCATCAATCTCCATTCATAGTAAAACATAGTATACACACTGTACAAAGGGAAGTAAACCAACATGGGGAACAAAAGACGGAGACTCTTTTGAACTTTCAACATCCTATGTTTCGACATTTATTGGCAATCGTACATTCGGAAACCTGATCGAACTTATTGGACGAACCCCGATCGGTCACTGAGGCTCCTCTATCCATCCATGCGGATGATGCAGCGGAGCGACTCTCCCTTAAGCATGTAGTCGAACGCCTTGTTGATCTCGGAGAGACAGACTTCGTGCGTGATGAACTTCTCCAGCTCGAGCTCCTGCAGAAATAAGATGCCGGGGTCGAAGTCAGCATCATCGAGTTTATGAAAGTTTCGAAGAAGATTAGGCCACTGAATCTTCATAACCTAAGCGATACTAGCCATTATGGGAATCACATTATCATGTCTTTGCTCACTTACCTTCCTCATGTACATCTCGACAACATTTGGAAGGTCGGTGCGCGGCTTGTAGTTGCCGAAGAAGGTGCCCTTGAGCGTCTTCTCATTGAGGAAATTCATCGGATGAGTCTTGAAGGCGTCATCTTTGTTCGGCACTCCGACAAGTACTGCCACACCCCATCCCTGCAAACGGAGGAACGTGAGTTTTTTTGTCAATGGCTTTGTGACATCATTCATATCATGCCTGTTGGCAAAATTCATCGGAGATTACATCATGAACGCATTCGAAAGCAGAGATCATGGCATTGATGCTTCCAGTGCACTCAACGCTTCGGTCGACTCCCCCGTCAGTCATTTCAGCAAGAACCTGAGGATGATGGAATCGCATTATCAGCACCGATGATGAAGTCTCTACTTAATAGTTACAGTTTTCCAACTTAACATACTGGTTTACTAACCTCCTGAACTGGCTTATGATGATCTTTTGGGTTCACAAACTCTGTAACGCCAAATTTCTTGGCTGTTCAGAATAAAGAAATTGACCATCAGCAGAAGGTTTGATGGAACCACAAGTTTATCAGAGGAAAATTTTAAGCTATACTCAATAGAGCGCATCAGAATGCCTACAGTGTAAACAAAAGAAACTAGCGAAAGCTTAATGATGAGGCAACCTTATTATTTACTTTTCAGTACTCAGAACTCATGAGACAAACCTTCTTTTTTCGGGATGCTGTTAAGTATTAATCTTGTTAGAATTGTACTCACCCTCGTCAAACCTTTTCGGATTGAGATCGACACCAATGATCCTCGAAGCTCCAGCAATTCTGGCACCTTCAGCTGCCTGATAAAAGTCACAAGGAAAAGTCATTTCAGATCAACGAGCAACCACAAGCTTCCTCAGTAAAATAAGCAGTAACATGTAAAAGGAGAGCATTGCAGAAACTCACAGCGAGGCCAACAGCACCTAGTCCAAATATAGCAATAGTTGAACCCTTCGGAGGTTTTGCAACATTCAAGGTGGACCCAAGACCTGCATTACAACTCAGATTAACAACAACAGTTTGATGAATGATAAGGTAAAAAAGCACCATTTCAATTACGCACCAGTAGAGATTCCACAGCTGAGAATGCAAACTTTGTCCATGGGAGCAGCAGGATTTATCTTGGCTAGGCAACCAACATGAATGACCGAGTACTCACTAAAAGTTGATGTCCCAACGAAATGGTAAATGGGTTTTCCATTGATCGAGAATCTCGATTTGCCATCGTTCAGCATCACTCCTCTGTCTGTGTTTATCCTGAGGAGGTCACACATGTTGCTCTCCTCAGATTTACAATGCCGACACTCCTTGCACTCCCCGTGAACACTGGAAGCACATGATCACCTGGTTTGAGCTCTGTCACACCCTCACCGACGCTTTCGACAATCCTAAGAATCAAGAAGATCACAATTTATAAGCACCAATGAAAGAAAGAATAAAATGAGGCCCGTTAAATATCAAATGAAGAAGTAGGCCATACCCTGCTGCTTCGTGACCAAATATGCGAGGGAAAACTGGGGTTTGTCCCTGAAAATTGATGGATCAACGGGGCTTATTAACTGCTTTGATGATAAATCTACCGAGGAACATGCGAATTGAAGGAGGGAACATCTATTTACCTTGGCTTCCCAGAAGTATACATCTGTGTGGCAGAGTGCTGTGACGACGATTTTCACGCGAACCTCCATGGCCTGCGGTGGAGCCACTTCCACTTCTTCTATCACCAGTGGCTTTCCGGCTTCCCATGCCACCGCAGCTAAAATCCAAAATCATTCGGTTAATGCAAGCAGAATGCAGTGATTGGATGTTTTGAAGGGAAGGTAAAAACTGCGATAAGGCAGGACATCATAGTGTATTCCAAAGAAAAGAGATTGATATTACGATGAACGGGGGCGGAAGACCAAAACTGGGCAAATTAGCACTGGCGGGAACCCGAATGGGGTTACCACCATATTCAGATTCTTTCATTGAAGCTTCATTTGAACACAAAAAGCTGGAAATTATCAGAATCAGCAGACTGTACGTCCATTCGATGCCGGCATAGTGGGGACCACTTCAAGCAGTGGAATTAGCAACTCAAGCAACATCGTTATATGCAGCTGGCACAATTCAACTAGCAGAACCAACAATTAATCACAAAGTCCTAAATCCCAGCTGCATAATCAACCTGATGATCGTCAAAAACACGCACTGAGGGGCAAATGATCGACGAAGAAGTTCCACATAAAACCATAAATTAGACCACCACAAGGAACCATGCGAATCTGACTCAACAGGTGCTGAACCAAAAAAAAAAATAAAAATAAAAGAAGAAGCATGATTCGCTAAAGCTTTTCATCGCAGAAGCTCGCACCTTTGCAACGAATGACTTTCCCGACAGTGCTCGACATGGTTGTCCAAACTGCTCGGCTTCTTTCTTGAGCGATGACAAAGATGATTCCTTCTTCTGGATGTGAGGAGAAGAGGGTGATGGGTGGCGGTATTTGTAGCCCGGGAGGCGAAGAGAAAGACTCATGGTTCAGCACCAATCAACGTCCGAGGGAGGGAATAAAGAAACGGCGAAACCACGCCACCCCGTAAACCAATGTGCTCAGTTTCGAGGACGGTATCTCCAACCCATGTCAAGAGAGAAGAAAAGGGCGAAAACCACGTTACCCCAAAACCAGGACCGACGTGCCCTGTTTCTCTCCATGCTCGATGGATGCTCTGCTGACTTCTTGCGGCGCCTTTTGTATTGCGGGTCGTTCCCAGTTTCTGGTTATTTTCGGCGCGTTGACCTCCGCAGGTCAGAATCTTGGGAAGGCTCTTTCCCTTCTTGGCCTTCTTACCCGGCTGTTCAACAGTCAGCTTCCAGCTACTTTTGGACCACAGCGGTTTCTGTCTCCTGTTTGGTTCGTATTTTATTGTTGCAAAGAATCTGTGGACTCATGTCTAGTGGGGATTAAGTATACAAATACAGGATCCATCTTTTATGCCGTTTAGTACAAGCATCGGCATGATTCTATACTTGATCCATTTGCTCAAATTTTGACTCGCATCTTATTTAGTCTCTATTCATGATTTTGTTAGGCACTTTATGAGTTTTGGGTTTGATTATTTCATTCATTTTTGTCATGGCAAGAAAAAGAATAGAGAGCGATTAAACGAAAAATTACGAGTACTCATGTTATTAATGTTATTAATGTTATTTGGATATTTGTATTTCTAAATTTAGGGTAGTGGCCTACATGGGTATTATCGTTCTTTACTACCCCTAAATTAAGAGTATTTTAGGAAGAAAAAACATATTGTAAATGGTAATATAAGGATAGAATCTTGTTCCCTATTATATGAGATAGATGTTAGAGGTACAAAAAAAATTCTTATATAGACATATTTTTGTATGATATTTTGCAACGTCTTACTATATTATCATGTCTTCTAGGTCTATAAACTAGTCGGATAAAATCTATAATTAGAAATCGACATGTTTATAGATTATTATCACGTCATTTTGTGTGGAAGTTTTGTGAATATATTTTGCGCATATAGTTTTGCTATAGATTTATTTAGCAAAAATATCAGTACAAAAGACAAAGGCCCACTTTATTTTCTGTTTAGGGAGATTTAGAATATGAACTTCACTTCATTATTAAATTTGGCTACTTATTGTGAATGACGATATTATGTGTTGGGATAAGTTGTGATCTTAACATCTAATGTTAACTTTAAATTTATAGGTTTGGAATTTGACTTTTATTTTTTAAGTGACTATCACTTATTGCAAATGAATTTACATTGAGCACCTATAATAGTTATATGCCCATAATTATCTGTATTTAAATTTATCTGGTTATGAGTAAAGTCCATAAAGTAAATTAAATGTTAAATAGTCTTTAAATCCAAGCTTCTAATTTCTATTACAATATAAGTCACACGAGTCGAAAATTGGGGGCAAGAATCCCCCAAAAGCACAATTAACCAATCAAGAATAAAATGTTCTGTGTGAATCTAATCCCATATATTTTGACCAAGAAAAAAAAATCTAATCCCATATATTCTAAATTGTATTGAATGCGTAATCGCCTATTAGAATCTCAATAAACGGCCAGCGAAGCAGTAAGTAAAAGTTGCAACTTGTGAGGCAACTTGATCTCACAGGCTGCCACTTGAAATTGAAACCATCTCATTATAATAAAATCGTTTCTGTTGCTTTATCTATATTGACAGTCTTTCATTATATTTTATCATTTTTCTACTGAATTATCAACTTTTATATGCCTTAATTACCAATTCTTATTTTTCTAACGCATTTTAAAAAATTATGAACCTAAAGTGAGTCAGTAGCTTTTCTCCCGTTAAATTCAATTGGGTTACTAACTTTCATTTGAGTCGCCAGTACTTATGTGACATCCTGAAATTCGACCCCATCCCGATTTTATGAAATGGGCATTTCATCGACGCGCCGATGGTCGTTTGACTCTGAGTTGGCCACTCACGAGTAACTAATCTATCAAGTGAGGCCATTAAGGGATATAAACGCGGCAGACTTGAGAATTCGATAAGAAATCGATTACTCAACCGTAATAATCGGCAAGGGTCAATATGACAACGTTATAATCGATTAGTGATTGGATATAGTCGATTCAACGGAAACACGTAATTGAATTGCGGGTGATTCCGCGGGGTTGTGAAATTCGCGTCGAACGGCACTAACCTGATTTTTTATCGATAGTGCACTCGGTACTTGTAATTGAAACCTTGCGATTTTTACGACAACCAAGAGTCGCCGATGAGTCAGAGATGCATAAACGTGGATCGAAATTATCGACCACGGGTCAAACGTGTTAAAATCCCTAAAAGCTACCCAATAAGTTAGGTTGTACTAAAATTGCGTTTGGTCGATTTTGACCACGAAATGGAATTCGGTCTCGGGAATCGGACGTTCGAGCGTGTCCTGATTCATTTATAGGACATCGTCTCATCTTTTGGAGAAATTCCATTGAGCCCAGAATTTTACGGAAAAATCAAATTTCGGACAAATCGGAAATTAAAAGTGAAAATTCGGATCAAGAGGAAAAGTGGGAATTTGCAGCCCAAAAATGGTTTATTTGTGGAAATGTGAAGCTAAATTAGGATTGGGTGGTCCCTTGACTTATTGGCAAGAAGACTTTGGATTGCAATCATCATTTTGATATTGGCCTCCCCCCCCCTCTTCCTCTCTCGCTCTCTCTCCTTTCCTCTCTATTTTCTTGCGTGCGTCCCCCTTCAGCCGACTTCCCCCTGCTGCCCATTTCCCTTTCTTCTTTCCTTTCTCATGTTTCCTTCATCTTCATCTTCTCTGCCGCACCAACGTCCCCATCCACTACCAGCATCCATCCTCATCTCGTGCATCCACCATCATCATCCCATTCTTCCACAGCACTTCACGCCAGCAACTCCTTTCTCACCAGCCAGCTCACCACCTCCACGGCCCTGCAACTTTAGCACCACCGAAGTCCATCTTCACCGAGCACCTTCCAAGGCAGCCGCACCACCGAACAGCCACCACCTCACTACCAATAGCCCCACCAGCTCTAGCAGCTTCTCCACCGAACAATCCAGCAACCATCAACCTGCCAGCAGCCGCCTCACCGAGCCGTGTCCATCACTAATCAGCCCAAGCCAGCCGAGACCAGCTCAACCACAAAAAGTCCAGCTTAGCCGTGAGCTTTATCTGGCTTTTTCAGCCTCGTCCAAGGCTCCGTTGGAGACGCTGTAGGCTCGGGTCTTGGCTGCCTTTGCGTCGCCGTTGCCGTGGACTCACTGGATCGCTAAACCGGTGAGTTTACTCTCTAAACCTTGCTTAGGAGGTTAATTATGCTTAAGGATTGTTTAGATTAGCTTAAGTATGGATTAGTGATAATATAGAATGGTTAGATTAGTCTTAGAATGGATTAGTGTTAATCAAATGGGTGAGATTAGCACTAATGAGGTTGGATTAGTCCAAATCAATGGACTTTCTGTAGCTTGGATTTCTGGCCCCTCGCCATTTGCCATTTTTGTATATCAAAATGGGTTGCGAATTTGAGGTTTCTTCCTCTTGAGAAATGTTTTAGACACCTTTATCTATAACATATATTTTTCTCAAGAGTTTTAGGGATTTAAAAGAAGGATATATCAGCTCCGTCATTTACAAACAAAATCTCGGACTGTGCTGGAATTGGTGATCTTTTGGGATTCCAGAGGTTTTTATCAACTCTTAGGGTTCAAATTTCAAAATAGTTTCTTCACAAAAGTTATTTTTCACATTTTCTAGTTTAACATAGTCAAATTTCAGATCAAATGAACAAGTTTTGGATCTCGAATAAACTGGTTTTAGAAAACAGACTTTTTGGAAACGGACAAGGTTTTTGTACTTGATTGAGCGATTTACTAGGATTAATCTAGAAAGATCTGGGTTAAGGTGTTTTCATGAAAAATGTTTTTTTATGTGTTCTTTATAACATATTCAAATTTGGGAATTTTTCGAACTCGTTTGGTTAGATTTCTGGATTTAAACTTGGAGCCGTGCGAGTGACCTGGTTTTTGCCAATTAGACCGGTTATGATTTTGGGGTTGTTCTTGATGTTGTGCTTGCTAAATAAGGTGTATTTAGTGATGTGGTAGACTTGTGGCATGCTGAGAATATATGTGTGAGGTCATGAGATGGATTGCTCTTTGTTGGTTGTTTATTGTTATTGCAAAACATGACCTTTTTGACTATTAAATAGCAAATAAATGAGGTGTCGGGTCCGGACACCAAAACTTATTTGCCCAATGAAACAATAAGGTTTTAAATTAGGCGCGTGCAAAGTGGCAACGGTTTAATTTTGAAACAAAAATAAAAGGGGGTTGCTAAAGGTTTGTTTTCAAAAGAGAGGGTTGGAAAAGAAATTAGAAAAGAAATATGGTGTCGGGTTTGGACACCAAGTTTTATGTGCTCAATAAAATGAGGAGGTTTTATACGAGGTGCATGCAAAGTTTGGATGGTTAATTTCAAATACGGGACCCCGTACGAATTTATTTCGGAAGGTTTGAACAAAAGAAAAAGGGTTACTAAGTTTATTTTTAAAAAGGAGATTTTGGTGTTTTAGTTATATGATGGAAGCTAAGAGTTGATTTGGTGGATGATGTGCCTGCATGGTCAGGTTAATTAAGTGGCTCAGTTTAATTAACGATTTATTTATTTAATTAAATGTGATTTATTTAATTATTTTGTAATTTATTTAATTATTTAACATTTTTTGGAAATTAAATTGGGATAGCCGGTGACCGGAATTTCATGTTGATTGCAATGGTGTGTTCATTTTATGCAATTGGATATTAATTCGTGCAAATTGAGTGCTGATTGGAAATTTGGTCAATTATTCCAAAAATTGTGAATTTTGATATTTATTCAGAAAATCCCGAGTGTCGGGTTTTAACACTGAAAATGGTTTTATATACTATATAAAATAGTGAGATTTTAAAAAGAAGGTTATGAATTTTTCAAATTCGATCTGACCGTCTACCCATACACGACTTTCACCGGGTATTTTTATATCACTATTTTAATTGAGGGATTTGAGTGCAATGTACGGTGTATTGGGCCGAGATTGAATGGTCATGTGTTGGTTAAGAGAACCCGTCTCGAGTGTTTACGTCGGACGTTACTAAATCCCTATAAGGGTTACCCACTTAAGTGGGTATCGGGTTGTAGTAGATTCTGGACCTATGCTCTTTTGGGAAAGCCGTCTTTAAGAGACGTAGCCGTGCTCAATAGGGAAGAGACGATGCTTGGCAACGTCAGTAGACCGCCGAACTTGGGAGTAGGTCGTACCCTTGAGGGGTGAGATTAGCAATTGGAACGCATGATTGATTGAGTTAAGTGCGCCGGATTATGAGACAAAACTATGTGACATGGTATGAGATGTGTCATAACGGTTTGGCTTTATAATTTGGACCCCTGTGGTTGATTGAGTTGATGAGGCGCTTCAATTGTTGTGTGCTGTGATTATATGCATTGTGTATATGAACAGTACTAACGTGCAGGAGGGAACTGAGGCGAGGTAAGTTCTCTGTAGTGTGTGGCTAGGCCTTCCTTGGGCGTATTTCCTTCATAATCGGGCTTTAGAGTGTGAACTCGCTAAGATTTATATCTCACCCCGTCGTGGGCTTTAATTTTTCAAGACCGTAGGGTGGAGGACATGAAGTCGAGCTGAGAGAGATCTGAAGTGTAGGTCAAATAGGACAACCCGTCTTTGAGAACTAGTCTTTTGAAGTCTTTTAGTTATAGACTTTTGTATATGACTCGGTGTGTATATCAAAGCATCTTTTGCCTGTGAATCAGTTGTCTTACTTTTCTATGCCTAGATGGTTACTATATGGGGGGATTTGTTATTTGCTTTCACATGTGCAATAAAAGAAAAAGGGTCGGCGGCTCATCTTGGGAAGTTGCAATTTTAATCAACCACCGAGGAATGGACACGCGCTCGAGGATTGGGGCGTGACAACTTATTTGACTTTTTTTTATTTGCCAACTTTTCTTCACAAATTTCTATCCACATTTCTTTCTTTCTTTAGATAAAATCCACATTTCTTAGTAATGCCTTGAATTTACTAATTTTTTAGAAATCAACATTCTCATTCAGATTGACTTACCAAATTTTTTTCCAATTAAATTACTCATTGATTTTGAGTTACTAACTCTCATTTAAGTTACTTAGCAAGTTTATTTTTCTTTAATTATCAATTTTTCTCTTCTTTTACCCACCCTTATTTTTTTTTAACTATGCTTTAAATTTACTAACATTTATGTGAAATTATAAACATTATTTTAAGTGATTAATAAAATTTTCTCCATTATAATTATCAACAAGTTCTAGACTATCAACTCTCATTTGAGTTAGATTCCAACAATTATTTGATTATTTTTCATTGGCCAACTATTATATTGGGTGGCAAATAAAAGTGGTAACCATTGGAATAAATCTAAATTAACGTTGGTTAGTAACTCAAATGAGACTTGATTACTCAAAATTAGTTAATAATTTAATTAATTTTTTTTATGTCAAACAAAAAGAGGTTAGTACCTTCATAAAATGGAAAATAAATTTGAACGTTTATAAGATAATGTTAGTAATTGATACGATAAATTTTTTGTTAGAGATAATAGCATTTATTAATTGAAAAAAAAAAAATCAACATTGAAAACTAACTCGCATGAGAGTTGGTATTGCAAAATTAATTAGAAACTTGACGGAAGAAAAGTGGAGAATTGCTTTTATTGTGGCTGGGGAAAAGGGTAAATAAACAAAGGAAAACAATTTAAATTAGAATTGATAACTCAAGACAAGTCAATAACTTAGTCGGAGAATAGTTGGTAAGTCATACAAATATATTGGTGATGTCATGGAAAATTAAGCCATTGGTAAATGATAAGAGAAACCTTTTGTTTTTTTTTTAAAGATGAGATGTTGATAATATTGGTAATAAACTTAAATAAGAGTTTGTTACACAAAACTAGTTAGTTATTTAATTGGAGAAAAGTTAGTGATCACTTTTTTAAAGGATGGATAAAAATCGGTAAGCTATATATGATAACATACCTCAAATAAAAGTTCGTAACTCAATGCTGGTTAGAAATTTAATTGGAGAAGAGTTGCTCAAATAAAGTTTCGTAAAATTCATATAAGAGTTGGTAATTTCAAGGCGTTGGTAAAAAAGTTAATTAAAAGTTGATAATTTGCATACTATCAAAAGAGTTGATGATTTATAGAAGTGTCAGTAAATCATAATATCTTCGAAACTATTAAGCAATGCTTCAAAAATATTGAACCACCATTCGAATTTAGTTCTTATTCATTGTTGGAAGCATTGAGTTTGTCTCTATCAAGTTAAAAGAACCTCTTGAGGGACAAACCAAGTTTTTGATAACTGAATTCTTGTAGCTTGTTGAGATATGTGAAAAGAGTTTGCATTATAATTAAGTTGTGCTATGTTTAGAATTTTCAAAGGTGTCTAGAGGGACAAACCACCCATCTTTGACATGTAATTGCACAGCAGTTTCAGAACCAAAAGTTAAAGATCTTTGATTGAAATCATGAGCGGCCAGGTTCATATAATTAAAAAAGGATGGCATTGCGACAATGATGACCAGGTAACACTGAAAAAACTAGATATATCAACTGAAGAGAAAGTTCAATGACGTCTGTAACTCTGTTACAGTATTATCGCATCATGTACAAAGGAAGAAAAACCCAGCGAAAGGCGCGAGAAACCCGAAAAAAAGGAAAGAAAGCAAACGATCTTCTGCATTCCGTATTTTTCTTCAATCATATGATCAAGCTGAATTTATTTGCACTCGGACATTCCGAAACCCAACGGTAGATCAGTGGCGCACTATGCATCCATCCGGATTATGCACCGAAGACTCCCCTTGGAGCATGTAATCAAAGGACTTGTTGATCTCCGATAAAGACACATCATGGGTGATGAATTTCTCCAGTTCAAGCTCCTGTGGATTCACAACAGAAGGATCAAACATAAGACTTGAGTCCCAAGCAAGAAGGCATGCAAAATATTGTGATGCGTGGGTTTGTACTTGCCTTTCTCATGTACATCTTGGCGACATTAGGGATATCGGTGCGCGGCTTGTAGTTGCCAACGGAGGTGCCCTTGAGCGTCCTCTCGTTCAGGAATTTCATCGGGTGGGTCTTGAAGGCGTCATCCTTGTTCGGCACGCCGACGAGCATGGCCACGCCCCATCCCTACAAGGCCGGATCACAGAAAAGCTTGTAATTCATGGCTACATGCAATAACCCATTAAGGAATACCATAAAAAGCTACAGGTAAATTACATCATGGACACATTCAAATGCGGAAATCATGGCGCGGAAGCTTCCACTACACTCGACGCTTCGGTCAACTCCTCCGCCAGTCATTTCAATAAGCACCTGCAAATAGTGAATTGCCGAATTAAAACAGAAAAGAAGTCACCAGTTTCTCCTTTTTCCAATTAAGTATACTAGTTGACTGACCTCTTGAACTGGCTTGT
This sequence comes from Eucalyptus tenuipes, assembly GCA_014182365.1. Classification (NCBI taxonomy): domain Eukaryota; kingdom Viridiplantae; phylum Streptophyta; class Magnoliopsida; order Myrtales; family Myrtaceae; genus Eucalyptus; species Eucalyptus tenuipes. The sequence goes on from CM024544.1 coordinate 45,297,086, forward strand.
CATAATCTTTTGGGTTCAAAAACTCAGTAACGCCGAAATTCTTGGCTGTCAAACAGACGAAACAAATCATTGTAAGACACTTACGATTGAAGTTGAACCGACCGGCACTTACCTCGAGTATCGAATTGGTATATATTATCGAAAAGCAGGTACTAAGGGCGCGCATGATAAAATTTCTATTTTTCGATTTTTCTATTTCTCTGTTACCCGGAACAGGTTTGGAACATAAGTTCATTTGGTAACGCAATTTGATTTCTCTATTTCTAAAACAGATTTCTATTCCAGAAATAGAGAAATCGAAGAAATCAGAAGCTGAAATTTTTAACTTCTCAGTTTCTGAAATAAAAATCAGAAGTTGAAATCAAACCATATAAAAGAACCTTGCGCTTTCTTGCTAATTTAATTCACTCAAAACCACAACTTCACAAATTATTGCTAATTTTGTTTTTCTTATTTTGCTCTTTTTTTTTTTTTCATTTTTTTTTTGTTAACTTCCTCTTTAGGATGAAAGGCAATCGAATGGGTCTCTAATTTTAAAAAACGACCAAAGTTCTTAAATGCTTACTTAAAAACAATGGGGCTCTTTTCTCCTAGGAAGGGCACGCGCATGGCCAGTTGAAGAAAAAGTTCTTACGCAATAGATAAATAAAAAAAGTGCCTAGAAATTTAACATTGTTTCTTTACGGATTCAAAATTCTTGCAAAATCAAAATAATTAGATTGTTACACAATTTTGAATTTTAATTTAAAGGCAAGAGATTCAAGAGAATCTCTCTTTGCTATGCAAGGGCCATTAAAGGTTCATTGAGCAACAATAAAGATTCAATTCGAGAATCAAAATAAATCGACCTTCCCCCGATTGATTCCTAACCATAAACGTTACTTCAAGGCAGAATTCTCATATATTCATTTACACCATCAATTTTATTTTGTTGATAATCTTGTATAATACGAGTCTTTGATAAAATGACACCCATATTCATGCTTTTGTACCTGTGTCAAAGCAAATCCCATTTAGAGGTAAGAGAGGAATAACCACTCAGAATGTGATGTGTGTTTGTTCATTTGATATGAAATTTACTTTTATATATGCTGGTTGGGAATGCTCTACCAACGATTGTCGAGTGCTTGCAGCAGCATTGGAGACTCATCGCTTGGAAATTCCTAGGCCGCCACTAGGTATTTGCTTGTCCTTTAAGGAGTAATTTTCTTTATGATCATATTTATATTTACAAATTATGACCAATGTATAAATATATTGTTGTAGGCAAATACTATGTCGTGGATTCTGGTTATGCAGCAACTTCGGGATTTTTAACTCATTTTAAAGGTGAACGGTATCATTTAAATGATTATAGGGGTACAACGAGACGGCCAACAACTGCAAGAGAATTGTTCAACTATAGACATTCTTCTCTAAGGAATGTCAATAAAAGATCATTTGCGGCATTGAAGAATCGTTTTTTCATATTGAGGCATGTGCCATCATTTGCAATTCGAAAACAAGCACATATTGTAATTGCATGTTAGGCCATCCATAATCACATCCGTGATCAGGACAAGATCAATAAGAACTTTTCCCTATATGGAGATCCGTAGTACTTGTCTAAATCTACGCAGGATGAGCTTGCAAACGATACATTGACCAAGGAGGGAAACCAAATAAATACGCTTAGGAAAATCATTGCCAATAAAATGGTAAGGGATAATAATATGCCGGAAATTCAATGAAATTGTATTTGAGGATTTCCTATATTGTTATCTCATCAATTTCTATTCCTAGAAATAGAAATTTATTCTATTATCAAACAGAATTCTCTTCCAGAAATAGAAATTTTGAGTCGTTATCAAACGGGTTTCTTTGCTTAGAAACTTGTCCGGGGAATAGAAATTGAGAAATCAATTTGTAGCTAGAAATTAATTTATGGAACAGAAATTTTGCCATGTGTGCCCTAAATTGCTCGGTACCATAATTACAAATTTAGCATACATATCAAGACTTCTCCTTATCTTCTCATCTAGCAAAATTCAGTACCAAAGTTGCGAAATTTTACCCACCTTGGTGGAATCTGCTCGGATTTAGATCAACCCCAATAATTCTTGAAGCCCCGGCAATTCTAGCGCCTTCAGCGGCCTGGTAGAAAAATTCAAAGAGAACAGCATTTTTAGATCAGCAACACCGCCAAGAGCTTCCTCCGCTAAAACAACTGCTAATACTTCATGGAAATTGAGTGACGAGGAGCAAGGATTTCGAGAAACTCACGGCAAGGCCAACAGCTCCTAGCCCAAATATCGCAACGCTTGAACCCTTCTTTGGTTTTGCAACATTCAGGGTCGCCCCAAGACCTTCAAAGAAAGATGGATCAATTTTTTCGAAGGATATCTTTTTGAGCAAGTAATATGCTGTTTCGAACATCAAATGCCTCAGATCTTAGTTCTTTGCATACCAGTGGAGATACCACAGCTGAGAATACAGACTTTGTCAAGGGGAGCGGCCGGGTTGATCTTGGCCAGGCAACCAACATGAACCACGGTGTACTCACTGAAAGTCGAAGTCCCAAGGAAATGGTAAATGGGCTTCCCATTGATCGAGAACCTTGACTTGCCGTCATTCAGCATCACCCCTCTGTCCGTGTTTATCCTGAGGAGGTCACACATGTTGCTTTCCTCAGATTTGCAGTGCTGACACTCCTTGCACTCCCCAGTGAATATGGGAAGCACGTGATCACCAGGTTTAAGTTCTGTCACGCCCTCGCCAACGCTTTCCACAATGCTGGAAATCCATATAGAGACGGTTACAATTGGAGAACACAATTTAAGTGGAGTAATTATTTGAAGGAGTAGGCCTCACCCATCTGCTTCATGACCAAATATGCGGGGAAACACAGGGGTTTGTCCCTGAAAATCCAAGAACCGACCGAAGTAAAACAATGAATATTGATGGAAAACTCATGATGAGCATGAGCGGCAATACAAAATGAGTCAGGGTTACCTTAACCTCCCAGAAGTAAACATCTGTGTGGCAGAGAGCAGTGATGAGGATCTTCACTCTCACCTCCATTGCCTGTGGAGGGGCAACCTCCACTTGCTCGATCACCAGTGGCTTTCCTGCTTCCCATGCCACCGCAGCTGCACCACAAAATTTACTCGATTAATAGATCAGAATGCTGGCGCATACAGAGTAAATGCTGCAACGATGTGCGAGGACATTTGCTGCATCATGACCACACACACACACACACGCACGCTGAGACATCATCAATGGTCGTGAATCTGGTCTCTGCATAAATCAGTTGAACAATCGATTTTTTTCCCTAACCTTCCTTGTTTGAAATTCAAGATCCATTGTTAAACTCTTCTAACAACCAAAAAGTGCAATCCCAGTACTAATCTGGCAAAGATCCAAGCAACCCTTCTAACCAAAAAAAACTCAAGACCCCCGTTACATTACTTAGCGGACGTTGGCTGACAAATGTGTATAGACGCAAAGAACTTAAAGACCAAAATGGCCATGCAAATCTACCAAAAACATGAAGAGATACATGGATTCTTCATAGGAGTACCTTTGCAACGAACGACTTTCCGGACAGTGCTCGACATCTTTCACAGCAACTTTCCTTTCTTTCTCTCGACTTTGATGACTAGATAAACATGGAGTTTTTTCTTGTTTCTTGGATGGGAAGAAGAGGAAATTCTTGAAGGGTAATTACAGTAGACGATGATGACTTAGAGAATTAGAATACTCATAGTTAAGCACCAATCACAGAGAGAGAGAGAGAGAGAGAGAGAGAGAGCAAATGCGTACTATACCCATTTGTTGGCCAATGTCCGCTAAATAATGCAATGCAAATCTACCCAAAAACATGAAGTGATTAACGGATTCTTCATGGTAGTACCTTTGCAACGAATGACTTTCCCGACAGTGCTCGACATCCTTTACAGCAACTTTCCTTGCTTTCTCTCTACTTATATTGACTAGATAAACATGGAGTTTGTTTCTTGTTTCTTGGATGTGAAGAAGAGGAAATTATTGATGGGTATTTATAGTAGACGACGATGACTCAGAGAATTAGAATACTCATAGTCAAGCACCATTCTGAGAGAGAGAGAGAGAGAGAGAGAGAGAGAGAGAGAGAGCAAAGACAATGTCAAAACCAGTGGTTTGTGGTCTCATTACTAGACCGCAACGAACGGAGCCTTCCCAGTTTGGGGTTTTTTTATTTTCGTTGACCTTCAAAGACATTTGAATCTTGTTTCAGTCGTTAGGAGTTTTTGGCCTCCTCCAATAGTAAGAAAATTTCCTTTCATTTTACTCATCTTATAATGCCATCTTACCTCCAATTTGCCCCGATGCAGGGTGGTTTTTAATAGGGATAATTTGGAAAAAATTTCCACAAGTGTATAAGGCTCAAAGTGGTTAAGCAATGGATCACATGTTGTATTTGGGATAGAGAAATGAATTGCCCCTCATCATTTCAGTTGTCATACCTTTTGCGAGAGAACTTTTTACCTTGTAAATATGGAACTTCCTACACTCATCTCACAAGTGTATAAGTAGGGACTGTCTATAGAATAAGGCTTGCTTTTCATCATCCTAACATGTCTCATTCAGCATTGATGTCACTTCATTAAATTGTCTATCTTGACAAATCTCCATATGAAATTAGTGAGTTAAATAGGCAAAATCACTATCAAAATTCTCTTTTGAGAAGAGTCCGACAATTTAAGCATGAGAAATCACACTCAAAAATGTTTTCATAAGTACGATTTTGGCCATTTATTCAAAGAATTGTCTCATGAAGGCACCATCTCAGTAGTGGGTGTTCTTAGATTGCCCCTATCGAAAGGGAATACACACACTAATTGATCAATCGAGACTGAAAATACGGTATTCAGTTTGATAGACGCTCCATTCTCACTTTTGCCCTTGATGTGCTTTTTCAAATTCTTTCTAATCAAGCCAAGAAAGTAATGCTCTAAAACATAAAGTAAATGAGTCAGAAAATTAAAGTCAGTAAAAAAGTTAAATATATATATATATATATATATATATATATATATATATATTGGCAAGTACTTCAAATGAGAGTTCGTAACTCAAAACTAGTTAGAAATATAATTGGAAAAAAGTTGATAAGTCGCTCAAATAAATTTTGGTAAAATTCATATAAGAATATATAAATTCAAGATGGCGATTAAAAAGATAATTGAGAGTTGGAAAAAGATAAGAAAAGTTGGTAATTGTACATTGCAAAAAAGATTTGAAAATATCATAAAAGCGCTAGTAAATTACAATAAAATGCTAGGAAATCAAGAAACCGAAACTTTTTGACAAACATTTTTTTTTACACTTATCGGTTCCTTCATTAATTTAGCAGCATGTAAAAATGTCCGATTTTTTTTGGAAACGGAATAATAAATTCGTCCCATTACATGTGTTCTATAGTTGAAAATGAACGCCATTTTATGTTCATGGAATCAGTTATCTTTGAAACTATTAAAGAATGCTTCAAAAAATTCAATTAGCATTCAGGGAAAATACCACAAAAAAAAAAACCCCAAATTATAATCACTTGCCGCGACCAAATTTTTCAAGTGCAACCTAGGGTTTGGCTAATGGATTACTAAGCCTAAATTTAGCTCGGGCTCTCCCAAGCTTATACTAATTTGCGACTTAAGTTCAAATTTTTAACATGCAAATGGATTTTATCTAAGAATCGCCACTAATCAGTTTATGGTAGGTCGATTAGACATCTAAGTAAAATAATGGGAGAATATATTTTATTCCTACGAACTAGAGACTTTGGTATGGTGACTTGGTTACACTAGACTTCTCTAATGCTTTTTCGGTACTATTTCCTTTTATTCTCAAAAATGTTTTTGCGGGCGAAATTGGATTGATTTTAAATCTATTTCCCTAACATGTGAGGTGATCATACGAGTGCGCAAACCACCAATTTAACACCCAAGAAAGCAATGAATAAATTACGGGACTTACTTTGTAGCAACGAAAGCATCTATATTGTTAGATCAAAATTCACATCAACAATCCTAGATATGATTTCTAATTAATACACAATTTCTTTTTGTTTCCATTTAATTAATGAGAATCATGCTTTATGCAATGGAATATAACTAAATGACCTAATTCTAATGATAGGCAATTTATAATTAAATGGACCTAGCAACAATCACTAAATGACATGCATTTCATGAATGTAATTTTATATGACATGCGATGACATTTTTATTTTTTTCTTAAAAAAAAATGTAATCTATCCTTGGGATTTCAACTAATTTATCCTAAGTCATTTTTTTTAGTATTTTTTTTTCATGAAATTCCAAATTAGTTAAAATGTGAAAATTGTCTAACTATATTAAGATTCTATTCAATTTGTATTAGGAATCGGTTAAGTCAAATCCTAATTTAAACAAAGATATTATCTTAACTTGGCAATTTCTAACTTAAGATGCAATCTATCTAAAAAATCAATCTAAACTAAAAATGAAATATGTAATTTTATCCTAATGTGCAATAACGTACAAATGATGCCCTAATTCTACATGACATATGCATGATGATTTTTTTTATTTAATAAATGTCGAAATTAAAAAAAATGATGTGAAATAATTAAACATGCAATTTAAGCTAATGAAACGAAAATCTGACATCCTAAATTTATGTTTTTTTTTTTTAATTTTTTATTTCGAAAATTCATGATAAACAAAATGCTTAGTCTAAATATGCAAATAACCTTAAAGCATGCAACATTCTAATGTAGACCTAATCTAGCTCAAGCATATTTAAAGATAAATAAAACAATCAAGACGAGACAAACACCAAGCCATTCAGAATCATCAAAGATATATATCATTCAGATCAAGGGATAATATCTCGCTAATAAAATTGATAAATTGATTTTAAGCCTTAAATATCAAAATATCAATTTTGTTTCCGCTTGATTAATTATTCTATCTAAAGTCTTATCGATGAAATAAAAAACTAGGCGCGGTTGCGAATCAGATGGCACGTTGGAATTTCCAATTAAGCAAAGAGAAGTATTTCAAATAAGAAAACAAACAATTTTTTTTTAAAAAAAAAAAAGATAAACTTGCGTACTAAAGCAAATATACCTAATTTGATTTTCTTTTCTTTTTTTTGGCTTTTCTTTTGTTTTCAAACAGTGGCTTGGCAGCCAAGAGCGGTGGTCTCCGGCGTTCCGGTAAGGGGGTGGCGGCGTTGTCGGAGCTCCGGCGAGGGTGTACCGGCGGCGTTGGCAACCCGGCGGCAGGGGGCACGGCAGCAGCTGGCGTCACTCGGAGAGGGGGGTGACCCGGATCGGCGTCGGGCCGTGGGTGTCGCTCGGAGAGGAAGTCCGAGCGGGGTGCAGGGGCGGTTGCTCGCTGACCGACGGCGAGCGGACCAGAATCAGCATCGGGGTGGAGAAGCTGCAAAGGCCGAAGGCAGGGGCGTCAGTGAAGCAGGAGCAGAAACGGCGTCGCGGGTCGGATTAAAGCAGTGACAGGAGCGGTTCGGCACGGCAGATCTGGGCAGAGGCGAGCAGGGACGGCCGGAGGTGCGCGGACGAGAGGCAGAGGCAACGACGGCGAGTTTTGGGGTTCCGGCGCGGTAGATTGGGTGGTGGCAGTGCAGGCGAGATTCGGGTTGCTGCAGCTAGTTCGCAGATAGAGCAGAGGCCGGCGGTGGGTGAAGACGCTCGAGCAGAACTCTTCCTTTTTTTTTCTCTTTTTTTTTCTTCTTTTCTTGCTACTGCACGTCCCTTCCTCTACTGCTACTTTGGCTGTTGTCCCTTCTCAGCCCTCTGCAGAAGCTTTGTTTCTTGTGCTGCCCTTTTCTTTTTTCCTAAAAAGAACACCCAAAAGAAAGCTTTTTTTTTTTTGTTTTTGTTTAACTTTTGACCTAATCCAACCGAGGAAAACCCCACCTCGCATGAAATTTTTTTCCTTTTCTCCCTTTCCCTCTCAAAACCGAAGGAAGGCCCTCGCGTTTTTTTCTCAAAATTTTTTCGAATTCCCCCCTCGTACGTACACGAACAACACCTTTTATAGGGGAAAAATTTAAACCTTTGTGGCATATTTTATTTCCAATTTTGCCTATGCATAATCCCTTGAATATATCGTTGTATTCTGCGCAATATTCTCTTCTGTATTTTTCAAATACTCCATCCGAACATTTCCTCTTTGCTCGAAAATATGTCCGTCGGTGTATATTATCATAATATGTGAAAAATCTCAGCGGAATATGTGAAAAATCTCGCCCTCACTATCGGTTCAATAAAATAAAATAAAACAAAATAACATAAATGTTTCTAAACTATATGTCGTGCGATTTTTTTTTGGGTAAAAATTAACTCATTTTTTTATGCAAAAATTTAGGTGTCAACATCATTGTAACAAAAATACCTCAATTCTTTTATCTCACCAAAAATTTTAAACTTGCCCATTGTGATACAAATACTCATAACTCTTTTTGTGTCACGAAAAATCTTAAACTTGCCTATTATGATGCAAATACCCCTAAATTATTTTTTGCGTCGCGAAAAAACCAAACTTATATATGTGTGACATATATACCCTATATTTTAGTTCTACTCATGGTAGATTTGTCATACTAGTATAAGTTAAGGGTTTTTTATGATGCAAAAAAAAAAAAAAAAAAAGTAAGGGGGTTTTATGTCACAATGGATAAGTTTAGGATTTTTAGTGACATAAAAAAAGTTTAGAACTTTTTGTAGTATTAACCCTTATTGGAAACATAGATCCTATCTTTGAAAAAGTAAATTATTTTATCAAGTTTTTGATAATTGAAATCTTTTAGCTTGTTGAGATATGTGAAGAGTGAGTTTGCATAATAATTAAGTTGCTATGTTTAGAATTTTCATTCGAGGTGTTTATAGGAACACATTATACATCTTTGATGTGTAATTGCACAGCAATTTCAGAACCAACCGTCACACCCCAAAACCAACATGAATGGGGAATGACACGGCTGTCCTTCCACTCAAAGGACGCAGCCTCAAAGCTCCCTAAATCCAATTCTTAAAAGTCCCCACATCCATATCGCTCTTGTACCTACTCATCGTTAGTCGAGGAACTTGAAAGAGATTGGAAAATGGAGGGGTGAGCAATCACGGCTCGGTGAGTAGTGCATCTCTTCTAAACGGATCGAGCACCCACTATGCATATTTACAAAACCAAACTACAACTCTTTTAACTCAAATTTAGGATATAACAAACATACAGTAAAAAGAATAAGTTACATACGCTTCAACATAGCTATATTTATAGCAAAAATAATCATTTCATAATAACATCGAAATAAACATCAATGGTCTAATCCACCGATCAATCTCATTAATTCACAAGCCAATGGTCCATTCCATTGGTTAATCTCATACCACACAAAATCCAGAAATTTAACAAACCTTCAAGGCCAAAATATAACATTTCTTACTTTAACACAATATGTTCAAAGCAAAAATATTCAAGATAATAATAGGCAAATGCCAATGGTCTAACCCATTGGTCAATCTCTTAAACATGTATCAATGGTCTATTCCATTGATTAATCTCATCAAATCACATATCGATAATCTAAAGAAATTACACGTCGATGGTCCATTCCAATGACCCAACTCATATCACATGTCAACGGTCCACTCCATTGACCAATCCGTTGCTCAATATCAAACCATGGTCACGATATAACGACTTGGTGACAAGGCGACCAAGATTCCCCTCTTGGCAAGGTCTCCACCTATTATTAGCCGGTGGCTCAGCCCACAATGATATCCTAGAATAGTATGCGCATACCCACAACCCACAAGTCCCTCGCTGGGCTCACAGCGATATTGAGCATCCATATCAATCCAAAACAACACCATCCATAATTCACAAACCAAATCCATAAATCATTTCATATATCACCAAAAGATTTCGCAACTCAACCCATCCACCAAAAATACCTTTCATAAAACATTCTAAAATATTTTCAAGACTCGCCTCATAAATCAATTTTACATACCGAATTAAATCAAATATATTTTAAAAAGCTGATCACAAATTGGTATCTATATAACATCCCATAAACCATTTCAAAGTCGAGCTTTTTGTAAGAAAGGTTTCACAAATCCAAAACATGTAATATTTCTCAACTTTCTGTTGGAGAAAACTTCCTTACTTGTTTTGATGTCGACAAAACATTTTTCAGTCTAGTCTAAAGACTTGCAGACTCACTCAACAAAGTCTGAAGACCGTCAAAGTCTGAAGATCACTGCACCACCGACTCAAGATGTAAAGTCCGCCCTCATTGACGCTTTCTAGACCGACGAAGAAGATTTATCCAGATTCAAGTATTTCTTTAGGGATTTGATTCGAGCGGTTATAGAAGATCTCACGGCTGGAGATAGCACCTCAAAGATCGATTATTTGGTTTGATTCAAATTTGAATAAATTGGATTCGTTGATTGGCGAAGTATACTTGGAAGGTTCTACTTATGGAAACCTAGATCCTGATTGTATGGGCGAGCGGGATTGGTGGGCTATCTTCACATTCCTTAAGTAACTCGAGATCTCCCTAATTGATTCTGTCCAACGAGTAGATTGGAAGAACTCTTTTGGAAGGTGCCAACGGTTATGAAGGCATGGAGGAGTATATAAGGAAGATGCTCTGATTATTTGAGTGTGTGCGAGATAGATAAATTCCAAAGTCTGAAGCTTCTTGTTCTTTGTCAATTGTTGAGCGTAAACTTGTACTCAAAAGAGAGTTTATAATTCTGTGAAGCTTTGAGGAAGTGTAGTAGAGTCTCTACACTGTGGAATCAAGGAAGTGATACTGTAACGACTCTTTTGATTCATAGTGGAATCCAGCCGGTGGGCTGTCGGTGCGGAGAGTGGACGTAGGCTTGGATTAAGCCGAACCACTATAAACCTTGTGTTCTTATTCTCTTCCTTGAACCCTTTTACCTTGATCGTAACTCTATTTAATTGTTCGAGTCTAATTTCCAGTTTAAAGTCTATTGTTAAACAGATTTGAAATTGTAATTTCTGGTTTACTTGGCAAAAATTGTTTTCGCACCTATTCACCCCCTCTAGGTGCTCGTATTAGCGTTTACACTTTCGTTCATCAAACAAAGTATATATTTTCACCAAAAAGTTCTCACACTATTTTCAAATATCAAAACGTAGTAAATGCCCGATCTAACCTTTATGCAACAAACATGCTTATTCATAACTCATAAAATATCAAATCTTTATCATTTTGAAGACATGAGCTTATAAATTCTTAGAAGAGATAGCACTACTCACCTGGGAAAGTCGAAAATCAATCTATGTGGTTACTTGAGCCAACGCACTCGTATTCCTATTAATAAATCGAAAACAATATTAAAAATAGGTAATATTCTCCTCTCCAACTAACGACTCAACCAAATTATGCTTATTCATCGATAAAACGACACCTACGCGCTAATAAATCACTCAACCAAAACAATTACTCAAAGCCGTCCTTAGCACAAAGTGCGAGCACGAAACTTCATCATGCCATAATTTTCTCCACCGAACTCCATTTCAAGCGTACTTATAGTCAATGGAAAGCCCATCCAACATACTACAAGAACCCCAATTTAGCCAACTCAAAATCAAGCCAAAAATCAACAAAATATGACCCTGAAATTCTGGTCGTGCACTGTTCATCACGCGCAATAATCTTCAAAATTTTGTTTCGGGCAAACCGTGAGCTCAAATCTCGATCCGTAAAATACCACGGCTCCACAACATCCCAAGCTATCATTTCTACAAAAATACGCAGCTCAACGACTCAAAAATCACACTTCGCCGCTCGATTTTCCCAAAATTCCGAATTTCAAGCCCTAGGTCCAAAATTATTCCGATTGAACGAAGGGGGAGCACGAGTGCTTACCGAACGTTGCGTTACGTAGTTAACGTGGCTTGGCAAGGCTCCCATGACGAGAACGCTTGAAGCCCCTTTTCTTCTTTTCTCTTCTTCTTCTTCTTCTTCTGCTTATTTTTCTCTTTCTTCTTCGTTCTGTGTTCGAGCTCTCTGCCGTCCCTCTCGCTCCCCTTCTTTCCTTCTCTCTTTCCCCTTCTCCCGAAAACTCTCGATTCCTCTCTCTCTGCTGAAGCTTCTACCTTTTTCTTCTTCTTTTTTATTTTGACTGGGTCAAAACCCATATTTTACACCAACAGTTAATGATCTTGATTGAAATCATGAGCAGTCATGTTCATATAATAAAAAAGATGGCATTGCAATATTAATGACCAAGAATACTCTGAAAAACTAGATATATCAACTGAAGAGAAAGTTCAATGACTTCTGCAGCTCTGTTACAGTATTATTTGTATCATGTACAAAGGAAGAAAAAACCACGGCGAAAGGCGCGAGAAACAAAAAGATAATGAAATAAAGCAAATAATCTTCTGCGTTCAGTGTTTTTCTTTATTCATATGATCAAGCTGAATTTATTGGCACTCCGACAATCTGAAACCCAACAGTAGATCAGGGGGCCCTATGAGTCCATCCGGATAATGCACCGGAGAGAGTCACCTTGGAGCATGAGCTCGAAGGCCTTGTTGATTTCTGATAGACACACCTCATGAGTGATGAACTTCTCCAGTTCAAGCTCCTGAGGATTCAGGACAGAGAGAGAAAACATGAGACTTGAGTCACGAGCAAGAAGGCATGCGACATATTGTCATGTGCGTGTTTGTACATACCTTCCTCATGTACATCTCGACGACATTAGGGAGGTCGGTGCGTGGTTTGTAGTTGCCAAAGAAAGTGCCCTTGAGCGTTTTCTCGTTCAGGAAGTTCATCGGGTGTGTCTTGAAGGCGTCATCCTTGTTCGGCACACCAACGAGCACGGCCACACCCCATCCCTGCAAGCCCAGATCAAAGAAACGCTTGTGATTCATGGCTACATGCAATAACCCATTAAGGAATACCATTACAAGCTATAGGAAAGTTACATCATGGACGCATTCAAATGCGGAAATCATGGCGTTGATGCTTCCAGTACACACAACGCTTCGGTCAACTCCTCCGCCAGTCATTTCTGCAAGCACCTGCAAATAGTGAATTGCAGAATTAGAACAGAAAAGAACTCTCCAGTTTCTCCTTTTTCCAATTATGCATACTTGTTGACTAACCTCTTGAACAGGCTTGTCATAATCTTTTGGGTTCACAAACTCGGTAACGCCGAATTTTTTGGCTGTCAAACAGACAAAACAAATCATTGTAAGACAGTTACGGTTGAAGTTGAACCGACCGGCACTTATCCCCAGTATCGAATTCGTATATTATCGAAAAGTAGGTACTAATTTGCTTGGCATCATAATTACAAATCTAGCATTCATATCAAGCCTTCTACTTATCTTCTCATCCAGCAAAATTCAGTACCGAAGTGGTAAGAATTTTACCCACCTTGGTGGAATCTGTTCGGATTTACATCAACCCCAATAATTCTTGAAGCCCCAGCAATTCTAGAGCTTTCAGCGGCCTGGAAGAAAAATTCAAAGAGAACAACATTTTTGCATCAGCAGCACCGCCAAGAGCATCCTTCGCTAAAACAAATACTATTACTTCATAAAAATGAGTGAGGCGGAGCAAGGATTTCAAGAAACTCACGGCAAGGCCAACAGCTCCTAGCCCAAATATCGCAACGCTCGAACATTCTTGTGGTTTTGCAACATTCAGCGTCGCCCCAAGACCTTCAAAGAAAGACGGATCAATTTTTCAAAGGATATTTTTTGAGCAACATGCTGTTTCAACATCAAATGCCTCAGATCTTAGTCCTCTGCATACCAGTGGAGATACCACAGCTGAGAATACAGACTTTGTCGAGGGGAGCAGCTGGGTTGATCTTGGCCAGGCAACCGACGTGAACCACGGTGTACTCGCTGAAAGTTGAAGTCCCAACGAAATGGTAAATGGGCTTCCCATTGATCGAGAACCTCGACTTGCCATCATTCAGCATCACCCCTCTGTCTGTGTTTATCCTCAGGAGGTCACACATGTTGCTCTCCTCAGATTTGCAGTGCTGACACTCCTTGCACTCCCCGGTGAACGTGGGAAGCACGTGATCACCGGGTTCAAGTTCCGTCATGCCCTCACCAATGCTTTCCACGATGCTGAAAATCGACATAAAGACAGTTACAATTGGAAAACACAATTTAAGTGGAGCGAAGGAGGAGGCCTTACCCAGCTGCTTCATGACCAAATATGCGGGGAAACACAGGGGTTTGTCCCTGAAAATCAAAGAACCGACCGAGGTAAACTATGAATATTGCTGGAAAACTAATGAGGAACTGAGCAGCAATACACAATGAGTAAGGGTTACCTTAGCCTCCCAGAAGTAAACATCTGTGTGGCAGAGAGCAGTGATGAGGATCTTCACACGCACCTCCATTGCCTGGGGAGGGGCAACCTCCACTTCCTCGATCACCAGTGGCTTTCCTGCTTCCCATGCCACCGCAGCTGCAACACAAAATTTGCCTCATTATGAAGTAGAGTGCTGGCACATAAAGAGTAAATGCTGCATCAGAGGACCTCCGCTGCATCAACTTTACACACACACACACACACACACACATCATCGATTGCCCTGAATCTAGCCATTGCATAAATTAGCTGAACAATGTCACTGATGATAGAGCAATCCCAATACAGTACTAATCCGATAAAGTAACAAACAACCATGTAGCAGAAGAACTCAAGGCCCCCATTGCATTACTGAGCGGAACATCAACTGACGAACGTGTATAAACGGAAAGAACTTAAAGACCCCAAATGGCAATGCTAATCTACCAAAAACATGAAGTGATACGTGGATTCTTCATAGGAGTACCTTTGCAACGAATGACTTTGCCAACAGTGCTCGACATCTTCTACAGCAACTTCCCTCGCTTTCTCTCGACTTTGACAACTAGATAAAGATGGAGTTTGTTTCTTGTTTCTTGGATGTGAAGAAGAGGAAATTCTCGATGGGTATTTATAGTAGGATGAAGAAAGAGGGAATTAGAAAACTCGCAGTTAAGCACCAATTAGCCTACAAGAAACGCGAGAGAAAGAGAGAGAGCAAAGACCATGTCAAAACCAGTGGTTTGTGGTCTCAGTATGACTCTACAATATACGGCGCCGTAAGTATTCTGGGGAGCATTCCCAGTATCTGGTTTTTCATTTCGTTGACCTTCAAACATATTTGAATATTGTTTCAGTCGCGGGACGTTTTTGGATAGTTTCTTTAAACCATGCAGATAAAAGTGAAAACAATATTTTATAAAATTCACTCCATATCCTTGCAATTGAGTTAAAAGGGCCTTCAATCACGTTTACGTATAAAACTCAGATTATGAATTCAGACCGACTCGATGCCCTCATCAAACATCGTAAAATTCACTATTTAACACGGATAAGATATTAATCTAATGTCTATCTGAATTAACTTTCATCTTTTACTTTATTTAAGTCGCGCCATTATTTTCAGATTAGAAACTTATGAAACTTTCACCGTACTTGAGTGTTTTTACGCAAATTCACATAGATTTTTTCAGATGTTTTCATAATCTTCTGAAATTCGAATAATATTTTAAGTTTTCATTAGAAAGGAAAAAGAAAATTACCTTTCACTTTTTATTTAGACGCATTCAAACATATCCCTTGTTTAATCGGGTTGGTTTTTGCCAATTTCGGGTGATGTAAAAAATTGACAATCCCCTCGCTATGCTCAACGTTCTTCGATTTACTCGATTCACTTCTTACAAACAGACACAAAATGAAGGAAATGAGATTAAAAGTGGAGACGAAGTCCAGACTCGATTCCCTCCATAGTTCCAAGATCAGCTGCCACTGTTTGACAAGTAGCAGATGTGGTCCATAATCAGTTTTACGCGTGACAGAAGAAACTAATACATAATTGAAGGGGTTGCGTCATGGATGATTACAGCTTTATGAACCAACAGAGAAGCTGGTAACGCTGCTGGAACTTGAGCTCACAAGCTGCCACTTGGATCTGCTCATTTTATATTGAACAATTTCTTTATTCGATTTGATATATTGCTTCTGTCGTTTCTTACTTAGATAAACGAGGGATGGCAGCTGTGGTACCACCATCATAGTGGTAACTACTCCCTTTATCAGCACAACTTTCTGATTCCTGTTCTAGTGATGAAGGTTCAATGTGGGAAAAGGAAACAGAAAGAGGGACCACCGTGTGAAAATCTGAAGGTATAATTTTCGAAGGAAATGCACGGAAAAACGTATATTATGGAATAGATATTTAGTTTAGGTCGTTTGCCCTCGTTATCTTTTTTCTACTCCGCCCACTTTTGCAATAGGACTATATTATTCTTCAATGCTGCACTTTTTGCGTGGTATGGTTGGCGTTTACGTTAGTGATTTTCAGTAAAAATTGACAAGAATGATTAAATTGGTAAATCGTTAAAAGATTTATGAGTAAATTTACCAAATTGAAAGATCTAGAGCCAAATTAGCACAAACCAATAAATTTAGGACTTTTATGATAATTTTCCCTAGGTTAACACATGTTATTTCCTAAAACAAGAAAGGAAATTATTTTGGAAGGTTGAAAGGTCAACATTTGAATACTTTTCTTTACAGACCAAAAATAAAAAATAAAAAAAATACTTTTCTTTACTTAATTCTTTGCCAATAGGCACATTTACAGGATCAGTTTCCGGTCCATCTTTCCTTCGCCGAAAAATCGTAATATAGAGTAATGTTAATTTTTCTTGTTAACTCGAAGGCATTATTGGAGTGTGTACGTTTCATTGAAGGTTTAACATTCTTTGGACGTGAGATGGTTAATTAACTTTTACGTTTCACACTTTTGAAATCATTATATGTTCTTTGTAATTGCATTTCAATCGCTTATTGTACTCAAAGTTATGCTGCAATCGTGATTGGAAAAGATCTACATTAAATCAACTGCACGAGAGAATATTAACCTATGGTCTAATGCTTGATAAGTAGAATACATTTTCCATGCTAAAGATTTTACCGTGATCTCTCTCTATGAATAGGCTCATCAAACTTGTGGATTGGGTCAAGTTAGGTCGAAAACAGATCGACTTATATTGAAGTTTGAACCATTTTCATGCAATACAATTATTGCCTTACATGACTTGATCCAAGCTTCAATTCTTGGCAATGTTTCTCTTCAATAGTTATTGCCTATGAAGAATGGATGACCCCGTAGACCGGCTTGCGGAGTCAGTAAAAGAGCTTAGGTCCTCCAGTTAGGTCGTAGGCTAGGAATTCACAGGGCACATAAGAAATGTTTAAATGAGAGTGAGCGTTGCGCTGACAAATTAAAATAAAAAGGCTTGAATAAGAAACCGAACAATTTCGGTTCAATCCCACATATACCTGGGAATCAATCTATTTTATGTTTTTGGGTGAAAAAAGTCATATTCTTACAATAAAAATAAAAATTATGTCATTTTATAACCAAAACACTAGAAAAATTACCAAATCAATTATAAACTTATTATACATATGGTGAGTCAATCATTTTTCAATTTTAAACAATATAATCCTAAACTATTTTTTATTTAAAGATTCCAATGTAATCTTTTCAACTAATTTTGATTTGATATTGCTAATGTGGTATCTTTCATAATCAATTGTCCTACGTGACACGATCGACAATCTACCTTAGACAATTTTAGACAAAATGATGCCATTTGGCTTAAAGTTTTTAATTTTCCTTTTCCTTTTTTTTTTTTTTTTCATTTTCTTTCCTTGGTACTATTCCTTTTCATCTTAGTCAGAAGAACAATTCCACTATATTTTTAGGTGATGACTAGGTTGCCATGTTGAGATTTTCAAGAAAAAATCAATAAGAATTGCTACATTCAAATTTCATGCAAATTTTTAGAACTATATCGGCAAACTTAAAATATTTATGATTGAATTAACATCCGTACACATAGCTTTAGAATTGATTTGGTATTCTTTGCCAAAAATATACATGGGTGAAGTGGTCATTTAATTGTTTGTTCTTGTCGAAAACCATGTTTAGATTCTTGATGTATCCATAAGTTTTTTTTTTTTAAAGAAAAAGAAAGGAAAAGAGGCTTCTAAACCGATCTCTATGACCAAGGTCCATCCATCAAATAACCAGGCCTGACCTCGATGGACCCACGTCGGATGCCTCTTACCAAGGCATGGTTGCGAAGGACCCAAGCATGAGTACTAAGTTCCCAACCTAGCCTCAAGTGACCCAAAGCAAAATCTCCATGGACCCGAGCACGGGAACTAGGTTCTTGAGCCTTGCATCTATCAATTTGGGCTAGGCATCGGGGGTCTTGGGCTCGAGCTCAAGCAACTTGGCCCCAGCTTCTATGAACCTAAGCCCAACCTTGACTAACTGAGCATGGTTTCAATGGACTCGGGTTAAGCGCTACTAACATTGGCGAGGGAGCCGGTTACTTTAGTATAGCTGTCGTGAACTCAGGCATGGGCACCAATTTTGACCTAGCCTTGAGGGACTCAAGACTAGCCTTAGTAGAATCAAGTGTAGGCACTCGACCCCATCTTTGTGAACCTACGCCTGACCACAATGGATGGGGGCTGAACACCAACGACCTTGGCATGGTGCTGAGTACTTAGGCATGGTAAGGGACTAGGCATGGGCTTCGAGGTCCCAAGCTTAGCCTCAAGAGACCCAAGCTTAGCTTTTGTATTTCCAACTATCGAGGTACCAAGCCTGGCCTCGATGGATCCAGGCTAGTCTTGATGGACCTGGGTACTCAAGCATGTTTCTTGGGGGCTCGAGCATACGTACTGGACACTAGTGCATGTAGGGGTGAGCATCGGTTTAGGTTCAACCTTAAACCGACTCTGGATTGGCCCAACGTAGCTAGTCCTAGGCCGATCCTTAGAGGGATCGGGTCGATTCTTAGTCTTAGGATCCTTGGACCCTGCACTATGCCGTTTAATCCTCGATCTTAAGAGTTTAGGATTTGTCCAACCCATAGCTTTTGTCTACTCTAAATTCTAACATCTCCTCCTCTACTCTCTTCATAGTTCAATTTGTCTTGTAAATTAGAAAGTAGAAACCCACACCAAATTCGACCAAAAATTTAAATAAATAAAAAATAGAAACCCTCTTCACTTGTCTCGGCCTTGCTCGCCCGCTCTACTCACGACTTGCCTCACTTGCCTCGTTGCTCGCGTTTGTTCACTCACCTTGCTGCTCGCCTTTATTCTCTCGCCTAGCATGTTCGTTTTTATGGTTTGTTACTTTTAATATCTGTAAGTTTCTATTATTACCTTATATTATATTTATATTTGATATGTATTGGTGTTCATAATTTAGTTATCTAATGTCACATTATTGATGAATATGTAATATAAAATAGTATGTTTGTCCTTTTAAGCAATATAAAAAAGGAAAAAAAAAAACTGATTGGTTCTAGGTTGACCTTGGAACCGAACCGAATTAGTTTCGATTCTCGGTCCCAAGCTCAATAGAGTCGATCCTCAGTCCCAAAAATTGAGAACCAACACTGTGCAGGTTGGTCTCTAAGTCAAGTGCTGGATCGGCTCAACCCGGCCATGCGCGGGCATGAAGGTCCAAGTTGAGCCTTAAGGGAATCGTGAAGTTGGGCAAAGCGAAACATCTTCTACGTAGCAAAGCAAGCCCAAAATTAATTTTCAACCAAATGTTACTTGCCAAGATTATACGAATTTTTATATGTGCTGGTAAATTTAAATTAGTGGTGATAATAGTCAAAACATTGTCAATAAGAAAGTTGAAGTGGTTATTTTTTGGTATTTTTTTTGGTACCCGGGAACCCTCGTACAGTCGGCGAGATAAACCCGGGGTGACACTAGTGCAGGACCCACACCACGATGTCACACTTAAGAATCCCTAACGACAACACTGGGATTCGAACTTCTCTCCTTCGTGAGGGGGAGAGAGCCTGAAGCCAACGTTGCCGCTGCGGGCGGTGGTGTTATTTTTTGGTATTAATACCACGAAAAACTCTAACCGGTACATATGTGATAAATTTATCAAAAACTAATTTTTTTTACCATATCAATTTGAGATTTTTTGTAGTATTAATTTTATTATTTTCCATGTAACTTTTTAGTGATTTACTAATACTTTTATGAAATTTCTAATTTTGTTTAACAATTTGTAAATTGCCAAATTTACAGTTACTGACCAATTCTTATTTGTATTACTCATATTTACTTCAAATTCACCATCTCTTATGTGAAATTACCAACTTAGAGTAGAGAGGCTTAACAAATTTTATCAGATTAAATTACTAATTAGTTTTAGTTTGCCATTCTAATTTGAATTACTTACTAACAGTTAATTGTTCTTTTTAATTTACTAGCTTTTGAGTTACCAACTTTTATTTGCTTTGATTAGTAACACCTTTCACTTACTAATTTTTTTTATATATATTATTAATCTTAATCAGCGCCACTCACCAATTTATCTCGTTTGAATTACTTACCCGTGGCTTGTGGTATTAGTATTTTGGAACGCATTTCAAATTTCTGGCTTTTCCCTTCGTTGACTTCGAAGATATTTGGATATTGTTTCATTGGCGCGACGTTTTTGGCCTCCTCCAATAATTTCTCTACCTATCATTTAAATAAAAGTGAAAAAAATAATTATAAAATTCACTTCAGATCCTCGCAATTAAGTTAAGAGGGCCTTCAATCACGTTTACGTGCAGAATTCAGATCATGGATTCATGCCAACTCAAGCCAGTTTCATGTCTATCTAAATTGACTTCCACCTTTTACTTTATTTGAATCGTTCCACTCATATTTTAAGACTTTGGATTTACATCAACTTTTTCGAAATGTAGTTCTCATACATCAAGATAAAGGATGAATAAACATAATCGCAAATTTAATACATATAATAGCCCAAAGGGCTTGAGGGAAATATTAGATCCAATTAGAAGGAAAGCCTTTTTTAGGTTTTACAACCCAATTCGCCACCTTATTTGCCTATTGATTGCAATGGGCCGTTTTAAGATCCGAATAAAAACTAAGATGGGCCTGGGCTTTTTTAATAAGCAAACTGACCTCCCAAGAGGCTTCTTCTGCATCTGATAATCCGACAATCAATCAAACTAATCTGAGTTCAGTTCGAAGGAGTTGCTCGACTGAGCAAAGCCATCCACGAGAAGACCACAGCTATCGTGACGGAGGCATGGTATGGTTCCCTCGTTTGTCCCTCCCATGTATGCTCCATCAATGTTCAGCTCCAAGACGCCCTTTTGAGGTGGTTTGCAAACTCGACCCGATGTTTGTCTGAATTCGGTTTTTTCCTTGGATCTAGTTGTTCAGCAAGCAATACTTTCATACGTAGTGGAAGCAGCTTCTTGTAGCTTCACCGAGTCAGGGACCTGTGCTTGAAACACAGTTATTCCTTCCTTCCAAATTAACCAGAGAACAGCAGAGAGAGATATCCAAAAGACACCGATGTATGTCAAGAAGTTAAATAAGTCATTCCTCAATTCTAGACAAACGCGAGTTTGACAACTATTAATACCAGTAGTACATACTCCATTATAAGCAACTTTCAATCATCAATTAACTTACTGAAGTGCTTGTCCACCAACCCATTGTTCAATGATCGATTTTTATATTTAATTATTGACGATAGTTGGATTGTAATGAATTACCCGTCATTCCAATGAATTCCAATTTTTACTACCGTATCTTATACAAACATGTTAGGAGTCATTCATCTATACTTATCTGATAGATTGCAAATTACCAATCTTTGTAACAACTTCTCAACTTTTATTGAAATTACGAACTCGCATATTAAAATTATCAACTTTATTTTAATTATTTACTGATTGTTTTTTCAATTGAGTTAATAATTAATTTTTAGTTACCGACTCTTATTTTGAGTCACTTGCCAAGGATGTGCAATTGATTTGGAATAACAAACTTTTCATATGGGTTGCCTACTTTTTTTTTCTTCTTTTTATCCTTTTTATGATTTAGGGACACGTGTGTGGATATTTAGCTACCGCTCGTATATAAAATAATGCCGTAAACCCCGTGAACCAATTAAGTCTAAGTCTTTTGGCCGACGTAAGTGACTTTTAAGAAAAGTAGTTCGCATGCAATTTAGTCGTATTACCTAAGTTAACACGCATAGAACTCGAAGACTAGAGGTCAACATTTGAATATAACCACTTTCTTTAGTTAATGCGTTGCGTTGAAACTTATGTATCAGATGAATTGGTAAGAGCACATTAAGTTGTAAGCCTCAGCATGAACACGTGTAGCTTTCACGTTTCTGGTCCATAATTCCTACGCCGACAATCGGACTATATAATAATATTAATTTTTCTTTATAAGTTAAATGCATTATTGGAGTGCGCACGCATCATTGAGGGGTTGGCATTCTTTGGACTTGCGAGTTGTGATAGTCAATTAACTTTTGCGTTTCACACTATTCAAATCATTAATTCAATTGCAGACAGAATCTTAACAGGATAATAACGAAAAAAAGAAAGAAAGTTATAAGCTTATTGTACAAATGCTAAAACAAATTTAAACATTTTGATTTACTCAATTTAATCATTAACTTTTTGATGATTTATTAATATAGTCATTCTAACCAATTTTAACCGGAAGTCACTAACGTGATAACTCAATCGGTGGTGACCATCCTATGTGGTACAACCGGCATTGGCTGGCATTAATGTGGACGACTTTTGCAATTTTTTAAATATTTTTTTTTAAATTTCTTTCCATTTATTTCTTCTTCTATTTCACTTCACCAGTCGCAAGCCATGGCAAGGGACGAGACACACTCACCGAGACCCAACTACCAGCGAAGGGAAATGGGAAGAAAAAAAGGAAGAAAAAAAAAGGATTTTTTTTGAAAATCTAAAAAAAAATTGCAAAAAATTATCTATTTCAGTGCCAATCGAGCACATAGAATGACTAATGTCTACATCAACAATTGTCGATCAAAATTGGTTGAAATAACTACATTGGTAAATTGTCTAAAGTTTTAGGAATAAATTGGTCAAATTGAAAAAAATTAGAACTTAATTGACATTCATATTATGAATTTAGGATTTTTTTTTATAATATTTCCAAATCTTTAACCCATGATGAAATGCTTCATATGAAGGATATATTTTCCATGAGAAAGACGATATTGTATCTTGCATTCCGCGCTTACACGGAGATATAGGCAACATCGCCCTCCATAGTTTATAATATGAGGGTTTATGCCAGTGACTTTTATTTTTTACTTTCGATTTTTATTATTTTACTTTTAATCCAAAGATTTGAGTGTTGTTTAGTATTGAATGCCTCAAACATTCAAAATGTAATAGATATAAATATTTAGACATTATGATGTCACGTTTTTATTTCCCTAATTTCTTAGTTTAACCTTTTTCTCTACTCTCTTGCCATATTTCACACACACAAACACTCGCTTGTTTACACACACACATCAAACACCTAACTTCTGCAAATGCTAATGAAGGTGTCACAGCCACATCTTTGATTGATATTGGGCACAGTCCTACCTCCCTGTTTCTAAAACTATCCATCCGAATATCCAAAAACTAAACTATGGTCAACTTTACTTCATCCTCATTTCTTGGTCCTATATTTGATGGGAATAAGTACAACTATTGGAGCATAAAATTGATTACCTTCTTGATGGTCCAAGACTTATGTGACATCATGGAAAAAGGTTACGAGACTCCACAAAAAGGTGCGAGTGTTCCGAAGGATCAATTAGAAAAAGATGCGAGAGTGTTATGTGTTATTCAGCAAGCACTCTTGAAGATGGTAATTCTGAAAATAATTGGAGCGAAAACTGTGAAGAAGGCTTGGAAGACATTACAAGAAAAATTTCAAGGCACTGAAAGGATGCGCAATTTACCTTTGGACTTTGAGAATGGAATTTGAGAATTGTAAAATGAAATTATGAGACCATTCAAGAATATTGTGGGATATGCAAAAACTAGCTAATTAAATGAGAGTCTATGGAAATGAAATCACTGAACAAAGGGACATAGAAAAAATATTAGTGTCACTTATCAGAAAATACAATCCAATTATCGCCACTATAGAAGGAACTAAGGATTTAGAGACCATGTCAGTGAGTGAATTAATCACCTCTTTAGAAGTGTATGAAAAAAGACTAATGGCACAACATGAAAATTCAATTGACAGTAGCCTTTTGGTCTAAAATGAACATCCAGTCTCATTAGTCTAAAAATTGTGGAAGGCGCTCACGGAAAAATAAAAGAGAAAGATAAATTACTCAAAAAGGAAAAATATCCACCTTGTGGTATTTGCAAGAAAACAAATTATTTGGACAAGGATTGCTAGTTTATAAATACGGTTATTATTCTGAAAAACCCAAAATTGGTACACCTATGACAAATTTATCCAAAACTATTTTTTTGACCATGAAAAATATCAAACTAGTACATCCGTGATAAATTTACCCCGACTAATAATAAAAAAGCCTAAAATGGTACATTTGTGATAAATATATCATCCGTTAAATTAGATTAATACCACAAAAAATCATAAAAATTGTATAACTGTAACAAACGGAGAATAAAATCACAAATTGGTACATCAGTCAATTGTCACATGTCATTCAATTTAGTAATTTGATAATAAAATTTAACAGAAATTAATAGAGGGTAAATTTGTCACAAGTATACCAGTTTAGGGTAAATTTGTAAAAAATGTACCCGTTTGGGATTTTTGGTGATCAATAAATTAGTTTGGGATAAATTTATCACATATATACCAGTTTGGGATTTTTCAGGGTATTAACCCTTATAAATAATCCCCAATGCCACTTTTGTAAAAGATATGGCCATGTAGAAAAACATTGTCGCTTGAAAAAAATTATCGAGCCAACTATGTTGAAGAAAAAGAAAGCGAAGAGAATACATTTTCACAAGCCAAGTAACAAATGATAAGGAAAATGATACATGGTACATTAATAGTGAGTGTAGCAATCATATGACATGGGATGAATTTATATTCACCGAAATTGATACATAGGTGAAATCCAAAGTGAAATTGGGCAATGACGCATTAGTTGATGTCAAAGGAAAAAAAGGCACTATTGCCATAAAAACAAGTAAAAGGCCCGGAATATATTCATAATTTATATCTAGTCCCTAGCCTTGCCCAAAATCTATTGTGGGTTGGCCAAATGTACAAAGTGGTTATTTTCTATACTGTAGAAGAGATACTTCCTATATCTATGATAAATATAAAAATATTATAGCCTCTATTGAAATGGAGAATGAGAACTTTCCTATTTGTTGGAAATATGTTGAAAATATAGCCATGAAAACTCAACTTGATGATTCATGGCTATGGCATCGAAGATTTGGCCACTTCAACTTTTTAGGGCTAAAAAATTTTCATTAGAAAAATATGATGAGAGATTTTTTGACTATTTTAGAAATTTCAGATGTTTGTAAAGGCTGTCTTCTTGGAAAATGACAAAGATAACCCTTTCCATCCGGAGGTGTATGGAGAGCTAAGAAGCCATTAGAGCTAGTTCTTACAGGTTTATGTGATCCAATGAGGTTCTTAATACCTAGTCAAAATAGATACTACATTCTCTTTATAGATGACCACACCAGAATGACATGGCTTTACTTTTTTCTAGAAAGATTAGAGGTTTTCTCTATATTCAAGAAATTTAAGAACCACGTCGAGAATCAAATTGGCCGTTGAATCGAAGTCTTGAGAAGTGACAAAGGCACAAAATACAACTCGAGGGAGTTCAATAAGTTCTTTGAAGATGAAAGCATTCATCATCAACTGATCGTCGGCTACATTACTTAGCACAATGAAGTAATGGAGAAGAAGAATAGAATTGTCATGGATATGGCAAGGCCATGCTAAAGGAGAAATGCATTCCCAACTCGTTCTGAATAAAAGCAGTATATATCTTAAACAAGTGTCCAACTCAAGTAGTCCAAAATAAAGCTCCAGCTAAAGCATGGAGCAATAGAATCCTTCGATGAAGCATCTCAATTTATTTGGTTGTATAAACAACATCTACATCCTTGCTCAATAAAAGAGCAAACTTGATGAAAAGACAGAAAAATGAGTCTTTCTCGACTATATTGACCAATCAAAGGGCTATCGAGTTTACAACCAAAGAACTAAGAAGCTCATAATTAGTCAAGACATCGAGTTTGATGAGAATGCCACTTGGGACAAGGAGGAAGAGAATATTGAAAGGAAGTATGTCATCTTTTCAAATATACCATCAGCTCGAGAAGAGTCAAAATCACAAGAAGAAGGTGAAGTGCTAGATTCCACCACTCCCGACATAACAACGCCATTCTTTTCAAAAATGACGTAGGAAGAATCTACTCTAGAATCTCCTATTCTAAGGGTAAAAGCCCTTAGAAGAATTTATGACACACGCAACTTTGCTACCTTAGAACCAAATTACTATGAAGAGGCATCCAAATAAGAAGTTTAGGTAAAAGCCATGGAGGAAGAGATCAAGATGATTGAGAAAAATGAAACTTGGGAGCTCGTCGATCACCTCGAAGCTAAGGGTGAGCATGATTCCAGGTTAAAACCTGGAACCAGAGAATTGGATCTGTGAAAACCTGTTCGGTTCTAGATTCCAAGATATGAATGGTAAGTTCTGTGTTCCAAAGATTGAAGAACATATTTTGATAAGTAGGTTCTAGATTCTTGGTAGGTGGAATTTGGAATCTAGAACAAGTTTTTGTGTTTTTCTTGGTTTATGTCTTCGCATGATCTTACGGAATTTCATAGCATCCGATGATAAGTGTAAAATCTGAAACCACTAATCTAAACTTCTTCTTCTTCTCTTTTTATTTTATTTTACTATTATGATAGAAATTTTTTACATTGTCAATGTTTCATATTCTTCGTGTAGTTAAATGTTAGTTGTGGTTAGTGGTAGTCATTAAATGTGATGATTAATTACAATCGTTCAATTAATACTATCGTTCAATTAATACTATATGTGGAATCTTGGTAGATTCTAGAATCGACCTCGGAACCTATGGCAACAAAGGTTTCAAGCTTCAGAGTATACATGGTAAGTTCTAGATTTCAAAAAATGAGGAACCTATTCCAACGAGTAGGTTTTAGATTTCAGGTAAAATTTATATGGAAATTGGAACCATTTACCCCTATTGAAAACCAAGAGATCATTAGGGTCAATTGGGGTTACAAGATGAAGCTTAATGCAAATGGATCTATGTAGAAGTAGAAGGCAAGACTCGTGGCGAAAGAACACTTTACAAACAACCATGTATCAACTATACTGAAACTTTCATTTTTGTTGCTTGCCTTGACACTATTTGGGCACTCATAGCCCTAGTAGCATGAAAAAAAAAAAGGAAGATCTATCAACTAGATGCGAAGTCAACAGTCCTAAATAAATACCTTCAAGAAGAAATATATGTGGAACAACCACAATGCTTTATACTCAAAGGCCAAGAAGAAAATGCATTAAAACCTGAGAAGGCCCTCTATGGGCTAAAGCAAGCACCATAAGTGTGGTATAGTAGAATTGACGAGTACTTCACCAAGTAAGGATTCAAGAGGAGCATAAGCGAGCCAACACTCTATATCAAGACCCAAGGTAAGTCTGACACTCTCATCATCTTTCTGTATGTAAATGATCTTATATATACAAGAAGCAATGAGAAGAAGGCTCAAGAATTCAAAGAAGAAATGATGAAGACATTTGAGATAACGAACTTGGGCTTGATACACTACTTCCTCAGCATCTAGATAAACCAAAATGGAGCCTTTATCTCGCAGAAGAAATATGCCAAGAATTTCCTAAAGAAATATAAGATGAACTATTTCAAAGCCGTTGCAACACAACTCATGACAAATGATAAGCTAATAAAGGAAGATGGAGCAGAAAAAGCTTATGCCTCCCTCTACAGAAGTCTAATTGGCAATGTACTATATCTAATTGCTACACAACCAGACATCATGTACACGACAAGTTTACTATCACAATTCATGCAAAGTTTGAGTCAAATTTACTTTGGAGCTGCCAAGAAAATTTTAAGATACTTACGAGGACTACATATTATGGCATTTGGTATTAGCCAAGTGCAATAGCTAAGCTTGTTGGCTACACCAACAATGACTAGGTAGGATCAATGGACGACAGGAGGAGTAGTACTAGCTATTCATTCACTATGAATTTTGAAATATTCTTGAGGGCATCCAAAAAAATGATTCAATTGCACAATCTATTGAAGAAGTCAAATATGTCGCGATCACTATGACCACCATTCAAGCATTAAATAGAAGATATTGAAGAAGCACTGATGAAACCGACTTCAATATTTTGACACAATAAGTTCGTGCTCGTTGGAGTAAAAATTCCAATCTTGCATGGAAGAACTAATAATTAATATCAAATATCACTCCAATGAAGAGATTGAGCTGAAGTATTAAAGATTGAAGATCAAATTGCGGACATATTTACAAAAGCACAACCACAAGCAAAGTTTGAGGCGCTGCAATGTATCCTTAGAGTATTGCAGAAATGGATCAAGGAGGAGTGTTCCTCCATCTTCTAGAATAACTTATAATATCCTAGTTTTGTCTCTTGCATGAAAGTAGATAAACACTTGGGCAGTAGGTATAGGTTGAAAAGATGAACTTTAAAGAGCGAGCTTTACGCTCTGACCCAAGTAGTATGGGTCATGAGAAAGCCTATAAATAGACTTGAGGAGCCCACACAACAGACCAACGAGCAAACGTCTCTTCCTTTCTTTTGTAATTCCACTAAATAAAAGCCTTTCTTGCTTATTCCCTTGTGCTCATTGTTGCCATTCTCACGTAGCTTTTGTCCTTGTTTCTTTGTGTATCATTTGCCATTTCTTTGCTCCCTTACCATATTCACACAAAACTCACTTGTCTCTGCACACACAATTAAACACCTAGCATCCATCGATACAAGAATGGTATCGAAGGCACGTCTTTAGTTGGTATTGACCGTTTGTCCTACTTACCTGTTCCCAAAACTACCCATCCAAGTATCCTCTACTTTATCCTCATTTCTTATTCTTATCTTTGTTGGGAATAACTATAACTATTGAAGCATAAAAAATGACTACCTTTTTTATGGCACAAGATTTATGGGACATCTTGAAAGAAAGTTACGAGGCTCCACAAGAAGGTGCTGGTGTTCGAAAGGATCAAGTGTAAAAGGATGCAAGGGTATTATATGTTATTTAGCAATTACAAAAGTTTGGTTCATTTTGAGTCAAATGCTTGATCTTGTTGTTTTTTGATCTGGCAAACATCTAATTTACTTATAATTGTGTTAATTTAGATTCTCGTAGTACTAGTGAAGGATTGGAGCTAAAGTTAACGTCCATAACATCATTCTAATGGGAAACTTCCCATTTTAAGAAAGTTTGGCTTCTTTTGGGTCAAATACTTGATTTTGTGGTTTTCCAAACTTGCAAATCATCTAATTCAGTTATAATTATGTTCATTTAGATGCTATTAGTACTTAGAAAAGATTAAAGCAAAAGTTGAAGTCCATAATAACATTCTAATGGATGAACCTCCCATTCTAAGAAAGTTTGGCTCCTTTTGGGTCAAATACTTGATCTTGTGGTATTATGAGCTTACAAATCAACTAATTCATTTATAATTGTGTTGATTTGGATGTTATTCATTCTTGGGAAAAATTGGAGCAAAATTGAGGTCCATAACATCATTCTAATGGAAGAACTTCTCATTCTATGAAAGTTTGGCTCCTTTTAGGTCAAAAGCTTGATTTTGTGATTTTTCAAGCATATAAGTCATCTAATTTACAATAGTGGCTTGCGACGACGTTCGACGGTGCCACCGGGCATCGGAGGGTGGTGTGACCCTATAAGGGAGTCTCCGACGGTTCCTCGGTCACAAAAAAAAAAGTCATCTAATTTACTTATGATTATGTTAATTTATATGCTAATAGTACTTGAGAAAGATGAGAGGAAAAAGTTGAGGGTTACAACATTATTCCAATGAAAGAACTTCATGTTCTAAGAAAGTTTGACTCTTTTTGTGTCAAATACGTGATTCTATGATTTTCCGAACTTGCAAATTAGCTAATTTATTTATGATTGTGTTCATTTAGATGCTATTAGTATTTGCAAAGATTAGAGCAGAAGTTGATGTCCATAACATCATTCCAATGGAAGAACTTCCCATTCCAAGGAAGTGTGGTTCCTTTTGGAATAAATGCTTAATTTATGATTATTTAAGCTTCCAAATCATCTAATTTACTTACAATTGTGTTAATTTAGATGCTATCAGTATTTGTGAATGATTAAAGAAAAATTAGGCATCCATAACATCATTCTAATTGTAGAACTTCCCAATCTAAGAAAGTTTGCCTCCTTTTGGGTCAAATGCTTGATCTTGAGGCTTTCCAAACTTGCCAATCATCTCATTTGCTTATAATTATGTTCATTTAGATATTATTAGTATTTGCAAAAGATTAGAGCAAACGTTGAGGTGCATGACACCATTATAATGGAAGAATTTCCATTTTAAATAAAGTTTAGCTCCTTTTGAGTCAAAGGCATAATTTTGTGCTTTTTCGGGCATGCACATCATCTAATTCACTTATAATTGTGTTCAGATGTTATTAGTATTTGGAAAATATTGGAGTAAATGTTGAGGACCATAACATCATTATAATTGAAGAACTTTCTATCTAAGAAAGTTTAGCTCCTTTCAGGACAAATGCTTGATCATGTGATTTTTGTTGACATGGACTACAACTTTTCTGGAATATTTTGGCCTCGTATGCAAAAATAAATTTTCTGTTACCCCATATGATGTATGTCGGAGCGAAAAGATGCCGCAAAGGCAATATGTATCAAGATATTGCATTGCTGGAATTTAGCTTTTCTGCAATCGGGTAATAGTAAAGAACATGAACAGATAGGAGTACAAGATAAAAAACTCACTGTGCTGCAAAAAAAAAAAAAAGATCAAAAAAGAGAAACGTCAATCAACTAGTTGCAAAAGAAGAATTCCACAAGTATACTATTTTAAGACTATTAGCATGGTACATGGAGAAAAGAGCGATAAATCATCTGATCATGAACTTGCATCATATTTGTCGTGTTAGTTTTCCCAGTTGCATCTAGGACTATGATTTAGGCCTAGATAATGCATTCATCACTAACTAGGAAGTCTCGAATGCTTTCCAGCGAAATAAAATGAGAGCACCCCTATGAAGAGCTTGAAGTATTGAACCATTGTGAACCTGCAAAGTGAACATTTGGCCTTTATAGCAAACTACATCGGAACGACTGAGTGAGGGCCTTTGTAGAATTGGGAATTTATGATTCCTAAAATGTTATGATTATACCTTTTGGGCCCCCCATAAACAGCGCCATCTTGGCCTCTCAATGAAAAGTGGTACCTTGCGTAACTTTTTGCTCTAGAGCTAGTTTCTAAGGCTTTTGTTCATTTCTCTCAAATCACCCCCTTCGATAAAGATAAAGGTGTTAAACGGGTGGGTCAGGTCGGGTCGGGTTTGGGTCGGGTCATTAATGATCCGACTCAAATTGACCCATTAACCTATTTATGACCCATTTATGTCTAATGTAAATTTTCCGACCAATACCCGACCCATTTAACTAAACTTAAGAAAACTTATTTATTATATATATTTAAAAAATGGTATTGCTAAAATAGTTTTATACAACACAAATTTAATGGACAATTTTTATAATTTTAAAAATAATTTTTAAAAAATCGAATTTTAATTATTATTATTTTTTTAAAAATAAATTTTAATAATTATTTTTATTTTTAAATTATTTTTCTTTTTTTCTTTTTTGTTCGTCTTCTTCTTTGGCCGGCCATAGGCGAGCCTCGAGCTAGCTCGGCTTGCTGAAGTCGGCGAGGCCTCCGCCTCGCTAGATTTGGCAAGCTCGAGGCTCGCCGGCGTCGGGCGAGCTCGAGCTCGCCCCTTGCCGGATTTGGCGAGGCTCGAGCCTTGCCCAACGTTAGTGAGCCTCGAGCCTCGCTAGATCCGGCGAGCTCGAGCTTGCCCGACTCTGGCAACGATGGATGGCGACGAGGCGATGATGGGTGGTGGCAAGCATTCCATTTCTCTCAGACAAAGCAGGATAGCTGCCATCAAGCTGCCCCTTTAGAGCGAGGACAAGGCGACGAGCGATGGAGGTGGCAGCAAATTAGATTTGTGGAAGTGAAAAGGGATAGGGTAGAGATCGTGGGTTCTTCTAGGCTGGTAAATGGGTCTTAAATGGATCTACTCTAGACCCATTTAAGACCCATATATTTTAGTCCTTTTATTTTTAAAACCATCATGGGTGCCTTGGGAAATAAAGCATGACCCATTAACGACCCATTTAAGCAAACATGGGTCCATAAATGGGTTGTGTACCCATTTAACACTTCTAACAGAGATGCACCTTCCTGAAAAGATGAGTAGTTGCATAACCATTAAAGATCCTAGAAAGTAGGAAAATCTACAAGCACATACCAAAGATATCATTTCTATATAAATTTAACAGATTCAAGAAATTTGCAGCTGACATCACTTATTATTTCCTATAATAACCAACTCGAACTTTCTTTGTTTTTTTTTTTTTATTTATACTTTCCATCGTTGGCACACACATGAATAATTTATGCCAGTTCCTAACATAAAGAGTAGTTTATCCTATCCACCTCATCCACATAATTTTCTCAAAAAACATTACCTAAATTCTTAAATCTATTACACATGTGTCAATTTAATTCTAAACATTTTAATTTGGTCAATTGAGTTCTAATTCTTTTTAACATTTGCCAATATAGTCTATTTAATCAATTTTGATTGAAAATTACTTAAGTCAATACCAGCCGTCTTAACATTAGCTGTGCCACGTAAGATGGCTGATGTTCACGTTAGTAATTTTTGCAATTTTTTATTATATTTTTCTTTTCTTTTCTTTCATTTTGTTCCTTCTTCCTCTACTAGTTGTCGGGCCTTAGTGAAGGCTGGCAAGGCTAGTGAGGCTAGTGAGGGTCACCCTCATCGGCCTCAGGCAAGGTCACCCTCATCGGAATTTGGTGAGGGGCAACCTTGCTAACCTTGAGTGACACCTATGAGAGGTGGGCCGGCCTTACTCGTTTCAAGCAAGGCTTGACCTTGCCCGATTTGAGGAGGGGCGACCTTGGAAGCCTTGGGCAAGGCTTGCTTCGCTCAATCCTAGAGATGGTGAACCTTGCCTGAAGTTGGTGAGGCTGACGAGGTCACCCCTCACTGGTCGGCCTTTGAGAATGAAAAAAAAAAGAAAAACAAAAGCATATGTTTAAAACAAATTGCAAAAATTATTTAACCGTGCCACATGAAATACTTGGTGTCCATGTCAGCAATTTCTTATCAAAATTGACCGAATTGACTATATTGATAAATTTTCAAAAAGATTAGTATTAAATTGGCCAAATCAAAAAATTCATGACTAAATTGGCACAAGTACAAAAACTTTAGGATTTTTTTAGGGTAATTTTCCCAACTTTCTCATGACAAAGAAGATGGAAGAACATACATTGATGCTACATTTGAGTTCTCTCGATAAGATGATACGGATTAAGAAAAACTATGAGCTATGCTATAGTTTCGAAGGAAGAACAGCGATTGCGGCGAACCGAACCCCCCCGGGGGGTCTTCCTCCTCCTCCCTCTCCCTCTCTTTAAGAAAGTAAAAAGAAAAAAAAATAAAAGCAAAAAATAGAGTGAAAAAGTGCGATCGACGTGGAATTGAGCAAATGGTATGGGGCAAGGGGCAAGACCGTGTGGGAAATGATTTATTGCAAGACCGCGTGCGAAATGATTTATTCGAACTGACGTCAATGCACCAATCAGAAGCAGCAAAAGGCAGAAGATGAATCGTCCGAATCCGTGAGCCCCATGGTTTTTTTTATACTAGCATCGAGAGATGGAACAGAGGGATAATATTGAAAATAGGCGCACTCAACAATTGGGATACCGACCAAAAAAAAAAAAAAAAAAAAAAAGCAATTGGGATGATAGATAAATCCTCATTTATTAAATTTGTCGCTACAGCGTGGCAAAAGTTGCGGACATTTGGCACCGACATCAATTTTCATAGCTAAATGGACGAATTCCCTCTAGTTAAAAATTAGGACTAAATTAACATGTATATAATAATTTTAATTTTTTTTTTTATAATTTTCCCAACTAAATGCAGACAAACATAAATTATTTTCTTGAACACGGTAAAACTTGACGCAAATTGGATCCTTTTTATAATCGAGATGGAAGATATTCATCATTGAGACAATGCGTCGTATTATTCATGTATTTATTTCGTAGATAGAAAATATTCATTTTTCGCCTATTTAATGTGCATATATTAGAATTAGGGAAGGATAAATCATTCGGTGAACTTACCACATGAGCATAATGAATCTAAACCATCATTACCTATGGGATTCATTTCCGAGATTAATCATCTTTTGTGGCATAGATTGAGATACTTTCAAGATCATGAATTTGTTTTCGTATGGTCTCTTTCACAAGCCGCGAGGCCACCAACAAATGTGTTGTGGTAGATGTCGGAATGGAGGGACAAAGGGATTGAGTTTTTTATTTTTATTTTTCGGGTGGGAGACAAAGGGATTGATTAGTGAGGAATGTTTAGGGAGAAAGAGTAGCGCGTTGTGAATTCAAAGTCTGTGTGTGTGGTCAGAGAGCCAATTGGCGTTCTGATCTAAAGCCGCCAAACCACAGGATCATAGCGGCCAGCAGAATCCTATCAATGAATTACTTTAATGAAAAGGGAAAGTAAGCTGAAAATTATTATTCTATGAGAAAGCGTCTTCATCTTTGACTTCCTCACGCCAAAACCATCTTGTTTAAGCCCCTGGAATCATTCATTCTTGCCCCTCATACCCTTCAAAAAGCCCTCTTCCCCCGAATGAAAGAGAAGGCATTGATCTCTTGTTGATTCCTTCTTCACCAGACGATGGAGCTAGACCAGCCTGGCTTGATAAGGCAATCCCATCTCACAATCATGACCAAGCACGTCAACCCAAGAAATGGCAAGGGGAGTGCATCGCCACCATCCCCATCGTCGAGGAATGATCTGCGCAAGCACTCGGCATCTTTCGGGAGGCTCGGAGCGGGAGTCCCAGCAGCGGATGGTGGCGGCGTGGAGAAGAAGCTTGCGTGGCTCCGCTCTCAGATCATCGGTGGGGATGCCGAGTTCGACTCCCCGTTCGGCAGGCGGCAGCTCACGAACGCCGACAGCACCGCCTCAGGCCGCTGCGTCCGCTACGTCGAGGACTTCATCGTCGACAACATCCTTCCGTTTTACGGTACGCGTGTCTGAGCATCTATGAGATTTTTCTTCTTATTTTCGTGGACCGACGGCCCAAAAGACCATTCATCTGCAGTTGAAGTTAATCCGTAGGAGGTCAACGCCTGAATAGATCCGCTTTCTTTAGTAAATTCGTGGCATGTAGTCTAATGTACCAGATGGGTCGGTAAGGAACTCGTTATTCGCACTTTCCATGTTATTATATGTTCCTTGCAGCTACGATTCAATCATTTACGTACTCAATGTCGTGCTGTGGACCTGATAGGGAAATATCTATATTAAATCAATTGCATGAGCGAATCAAAACCTCTAGTCTAGATTTTTCGTGATGAAGACCAGATATATATATATATATATATATAGGCAAGATCATATGCCATGATATATCATCGATGCCTTTCATTTTTTACTTTCAAAAATTTTAAAATCAAACGTTTGAGTTTCATTTAGTATTGAATGCCTCATGCTCTGGAGGTTAGGTTGATAAAGGCCACATCACTCTCCATGGTGTATACAAGTGCGTGTCCGACTCAAATTTATCGTCATTTCACTTTTATCTCTAACCTTTTAATAATATATTAGTCAAAACCTGTGGTATACGTTATATATAATATTAATTTTATGCCAATCATCCTTAGCGCCTATCGTATACCACTGTATTGAATGGTACTTTTACGGATGTGCATATAGGAAACTCACACACGTCTGATAGCCACGTGGGTCGCCAGACCACCAAGACGGTGCACGAGGCCTCGAGCTACATCAAACGGTGCTTAGGAGGTGGACCCGAGGACGCGATCTTGTTCTGCGGATCAGGATCCACTGGGTCGATCAAGCGACTCCAAGAAGTCATGGGCATTGCAGTGCCATCGATCCTAAGAGAGAGGATGATTAAGTGCATGCCAAGCGAAGAGAGATGGGTGGTCCTAGTCGGACCTTATGAGCACCACTCAAACCTTCTTTCATGGAGGCAAAGTCTAGCGGAGGTCATAGAGATCGGATTAGATGAAGATGGGTCGATGGACATGGAAGATTTAAGGCAAAAGCTCGAGTCTTATCGAGATGCAAACAGGCCAATTCTGGGTTCTTTCTCTGCTTGCAGTAATGTCACCGGGATTTGTACCGACACAAGAGCTGTCGCGAAGCTGCTTCACCAATTTGGTGCCTTTGCTTGCTTTGATTTTGCAGCTAGGTGAGCCTTCATTTTCCTGCATTTTCTGACTCGATTGGAGAACTCTGCATTTGCATTTACTGAGAATATGGTTCAAGACTAAATAATTCCATGGTAACATAATGAAGCGACTAATCTGACTGGCCTTGAATTGCTTAATTTTGAACAGTGCACCTTATGTGGAAATTGACATGAGATCGGGGAAAGTTGACGGTTATGATGCTATCTTCTTGAGTGTGCACAAATTCCTTGGTGGACCAGGGTCTCCAGGAGTGCTGCTCATGAGCAAGGCTCTCTATCGGCTCGGATCATCTCCCCCATCAACCTGTGGAGGAGGAACTGTTGATTATGTGAATGGTTTCGATGAAAAGGTAAAAGCATTGATCTTTTGCAAACGATAGAGCAAATTTAAAAGCCAAAGCAATTACCATCAAAGCATTCAGATTTTCATCAGTCGGTGACTTATCAATTTACTTGCCTAACAGGATACCTTATACGTGGAAGACATTGAAGAAAGAGAGAATGCTGGGACTCCACAGATTATTCAGATCACAAGAGCGGCATTGGCATTTTGGTTGAAAGATTACGTGGGATATGAAGTAATTGAGAAACTGGAGCACAGGTACATTAAAGAAGCAATCGAAAGGCTCTCCAAAAACCAGAACATGGAGATTCTCGGGAACAAAGCAGCTAAGAGACAGGCTATATTGTCTTTCCTGATATACTCAACAAATAATTCACCACCAGATTGTCATAAGAAAGGAAGAGAGAGAGGGCTTTACCTGTGGGGAGAAACGGGGAACGAAAGAGCCAAGCCTCTCCACGGACCTTTTGTCGCCACTCTCCTCAATGACCTCTTTGGCATTCAAGCGAGAGGCGGTTGCGCTTGTGCCAGTCCATATGGTCATACCCTACTTGGCATCAGTGAAGCTCAGTCCCATGCATTTAGACGTGCCATTCAAAAGGTAAGACACTTGTTTTCTTTCCTGTAAGACAGAGACATGTAAGACCTTGAAGGTTTTCAAACCGTAATACCCGTATAAGGGAAGGGTCTATTAGGCACTACCCCTCAACCAGTGCGATGATTTCTTAGAGACATATAAGGTCAAGTATTTCACTGATCTTCTGTGAGTTTACCTTTATAACAGGGATTTGCTGGGGTGAAGCCTGGATGGACCAGAGTCAGCTTTCCCTACTACCTTTCGGAGGAGGAGTTCAAGTACATTATTGCTGCACTGGAGTTTGTAGCCTCTTATGGCCAGAGGTTCCTACCACTCTATCATTTTAACCTGAAAACTGGAAACTGGACCTTCAAAAAGAAGGCATTCATGGAGACTGTAGGGAAAGAAAGAAAGGGCAAAATTTTTATCTTAAATGACAACCAGGCTGGTGAAGATCCCAATGGAGATGCTAAACAAGAGAGCCTCATTGCCAGGCATACGGCATATTGGGAGAGTGCAAAACATATTGCTAGTCTTCCTCCCCAAATTTCCCTCCCCGCGCAGGCTCCAGGTAGAAATTGATCCAGAGCTACTGTACTTCCGCATCTAGAAGAAGATTTGAAAAAACAAATTAAGTTGAACACAATTTTCTTCCAAAGTCTAGACGAATAGACTATGCAACTTCAAGTACTATGTCACCAAGTGTAAGACATGGGTTTTTGAAAAGTCAAAGGTCGAAAAGCAAAAATAAAGAAATAAAGAAAAATAAAGCGTTGAAAAGTC
Organism: Eucalyptus tenuipes; assembly: GCA_014182365.1. Taxonomy (NCBI): domain Eukaryota; kingdom Viridiplantae; phylum Streptophyta; class Magnoliopsida; order Myrtales; family Myrtaceae; genus Eucalyptus; species Eucalyptus tenuipes. The sequence goes on from CM024544.1 coordinate 45,335,424, forward strand.
AAAAGAAAAAGGTTGAGTGGATGCTTTAGCTTATAAAGGTAGCCAGGAGCTCGCGGGATAGAAAGGGAAGAGAGGAAAGTAAGAAAATAAAGGGAAAGAAAGAAGGAAGGAAAAAGACAGGAGGCTTTGCGCCCAAACAGCTCAAGGACCTCGCCAAGCCAAGTCAAAGTGTTCGTACCCCTTTTTCTTTCAATCAGATTAGTTTTAGGGCTTAAATTCGGATTTATGTAAAAACAGAGCCACATAGTTTGATTTTTGAATTGTCGAGCTATGTAATTTCATGAGAATAGTGGATTATGGTGTTGTGGAGCCATGGGTTTGATGGGAGTCATTTTGAAGCAAAGGTTTGGTCTAAGTGAGAATTTTAAGATTTTGTGCTCGAATTTTGCATTGCCAACGACTTAAAAATTGCCTTGAGGCAGCGATTTTTTGTCCCGTATGAGTCGTTTTATTAGCATTTAAGTTTAGTCTAGCCAATTGGTCGTTGAGGTATTGCGTATGAGGCAGCGATTTTTTCTTAGTTACTTGATAGGATCACGAGTTTGAAGGTTCGAGTAACGTTTGTTATTTCCTCATGGGCATTTTGAGGTGAGTGTACTATATCTTCTTTGAATTTGCAAAAATCTTATTATGAAAATGCTACGGATTATATATATTATGAATTATGAAAGGGCATTGTTATTACATAAAAGTTGGGTCAAACATTTACTAATCTTTAGTTGTTTATGAATGTTTTGAAAGCATGTTATACAAGGTATTGTGAAATAATGTGTGTGTGTGTGACTGCTTTGCTACTGGTTTATGAAAGGTTTATAAATGATTTGAGAAATGGCGGATGGCTATATCGCGAAAAGTTATTTACTTGATTTATGATATTGATTTATGAATTGGATTTCTAGTATGGAAAGATGGTTGTTTATACTTAATATTGCTGTGAGCCTGTTGAGGGACATGTGGATATGTATACCGGATTTAAGATATCCTTTTGAGCCAAGCCACTAGCTTCCTAAGTGGAAACCTTGTCAAGGGGGAATTTTGTCATGACCATAGTTTGATATTCAAAGAAAAGATTAGTCAATAGATGAATTACTGACGTGTGTTTTGATATAAGATGGATTAACAAAATGGACCATTGACATTGTTATGAATTAGATTAATCAATGGACTTGATTATTGATGTTTGAATCGTGATGATGGTTTAAATGAGTTTTTTTATTAGTATAATACACACACACATCCAAATCTTTTCGGGTTCTTAGTTAGTGGTCTATAGAGCAAGAGCAATATCGGTGGGGACTTTTGGGAGTTGGATTAAGTGGTTTGAGGCAGCATCCTTCAAGTAGAAGGATGGGTATGTCATCTATCTCTCTCTCTCTCTCTTTTAATGGTTTGGGGTGTGACACCAAGATTCATCTTAAGATAATAGCCAAGCTGATTGTTATAGGCTATAGATATATGTACCAACTCAAAATGACTTGCTCTCGTGAGAAAATTCTCTCCACTCCACCATCATCGATTATTTCCCTCTTCAATCCTGGCGCTTACATGCAGAGTGTTTTAGCGTGGTTAACAAGAGCGCTTGCCGAGATCAACTTCTATGTACAAGCTAATGCCAACAACGTGAGAGCACTTGTAAAGATTGATCAGACCTCCTGAGCACTCTGACCATGTGAATCATAGTGATGGATTTACAATGAAAGAGGAACCCTGCAATAAGTAATACTGCAAATTCTATTGAATTTATCCAAGCAGCCATTAGAAATCGCCTCTGAAACAAGGTTGACCACTGCATAAGCTTTTAACGCTGTAAAATAGCCCACTCAAACTATCCCTTGAATGCCAACATGCATGCGGCCCTGGGGGTAAAGGGATTCGGGTTGGGCTTAGAGTACCAAATCCGAGGTTCGATCCCATCGCGTCACGTGTTCATAGAAAAGAGGAGTGAGACCCCCCAAAAGAAAATCTATCCCTTGAACTATCAGGTAGTCTGGAGTTCTTTAAAGAAGCATCCAACTCCCACGGAGACACGCAACAAAATGCCAAATGCTCAAGTGAAGGCTTATAAGGTCATTGAAAAGAGCTTATAAACAAATATACAATGATTCCAAAAAAAAAAATGTTTATTCAGTAAAATAATGCATTTGATGTATAAAGTCGGAATATATGATAAAGATTTCAATAAAAATATGCTCAAGCATTATAAGATGGATTCCGTGCCAAGAAGTACGCACCTTTATCCATATTAATAGATTTCATTAAGTGTTGATAAGGGTCAAAAAACTTATAGGTAAGAAAAATGGTCATTTTTTTTTATAAAATTTTTGGTAATTTACCAACACTTTTAGAAAATTTTTATATTTTTTACAATTTGCAAATTATAAGTTTTTGTATTAACTTACTAATATTATTTTGCATATATTACGATTGCTTCAAATTTATCAATTTTGATGTGAAATTACCAATCTAAATTAGACCAACAAGTTTCATTAGACTAAATTACCAACTAGTTTCAATTTTCCATCTCTCATTTGAATTACTTATCTACGCTTAATTTTATTTCTTAGAGATAGATAGAAATTGGTGATTACAATAAATAAATAAACATCGATGATCAACTCAAATAAGAGGCGGTAACACATAACTAGATAGGAAAGTTGGTAAATTCTAAAAAGAGTTAGTAAATTCAAAGCATTGGTAAGCAAGACAAATAAAAGAGATAACTTGATAGGAAATTTGGTAAACTGAAAAATAAACAAATAAGAGCCTGTAATCAACTCATATGAGAGTTAACTCTAAACTTGCTAGTAGCCTAATGGGAGAAGAAAAGCTAGTAAGACACAAAAATAAAGATAGACAGATTCATATACAAGTTGGTAAATCTCAAGCGTTAGTAAGAAGGTAAATAAATGCTTATAAAAACATAGAAAGATGTTGTTAATTGGCTAACTGTGAAAAAAAGACGGTGATTTCATAAAGATGATAATAAATACTCAACGGCTTACTCAGAAACCAGGAGAAATGTAGTTTTTCAACAGCATTTTTTTGGAACTTACCAACTCTTCAAGAAATTTTTTAATAGAACAATAGAATTGTCTAAATTATGGAATTAAAGAAAAAACGTTGGTATTTTACAAACTGTTCAAATTTGGTATTTTCATAGAAATGCTGGCAAATTAATGAAAAATCATAGGCCAAAATTACTGAAAAATCATATAACCTATAACTTTGTTTAAAGATTTTTAACACTTACCAATTCTTTTCAGAAATTTACCATCATGACTTTTTTTTTTTCAAGGAACAATGGAATAATCCGAATTAAGTAATAACAGTAAATCAGCGCATAACCCGATAAAACCACAACCCATAATGGCCTCATTGATTGTAAGATTAAGTTCAGTGGTGATACTAATTATTTCCTAAAATACCCCTAGCTTCCACTTTCTTGATTCCTTACACACACACACGAATAGTTTCAGGCTACGCTTAAGATAAGGATTAGTTTATCCGGTCCACCTCATCCATACAAATGTTCTCATGACAGAGGAGATGGAAAATGTACATTGACGCCACATCTGTCTTTTGCATTAGTTGATATAGGATTAAGACAAGCTACAAGCTGTAGTTTCCATTGTAGTTTCCAAGGAAGGCTCTCTCTCTCTCTCTCTCTCTCTCTCTCTAGAAAAAAAGAGAGTGAAAAAGTGCGATTCACGTGGAATTGAGCAAATGGTATGGGGCAAGACCGCGTGGGAAACTATCTACTCAAATTGACGTCAATGCACCAATCAGAAGCAAAGGCAGAAGATCAATGCCCAGAGCCCCGTGATTAGATAATAAGCGCACTTAATAATTGGGTTAATACATAAATCCTTATTAAAGAAATTTGCTTAAATTGAGATCTTCTTGATTTTATGCGTGTTGAACATTAGTCGTTCCCTTTTAATTTTTTTTTTCAATTGATTGCACCACTTGGGTGATGCTCGTCATTGTTAATAATAGAGTACGAGATACTCTGTCGCCACGTTCATCGCCACAATCTTGTCACATGAATTTGCAGCAACGATATTTATTAAATTTGTCGTTAGAGCGTGGCAAAAGTTGTGGAAATAAGCGCCCAACATCAATTTCATCGCTAAAAAGACGAATTCCCCTAGCTAAGCGGTTGAATGTGTTCCATGTTCTAGGAATGAAATGTTGGATAATCACAAAAAAAAAATCCTAACTTTATTATACAGGTGTCAATTCGGTTATAAATTTTTCGATTTGACCAATTTAGTCCTAAATCATTTGACAATTTGCCAATATTAATCTCTCGGCGTAGACATTGGTCTTCTTACATAGTATGCTCAATGCTAACATAAAGAATTTTTTACATTTTTTTTTTTAAACTTTCTCTTCTTCTTTTTTACTTTTTCTTTTCTTTTTTTTTTTATCCAAACTCTTGCTGGCTACCAGCGAGGGTCGCGATGTCCTCACCCGACAGTCAATCTTATAGGCCTTAGGAGAGGCGTACTACCACAACACCCTCGTCAAAGGTTGGTAAGGTCGAACCTTGCTTGCGGCCACCCTTTGCGAGCTACTATTGAGATGCATGAGGAAGAAGGAAAAAGGAAAAAGAATAGAAAAGGAAAAAAAAAAAAGAAAAAAATTCAAAACTTTTTTAAAATTGCAAAAAATATCCATATCAACACTAGTCATGTCACGCAGAATGATCGATATCAAAATCAATAGTTACATGCCAAAATTTGCTGAAAATATTATATTGACAAATCATCATATGATTTAAGACTAAATTAGTCAAATTGAAAAGTTTAAAACTGAATTAGCATCCATACAATAATCTTAAAACTTTTTGTGTAATTTCCCCAATGAAATGCCGACAAACATAAATTGGTTTCTTGAACATATTCAAACTTCATAAATGAAGACACAAGTTTTGCATACATTTATAATCGAGACGGAAGGCATTCATGGTCGTGACAACACATCAAACTACTTATGTGTTTATTTCTAGGACAATCAAATGGCGTAGCCCTAGTGGGGACGAGACATTTTTTCTTGATAGATGTGCATATAGTTGAATTAGGGAAGGATAAATTATTCAATAAACTTACGACATGTAGAATAATGAATCTAATCCGTTATTACATTTGGTGGGATTCACGTCCGACATTAATTATTTTTTTGGTATATATAATATACTTTCAAGACCAAGAATATTTTTTTGTATGGTCTCTTTCACAAGCTGCGAGACCCCCAATAAATGTTTTGAAGTACATGTTAGAAATTTTCTATTTATTGAGGGATGATGGGATTGATTAGTGAGGGATATCAAGGGAGGGGTCCCCTTGTAGGCATCGAGGAAGGCAAGCCCCACCTAGCCTTTTCCGACATCACCGGTGGCTAGGCAGCCACCAGTGCAAAAGAAAGAAAAACCAGAAATCGGAAAAAAAAAATAATAAAGGAAAGAAAAAAGGTAAAGGACTAAAATGCCCTTGATCAACTGAACAATCAACCCCTTATTTAAAATAGACATAGTCACTTCAGCCCTTCTTTGAAAGAAAATCCTCTTTAGACCCTATTTGAAAAAATGATAGCACTTCAAGTCCTTATTTAAAACAAAGTCTACTTCAGACTTTTATCTAAGAAAATAAAGACACTTTGGATGTTTATTTGGAATTTTCCCTTCCTTTTTTAGTTACGTTGTAGGCACACACATTAACAGTTTATGCTAGTTTATAAAATAAAGATTAGTTTGTCTTATCCATCTCATCTATAAAAATTTCTAAGGGAAATTTACCTAAAGTCCTAAACATATTGAAGTTGTGCTAATTCAATCATAAATCCTTCAATTTGGCCTATTGAGTCTTAGTTCTTTTGATATTTTACCAATGTAATCCATTCAGCCAATTTTTGTCAGAAATTATTGACATGAACGTCAGTCATCTTACATGACACGGCTAGTGTTGAGACGGTTGGCGCCGACCTGAATAATTTTTGCATTTTTAAAATTATTTTTATTATATTTTTTTGTCATAATTTTCTTTTCTTTTCTTTTCTTTCATGTTTTTTCGGTTGTCAGGCCTCGGCGACAACTGGCGAGGGTCGCCCTTGCCGACCTTAGGCGAGGTCACCCTCATCGGGATCTAGCAAGGGGTGGCCTTGCCAAATCATGCGAGGCTTGCGAGAGGTAGCTGGCCTTGCCAACTTCAGGCAAGGCTCGACCTTGCCCAATCTAGCAAGGGGCAACCTCGGTAGCCTTAGGCAAGGCTCGCTTCACTACATCCCAATAATGGTGAACCTCACCCAAAGTTGGCGAGGTCGGCAAGGGGTAACCTCACTGGTTGTCGCATTAGAGAACCAAAAAGAAAAAAAAATTAGGGTTAATATCCTAAAAAACCCAAAACCGGTACACTTTTGACAAATTTACCCCAAACTAATACACTTGTTCTCGGAGGGCGAGGGTTCGACTCACCGCGGAGATGCTTGGCGTCTTATCCGTTCCACGGGGGTGGTGGGTCCTCCCGTGGGGCCCCAGGGTTTACTCTAGCCGGCCGCGGCGTACAGGGCTTCCCTGGGTCATCAAAAAAAAAAATACACTTGTAACAAATTTAGCCCATCTTAATTTCTGTTAAATTTTATTGTCAAATTATTAAGTTGAATGACACGTGAGAGTTAACTAGTATACAAGTTTGGGATTTTACTCTTAGTTTGTCACGATTTACAATTTTTGTGATTTTTTTGTAGTATTAATTAATTGAGGGTTTAATTGTCACAAATGTACCGGTTTTGGATTTTTGCTAGTTAAATAAATTAATTTGGGGTAAATTTGTCATAAATGTACTAGTTTATGATTTTTTGTGGTCAATCGGGCTAAATTTGTTACAAGTGTACCAGTTTGGGGTTTTTCATGATCAAAAAATAGTTTATGGTAAATTTGTCACAAGTGTACCAGTTTGGAGTTTTTCAGGATATTAACTCAAAAATATATAAAAAAATAAAATAAAAAATTGCAAAAATTGTTCACATTAGCATCGATCATATCATGTAAAATTAGCATCCCCGTCAACGATTTACATATAAAATTAGCCAAATGGACTATTTTGGCAAATTTTCAACAGATTTAGGATAAAATTACCTAAATTGATTTTTTTTATTAAATTAGCATAAATACAATAAATTTAGGATTTTTTTTTGATAATTTTCTCAATTTTTTCATAACAAGGAAGATGGAAGAACATACATGGATGCTACATGTATGTTCTTCGTACTAGTTGACACGAACAAAGAAAAGCTATGAGCTATGCTATAGTTTCCAAGGGGGACAAGTGTGATTCCCATGGAATCGCGCAAATGGTATGGGCCAAGACCGTGTGGGAAATGATTTATTCAAATTGACGTCAATGCACCAATCAGAAAGCACCAAAAGGAAGAAGATGAATCCCCAGAATCCGTGAGCCCATGATTTTTATGAGATTTGGCATCGCGAGATGGAACAGAGGGATAAGATTAAAATAAGCGCACTGGATAATCCTCATTTACTAAACTTGTTGCTACAGCGTGGCAAAAGTTGCGGGCACTGCGCACCGACATGACATTCATCGCTAAAAATACAAATCTCCCTCGTTAAACATTAAGGCTAAATTAGTATCTATACAATAATTTTAAAATTATTTTGATAATTTTCTCAATGAAATGCAGATGAACATAAATTGTTTTTGTGAACACATTTTCATAGATGAAGACATGAGTTTTAGATACATTTATAATCAAGACGGAAGACATTCGTGGTCGAGACAACACATCATACTACTCATTGTAGGACAAGCAAATGATATAAGCTCCAATTGGTTCGAATCATTTTTCATCTAATGAACGCGCCTATAGTCCAATTAGGGAAGGATAAATTATTCAATGGACTTACTACACATAGCATAATGAATCTAAACTGTGATTACACTCAGCGGGATTCATGTCCAAGATTAATTATTTTCTGTGTTATAGATTGAGATACTTTCAAGACCAAGAATTTCCTTTTGTATGGTCTCTTTCACAGGCCGCGAGGCCACCAACAAATGTTTTGTAGTGCATGTTAGGAAATTCTCTATTGAGGGAGGGACAGAGTCATGGTTTAGCGAGGGATGTTTAGGGAGAAAGAGTCGTGCGCTTTGAATTCAAACTCGTCCCTCTGCCTAACCAATAACAAAAGCGCCGCATGGATTGATAAATTATCAAAGTCTGTGTGTGTAGGCACTGGGCAGAGAGCCTAATCTCAGCCGCCAAACCACAGAGTCATAGCGGCCAGCAGAATCCCATCATGAAAAGGGAAAGCAAACTGAAAAAATTTAATTCTATAAGAAGCTTCTTCCATCTTAGACTTCCTCATGCCAAAACCATCGTATTTATAGCCCACGGAATCATTCATTCTTTCCCCTCACACCCTTCAAAAAGCCCTCGACTCCCGAATGAAAGAATGAAAGAGAAGGCATTGATCTCTTGTTGATTCCTTCTTCATTAGAAAATGGAACTAGAGCACCCCGGCTTGACAAGGCAATCCCATCTCAACATCATGAACAAATACATCAACCAGAAAAATGCCAAGGGGAGTCCATCGCCACCTTCCCCATCCTTGAGGAATGATCTGCGCAAGCACTCTGCATCCTTTCAGAGGCTCGGAGTAGGAGTCCCGGCGGCAGGCAGCGGTGGTGCGGAGAAGAAGCTCGTGTGGCTCCGCTCTCAGATCATCGGTGGGGATGCTGAGTTTGACTCACCGTTTGGCAGGCGGGGGGTCACATATGCCGACAGCACCGCCTCTGGCCGCTGCGTCCGCTACGTCGAGGACTTCATCGCCAACAACGTCCTCCCGTTTTACGGTACGCGTGCTGGGCGTCTACGAGATTTTTCTTCTGGTCAACGTCTGAATAGATCAACTCTCTCTAGTTTAATTCCTTGCGTGTAGACTTATGTACCAGATGGCTTGGCAAGAGCACGTTGTTTTATAGCTGTTGGCCTCAGCATGAACGCACGTAGCTTTTCAAGCTTCTGGTCCATGTTTCCTATGCCGATAATCGGACTATATGATGGTATTAATTTTTCTCTACAAGTCAAATGCATTGTTGGAGGGCGCACGTATCATTGAAGGTTTGCACGTATCACTGTCGGTGTGCGCATTTTTAGAGTGCGCACGTATAATAATATTAATTCTTTGCGGTTGTGATGGTTTATTACTTTTAGCGTTTCGCACTTTCGAAATTATTGCCATGTCCTTAGCAGCTAGGATTCAATCACTTACGTACTCAGCGTTGAGCTACGGACGTGACCAAAAATATATATATAGACAAGATCATATGTCATGATATATCATACAAGGATATAAGTCGATGACTTCTATTTTTTTACTTTCGACTTTTTAAAATCAAACTTTTGAGGTTTATTTAGTAGTGAATGGCTCGTGCGGTTAAATTAATATAGGCCATATCACTCTCCATGGTGTGTACAAGTGCGTGTCCAACTCCGGTTTATCCTTGTTTGACTTTTATCTGTAACTTTTTAATCCTATAATAGTCAAAATCCTATGGCACACGTTACATACAAGATTAATTTTATCCTGACCATCTTTAGCTTCTATTGTATACTAGATAAAACCGCTAAATTGAATGGTACTTTTATGGATGTGCATATAGGTAACTCGCACACGTCTGATAGCCACGTGGGTGGCCGGACCACCAAGATGGTGCACGAGGCCTCGAGCTACATCAAACGGTGCTTAGGAGGTGGACCTGAGGATGCGATCTTGTTCTGCGGATCAGGATCCACCGCGTCAATCAAGCGACTCCAAGAAGTCATGGGCATTGCAGTGCCATCGATCCTAAGAGAGAGGATGATTAAGTGCATGCCAAGCGAAGAGAGATGGGTGGTCCTAGTCGGGCCTTATGAGCACCACTCAAACCTTCTCTCATGGAGGCAAAGTCTAGCGGAGGTCATAGAGATCGGACTAGATGAAGATGGGTCGATAGACATGGAAGATTTAAGGCAAAAGCTTGAGTCTTATCGAGATGAAAACAGGCCAATTCTGGGTTCATTCTCTGCTTGCAGTAATGTCACCGGGATTTGTACCGATACAAGAGCTGTCGCGAAGCTGCTTCACCAATTTGGTGCCTTTGCTTGCTTTGATTTTGCAGCTAGGTGAGCCTTCATTTTCCTGCATTTTCTGACTCAATTGGAGAACTCTGCATTTGCATTCACTGAGAATATAGTTCAAGACTATATAATTCCATGGTAACAAAATGAAGCGACTAATCTGACTGGCCTTGAATTGCTTAATTTTGAACAGTGCACCTTATGTGGAAATCGACATGAGATCGGGGGAAGTCGACGGTTATGATGCTATCTTCCTTAGTGTGCACAAGTTCCTTGGTGGACCTGGGTCTCCAGGAATCCTGCTCATGAGCAAGGCTCTCTATCGGCTCGGATCATCTCCCCCATCAACCTGTGGAGGAGGAACTGTTGATTATGTGAATGGTTTCAATGAAAAGGTAAAAACATTGATCTTTTGCAAACGACAGAGCAAAATCAAAAGCTAAGGCAATTACCATCAAAGCCTTCTGATTTTCATCAGTTGGTGACTTGTTGATTTACTTGCCTAGCAGGATACATTATATGTGGAAGACATTGAAGAAAGAGAGAATGCTGGGACTCCACAGATTATTCAGATCACAAGAGCAGCTTTGGCATTTTGGTTGAAAGGTTACGTGGGATATGATGTAATTGAGAAACTGGAGCACAAGTACATTAAAGAAGCAATCGAAAGGCTCTCCAAAAACCAGAACATGGAGATTCTCGGGAACAAAGCAGCTAAGAGACAGGCTATATTGTCTTTCCTGATATACTCAACAACTAATTCACCACCAGATTGTGACAAGAAGGGAAGAGAGAGAGAACTTTTCCTGTGGGGAGAAACGGGGAACGAAAGAGCCAAGCCTCTCCACGGACCTTTTGTCGCCACTCTCCTCAATGACCTATTTGGCATTCAAGCGAGAGGCGGGTGTGCTTGTGCCAGTCCATACGGTCATGCCCTACTTGGCATTAGTGAAGCTCAATCCCGTGCATTTAGATGTGCCATTCAGGAGGTAAGATGCTTGTTTTCTTTCCTGTAAGACATAACATGTAAAACCTTAAAGGTTTTCAAACCGTAATTGCCATACAGGCGAAGGGTCTATTAGGCCCTACCCCTCAACAATTGCGATCATTTCTTAGAGACATATAAGAGCAAGCATTTTACTAATCTTCTGTGAATTTACCTTTATAACAGGGATTTGCTGGAGTGAAGCCTGGATGGACCAGAGTCAGCTTTCCCTACTACCTTTCAGAGGAGCAGTTCGAGTACATTATTGCTGCACTGGAGTTTGTAGCCTCTTTTGGCCAGAGGTTCCTGCCGCTCTATCATTTCAACCTGAAAACTGGAAACTGGACCTTCCAAAAGAAGGCATTCATGGAGATTGTAGGGAAAGAAAGAAATGGCAAAATTTCTATCTTAAATGACAACCGGGCTGGTAAAGATCTCAATGGAGATGCTAAACATGAGAGCCTCATTGTCAGGTATACGTCATATTGGGAGAGTGCAAAACATATTGCAGGTCTCCTCCCCAAATTTCCCTCCCCGCGCAGGCTCCAAGTAGAAATTGATCCAGAGCTTCTGTACTTCCGCATCTAGTAGAAGATTTGAAAAACGAAATTAAATTGAATACAAGTTATGTCCAAAGTCCATACAAATAGACTATGCAACTTCAATTACTATGTTCATCTGAAGATAATAGCCAAGCTGACTGTCACAGGTACCTATAGATACATGTACCAACTCCAAATGAGCTACTCATGAATTGTGATAACACTCTCTTGTTGGCTGGGCCCACCTCTTGTGGGGCCAAAGCTAACATTAAAACAAAAGAAACAAAAAGAAGAGAAGAAAAGTCAAAAAGCAAGTGAAAAAAAGAGGAGTTCGTGCAAGGTGTGAGGCCAAGAGGAGAGAAAAATAGAGAGAAGGCGCGGGACAGGATGGTCTCACCGAGAGCAAGCGGACAAGAAAAAGGAAGGAGGGCTGAATCTTTGCGGTGGCCAATCGATAACGAATTAGCTCAAATTTGAATATAATATTTGTAAGTTGAGGCTACGAGTTGATTGGTTTCATTCATTGAGAATTTATTCTAAATTCTTTAATCGCGATTAGGATTTTATTACTTCGAATTTGTTAATTCTCCTTTACTGTGAGCAAATATGGTTGTAATACGTATGTTGAGCCTTTAATGTGTGATTAGATAAAACTACTTTATGTATCCTAAGTAATGGAAGTTTAGGGTTGTCTATGATTTTTCCCACACTAGTTTTCCATGTTAAATCCTTGATGTTGTTGTTGGCTTTATTTCCTCATCAATTTTGTATTTGCTTATTCCGAGGTTATATTGGCCGGCTATTGTTCATGCTAAGTTGATTTTGGTCAATTTAGTTTTGGGGGAGAAATTGATCATGGATTGAATTTAGTTAGCGGCGAATTGTTACCCGAGTTCTCCCCAACACCTCTCCAATCCACCATCGTCAATTATTGACCTCCTCAATCCTAGCGCTTATATGCTGAGTGTTTTAGCGTGGTTAACAAAAGCGCTTGCCGAGATTAACTTCTATGTACAAGCTGATGCCAATAACTTGAGAGCACCTATAAAAGATTGATCGGACCTTAGGAGAACTCTCACCATGTGAATAATAGTGATGGATTGCCAGTGAAAGAGGAACCCTGCAATTAGTAATGCCGCCTCTCCTATTGATTTTATCTAAGCAGTAATCAGAAATCGCCTCTGAAACAAGGCTTAAACTACACAAGCTTTTAACGCTGTAAAATAATCCACTCAAACTATACCTTGAACGCCGACAGGCATGTAGCCCTAGTGGTAAAGGGATTGGGAGGTGGGGCCAGAGAGTACTAGGTCCAAGATTCAATCCCGTGAGCATCACACACGTATGTACATAGAAGAGAAAAGTGAGACCAAAAGATAAAAAATTAAAAACAAAAATTAAAAAAAATTAAAAAAAAAAAACAATCTGCGGAACTATCAGGTAGTCTTGAGTTCTTTAAAGAAGCATCCAACCCCCACAAAAATACGCAACAAAACACCAAATGCCAAAGCGAAGGCTTATAAAGTCATTGAAAAGAGCTTATAAACCGTATACAATGATTTCAAAAAATGTTTATGCACTAAACTATTGCATTTGACTTATAAAGGAATATGTTGTTCTGTAGTCAGATTTTATTCGAAATAGGTAAATGCATAGACCGGAAAAAAACTTTGCTTCTTCTGGAAGTGAAGGCTACAAATTACATCCAACAAACAGTCAAAATATATAATAAAAATTTCAATAAAAGTATTCTCATGCATTATAAGATGGTTATTCTATTATTCCGTGCCAAGAAGTACGGACCTTTATCCACACAAATAGATTTCAATAAGTGTTGATAAGAGTCAAACAATTATTAGGTAAGAAAAAATGGTCATTTTTTTTCATACAACTTTTTGGTAACTTACCAACACTTTTAGAAAATTTCTACATTTTTTATAATTTGCAAATTATATTTTTTTGTATCAACTTACTAATATCATATGCATAATTGTGATTGCTTCAAATTTATCAATTTGAATGTGAAATCACCAATTTAAATTAGACCGAACAACTTTTGTTGGAAAAAATTATCAACTAGTTTCAATTTACCATCTCTCATTTGAATTACTTACTTATATTTAATTCTTTTCTTAGAGATAAAGAGATATTGGTAATTAAAATAAACAATTAACATTGATAACCAACTCAAATAAGAGTCGGCAACACATAACTAGTCGATAATCCAGTTGAAGAAAGGTTGATAATTGCACCTATTAATATTGGTAGCTTCCAAAAAGAGTTGGTAAATTCAATGCATTGGTAAGCAAGACAAATAAAGAGGTAACTTAATAGAAAAGTTGGTAAGTTAAAAATAAATTAATAAGCATCCGTAAGCAACTCAAATGGGAGTTGTTAAACCTAAACTAACTAGCAACATAATGGGAGAATTACTTTTTATAATTAAAAGAAACAAATAGGAATAGAAATTTTTAGAGTCATACCAAACGCATTTCTGTTCTTTTTCTATTCTGAAAATATAAATTTTATACGATTACTAAATGTATTGTTCTACTTAGAAACTCAACCAGGAAATAGAAATAGAAAAAAAAAAATTGAACAAAAATTATCCTCGAAAATAGAAACATTATTAAACACACCCTAATTATTCCCTAAAATAAACCCTAACTCCCAGTTTCTTGATTCCCTAGTCGGCACGCGTGCAAGAATAGTTTATGCTGCTCATTAAAATAAAGATGAGTTTGTCTGGTCCACCTCATCCATACAAAGATGGAAAACGTTTATTGATGCTACATACATTTGTTTTTCGTATTAGTTGATATGGAATGAGACGAGCTATAAGGTATGGTTTCCAAGGAAGTCTCTCTCTCTCTCTCTCTCTCTCTCTCTCTCTCTCTCTCTAAAAAGTGCGATTCTCGTGGAATTGAGCAAATGGTATGGGGCACGAGCGTGTGGGAAATGAACTTAAATTGACGTCCATGCACCTATCAGAAGCAGCAAAGGCAGAAGATGAATCCCCAGAGTCAGCGAGCCCCATGATTTTTATGGGATTAGGCATCGTGAGCTGGAACGGAGGATAAAGTTCTCTTTATTGATTAGGTAAGGATCGACTTTGAGTTCAAAGATATAGACAGCTGATTAGGGTGCACTCCATAAGTGGTCCATTATCATCCTGGAATAGACTGATAAAAGTCAGGTAGAAACGAGCGACCATAGCAGTCTCGTTCACCGTAGTTACAAGAGTTCCGCGTCCGGCATGGGATTTTTAGTTTTAGACAAAGCGTTATAACATGCATGAAATAAAGCATATCATTATAGGGAAAAGCACCAAAAAAGTCTTACAGATATTCTATTAATACCAATTTAATTCTAAATATTTCAATCGGACCACTTTATTCTTAAATATTTTGCATTTATGTCAATTAAATTTATCCGGCCAATTTCGTTGGAAATCATTGATACGAACGTGGTTGTCCTACTTGGCACAACCGGCGTTAATGTAAATAAATTAATAACTTTTCAATATATTTCTGAATTTTGTATTATCTTTTCCTTCCTTCTTTCTTTTCATTTATTTTTTCTTTTAATTGTAGATGGAAAGGGTCATAAGCCTCGCACAAGCGGTCGCTAGCCACAGGCAAGGGCTGCCAAGCCCTCGCAAGAGGCCGCGAGAGCAGCCTTCGCCTAGGTCATGGTGACTTTTGTTGGCCACTAGGTGAGGGCATCCGAGCCCCGCCGGCCGCTAGCGAGGGTCGCAGTCCTCATGCAAGCCATCGCCAAGTGCGGGCGGGGACCACCAAGCCTCACATGACCACAAGGGCAAGGTGACCTTTGACCACATGACCGCGAGAGCAGCCTTCGCCTAGGTCATGGTGACTCTTGTTGGCCACTAGGTGAGGCCATCCGAGCCCCGCCGGCCGCTAGCGAGGGTCGCAGTCCTAACGCAGGCCATTTCCAAGTGCGGGCGGGGACCACCAAGCCTCACATGACCACAAGAGTGAGGTGGCCTTTGACCTCATAGCCTCTAACAAGGGCTTGGCAGCCTTCATTTGTGGCCGGCGAGGGGCCCTCGTCAGGCACAATTTAAAAAATGAATATGGCGATGCGCGGCGTCTAGCGGAAAGAAGTATCAAGTCTGTCAGGACCGACAGCTCAAGATCTTAGCCCAAAACAAAATGAAAGTCAAGATAAAGCAAGCCGGTCATGGTCAACAACTGCTTAATTAATTCTGTACCCGACAATTGATGGTGTGAGCAGAGAGCCAATGGGCGTTCTAAATCCAAGACGCCAACCCAGAGCACAAGCGCTCCAGACTCTATATACTTCACGCCCACCGGAACCTACATATAATTACTTAATTTATTAAAAGAAAAAATAATTTCAGAAATATTCTGCTTCCATTTTGACTTCTCACCCCAAACCCTCTCTACTTAAGTCCATGGGATGAGCCATTCCTTCCCTTATACCCTCACGCCAAACCCTCTCTATTCAAGTCCAGGGGATGAGTCATTCCTTCCCCCGTGCCCTCAAAAATAATTTCGGAAATATTCTGCTTCCATTTTGATCTCTTGTTAATTTCTTCTTCGCTTGGCAGATGGAACTAGAGCAACCCAGGCAACCCCATCTCAACAACATTAACAAGTACATCAACCCAAGTAATGGCAAGGGTAGTCCGTCACCATCGCCATTACCATCAAGGAGTGATCTGTGCAAGCACTCCGCATCCTTTCGGAAGCTTGGAGTGGGAGTCCCGGCAGCGGCGGGCGGCATCTCCAACGTGGAGAAGGTCTCGTGGCTCCACTCTCAGATCATTGGCGGCGACGCTGAGTTTGACTCACCGTTCGGCAAGCGACAGCTCACATACGCTGACAGCACCGCCTCTGGCCGCTGCATCCACTACGTTGAGGAATTCATCGTCGACAACATCCTTCCGTTTTACGGTATGTGTGTCAAGTGTCCAAGAGATTTTTATTCTAATTTCGCACACGGACGGCCATAGACACAATTCATCTACAGTTGCATTTCCTAAGCTAATAAGACATTTTCCGTAAGCTAATAAGTCATTTTCCTAAAAAAGGAAACTCCTCCTTTAGTTAATTCTTTGCAAGTCAAATGCATTATCGGAGTGCGTACGCTTTGTCGAAGCGTTGACTTTCTGCGAACATAGGAAATTATTTTATGATCTGTGTAATAACATTTCAATCACTCGTGCACCGAAACTTGCGAGCTTATGTGTATAGGAAATGTCACTCTCGACGGTATATATCATACGAGGGCCTATGTTGGTGACTTTTACTTTTTACTTTTGATTTTTATTATTTGACTTTATCATCCAACATTTGAATTATGTTTAGTATCAAATGCCTCGCACAATATCTTGTAAACCAGGGGTACTAAGTCAACAACTTGGTTACAAGACACTATGCAAAGCACGAGTCGATTTAGCGGGAACATTGGAGTGTTCTGTCACCTTACCCCAAACGTGGGAGGTTGCTATACATGCCTATCCGATGATAGCCACTTCCAGAAAAGTAACGAGGAATCTACCTCCCCCGGCCTTCCAAGTTCCTAGGAAAATATTTCTTTTCTCCATTCGAGTGTGAAAACCTTCAAAGTTTCACGTTCTAGAATTTAGATGAAGCCTTTTAAAGACATGCTTAGATCCGTACAATATTTGAAATATAATAGATACAAATATTGGGAGAATTACCAAAAAAAATCCTAAACCTATTGCAAATGTGCCAATTCAATCCTAAACTTTTTTTTTTTTGCCAATTTAGTCCTAAACATTTTTATAATTGTGTCAATTCAGTCCATTCGACCAAAATTGGTCGGTGCTAATGTGGACGTCGGCCGTCCGGCAAACGCTGACGTGGCAATTTTTAAATTTTTTTTTATTTTTTTTTCAAATTTATAAATATTTCTTTGACTTTTTAACTCTTTTTTTTTTTGCCCCACCTTCTCCTTCCTCTCGGGGCCGCCGGGCGAGGACCTCCCAGCCACTGGCGAGGCTCACCCCCACCAAACATTGGCGAAGACCAGCCTCGCCCAGCGACGGTGAGGCCGTCGTTGCCACATCTGGCGAGGCTCGACCTCACCCAGCCATGGCAAGGTCGAGCCTCGCCAGCCACCAACGAGGTCGACCCTAGCCAGTGGCCAGTGAGGCTCGGCCTCACCCATCCATGGCGAGGTTGAGCCTCGCCATCCCTGAGCGAGGAGCCTCATCGACCACGGCAAGGTCAACCCGCCTTGGCCGGACGAGGCCTTGCCGGATCCGGCGAGGCTCGGCCTCGCCTAGCCAAGGCGAGGGTTGACCTTGCTAGTGGTCGATGAGGCATGTCTCCGATCTCGCGACCGCAGCCTCACCGGCCATTGGCGAGGGTCTACCTCGCTAGTGCCCGGCGAGGCTCGACCTCGCCGATGTGACGATAGTGGCCTCGTCGTCATTGGGCGAGGCTTACCTTCGCCAGTGGCTGGCGAGGCTGACCTCGCCGACTAGAGGAAGAAGAAGGTGGGGCAAAAAAAAAAAAAAAAGAATTTAAGAATTCAAAAAAAATATTTAAAAAAATCGAAAAAAAAAATTATAAAAATTGCCGGTCGGCGTTTCTTTAGGGCCATTCCACTTCAAGATCGGGCTGGCCAATTTTGGCCATATGGACTGAATTGGCATAATTATAAAAAGTTTAGGACTAAATTGGCCAAAAAAAAGTTTTTGACTGAATTGGCACAATTGCAGTAGGTTTAGGACTTTTTTGGTAATTCTCCCTACAAATATATAAAGTCATCTCAATGTCGTGTATTATTCCATAATTTCTTAGTTTAGCCTCTCTCTTTTTTCTCATTCCTGCCCTTGGACAATAAAGTAAATCTCAGTGGGCAGACCAAAACAGGGAACAATCCTCTCCGACTTTCGCCTATTTCATTCCAATGGACATTGTCTAATAAACAATAGGTCAATGCATGACAAGACAAGGCAAAAAGTCGATGCTTATAAGACGAGAAGTTGCAATTCTCCACAGAACCCTCTTTTCTATATCCTGTGCTTTGTCTCATATTTCCAATGTTTTGTCCGAATGCATGAAGCTGATGACTCTAGGTGTGTAAAAGAAGGTGTCCGACCGAAATTTATCGTCATTTCACGTTTTTCTTAAACATTTTCATCCTATGATAATCAAAATCCTACGGTACACATTCTACAAGATTAGTTGTGCGCTGACCATCTTCAATGTCAATCCTATATAGGAAGAACCACTGAACTGGAGGTTACTCTTCATGTATGTGCATATAGGTAACTCACACACGTCGAACAGCCACGTAGGTCACCGGACCACCAAGACAGTGCACGAGGCCTCGAGCTACATCAAACGGTGCCTAGGAGGGGGAACTGAGGACGTGAATTTGTTCTGCGGATCAGGATCCACTGGGTCGATCAAGCGGCTCCAAGAAGTCATGGGCATTGCAGTGCCATCGCTCCTAAGAGAGAGGATGATTAAGTTCATGCCAAGCGAAGAGAGATGGGTGGTCCTAGTCGGGCCTTATGAGCACCACTCAAACCTTCTCTCGTGGAGGCAAAGTCTAGCGGAGGTCATAGAGATCGGACTAGATGAAGATGGGTCGATAGACATGGAAGATTTAAGGCAAAAGCTTGAGTCTTATCGAGATGCTAACAGGCCAATTCTGGGTTCTTTCTCAGCCTGTAGTAATGTCACCGGGATTTGTACCGACACAAGAGCTGTCGCGAAGCTGCTTCGGTGCCTTTGCTTGCTTCGATTTTGCAGCTAGGTGAGCCTTCATTTTCCTGCATTCTCTAACTCAATCGGAGAACTCTTTATTCAAATAGATAATCCAATAATAACAAACCGTTTGCACTTAACTGAGGAAATGTTACAAGACTATACAATTTTGAACAGTGCACCTTATGTGGAAATCGACATGAGATCGGGGGAAGTCAATGGTTATGATGCTATCTTCCTGAGTGTGCACAAGTTCCTTGGTGGACCTGGGTCTCCAGGAATCCTGCTCATGAGCAAGGCTCTCTATCGGCTTGGATCATTTCCCCCGTCAACCTGTGGAGGAGGAACTGTTGATTATGTGAATGGCTTCAATGAAAAGGTAAAGCATTGATCTGTTACAAAAGATAAGAGCAAATTCAAAAGATAAAGCAATTGCCAAAAAACCATTCTAATTTTCATCAGTCAAGTAACTTGTTAAATTACTTGCCTAGCAGGATACATTATACGTGGAAGACATTGAAGAAAGAGAGAATGCTCCGACTCCACAAATTATTCAGATCACAAGAGCAGTATTGGCATTTTGGTTGAAAGATTACGTGGGAAATGAAGTGATCGAGAAACTGGAGCACAAGTACATAAAAGAAGCAATCAAAAGGCTCTCCAGAAACCAGAACATAGAGATTCTCGGGAACAGAACGGCTAAGAGACAAGCTACATTGTCTTTCCTGATATACTCAACAACTAATTCTCCACCAGATTGTAATAAGAAGGGAAGAGAGAGAGGGCTTTACCTGTGGGGAGAAATGGGGAACGAAAGAGACAAGCCTCTCCACGGACCTTTTGTTGCCACTCTCCTCAATGACCTCTTTGGCATTCAAGCGAGAGGCAGGTGCGCTTGTGCCAGTCCATATGGTCATGCCCTACTTGGCATCAGTGAAGCTCAGTCCCATGCATTTAGATGTGCCATTCAAAGGGTAAGATGCTTGTTCTCTTTCCCGTAAGACAGTTACATAAAAGCTTGAAGGTTTTCAAACTGTAATACCATACAAGCGAAGGATCTATTATGCAGTACCCGTCAACCAATGAGATAATTTCTTAGTGACATATAAGATTAAGCATTTGACTAATCTTCTGTGAGTTTATCTTTATAACAGGGTTTTGCTGGAGTGAAGATTGGATGGACCAGAGTCAGCTTTCCCTACTACCTTTCGGAGGAGTTCGAGTACATTATTGCTGCACTGGAGTTTGTAGCCTCTTTTGGCCAGAGGTTCCTTCTGCTCTATCATTTCAACCTGAAAACTGGAAATTGGACCTTCAAAAAGAAGGCATTCATGGAGATTGTAGGGAAAGAAAAAAAGGGCAAATTTTTAATCTTAAATGACAACAAGGCTAGTAAAATCTCAATGGAGATGCTAAACACGAGAGCCTCATTGCCAAGTATACGTCATATTGGGAAAGTGCAAAACATATTGCAGGTCTCCTCCCCGAATTTCCCTCCCCGCCCAGGCTCCGGGTAGATATTGATCCAGAGCTGCTATACTTCCGCCTCTAGTAGAAGATTTGTGAAAGAAAATTAAATTGAATAAAAGCGTGTACAAAATCTATTCTAATAGACTATGCAATTTTTCAAATACTATGTCACCATGAGTCATCTAAAGATGATAACCAAGCTGATTCTTACAGCCAACTGCATATATATGAAACAGCTCAAAATGGCATATTCATGAATTGTGGGAACATTCTCTCCGCCATCATCAATGTTTTCAATCAATCCCAATGCTTAAATGGAAAGTGTTTTAGCATCCTTGAAATGGGCCTTCACCGAGATCCGAGCACTCACCATGCGCATCATGATGACAGATTGATAGTGAAAGAGGAACCCCGCAATAAGTTATAACACTTACTATATAACTACATTCGCATGAATACATATCCAGCCGCTTATCGATACAATGAGGTCAAGGCACAGATATGAGCCTAAACCATGTTCACTAATCCTATACGTAACTGTAAACAATTCAATGGTCAGCAGTTATTTTAATTGGATATTCAAATCAAATATGTCAAGAATGGTTAGAAATTACTGATCGCTTGGGACACAAATAATAACTATTCTTGTCAGAAATTGATCTCTTGAACATAAATAGATTTTTCTATTTTTATTCTTAGATGAGTTTCTGAGCAAAAAAAGTGTTTGATAAAGATACAAAATTTATATTCTTGACATAGAAAATCATTTGATAATGATATAAAATTTATCCCTCCCGGAGGCCAACGGATGGCAATGTTGGGCAACTATTGCCAGCAGCAAGGGGGCTAGTGGTAGGCAGGCAGCGACGAGGGGGCCAACGGACAAGGCAGACAATCAGCGGCGGATGGCCACGGACGGTGTGACATTCTAATTTTCGAGTCTATCTCGATGAGATGAAATGGGCTTTTCATCGATGTGCCTATAGCCTTTTTCTCTGAGTTGACCACTCACGAGTTAACTAACCTATCAGGTGAAGCCGTTAAGGAATTTAAACGTAATAGATTTGAGAATTCGACCAGGAATCGACGGCTCGACCGTGCTAATCTGCAAAGGTCATTACAGCACCGTCAAAATCGATCAGAGACCGGAGATAGGTCGATTCGATAGAGGTATGTGATTAGTGTGTTGGTGATTCCACCTAATTGTAAAATTTCTATCGAACGGCACTAGACCGATTTTTCTGTTATTTTCGTACCTTGTGTTCGTATTTGAAACCTCGAGATTTTCACGACAACCGAAAGTCGTCAATGTGTCGAAAATGTATGTTGTGGCTCGAAAATAATCGAGCACAGGTCAATTGTATTGAAAATTTCTAAAAGCCACTCGGTAGATTAGGATGCGCTATAATCACGTCGGATTGAA
Source organism: Eucalyptus tenuipes (assembly GCA_014182365.1). Classification (NCBI taxonomy): domain Eukaryota; kingdom Viridiplantae; phylum Streptophyta; class Magnoliopsida; order Myrtales; family Myrtaceae; genus Eucalyptus; species Eucalyptus tenuipes. The sequence goes on from CM024544.1 coordinate 45,357,714, forward strand.
ATTAACCGTGAAATTGAGCTCGATTTCAGAAATTGAAAATTCCGTCGTGTCACGATTCATTTTAGGAATGTCGACTCACTTTCCGAAATTTTTTGGAGATTTCGGGATTTTTTCGGAAAATCGATTCGGAAAACGAACAGAAATTTGGATGGGCTCATTTGAAGGAAATTTGGACTTCCAAGTCGGGCTATGTGCTTATGGGAACTTACTGAAATTTTGTGGACTTTTCTTCAACTAAATTGGACTTCGAATTGGAGGAATTGAAGGAATCGGAGAAAATCTACAAAGGTCATTATGGCACCGTCAAAATCGATCAGAGACCGGAGATAGGTCGATTCGATAGAGGTATGTGATTAGTATGTGGATGATTCCACCTAATTGCAAAATTTCTATCGAACGGCACTAGATCGATTTTTCTGTTATTTTCATACCTTGTGTCCATATTTGAAATATCGAGATTTTCACGACAATCGAGAGTTGCCAATGTGTCGAAGATGTATGTTGTGACTTGAAAATAATCGACCACGGTCAATTGCATTAAAAATTCCTAAAAGCTACCCGGTAGATTAGGACGCGCTATAATCACGTCGGATAAAAATTAACCGTGAAATTGAGCTCAATTTCAGAAATTGAAAATTCTGTCGTGTCACGATTCATTTTAGGAACGTCGACTCACTTTCTGAAAAATTTTCGGAGATTCCGGGATTTTTTCAGAAAATCGATTCGGAAAACAAACGGAAATTCGGAGGGGCTCATTTGAAGGAAATTTGAACTTCCAAGTTGGGCTATGTACTGATGGGAACTTATAGAAATTTTGTGGACTTTTCTTCAACTAAATTGGACTTCGAATTGGAGGAATCGGAAAAGAAACTAAAGCCCTTTGTTGAGTGCCAAAGTGTGAAATTCGGATTTAAGCTTGGACAGCAAATGTTGGCTTCAAAAATTTGATTATTTGTTGTATTAATATTCAAGAAAGAATTTTACCAAAAAAAATATTCAAGAAAGAATGATGGGGGACCAAAGGTGATGTTCATAAAGATCTAGGGAACATGCAATCAATTAAAAGGATAGAATTGTTGGACTTTGGGGCCCCTTTTTGGCCAAGCTTCCTGTGCACGCCTTCGCCGACTCCATCTTCAAGCGTCGGTCTTCTTCTTCGCTCGAATACCTCTGCCATTTCCTCATTTCATCTTTCCCTGTAACTCTAGTCTTCTTTTGCATTTTTTTTTCTCCACCGAGACTCCCTCACCCACTCACAGGATTCCACCTCCACCGTATTCTCCGTCTTCAAGCTTTTGTTGACCGGATTTTTTTTCAACGCCTGCACACGCGGCCATCTCCACTTCCATCTTCCCTCGTGTCTTCACGGCCACCGAATCAACTTCAGCTTTTTTCAATTTTTCCTTCCACCGAATTAAGCCATCAACGAGCTGCCCATCTCCACTAAATCTTGTCCCCCCAAGAGTCAAAGTCCCCCAACCGATTTAACTTGTTGACCGCCAGCTCTTTTTCTTATGTCCAGCTTCTTCGAGCAGCCATCTTCAGCCGCAAGTTCAACCGAGGAAAGTCCAGCCCCTTCGGTCTTGAACCGTAGGCTTTGTTGGCCGATTTCTACCGGTTCGAGCTTCCCTCAGCCTCGCCGTGAGTTCAAGTCTTGGCCGCCGTCGCTGTGAGCCGATTTTTGTGCTAACCAGTAAGTTCGTGTTCTAATGCCTAATTAGTGGGCTAATGACTCTTACAAGTGGTTTAGTTAGCTAATTAGTGGGTTAGTTAAGTTAATTATGTTTAGGATGATTTAGTTAGATTAAGTATATAGTTAGTTATTTAGTTAGTTTAAGTATTGTAGTTTGGTGGATTTAGTTAGGAATTAGTTAGTTTATTTAATTAGTGTAATTAGATTAAATTAAATAGAATGGTTAGATTTAATTGTTAGTTAGATTAATTAGCCTAGCTAGTTTAGGTTAATTTGATTAAATGCTTTAAATTTATTCATTTTGTAATTTATTTAATTTCCGGTAATTTATTTAATTATTGATTATTTTCCGAAAATTAGATCGGGATAGCCGATGATCGGAATTTTGTGCTGATTGCAGTGGTGTGGTTAATTTCTGCAATTGAGTGTTAAATTGTGCAAATTGAGTGCTAATTGGATTTTCGGTCATTTATTCCAAAATTTGTGAATTTCCAATATTTATCCAGAAAATCTCGGATGTCAGATTTTAACACCGAAAATGGTTCTATATATTATATAAAATAGTAGGATTTTAAATTGGAGGTCATGAATTTTATGGGTCCAATCTAACCGTGTACCCACATACGACTATTTTACTGTGTATTTTTAATTCAAAGAAAATAGGGTAGGATCACTATTTTAATTGAGGCATTTGAGTGCAATGCACAGTGTCCTAGGCCAAAATTGATTGGTCATGTGTTGGTTAAGAGAACCCGTCCGTCTCGAGCAATTATGTCGGACGTTATTAAATCCCTTTTCGGGATACCCATGTATTACGGTAGCGGGTTGTAGTAGATTCTGGACCTATGCTCCTTTAGGAAAGCCGTCAATGAAACATAGCCGTGCTCAATGGGGAAGAGACGATGCCTGGCTACGCTAGTAGACAGCCGAACATGGGAGTCGGTTAATCCTTGAGTGGCTTAATTAACAATTGGAGCACATAATTGTCTAAGTTTGATGCACTTGATAATGAGACAAAACTGTGTGGCATGGTATGGGACGTGTCATAACGGTTTGGCCTTATAATCAGGACCCTTGTGATTAATTGAGTTGATGAGTTGTTTGAGTATGAGTGCTGTGTATATCTATGATGTAAACTGTACTAACGTGCAGAAAGGAACTGAGGCGAGGTAAGTCCTTAGTGCAAATTGTGTGAATGTGTGGTTAGGACACTTCTAGGTGTATTTCCCTCCTAATTGGGGCTTAGAGGGTGAACTCACTAAGATTTTTTTCTCACCCCATCGTGGGCTTAAATTTTCAAGACTGTAGAAAGAGGACCTGGAGTTGAGCTAAGGTGACCTGAAGTGTAGGTCAGATAGGACAATCTCATTTTGAGAATCAGTCTTTTGAAATCTTTTGAGTATGGGATTTTGTACCTGACTCAATATGTTTATAAAATCATGGTTGTTTGTGAATGTGGTGTCCTACTTTTCTATCTCGAGATGGTTACTGTAAGGGGATTTGTTATTCGCTTCCGCATGTGCAATAAAATGAAAAGGCCGGCGACTCGTCTTGGGAAGTTGCAAAATTTTATCGACCAAAGAGGGATGGGCACGCGCTCGAGGATCGGGGCGTGACAGATGGCCAGTGGACGATGGGCTGGCTGGCGAGCGGGCTATGAGCGGTAAACGGCAGGTAGCAAGAACGAGCAATAATTTTTTTTTTTTATTTCTCATTTCTATTTTAGAAATAAATAAGTCATTTCTATTTCAAACCTATTTCTAAATAAAAAATTTATTCAAAGAAAAATGACATTGTGTTATCAAAAGAGTTTTTATTCCAAACAGAAAAATAGTTATAGAACAAAAATATAATGATTATTATATGTGCCCTAAATGACCAAGATTGACTTTCAATTCAACTGCTAAATATCATTACAAAATGAATAACATATTAATCTTAAACATGCGGTGGTCAGAAATAATCTCTAAAATAACGCTTACCACTACACAAGCTTTTAACACTATACGTGAACTTACTAAAACTATCCCTTGGACTATCAGGTAGACTCAACTTCCTTAAAGAATCAACAAGCTTATGCAGACTCTAACCACCACAGAAACATGCAATAAAGCACTATGATATTTTGAAAATCAAACCAAAAATAAATAAATAAAATGGAATCCACTATTATCAGTTTTTCTGCCAGCTTCAAAGGAACAGAAGGTTTCCTCCCTAGAGATATATCTGCATCATCTAGAGATATATCCAAAACAGCAAAAGGAAGAAAATGAATCCCCAGAATCCGCGAGCCCATGATTTTTATGAGATTTGGCATCGTGAGATGGAACAGAGGGACAAGATTAGAATAAGCGCACTCAATAATCCTCATTTACTAAACTTGTCGCTACAGCGTAGCAAAAGTTGCGGACACTGCGCACCGACATCAAACTCATCGCTAAAGATACAAATTCTCCCTAGTTAAAAATTAAGGCTAAATTAGTATCAATACAATGATTTTAAAATTATTTTGATAATTTTCTCAACGAAATGCAGATGAACATAAATTGTTTTTGCGAACACATTTTCACAGATGAAGATGCAAGTTTTGGATACATTTATAATCGAGACAAAAGATATTCATGGTGGAGATAACGCATCATACTACTCATCGTAGGACAAGCAAATGATATAAGCTCTAGCAGGTTTGAATCCTTTTTCATCTAATGAACGCACCTATAGTCCAATTAGGGAAGGATAAATTATTCAATGGACTTACTACACATAGCATAATGAATCTAAACTGTGATTACACCCAGTGGGATTCATGTCCAAGATTAATTATTTTCTGTGTTATAGATTGAGATACTTTCAAGACCAAGAATTTCCTTTTGTATGGTCTCTTTCACAGGCCGCGAGGTCACCAACAAATGTTTTGTAGCGCATGTTAGGAAATTCTCTATTGAGGGAGGGACAGATGGATGGATTAGTGAGGGATGTTTAGGGAGAAAGAGTCGTGCGCTTTGAATTCAAACTCGTCCCTTTGCCTAACCAATAACAAAAGCGCCGCGTGGATTGAGAAATTATCAAAGTCTGTGTGTGTAGGCACTGGGCAGAGAGACAACGGGCGTTCTAACCTCAGCCGCCAAACCACAGAGTCATAGCAGCCAGCAGAATCCCATCATGAAAAGGGAATCATTCATTCTTTCCCCTCATACCCTTCAAAAAGCCCTCGTCTCCCGAATGAAAGAATGAAAGAGAAGGTATTGATCTCTTGTTGATTCCTTCTTCATTAGAAAATGGAACTAGAGCACCCCGGCTTGACAAGGCGATCCCATCTCAACATCATGAACAAGTACATCAACCAGAGAAATGCCAAGGGGAGTCCATCGCCACCTTCCCCATCCTCGAGGAATGATCTACGCAAGCACTCTGCATCCTTTCGGAGGCTCAGATCAGGAGTCCCGGCGGCGGGCAGCAGTGGCCCGGAGAAGAAGCTCGCGTGGCTCCGCTCGCAGATCATCGGTGGGGACGCTGAGTTTGACTCACCGTTCGGCAGGCGGGGGACCACGTACGCTGACAGCACCGCCTCTGGCCGCTGCGTCCGCTACGTCGAGGACTTCATTGCCAACAACGTCCTCCCGTTTTACGGTACCCGTGCCTGCGCGTCTATGAGAGTTTTCTTTTGGTCAACGTCTGAATAGATCCACTTTCTCTAGTTTAATTCCTTGCGTGTAGATTTAGGACACATTTGGTAACCATTCTACTCCAGTAAACGATTTTTAATCAAAAATGATTTTTTCTGATTCTACTCCCGAGAGCAATTTCTGAACAAAAGAACATAGTTGGTAACTGTCCAAAATTTTTATTTCCGAGATAGAAATGGGTTTGGTAAAATTCTTAAATTTTTGTTTCTTTTAATTTTTTTTATATTTTTTTTTTTTCTCTTTTTCTTTTTTCTTTTTCTCTTCTTCCTTTTATCTCTAACCTTTTAATCCTATAATAGTCAAAATCCTATGGTACACGTTACATACAAGATCAATTTTATCCTGACCATCTTTAGCTTGTATTGTATATTAGATAAAACCGCTAAATTGAATGGTACTTTTATGGATGTGCATATAGGTAACTCGCACACATCTGATAGCCACGTGGGTGGCCGGACCACCAAGATGGTGCACGAGGCCTCGAGCTACATCAAACGGTGCTTAGGAGGTGGACCCGAGGATGCGATCTTGTTCTGCGGATCAGGATCCACCGCGTCAATCAAGCGGCTCCAAGAAGTCATGGGCATTGCAGTGCCATCGATCCTAAGAGAGAGGATGATTAAGTGCATGCCAAGCGAAGAGAGATGGGTGGTCCTAGTTGGGCCTTATGAGCACCACTCAAACCTTCTCTCATGGAGGCAAAGTCTAGCGGAGGTCATAGAGATCGGACTAGATGAAGATGGGTCGATAGACATGGAAGATTTAAGGCACTAGCTTGAGTCTTATCGAGATGAAAACAGGCCAATTCTGGGTTCATTCTCTGCTTGCAGTAATGTCAACGGGATTTGTACCGACACAAGTGCTGTCGCGAAGCTGCTTCACCAATTTGGTGCCTTTGCTTGCTTTGATTTTTCAGCTAGGTGAGCCTTCATTTTCCTGCATTTTCTGACTCAATTGGAGAACTCTGCATTTGCATTTACTGGGAATATAGTTCAAGACTATATAATTCCATGGTAACATAATGAAGCGACTAATCTGACTGGCCTTGAATTGCTTACTTTTGAACAGTGCACCTTATGTGGAAATCGACATGAGATCGGGGGAAGTCGACGGTTATGATGCTATCTTCCTTAGTGTGCACAAGTTCCTTGGTGGACCTGGGTCTCCAGGAATCCTGCTCATGAGCAAGGCTCTCTATCGGCTCGGATCATCTCCCCCATCAACCTGTGGAGGAGGAACTGTTGATTATGTGAATGGTTTCAATGAAAAGGTAAAAGCATTGATCTTTTGCAAACGACAGAGCAAAATCAAAAGCTAAGGCAATTACCATCAAAGCCTTCTGATTTCCATCAGTTGGTGACTTGTTGATTTACTTGCCTAGCAGGATACATTATATGTGGAAGACATTGAAGAAAGAGAGAATGCTGGGACTCCACAGATTATTCAGATCACAAGAGCAGCTTTGGCATTTTGGTTGAAAGATTACGTGGGATATGATGTAATTGAGAAACTGGAGCACAAGTACATTAAAGAAGCAATCGAAAGGCTCTCCAAAAACCAGAACATAGAGATTCTCGGGAACAAAGCAGCTAAGAGACAGGCTATATTGTCTTTCCTGATATACTCAACAACTAATTCACCACCAGATTGTGACAAGAAGGGAAGAGAGAGAGAACTTTTCCTGCGGGGAGAAACGGGGAACGAAAGAGCCAAGCCTCTCCACGGACCTTTGTCGCCACTCTCCTCAATGACCTCTTTGGCATTCAAGCGAGAGGCGGGTGTGCTTGTGCCAGTCCATACGGTCATGCCCTACTTGGCATTAGTGAAGCTCAATCCCGTGCATTTAGATGTGCCATCCAGGAGGTAAGATGCTTGTTTTTTTTCCTGTAAGACATAACATGTAAAACCTTAAAGGTTTTCAAACCGTAATTGCCATACAGGCGAAGGGTCTATTAGGCACTACCCCTCAACAATTGCGATCATTTCTTAGAGACATATAAGAGCAAGCATTTTACTAAATCTTCTGTGAATTTACCTTTATAACAGGGATTTGCTGGAGTGAAGCCTGGATGGACCAGAGTCAGCTTTCCCTACTACCTTTCAGAGGAGCAGTTCGAGTACATTATTGCTGCACTGGAGTTTGTAGCCTCTTATGGCCAGAGGTTCCTGCCGCTCTATCATTTCAACCTGAAAACTGGAAACTGGACCTTCCAAAAGAAGGCATTCATGGAGATTGTAGGGAAAGAAAGAAATGGCAAAATTTCTATCTTAAATGACAACCGGGCTGGTAAAGATCTCAATGGAGATGCTAAACATGAGAGCCTCATTGCCAGGTATACGTCATATTGGGAGAGTGCAAAACATATTGCAGGTCTCCTCCCCAAATTTCCCTCCCCGCGCAGGCTCCATGTAGAAATTGATCCAGAGCTACTGTACTTCCGCATCTAGTAGAAGATTTGAAAAACGAAGTTAAATTGAATACAAGTTATGTCCAAAGTCCATACAAATAGACTATGCAACTTCAATTACTATGTTCATCTGAAGATAATAGCCAAGCTGACTGTCACAGGCACCTATAGATACACGTACCAACTCCAAATGAGCTACTCATGAATTGTGATAACACTCTCTTGTTGGCTGGGCCCACCTCTTGTGGGGCCAAAGCTAACAATAAAACAAAAGAAAAAAAAGAAGAGAAGAAAAGTCAAAAAGCAAGTGAAAAAAAGAGGAGTTCGAGCGAGGTGTGAGCCCAAGAGAAGAGAGAAAAATAGAGAGAAGGCGCGGGACAGGGTGGTGTCACCGAGAGCAAGCGGACAAGTAAAAGGAAAGAGGGCTGAATCTTTGCGGTGGCCAAACGACGACGGAATTAGCTCAAATTTCAATATATTATTTGTGAGATTGAGAGCTACGAGTTGATTGGTTTTATTCATTGAGAATGTTCTTTAAATTCTCTGATTTTCTTATTCCGAATTTGTTTATTCCCTTTTGTTGTGAGCAAATATGGTTGTAATACTTATGTTGAGCCTTTAATGTGTGACTAGGTAGTCTATCCTACTATTCTTAGTGATTAATGGTAGTTTTGGGCTATAGGGATATTGAAGAGGTTTTAAACACTTAGAAAAATTTCAAACTCAGAAATCAGTTTTCCAAATTGGTTTTCTTCTTGATTTTCATGATCAAAACATGTTCATACTCAAACAAAAATACATCTAGGATGCTTACCTTGCTTCCTATTTTCTTTTGCAAGTACTATTGGCAAAGGAAATCAAGAAATTGTCCTCCGGAAGCACGTGGAAGCTGGTTCCTTCAAACTGAAAGTGAGATTTGTAGAAGAAAAAGTGACAACGAAGGTTTTCGTTGACTTTCAAAATTAGATTTCTGAACCTCTTTTATTGGCCAAGTTAAAACCAACCCAAACTATATGTATTTTAGTTTCGGTTGTAAGTCATGGATTTCCTCAGGTATCTCTCAATTTTCTCAAAATCATTCGTTTTTCCTCACTTGTGACCAATCGGGCTCAACACTTAGAAAAATCTTAGGACTCCCTTGGCCCACCAGGAGGGTATCTTTTCGAGGGGCTTTAGGAGACCTTCTTGATCTTCATTTGGGATGTGCGACCTATGGATGGAAAGATATTTGAGTGAAATTTCACTCTCTAGTTGAAGGTTTTGGCTAATTTTGGCTGTAAGTTTGTGAAAATTTCACTTTTCTCTCTAAAGATTAATCTGGAATTTCTAGATTTTTCCTTTTCTAGAGTTGCTTCTGAGGGTGTCTTTTGGGCACCATTATGAGCTCTCCCTTGTCTCATACCTTTCATCCCTTGAAATAGATTGCTTCATAGATCTTATCCCTTGAATTAAGGGATTTTTGGTCGGTCTTTTGTCCACGTACCAAGCCTGTCAACAGGGCCACTTCAACAACTTTCTGACTTAGCCAAAATCTCCAACTTCTACAGCTGTTGAGTGTCTTGATTTTGCTGCAATTTTCCCGTGCTTTCAACAGCAAAGTTGGGGCCACCAAGTTGCTTACTCAGCAGCTCCGAATTGAGACCAACTTGTGGACTGAGATTTGGGAGCTGGTTTGGGTGCCTTAATCCATCAATTTGGCTGTGGTTTTTTATCAATTAGCAAACTCATGTATATTAGTTTAAGATCTTGACTATTTTTCGCAATTTTCTTCACCCAGTTTTACAAGAGAATCCCTCAAATTTGGCCATTTTCTTACTTGAAAATGCCCAATTCAATGTAATTTGGTCCTTTTTGCCCAATTCGATTAATTATACCTGACCCAAGTTCAATTTCAACTCAATCGGGGGCCAAGATGATGATTTAAGGGTTCGGGCAAAGTTTTGCAAATTGTGAATTGGTCCCTCAACTTTTGGAAATTGCATTTTGGCCCTAACTTGTTGTTTTAATTACAATCTGACCTCCTAGGCTTGGCTAGTTACATTTAGATCATTGGCCCCAACTTTTTCTTCTTCTTTTTTTCTTTTTTTTTAATCTTTTTTAATCTTTTTTAATATTTTTTATCTTTTTATATATATTTTTAATTTTAATTTTTTTAGGAAAATCATCTTCCATTTAAAAAAACTATACTAAACACCTAGATAATCTATATGCAAGAATTTGACATGTGGAAAAACAAATACCCATTTTTTGGAAACGATTTTTTGGCAAAAATTTAGATGTCAACAGCACAAAACCCAGAAAATCATATGTGTATATATATATGTATGTATGTATGTATGTATGTATGTATGTATGTATGTTTGCGTGTAAAATTCTAAATAAAGGCCTAAAGTGTTCTTATTTCTCAAATAAGGGCCTGAATGTGGAAATTATAAATAAAGGCCTAAAGCGTGCTTATTTCTCAAATAATGGCCTAAATGTGGACCTTATTTTAAATAAGCTCTTGAAATACTCTTATTTTCTCAAATAAGTACCCAAAGAAGAATTTGTTTCAAATAAGAGTATGAAGTGATTTTATCAATTTCAAATAATAGTTGACTTTTTAGTCGGTCAAAGGTATTTTCACCAGTTACCTTTTTTTTTCTCTTTTTTCTTTCTTTTTTTTTTTTTTTACTTTTCTCTTCTTCTTTGCCAATGGCCAATCGACCACCAACATTCCTCACTAGATTTGGGTGAGGGTCTCCTCGCCAATGATTGGCGAGGGATGGCCTTGTCTTAGCAAAGCGAGCTCATCCTGGGCAAGGCCACCCTTGAAAGCTACAAGTGAGGCTAATCCTCATTAGATTCAAGAAAGGGTCACCTCGCCCACGGCCGACGAGGTTGCTAAGCCCTCACCCAAAAGAGAGAGAGAGAGAGAGAGAGAGAGAGAGAGAGAGAGAAAAGAAGAAAAAATCGGTGCTGGCCGACGAGGGTAGGTCCTCATTTGCAATTGCCATAGTCACTTTAGCCCCTTATTTAAAATTGTCATAGCCACTTCGGGTCCTTATTTAAGATTGATATAACCATTTCACATCTTTATTTTACACAAGATCGACTTCAAACCTTTATTTGAAAAAAAGATAGCACTTCAGGCCCGTATTTGAAATTTTCCTTTATATCTTTTTTAACCCATAGTGACCTCATTAATTGTGAGATTAGACTCAATAGGAATACTGAGGCATTGCTCGTAATCATTTTATATATCTATTTTCTATTTTTTGTTCTCCGAAATAAAAAAAGAAAAAAATTCCATTTGATAACGTCAACTAATTTTTCTATCTCCCTAAGCAAGTAAATGGCTAGGAATAAACTTGGAACAGAAATAAGAAGTAAAAAAAAAAACATACTTCTTTGTTTTCATGAACAAAAAAAGAAATAATATCATTTTAGAAAAGGAAAAAAAAAGGTTAAACGTAACCTAATGCTCATCTTTACAAAATTGACACAAGGTCTAGTCTCTCGACACAATCCAAGTCCCTATTTTTTGGAATAAAAAATCGAAAAATGAAAATTTTTAAAAATTCATATGTTTAGGAAAAATTTAGAAATTAGATTTTGAGTTGTTTTACTATATTTTAGTATTAATTCTAGTTTAGAGTTAATTTAGCATAAAAAATGTGAAAATCTTTTGATGAAAATTAGATTCAAAATTGAATTAGTTTTTTGGGCTTTAAAATATGGATTTTTGAATACCATTTTCTTTTAGAAACAATGCCAGGTTGTGAAAGCTTGGCAACTTTGGTCTTCTTCTCTTAAGATTCTATTGGAGGCATCCTTTAAGATCATATGCAATTCTGTTTTAATAGAAAATTTATATAGCTTGAGTTCACCAAAGATTAGCTCCGTCATCAATTGTTTCACATTGTTCATTCTACCAAGCAACGTTTGCTCTTCTCCTTACAACTAAAAAAGCTCATAAGGTCTATACACCTATTTATTGTAAGCCCAAAAATTTACTATCATCATCCCCCCATCTTGAGTGGTAGACATATTTCACAAGTGTCAAAATTTAGCACTGGGGATACTTAAATGTCAAAAGTTACGAAAGGTACACGTAAGTGTCACATTTTTAAAAAATTGGAATGTCTGAGTGTCAAGTCCGATAAAGGCTCCTGAAAATCCTACACGGTAATATTTTATTAATATAACTTGTCTACATGGCTCACCAGAGAGCTTAGTCAACTTAGGATCCATCTGGTAAAGCTTCTATTTCGAGAAATAATTTCTTTTTAGAAATAGTTTTTTCTATTTCTATTTTCTGGAACAACTTATGAGTAAAAGAATGTGTTTAATGACTACAAAAGATTTTTATTCTTGGAATAGAAAAAGAACAAAAATGTGTTTGGTACGATCCACAATTTTTTTTTGTAACATATAATTTCTTTTAATTTTTTAATAATTTTTAAGATGTTTTCCTTTTTTTTTTTTATTCTTCCTTACCACCGCTGCCACCGGTCCACCGATGATAGCGGCAGTCGACGATTGGCATTCTGTCGATGGCAGTGGCCAACGGTGGCCTAATAGTAGGGATCAATGGTGGGGGGCCGGCAAGCGGCAAGGAAGAAGAAAAGAAAAAAATAAAAATAAAAATAACTTATTTCTAAAAATTATTCCTAGGAATAAAAAGCTACTTTTTTTCTACTTATTGTTTCTATTTCAAATATAATTCTCAACCACTTTTCTATTCTGGGAATGGAAAAATTAATTGACTTTATCAAACAAATTTTTATTCCTTTTTTTTTGTTCTGGGAAACAAAAGAATGGAAAAACAAAAGAACATAAACATTAACAAATAGGCTCTTAGACTCACCTAAAACGACAGTGTTTCCATCGTTGGCCAAAATAAAAATACTAAATCGACCAAAACGATGTCATGTCCCCAATTGCCCGAAACCTAAAACCCTAAATCAACCAAAATCCTTATTGAAGCACCTCAACCCTAATTCCGAACCCTAATTTCAATTTGCCCCAAATTCCACTGCTCAATATTGAAAATCGAGAGCAGGAATTTCAGCAGCAACTCAAATTTCCCTCACCAAAGCGAAGGAAATGGCAAGCATTTTTGTTAGGGTGGGTTACCGCATCCAACAAGAATATCATGGACTTGAATGAAGCCTGAGAGAAGATTTTATGAATGTGCCCAATATAGAGTAGAGTCAAATTGCAAATACTTCAAATGAGACAATGCATGTTGACACCTGATTTTTAGTCGATGCATTATTAAAAGTAAAAATCGAGGCTTGGGTTTCTGATCACGACAGAACTTCATCTCTCGGCCAAAAAGTATAGTTTTCCATTTCTTTCTTTTGCATTGTCGTTTTTAATTCCTTTCTAGTTCATTTTCGAGAAAAAGCCGAAAAATCAAACAGTTGACTTTTGTGTTAACTTTTTGGTCAACCATTTAACCAAAAGTCAACCCCGAATCAAAAATTGACTTTTTACACAAAAAATTTCATTTAGTTTTAATTTCACTTTCTCAAATCAATTTCTCGAAAATCCAAAGAATTGATCAAAAAATCAATATTTTAGGAAATGTCAATTAAATGGTTGACTTTTGGTCAAACTTCTTACAAAAAAAATAATTTAAAAAAGAAATGTACAAATACATTTCTTTTAATGTCAATTTGACTTTTCTGTCGAAAATTTCACCAAATTCAACTAAGAACCTTGATTTCTGAATTTTTCAGTTTTAGGTTTTAAATCAACTAAAAATAAAATTACTTTTATTCTAGACATAATTAGGTGTAATTCCTTCTTTGACATTTGGTTTAGAGATTATCTGAAATTTGCTTGCACATTCAATTTTGCGATTTATTGAGTCAAAATACGAATTGTCGTTTTGAGCCCTAATTAGGGGATGAAAATCGATCCTTCATAACTTGCGAATGAATGATTGTTTCTCACTCATTTCTTTAAGATAAGTCCAAATTCGAAATCAATTTTGTGAAATTCACACTAGAACTTATCAATTTGAAGAATTTTATCCTCCTAGCCATTAGAAAATCAAGCAATTAAGCTTCAATCGACAAAATTCGAATTGACACATTCATGGCTAATAGTTTAATTTCATGAATCTAGGTACATTTTGATATTAGGCTTAGATCCTTTTTTAATTTAAGCTTGAGCACTTCAATTCAAGGTCAATTTGAATACCATAAGTGATCTTATATATGGATAACTCATTAAATAAGGCATTTTTGACACTAATTGAGTTCAATTTTAGTTAATTTGCAATTTTGCCCTTTTAATTACAAATTTTACCATTTTAGCCCTTTAGGCCCAATACAAAGTACTCATGGTTTCGACTCTTTTTTTTTTTTTCATGATAATCATTCAATTATGTCAATAAAAGACCCCTAGATCACATTCATAAAATTTGATTAGCTTAATTTGTATCTTAATATGTCAATTTCTTCTTAAAAATGATAAAATTCATTTTCAATTTGGCGCATAAATTTTAGATCCATACGAGTCACAAGTGGACAAGATAGCCGGAATCGAACAAAATTGATCAAGAATCGGTCAAAATCAGGCTGAGTGGGACCGAACCGATTTGACTAGTCTAACCGGCCGCTAGCGGGGCTAATCGTTTTAGCCCCTTGCTGGCCGGTTCCTAACCTCCGGTAACTGGTTCCGAGATCTGCTCAATGTCAATTTCACTTCTGCACCTTCGATTTCCTAAAATTTTACAAATTGACCATCGAATTTCATCAAATTGCAAATTAACTCATAATTGGACATTTTAACGTAATTCTCGATTTTGGCTTCGTTTTTTGCAAATCAAACCCACTAGATTAATTACCCAACACCTTGAGATCATGATGGAGCCTTCGAAATCAATGTTTGACTGTTGGATCGAAATTTCGACCGTTGGATTGAACCGACGGTTGAAATCGCTTAATTTGGAATGTATATGAATGAAATTTTCCTCCATTTTCTAAGGAGGCTCATTTATGCACGAAAATTTTCTCTCCCCTTAGTATCTCTCTCTCTCTTTTCTCTCTCAAATCTCCCGCCAAAACCAGATCTCTCCCTCTCTCTAGTTCGGTCCGATCAAATCTCTCTCTCGCAAACTTTTGCCGCCGGTTTTAGCCCTCGCTAGTGGTCTTCATCCCTACACCACCATCCAACCCCTTTGTCCCTCGCTACCAATGATGGTCAGAGCAAGATCAAGCTCCGGTAAGAGCCAGATCTTTCCACTCGAGTCTGATCTCCGCCAATGGTTCAAATCATTCCTTAACCAAATCGAACAATCTAGCAGCTTGCTGGTGCTCCGAAGCTCCCCGATCGGCATCATCAGCTCATCCTTGAAGTCCTGCTCACTAGAATCCGCTTGAATGAAGATCGAATGGCCTTCGATTGAAGAGATTTTCATAACAATCTCAAATTGATCCAAATCGGACTGGTTTCTTTGATCACCTGAACCGATGACCAGCTACTATCCAGAGATCAAGTCGCTTTTCCTGATCCATCCTCAAGTCTGTCTAACACCAAATCGTGATCAAGACTTTGCTGGTCGGTCACCAAAGGAGCATCGGTGACTTGATCTCTTCCGAAGATACCAAAACTGGTCCAAAACTAGACCGGTTTTGGTTTCTCCTTATTACAGGTGGTTCGGCCAGTTTTGAGGCAGTTCGTGGCTGTCTAAACTTGGTCTTCGAGGCCTGATCAGAGTTGCAGTGGTTTGATCCAATTGATTGCGATAGAAACCGTCAAAAATCGCAACGAAGATAATGATCTCGATCTCGAACCCCATGAAGCGAAGCCGGATTAGCCGGCCGGAGCTAGGGTTCAATATTAGTGATATATGCTCATAGATAATTTTGCTGAAGTTTGAAGGTGATTGATTGAATGAGTGTGGATGATTGAACTTGCTTAGTCTTAAATCAGCAATTTTGTAGCCTTAGGACTATGATTGTGATGTTTCGTATCACCCTGGGAAGGCGAATAAGGTTGCAGGCACTTTGAACCAAAAGTCTTCAGTCGCATAAATGATGATTAAGGAATGGGTTTTACTCGAAAGAGCCCGAGATTTAGTTCTCAAATTTGAGGTAGACCACCTTTCGAATCTTATGGCCACCCTCATAATTGAACCAGATGTATAGATTAGAATAAAGATGCTTCAGCCGACAGATTCGGATGTTCAGAAGATTCTACAAGAGGACATCGATAAGAGAAATGCTGATTTTTAGATTTCTGAGGACGGAACACTAAAATTCCGGGGACGATTGGGTGCACCTGACGATGCAGAGCTTAGAGATGAGATCTTATTAGAAGCTTATCGTAGCAGTTACAGCATTCATCTTATCAGTACGAAGATGTATCATAATCTGTGTCAACACTACTGTTGGTCTAGTGTGAAGGCGAATATCGCCAAGCATGTCGCTAAGTGTCTGACATGTCACTAAGTGAAGGCACAACATTGTAAGTCGGGAGGACTTCTGCAATCTCTCGAGATTCCCGAGTGAAAATGGGAGCACATCACGATGGACTTTGTGACAAGCTTGCAGAGGAGTCAAAGAGGTAATGATTCCATTTGGGTAGTGTTGAAGGAGAGAGTATTCTACGTATTGTATTCACTTAATCAAAAAAGGATTACAAGAATATATATATGAGTAACCCTAAACCTCTTATGACTATTTTACCCTTATTATTATTTCCTAACACTCCCCCTCAAGTTGGGATGTAGATATCAAACAATCCCAACTTGTTACATAAAAAATTCACTTTATTTCCTTGTAAAGACTTGGTAAAAATATCTGCAAGCTGATCCTCCGTTCTTGTATGTTGAAGAGTGATCTCTCCTTTCTGAACTTTTTCTCGTATAAAGTGACAATCAACCTCAATGTGCTTGGTTCGCTCATGGAAGACGGGATTGTTTGCAATATGAATAGCTGATTGATTGTCATAATATAATATCGACGGTTTTGATGTTGACATCCAAATTTTTGACAATAACATCAACCAGAGCAATTCACTAGTCACATGTGCCATTGCTCTATATTCTGCTTCTGCACTTGATCGAGAAACCAAATGTTGTTTCTTACTCTTCCAAGCAACTAAATTACCTCCAAGAAATACACAATAACCCGATGTAGATCTTCTACTAGTAAAACATCCAGCCCAATCCGCATCAGAAAAACCTGTGGTATTCAGGTGGCCATAATTCTTGAAAATTAGTCCTTTACCTGGTGCTCCTTTCAAGTATTTGATAATTCGAAGCACAGCATCCCAATGAGTAGTCCGAGGAGAACCCATGAATTGGCTTACAACACTAACGGCAAAAGATATATCACGTCTCGTGACGGTAAGATAATTCAACTTACCAACTACTCTTGGATATTTCATTGGGTCATGTAATAATTCTCCATCTTCTGCATCAAGTTTCACATTGGGTTCCATAGGAGTATCAATCGGTTTTGCTCCAACAAGTCCAACCTCATCAAGAATGTCAAGAACATATTTTCTCTGAATTAAATTTATACCTGTATGCGAGTAGGCAACCTCAATACCTAGGAAATACCGCAAACGTCCCATATCCTTAGTACTAAACTGTGTATGTAGAAATTGTTTGAGCCGTTGAATACCATCTGAATCACTACTAGTAATGATAATATCATCCACATATACCACCAGAAGAATACAACCAGCTGAGGAGACAGAACTGAAGACTGAATGGTCTACTTGACAACGCTTTAATCCAAACTTGATAACAGCATCACTAAACTTACCAAACCAAGCACGAGGAGATTGCTTGAGTCCATACAATGCCTTATGTAAATGACATACCAAATTCTCCTGCTGAGCAACAAATCCAGGTGGTTGCTCCATATACACCTCTTCAGCCAAATCACCATGTAGGAGCGCATTTTTGATGTCTAATTGATGAAGAAACCATCCAAAATGCGCTGCTAGAGAAATAAAGACACAAATAGATGGAATTTTGGCTACAGGAGAAAAACTATCATCATAATCAACACCATATGTTTGATTATATCCTTTAGCAACCAACCGTGCCTTTAATCGATCTACGGTGCCATCAGGGTGGACCTTAACCGTGAAAACCCAATGACAACCAATAGGTTGCTTTCCCACAGAAAGGGTAGTAAGCTTCCAAGTGCGATTCTCAATGAGTGCTTTCATTTCATCCTCCATGGCTTGTCTCCAACCAAGATGAGCAAGAGCTTCAGTAACATTGCTAGGCACAGAAATAGAGGACAAGGACGAGACAAAAGTAGAGAAGGTAGGAGATAAACGATCATAAGATAGAAAGTTGCTAATAGGATGACGAGTACAAAGACAATTAGACAAACTAGAATAAAGTGTATAACGATCCACAGGACGCCCAACACAAGATCGTGTACCTTTTCGAGTAGCAAAGGGTTGATCAGGATCAGGATCAGGGGATGGCACAGCAACTGATGAGGGATCAAATGAATTAGGTGATGGTCGTACTTCTGTAGTGGGAGCTGTTCCTCGTCTATGGTAAGTTTGATTAGCAAACTGAAATCTTGTTGACGATACTGGAGGAAGTGAGATTAATGGAGGAATTGGTAAGACACACTTGTCATTGTCAGGAGACACTGTAGAGACTGTTTGAGTACTATAGTATGGCTGGTCCTCAAAAAATGTCACATCTGCTGATACAAAAACTCGGCAACTGGTAGGATTGTAACATTTATAGCCCTTTTGAGTTCGAGAGTACCCAACAAAGACACATTTATCAGCACGAGGAGCCAACTTATCAAGACCCGGAGTCAGAGAATGGACGAAACAAACACATCCAAAGACACGTAGAGGTAATGCAAAGGGAGGACGATTTGGATGTAAAATAGAGAAAGGTGTCTCCCCCTGAAGAACGGAAGTTGGAAGCCGATTAATTAAGAAGCAGGCTGTAAGAATAGCATGACCCCAAAATGTTTTCGGAAGATGCATGTGAAACATAAGACAACGAGCAACGTCAAGAAGATGACGATTTTTACGTTCAGCTACACCATTTTGTTGTGGTGTATATGAACAAGAAGTTTGATGAATAATGCCATAGGAATCAAGAAAAGGTTGAAAACCAGAGGCAATGGCAAGATACTCTTTGGCATTATCGGATCAGAGAGTTTTCACAGAAGTATTATATTGATTCAGCACTTCAAAATAGAATTGACGAAAGTAATGAAAAATCTTAGTACGATCTTTTATTAAGAACAACCAAGTCATTCGGGAAAAATCATCCACAAATGTAACAAAGTACCGGAAACCAAATGTATCATAAACACGACATGGACCCCATATATCTAAATGAACCAACTCAAAGGGACTAGACACACGACTCTGAAAGCGAGAAGGAAAAGAGACTCTATGGTGTTTTCCAAACTGACAAGCTTCACACTCAAAAGTACTCACAGACTCAGACTCTAGAAACAATCGTCGAAGAATGTTTGGTGGTGGATGACTAGCACGACAATGCATCCGATAGACATCAGTGGATGTGTGCTTCATAGCTACTGCAGCTATCACCTTCTTGTCTAGATAGTATAGGCCATTTGATTCATGTCCCCCACCAATC
This sequence comes from Eucalyptus tenuipes, assembly GCA_014182365.1. Taxonomy (NCBI): domain Eukaryota; kingdom Viridiplantae; phylum Streptophyta; class Magnoliopsida; order Myrtales; family Myrtaceae; genus Eucalyptus; species Eucalyptus tenuipes. Next base: position 45,377,100 of record CM024544.1, read on the forward strand.
ATCTGTCCAGTCCTCAGATCCTGAAAAACAAAATGAGAAGCAAAAAAGGTTACAGAACAATTTAGTTCTTTAGTTAATGAACTAACGGAAATCAGATTATATGGATATTTGAGATGTAGGATGGATGATAAAGAAAGGGAGGAACTCAAATGGGCATCTCCAGTGCCAATAACTTGGGAAATTGAACCATCAGCTAATGTAACAGAGTTGGACACCCCAAGAGGTGTGGAATTTAACAAAGATAACAATTTAGAGTTACCAGCTATATGATGAGTAGCTCCAGAATCCATGACCCAAGAGTCTGACACTGTAGAAAGTAAACAAGATGAACTACCTTTTGAGCTATGTGCTAGAGTTGCAGTGGGAGCTGAAGTTCCTGTCACCTGTTTGGAGTGAATCCAAGCCTCATTCTGCACGTGTTAATGTAACCGAATCTTTTGTATCCTGCACATTAGTAGGATCGGATTGAACTGGTGAGGAAGAATCTTCCACTTCAGCAAATGCAGCAACTGTGGGTCGAAGCTCTGCATGAAGCGTGTAGCAGTAAGCTTCAGTATGTCCAGCGCTTCGACAATGGTTACAATATCGAGAGCCACGGCTACCAAGAATTCTATCACGACCACCACGACTTCCACTCTGAATAAACCCACGTCCATGACCCCGATAACCACGACCACGAGCTCCACGTCCACTAGAGCCATGAGAAATCATGGCACTTGTCTCTAAAGTTGTAGTGGAGATCTTGTCAGTAGGTGTCGAGCGTAAGGCTCGGGAGAAAACCTCATCAACTATAGGAAGGGAGCTTTTAGACGTAATCAGCTGACGAAGGGAGGAATATTCAAGCCCTAGTGCTTTAAGAAATAGTATCACTCGAAAATCCTCCTGGCGTTTGACTAATACATTTGGATCATTGGAAGCTGGAAGATAAGCATCTAGCTGTCGGCAAAGTGTAGTGAAACGAGCATAATATTCAGATAGAGACTGATCTCCACGCTGAAGATCAAACAGGGCCTCCCATGTGTCACACACTCGTGTCATATTATTTTGGCCAGAATAAAGTAGAGCACATTTATCCCAAACTTCTTTAGCAGAATTACATTGAATGAAGTGAGGGCTAATCTTCGGATCCATACTATTCGATAATAGTGTACGGATCATTGCATCTCTAGCAATCCAATCATCTACTTTACTCATATTCGAGGGAAGTGTAGATGTAAGATAATCATGCTGTCTAGTTGCAGTAAGATAAACTTGTACAGCTTTAGACCACGATGGATAGCTAGTGCCATCCAACTTGACAGATGTCAATTGGAAATGCGTCAAACCAATAGATGATATAGAAGCCATCAGTATTAACTCTACTGAACTCCAATTATGCAATTAGCCAGATAGGTTGAACACAAGAATCGACCGAACCGAATAAGAATGACACAATAATCAAGCATTTAACTCCAGTTGTGCAATCAGCCACAGAACAACAAACAGAAAATAAGGGTTCAATCGATCCACCACTAAGTCAATATACTTCACTGAGAGGCCATAAAATCATACCAACCAGCACTTCAAAGAAGCAATATACTTCAATGAGAATCCATATAAGTATACTGGAAAACAACTTCTGATGCTCGCAATTCGGGTGAATTTTTTTCTTTTTTTTTTCGATTTTTTTCTGGTGAAACCCTTGTAGAACCGAACGAAACCCTTGCAGAATCGAAGGCTTCCAAAATCCTCAGGATATATGAAAAACACATAATCTAGATCGCAAGACAAACAAAGACCAAATCGTGCAGTCGGTTTTCAATTCCATCATCAAAAAAGAAGGCTGAACACAAATCGATTTTGCTGGATGGCCTTCGGCGGTTGATGCTAGGTAGTAGTTCTATCTAGATCTTAGAAAACCAGTGGATAGATCTGGATCTGGGGACGATGACTGAACGATGATGTGGGCGTTCTTTCTCCTCCGCTGTCTAGAACAGAAGCATGCTGCGACGGCGGCGGCGGAGGATATGGATCTAGCGATAGCCTCCGCCGCCGGGCTGTGGTGATGGTGGGATCACTATCTTGAAGTTTTAACCGTGCTCTAATACCATGTTGAAGGAGAGAGTATTCTACGTATTGTATTCACTTAATCAAAAAAGGATTACAAGAATATATATATATATATATATATATGAGTAACCCTAACCCTCCTATGACTATTTTACCCTTATTATTATTTCCTAATAGGTAGTAGTCGACAGACTGACAAAGTCGGCTCACTTCATCGTTGTACGAAAGGACCTTGAATTGGACAGGCATGCAAATTTGTATGTGCGTCATATTGTTCATCTGCATAAAGTGCCAGTGACGATTACATCAGACAGAAACCCGAGGTTCTTAGCTACCAGCAGAACATTCAGATGGCACCCTGCGAAGCGTTGTATGGCAGAGCATACAGAACGTCAGTTTGTTGGGATGAAGTCAGAGAACGATGGATCACAAGCCCTGTGTTAGTTCAGCAGTCAGTAGATGCAGTTGCAGTTATTAGAGACAAATGTAAAGACCACCCAAAGCCGCCAAAAAAGCTTTGAACTTGAGCGTCGAAGGTCAGTGGAATTTCAAATTGGTGAACATGCCTTTCTGAAAGTGTCACCAATGAGGGGTACTTTGCACTTTGGCAAGAAAGAGAAACTGAGTCTAAGGTATGTAGGTCCCTTTGAGATTCTAGAGAGAATCGGGATCCTAGCGTATCGTCTTGCGTTGCCGCCAAGGTTGGCGCAAGTACATGACGTTTTTCACGTGTCGATGTTAAGGACGTATGAGCCTAACCCAACTCACATGCTAAATCTTGATCAGTTAGATGTGAACGACAGAGTGCCATACATGGAAAACCCAGTTCAGATGTGGATCGGAAAGAGCAAGTTTTGCGTACCAAGATGATTCCTTTGGTCAAAATAGTCTAGCAACATCACGGGATAGAAGAAGCATCTTGGGAAAGTGAGGACTCGATGAGACGACGATACCCCACCTTTTGTTTAAGGATTGGTAAAGGTTTAAATTTTGAGGACGAAATTTTTATAAGAGGGGAAAAGTTGTGACATCCTGATTTTTCGGGTCCTATTTTCAATTGGATAAGTTGGGCTTTTCATCAACATGCCTATAGTTCTTTTCTTTGAGTTGGCTATTCACGAGATAACTAGCCCATCAGGTGAAGCCGATAAGGGATTTTAATGCAATAGACTTGAGAATTCGACTAGGAATCGACTACTCGACCGTACTAATCTGCCAACGAAAATCTGTGCAAGAAATTTTCTAAGTCTATGCACGATGAATTTGAGATGAGCATGATGGGTGAACTGTCTTTCTTTCTCGGACTACAAGTGAAACAATTGAAGGAAGGAATTTTTATTCACCAAGAAAAATATGCAAAAGAACTCGTTAAAAAGTTTGGATTGGAGAATTGTAAGAAGACTGTATACCAATGTCAAGTTCTTCGAAGCTGGACAAAGATGAAGAAGGAAAGAAAGTTGACTAAAAGCTCCACAGGAGTATTATTGGTTCACTTCTTTATCTTACGGCCTCTAGACCTGACATTTTGTTTAGTGTTTGTATTTGTGCTAGATTTCAATATAATCCCAAAGAGTCTCATCTAAGTGCTGCAAGACGCATCATCAAACACATTGCAACTACCTCAAAGATAGGTCTGTGGTACCCCAAAGAATGAGACTTTACTCTCCTTGGATATTCAGACGCAGATCTAGCAGGTTGCAGAGTCGATAGAAAGAGTACCTTCGGCACTTGTCAATTCCTTGGTAACAGGACAGTATCATGGTTTTCGAAGAAGCAAAGTAGTGTATCTCTTTCAACGGCAAAAGCAGAGTATGTGGCCCTTGGAAGTTGCTGTTCTCAAATACTATGGATAAAACAACAACTGAGAGACTTTGGAATAGAAGATTCATGCACCGAGATCAAATGTGGCAACACCAGCGCCATTAATCTCACAAAAAATCCAATTCTTCATTCAAGAGCAAAGCACATAGAGATTCGACATCATTTTATTAGAGACCATGTTCAAAGTGGAGAAATCACGATTCAATTTGTTGAATCGAAGAATCAACTAGCAAACATATTTACAAAGCCTCTGGAGAAAAGCCTATTTGAATCTATTCGTACCAGACTGAACATCATATCTTTTAAAGTCTGAAGAAACTCAGACTCAGAGATAAAGTCTGAAAATGTTCAGACTCAGAAAACCAAGAGTTACAACTATAAGTCTTCTCGTTAACGGTTTTTAATTTATTTGAAAAGGTACGACTATTCATTAATCGCTAATTGATTGAAATTATTAGCAGTTATCAATTTTCAAAAAGGCAGTTATTCATTTTTCAAAAAGGCAGTTAATTCTTTTCGAAAAGGTATTTTTATTTTTTCCTTTTATGTCGATTAGTTTACCTCGCTTCACTTGCTTTATATACTGTTGAAACTCGTTCTCGTCATTTTCACGCTCGAACCCTAACAAACTCCCACTTGCTCTCACTTTCCCTGTTGTTTAATTCAAAAAGTTTTCACTTTTTGAGCAAGTCTATAAAATTCTCCCTTGAAAGAGACAATGTCTTCGAGAAAGTCATCAAGGATTGCAAGTAGGGGACCACGATCAATGCCTGAGGGTCCTACTCATTTTGACTTAACCAAAGAAGAGGATTCCTCTCCACCTCAGCAACAACCTTCTCAACAACGTCAGTCTTCTCCATCGGCTCAACCAGAAAAAGAAGTTTTAGAAGGAGTTGAACATGTAAGAACGTTAACTCCTAAGGTTGCTTTTAAGCTGTATTCTTGCTTGAAAAAGGGAGGAACCGCTATGTCCTTAATTGATGAATTTCTGAGGGAAAGAGGCTACAAGAATGAAACTTTATTTTTGATTGATATGGAGAAAATGTGAATTGCTGAAAAGGGGTTGGCAGAAAAGGCGTTTGCTAATTTCCCTAGTGACACACGCTTTGGGACTGCAAATCAACCGCAGGGACTAGATGCAGATGAACGCTTGTTTACTCATTTTCAGCCTAGATCAGGAATTGTTGCAAATGCTGTTAGTGATGGTTTGAGTCTATTCCGATCGAAAAACCACAAGAGGGTTTATATGATCCTAATGAAGAGAGGTGTTATGAACCCGAGGACTGTCGACTTTGATTTCCTTGATTCAGTGAAAGTAAATCTGCGTGAGAAGTTTGCTCTACTGCAATTAGAGCAATTTAGTTATGAATCCACTGCTGTGTATCCTGAACTCACAGCATACTTTTACTTTAACCTATCATTCTTAAATGCAAACAGTTTTTCTTTCACAATAAAGGATAAAGATTTTTTGGTTACTGTGGACACATTGGCTGACATAATTAGGGTGGAAAGATTGAGTTTCCAACCAATTAGTGTGTCTGTTGCTCATGCCACTATGTCATTGGTGAAAGATCGAGTTGCTGAAGGCAAGATTTCCTACTTAAGGATGAATGCCTCCAACATTTTGCTGCACAAGATCGTAATCAACTGCATTCGTCCAAAGGCGACATCCAAGACCGATGTCTCTCAGTCTGAAGCAAAATTGATGTATGCCATCAACTCTGGCTATAAATTCTCTCTGCCCCACACCATTTTGTTTCATATGTACAGATCTGTGGTGAAGGATAAGGGACAACTCCCTTACTCGGCTCTTATCTCGCATCTATTTAGACATTTTAAAATTCACATCCCTGCACCATTATGTTTGACATCTATTTCTCCAATGGTAATTGGTTTTAAAATGGTCACAAAAATGCGGTTGAAAGAAGTGAACAAGGTGTTGGAGCGTTTGAAGGAAAAGTCTCCCTTGAAAGCAAAGCAAGACTCTGCTGGAGCAAAGAGAAAAGGCAAGGAGCCCATGGCTGCTCCATTGAAGAAGAAAAGAATTCTAATCTTGCAAGATGAAGAGGATGAGGATGAAATGACTCTTTCAAATTACGAAATTTGAGGAGTTTTGTTAGTTTTCAAGAAGAACCGGAAGAGAGAGCGAAAGAGAAAGAAGAGGAAGGAAAAGAGCGAGAAGAGGAAGAAGAAGGAAGAGAAGAGGAAGAAGACGAGGAAAGAAGAGGAGATGAAGAAGGAGCAGATGAAATAGGACAAGAAGGAGAAGAAACTAGAAGCAAGGGTCGAGAAGACTCTTTTGAGCCAACTTTGGCTGTTCCCTTGTTCAATACATCTGACATGGCTAGAACTGGAACTAGCGACGCACATCACTCTGATGCAGAAGTTGATCGAGAAGAAATCTTATCTACTCCACCTGCAAGCAACAAAACAGGGGGAGCTGCTGGAAAGAAAGGTATTTCTTCACCTATTCTTATGAGTGATATGAGTCGTTCTGCAACGGATCCAGAGGATGTCTATGCCTCTCATTATCCCGAAGCCTCCACTCACAGTCAAGGTGGACAATCTGCTAAAGTTCCATCCTTTCTCAAAACCCCTGGACTTGACTCGACTGGTCCTAGTGTTGCAACAGAGCAAACAGTAGACTCTTCGAGACTACTAGAGATCCTATTGGATGTGAGGAAGCAGCAATATGCTATGGGGTATGAGATGCAGGATCTCAAGAATGCGTTCATGGCCACTTCAGTGTCTCTGCACGATCAGTTACAAGCCCTAAAGATTCAAGTGTAGTCTATTATGAAGGGTGAAGAGCTTCAGTCGCTGAAGGAAAGTTTTGCAAGGCTTGAGAAGATAGTCAATTCCATGGGAGAATTCGAGCTTGTTCGCCTTCTAAAACAGCCATGATCTTGACTTCTTTTTTAAAAAAATATCTCTTTTGTTAATTCTCCACTTTTTGCTGTTGACAAAAAGGGGGAGAAGGGTTGCAGATTTGACTTGCAGATTTGATTTACTTTGTGTTGATTGGTTTTGACTTTTGGATCTTATCTTTTGGTTGGTTGTGATTTGGACTGGTTGATGATTTGATCTATTTGATCTTTTGATGCTTGCAGTAACTTAAGCTATGTTAATGATTATGGTTGATTTTCACAAGACTAATACGTTTTCTGTGGTTGCAGAATCGCTATTATCCTTATTCTAACCTACTTATCTTTTATGAGATCAAAAGTATCCAAATCTGCAAGAAAGTTTTGTCACCATCAAAAAGGGGGAGATTGTTGGAGAAAACTTCCTTATTTATTTTGAAGTTGGCAAAACGTTTCCATCAGTCTAGTCTGAATACTTGCAGACTCTATCGTCAAAGTCTGAAGACCTCCAGACTCAAGATTCAAAGTATGCCCTCACTGATAGTTCCAGACCGACAAAGAAAAGATTTATCGAAGGAGTCTTATTCAAATGCGAGCATCTCTTTTGAAGATTTGATTTGTACGGTTGAAGAAGATCTTACAGCTGGAGTTAGCATCTCGTGATCAATTATTCCTATCGTTTTGAATAATTTGATCTTTTGATTAGCGAAGTATACTTGGAAGGTTCTACTTATAGAAACCGAGATCTTGTTTGTATGGGCGAACAGGATTGGTGTGTTATCATCACATTCCTTAAATAACTCGAGATCTTCGTAATTGATTCTGTCCAACGGGTAGATTGGAAGAACTCCTTTGGAATGTGTCAACGGTTATGAAGGCATGAAGGAGTATATAAGGAAGACGTTCAAGTTATTCGACTGTGTGTGTGAGAGAAGAATTCCAAAGTCTGAAGTTCCTAGTTCTTCATTGTTTCAATTGCTGAGCTTGAGTTGTGCTCAAAAGAGAGATTGAATATTTGTGAGACCTTGAGGAAGTGTAGCAGAGTCTCTACACTGTGGAATCAAGGGCGTGAGACTATAAGATCTCTTTTGATTCTTAGTGAAATCCAGCCAGTGGGCTGTTAGTGCGGGAGAGTGGACGTAGGCTTGGTCTAAGCCGAACCACTATAAACCTTGTGTCTTGATTCTCTTTCTCTAATCCCTTTATTTCAATTCGTAACTCTATATAACTCACTTCTTTTACGTCTTTAGACTATTGTTCTTAAACAACAAATAAATTTGTTAAGTTTTGAATAAACTTCTTTGATCGCCTATTCACCCCTAGGTGCTCTTACTAGCCCTTTAACCCTATGTTCATATTTGAAACCTGAAGATTTTCACGACTATAGAGGGTCGTCAATGTGTCGAATATGTACATTATGACTCGAAATAAATCGATCACGGGTCAATTGCAGTAAAAATTCCGGAAAGCTACCCTGTGGGCTAGGTCACACTAAAATCGCGCCAAATTGAAATTAACCGCCGAATTTGAATTTGATTTCAGAAATTAAAAGTTCTGTCATGTCACGAGTCATTTTAGGAACGTCGACTCATCCTCCGAATATTTTTCTGCAAATCGAGATTTTTGGCGAAAATTCAAAATAAGGTCGTTTTTGTTCGGAAAATTCAAAGGACCATTTTTTATCGCATTTTTTGAGATGCAAGTTGGTTCTATTGATGAGGAAAAATGTCAATTTGATCGTGGATATGTTGGTGGATTTTATAGGACCGAAATTGGCTTCAATTGAAGAGAGATTGGTTCGATTTGGGGGATTTGGTGTCCAAATTCGTATGCCATGGCCACCACCAGCTTTTGGACCATTTGGGATATGTTATAGGGATAATTTTGTGCACAAAATTCTCCCTAAGAATAGGGCCGAACTGGTGGGGACCAAAGCAATGAGCATTTGGAGGATTTTTTGGCTTGGAGGGACCCTCCAAGGGCAGCTGGCCTCTTCTTCTCCATTTGAACTTTTTTTCTCCATTGTTGATGAACTTTTGAAGCTCACAAAACTAGAGAAACCGAGCCACGCCCCCCTTTGCTGTCGACGCTCACCGGACCAACCGAAGCCACCGCAAGCCAATCGCGAGCCAAAACCAATCTCGCCTGGTCGTCGCCTTCTCTCGCTCGTGTTTGGTCGACCCCACACCCCTGTCCGACGTAGCCAGGCCTCCATCCTATCGTGCCAGCCACCGTTCGTCACTGTTCAAGCTGCCGGAACCGCCACCGTCGCCCATCGTAGCCGCTGCAGCCATCCGCCAACCTCCTTGCCCGTTTCGGCCCAAGCTAGCCACCCCTGCAGCCCTCTCAACCCAAGAGCAGAAGCCGAAAGTCAGCAAGGGCTTTGAAGCTTCAAGGCCCATTTCGGGCCATTTCTGGGCCTCATAGGGTGCCCCCGCTTTGGAGTTTGTCGCCCGCCTTCACGTCCCCGTCATTGTGAACTTATCGGATTTCAAAACCGATGAGTTCGCTCACTAATCTCCGCTTAGAAAGTTAATTATGCTTAAGGATTGATTAGTTTAGGCTAAGTATGGATTATGTGGTTAGTTAGAACAGATTAACAATTTAATGATTTGTTTATGCATGTTAGGTGGTTAGAGTAGCGTAATTAGAGACTAGATAAGCTGTAGTATTAATCTAGATAGGTTCGGAAATTTTCCAAGCCCGTTTCGATATTTAATTAGGCTTTTCCGTCCTAAGTTACATTTATTGGTATTTATTAATTAATTTTAGTAATTATTTAATTAATTATTATTTTTCAAAAATTTGATTAGGATAGCCGGTAACCGGAATTTTATGTTGATCGCAATGGTATGATTGGTTTATTTAATTGAGTGCTGGATTGTGCAAATTGGGTGTTAATTGTAAATTTGGGTATGAATCCCAAAATTTATTAATTTCAGTATTTAATTAGAAAATTACCGGGCGTCGGTTTACAGTGCCAAAAATGTTTTATTCAACTATATATTTAGTGGGATTTTATGAAATAAAGATATTATACTTTTGGCTGAGGCCTATCGTGTACCCACACACGATTATTTTCGTCGAGTATATTTTAACATGATGAAATTAGGCCAAGTTCGTTATTTAATTGAAGGATTGGTGTGCAAGGCACAAAGCTCTTGGCCGGGGTGAGTTTATTGTAGTTCAGCTTGTGTGAGCATTGGGTGTTCAGCTCGTGAGAGCAATATACTATATCAGCACGCTTGATATGTCAGCTTGTTAGAGCAGTATACTTTATCAGCTTGTGTGAGCGATGATCGTTTATCAGCTTGTGAGAGTAAAGATCCATATATCAGCTTGTGGGAGCTACTATCTATCTATATGAGCTTGTGTGAGCTACTATCTATCCCTTACAGCTTGTGTGAGCATAGTCAATGCTAACGGTACCGGATAGTTAATATTAAATTGATAGATAGTATTGCTTGGATTGATCGATTGTTGAATTTGAGCAACCGTTGGTATTGAATGATTGATCGGTTGAGATTTATGAACGGTATTGACTTGCAGGAAGGAACTGAGTCAAAGGTAAGTCACCTATCTCTTGTGTGCATAGGTAGCCTTTGGGCGTATTTTCTTCCTAGTCGAAGCTTAGGGGGTGAACTTGCTGAGACATGGGCTTAACTTTTCAGGTCCCTAGATGGCGAATCCCCTTGAGCGTCATGGTTGTCCCATGAGGGTTACCGAGTGGGTTTCTAGTTTCCCCAATCCCAGAAGTTGTTGGATCTATGAGCTTGTGGTAACCACTGTCTGGATCGAAGAGGTTCCACATTAGGAGATACCTAATCAATTCAGAGCGTGGTTCTGTTACACTCCCAACGGTGTCAGGCTTGGTCCCCTTAGGACTTTTGATATTCCCGCTGTGGTAATTGATGCTACTCTGGATGAGGATCCAGCTGACCCTCCTAATGGTGTAGTGGAGAACCTGCCGTCCCACCCAGCTCCTGTGGACACTAGAGAATCGGCGAACGAGTCGGACTAGCTGGTCATAGGATAGCTTGTTTTGAGAATTGACCTTTTTGTAGACCTTGTAAATATCGGCTAGTAATATATATGACTTAGTCTGATATATATATAAAGGTGTGATTTGGTTTTCGAAAATTGTGGCCATACTTTTTTATCCCATCTTTGTGTTGTCTGGGGATTTATTTATTCGCTTCCACATGTGCATTGAAAATCGAATGCGTCGACGACGCATCCTGGGTCATCGCTATTTAATCAACCAATGAGGGATGGGACGCACTCGGAGGATTGAGGCGTGACATCCCCATTTAGTGGTATCAGAGTAAGGTTCATAGTTGGAGTGATAAGGTGCAATAAGTTTATGGGATAGTTAGTAGGATTGGCATTTATTTCATACTGGTGCATGTCTGTGATAACTGTTTGGTAAATTGGTTGTTTGAGATCACTCAGCTTCTAATTCTGTGTGGAATTGGAAAGCGGACTTCTTTAAAGAATCTGCAGAATGAGCGATCAGGAGCAGAGGACTCCTAGAAGGCGTACCATCGGACATATGATCAAATTTGAACCCACGTTCTAACCCTTATTTGAATAGACCTTTGATATTTTTGTTCCATTTTTTCTATTAGGATTTTGCACTTGGCCTCTTAATAAAATTTGTTTATCAACATATTGGTTGTGTTGTGTGAAAATTTAGTGATTTTTAAACTTGTTTTGATAAGACAAATCCTTGTGATATTGGCTGAGTGTCTTGCTGATTTGACAAATTTCTGACATACTGTTGCTCGTAGTTTGATTTTTGTAATCATGTGTAGCTTATTTGGGAAAGCTTCATTCACAAAAGTTGTTCATTATCATGTCGTACATACTAGGAAATTTTTTCATAGCTAGATTGTCAATAGGTATTACTAAATTTTGTTATCTTTACATGCTTGTTTTGAAATTTCTTAATATAAATATCATTGTGATTGTTTAGTTATACCTTTTAGGTTAGTTTGTGCGTGAAATTAGGCCATGCGATCTTCATGGAAGTTGTTCTAAATGCTTTGATCTTTGTTGTTAAACTATTAGCCTATTCAAATTGCATCTTTCAAAAAATACTTTGTTATATGTGATGTTTCTCAAAAACAATTTTTAAGAAATTCTTCTCCAAAACTCGATTTGGCTTAAGGAAAAATTGTTGTTTGGACCATATTCAAAATATTTGTGACACTTGTGAGTGCATTTATGTGAGCCCCAGGCTAGTCTTGGCAATTGAGTGTGCTCCATAGCCTAGATATTCCGTATTCCTAAATATTTTCAAACCTTTTTAAAATCCCGATTTGACATCATGAAAGTCACAGTTTGAATTGTATTTAGAATGCCTACGAAAATTGTGAATGCATTTATGCGAGTCCTGGGCTAGCCTTGACAATTGAATGCCTTTCATAACTAAGACAACATTTTATGTCAAAACTTTTCATGGATGATTTCGAAAGATATTTTCGAAATATCACATGTACCCTTCATATACATAATCACGTCATTCATTAGAAACGTATGTGTTTGTCATTAGCATATGACTTTGGTAATAAGCGATCTATCGACAGCTCACTCATTTATTTGATTGGTTGAGAAACAAAGTCCAAAAGACCTGCACACGTGTGTAATTCCTGCAATGCATGTCACTTTTAGATAAATGATAGGGTCAATGCATGATATCGAGGAAAAATCCTAGGATTACATAGATCACTTAGTTAAGAGACTTATAAGCGTTATTGGTCGTACGAGAACACAATTTGTCAATAATTACTATAAGTCACAAAAATGGATTGGGTAGGTGTCTTGGTGGGACCCTCGCATGAAGGACAAAGGCCAACTCCAAGGCCCCAAAATTTGACTTTTGCATTGAACTTTCTTTAAATAATTGATCTTGAGATGATGTCATATTTTTTATTATTTGATGTGTATATTTGTTTCTTTCCATTGTATGCACCTAGTTATAGGTTTCTAGATTAGGTTAAGATTAGGACCCCAAAAATGAAGAAAGCACGAAGACGATGGAAGTTGATGTTCATTTCGACCATTATCACGTACAATTCGTTCTCCCAACATATGTCTCGGGTTCCATTTGTTGTATAAAGCCCGACAAGTTGCAGGTTTTCTCTCTTCCTCCTATCTTTTTCAACAGTATTTCTCTTTTATATTTTCTAGAATTGCATGGTAGATTTACTACTTTCCTTGATTGTTTACTTACTGTTTCATAATTTATTCCATTGATTACTTTCTTTTCTTGTTTTTTAGAAACAGAGTAGTATGAAAATGATCAACCACGCATGATCGCTTAGTTTAGGACTAACAGTCCCGAAAATGTAAAAAGAAATGCATGGACACTTTAGGTAAACACAACATATTGTTTAGGTACTAAAAGGGCGCTAATAGAAATAGTAGCATAACCCAAGTCGCAGACCTAGGTATTTAGTTGAGTAGGAATCGAGAGAACACTTCCAACCCTCAATTGGATTTTCTAGCCAACCCTCGAAACAAGGCCGGTGGCGACTCTTGTTTTATTTCTAGGTTGTTTTAAAACAACTAGATTATATATATATATATATATATATATATATATATATAACAATAATAATAATAATAATAAAAGCGGTCGCGAGGTGTACGAGTTTCGATGAAACTCACAATGGTTTAGCATACTCGATGTGGGAGTACCCCAAAGGATGAAGTGATGCCATCCTTATGGGCGAAGCGTACTATCGAGGGGACTATCATGGTAAAGGTACCCTTAGATCCAATATTCACACCCAACCTCTTCTCCCGAGGTGTGTCGCTCGTGTGGGTATGGATCACAACACTCTGTTGTCACGTGGGGTATGATCTTGGGAGAGCTTACGATCTCGTGGAAGGAACTCACAAGAGGCTTGATTCAAAAGGCGAGATGATGACGTCTTTTGAAACGGGAGCCGTGAGGGAACTTTCGTGATCAAGTACCCCTAAGCCCAACTTTTCTCCTTCCTTTCCTCATGAGAGGGATCGATGGGCGGCGAGATCAGGTCCCGATAATGCAAATTCTCTTACCAAGCCATAGAGGTAATATTGGACCTATTCCATGGATGACATCAACTTGCATCTACATTCATGGACGACTTGGATGATGTTGGCTCAATGCAAATTGAAGCATTTTCGACTAACCATTTGAAGAATAAAGTTTCAAGTATGAAAATTGAATGAAAGTGTTATCAAGCGTTTATTGTGATGTTGTTTTGTTGTCTATCCTACTTTATAATGAAATGTAAAGCACTTAAAAATAAGAAAAAGTTTCTCCGACTATCATAATTGAAAATGAGTGGACAAATGTAATTTGTTTGGATCAAATGTAGGCTTTTTTTTTTATGTTTGTATTGTACACAAGATCATTGTGGCTTTGTTGATGTGTGCAGTCATATGTATTGTGGCTTACTTCTTGTGCTTTTAGGGAGATCAAGAAAAGGGAATTAGTGAATGAGATACTGCTTGTACTATGTCTTTGCTTGTTATTGAATATGAACTAGCAAAAATATGTATTGGGTTAATGTGTTATGGTGGCTTTAAACCGAATGTAAACCAACAAACATTCAATTGAATGACTTGCTTCTTTGGTTTGCTGCAAAGCAGCATATACAGAGGATTGACACGAGTGATTATTCGAGTGTCATAAGTTGTATTTATTGATCATTTAAGTAGCAGTCATGATAAAAAAAATGATCACTTAAGTATCAAGTTATTATTAAAAGTGATCATTTAAGTGCCACTCATGATTAAAAATAAACATTTAAGTGCCAAGTTTTTTAAAATGTGATTAGTTAAGTGTCAATTTATATAAACTTCTCCTAAAAATTACACCATCACCAACCACCACCATCATCTACCAACCATCATCATGACCACCGGGCACCACCATCAGCCACCACTATGCTGGTGGTGTGTTATTGCAGAAGGTGTTACTGCAAGCCTTGCACTAGCTTGCACCAACACCACGTGGTACAAGATGTGCACACTGCACACTTGTACTAGGTGCTGCACGAGCCTCCCAACCACCATCAACAGCACCAACATAAGCCGTCTAACCACCAGCCACCACCTCAAGCCACCACTATGCTAGTGGTCTATTGCTACAGATGGTATTGGTGCAAGATGTGCACATTGCACACTTACACCAAGAGCTGCACAAGCCCCATAACCACCACTATAGACCCACTATTACTAGCCACCACCACAGCACGAACAACCAAAACCACCATCAGCCATGACCCTATAAAATCATTATTTTTGTAACAATTTTGTCATGGCTGTATAACGATTTCCTAACAGCTTTTTAACGGTTTTATAAAGTTAGATTTATTTTTTCATAAACTTTTCATTATTCTATAATGGCTATATAATAGTCATATTCTTCTTTAAGTACCGATTGATTTATAGCGGTTTCTGTGGCACCCCCGAAACGGCCCCCGATCCACTGGGGTCGCCACAGATCACACTCGCCTTTGCTTTCCCTTGACCTGGAGGTCTATTACTCTGATACCATAATATTCTCAAGAAGTCCATGAGTCCTGGGGGGTTTATAATTCTTACATCGGTCCCTGCGCAGAGAATATAGCGAAAGCAGATTCAACATCTCCCTATCCCATATTCAGAAACGATGCACACTTACTATACAGTTTTATAGGTAAAAGCCAGACACTTTTATTTACATAGAGCCTGATGGACAACATTCAGTCGGTACACCAAAAATGCCGTAGTTTTCTATACCCGGCTACATATCAAAAGATACCCGACTCTTTTTTTTTTTTCCAACAGCCATACACATAGGTCCATCAGTCCGTGTCAATGGTCCAAAAATGCTTCATCTGCTGACCATCACTCTCGGTCACACCCAGTCCGGTCCATCAGCTGGCAGCGGCGGCAATGGCCCCAGCGTACTCCCATCACGGCGGACGAACACCGTCAAAAACTCCTGAATCACTAGGCCAGCAAGAGAACCAATGTCAAACATGATCAATATCTTCACTCAAACAAAAACCAACCCTCGTATCTCAGGATGGTGGTGCTCCGAACACTCACACTCAAGGTTGACCGGTATACCATAGAATGTGCCGGGGGTGACTAGTAGCAGAGGCATATCTTCTAGTCTGAAATGTTAGTCCCCAAAAGGGTGAGTACAACCACTCAGCAGCAAAAGATCCACTAAACTATACTATGCAAGCCATCACGATCCAATTTTATGTAAGATAGACAAGACAAGTCATCAGGGAATGAGTATGCATCTAAACCATATAACTCTTCAATGCAATGACCAGTGCAATTCCAACATATAAGATGCATCATGCTCAGTCACACAAGTCTCGATCATAGGGCCAAACTGTTATGACACGTCCCATTCCATGTCATACAATTTAGTCCATAACCAAACCACACTCACACTTAGTATAATCATCAGTTTTAACATTCAAAAGGTTTTATCCCCCTAGAGGACCAATGTTTGCGTCCTTCTGGGATTTCGCACCCAACCTGGCGTCGCGAAAGCCTCCGGCATCTGGCCACTAGGCCACCGAGCATCCAAAGCGTGTTGCGTTACACCTCCAGGCATCTCTCACCCCACTTGGCGTCATGAGGAATCACTGGAGCGCGCCATGAAAATGGTTACCCCTACCCTCCGGATTTATGTACCCATATACTACCGGGCATCCCGATGCTCCCGGGGAAAACATCTGGGGCACTACGGACCCCAGGCATCCACAAGGCATCGACTCATTCGATCCTTTGGGCCTCCCGACTCCCGGGGCATCGTTGACCCGAGGATCCAATGGTAACAATTAACATCTTAATTTCCAAAAACACTTTTCAATGCAATGACAAGATGTCCCATGAGTCTTCATCAAATCTCGATATTGAATGATATGCTGAATGCCAATATCATCATGTCAAATAACAACTCAAGATGCATTCACCCTTGGGGCAAATTGAGCAAATTCGGGATAAACAGCTCAAACATCACAATGCACAGTTTTAGTAACAATTTCGGAATAACCCCTAAATGAACTCAGAAAATTCTAAACTTTTGATATGTTATAAATAAGGCCTAAAGGTAAAAGTTTCACGAAGAACACTAAGCCAAAATAGTTATGTATGAATTGCAATAGATCGCATAACTCAGCCCAGAATTTATTCCAAAGTCTGCACTTCCACAGTAAAGTACCACACATTGAAATAGACTTATACCACTATATATGAATTTCGAAAAATCTAACTAAAATATATGTTATAGTTTAAACAATCCCTTACAACTTTCATGAAGAAAACGAGACCAAAATCATACTAGAGGTTTCCACAGAAAATCGATAAGATCATTAGGCTACACATGAGCAACTCCAGACCCCAGGAATTCAATAGAATCTGATGCCTATTCCTTCACAAATTTTTTACTTTCAAAAATCCATCCAAAACTATATTTCATAATGTCATTCAAAGGAATTAAAAGCACCTATAAAACCAGAGCGTTTTCTCAATTTCTCGATCCGTTTCTACTCTACTCATCCAAAATCCAGCATCCCACATCCACAACCCAAACATCTCCAAGTCTATTGCGCTACACTAGACAACAACAACACAACATGGTATAGATTAATGGATTTTCACTTGCCTCAAATTCTTTAGCTCAATTGCAAACAAAAACAGAGGGCTCGGCTCAACGGCCGCGAAGGCTAGCGACATCGACGGCGGCAACTCGAGCACGGCAGAAGGCAGTCTCTTCTTCCTCTCGCCGTTCACCCGCTTCGCTGCTCACTCATGAACTCTCTCGCTCAATCTCTCTCTCTATCACTCGCTCACCCGCTCACTCTCGGTTTCTCTGTTTGCTCAAGTTTCATTCGGTTCCTTCTCTCTCTTCCTCACCTGTACGAGCGTTTGTTTCCTTTGGTTTGTTGACTCATTAGTCATTTGCATGAGAGTTTTCGGTGGCAACAGAAACCGAAGACAGCTGGTGGAGGGCGTGTCCCCCCTTCACGCACGATCGGACTTCAGCAGTGGCTGTGTGGGTGGGCGACGTGGTTGCGGTTGGGTGTCCCTTGGTCAACAAATCTCCTTTGGTTGACCATCCCAACACGTACACATGGCCGAGGAATGAGGGTCTTCGAGCAGCATGGACCGAATGCTAATTAAAATTCTTTTCCTCACTCGTTGATTCGCACAATGAAGAGATGTGCATGGTCCTCATGCAGGGTCTAATTTCTCCCAAAATTTGACTCTTAATTTCAGCATGTGCGTGGGTTGAATTACAGCTTACTTACATGGCCGCATGGTGTTGCAACAATGTACATGGGAGGTTCGGTCCAAGAGATAAAAATAACGTGGCCATTGATGAGATTGTTCATATGGCCATTCAAAGAAAATTTCCCTTTTTCTCCGAAAGTAAATATTTCGGGATGTCGAGTGACACTGAAACTAGGCCAAATGTGGTACCAGCAATACTTCCGTCGATTACTCACAGTCATTGCATATTTGAGGGTCGTCGAAATTTCTGGATGCCATAGTTTCCCAATGGCTCTCTCTTTCTTTTACATTTATATAGTTATTTTGAACATAATTGGAAAGTGTGATATCAATATACCAAAACCAAAATATCCTTATTTCTCTTTTTCTATCTCGTTACATATTTTTCTTTTCATTGCTGAGATAAGCACATAATGTTGTTATGGTTTCTTATGTTATTTAGTATGAAATAAAGAAGAATGTTTGTTGTATCTTGGGAAGATAGCCGCTAGAGTCTTGCGGACTGAGTTTCATACTCCGAGAGGGGGAATTATACTTATGGACAATGCATACACGCTTCAGTTTTTTATCTTCTAATCCTTTTTGGTGTGTTTCCAATGATTATTATTATTTTCATGTAATCTGATATTTTTCCAACACTTCAATGAGGTAGCGTGTTCATCTTGAAGCATCCTCGCTTCTTTATCTACACTTTCTCCTTGATGTTTATGCGCGATTTGCATGTGTGATTAAAAGGATATTCAAATCGAAGCAGCTCATAATAATGAAACTAGAGGAGTCGATGATAGCTTTCTTCTCCTGAATTCTCAGTTCTCGCCCTTGGTTAATCCGTATCTCCGAAGTAACGAGATGACGCCCCTTGTTCGTTCAAGTTTATCATCGCTCGAGCAAAATTATATATTATAAGTGATGGGAAAATTCATAAAACTTGACATGTGATGATTGATTTAAATGGTTAGAAACGTTATGTTTTGAGAGTACCTAAAATTTTCTTGATATGATCTTGATACATCGTTTACATGCGACTGCACATGCGCTACCTAGCACCCATGGATTCTTCAATCAAGTTGGTCACATGAGTGCTTGCGATAATAGGTTGGAACTAGGTCTACACTAACTATTTGGGCACACATAGAAACATTCTCCACGGATAATTAATCGCATGCATGTTGCAATTGTCAAATGTTATCGATATTATCGGGTTAATGAAGTTAGAAGTTGTTATAATTAAAGCGATTTGCTGGTCTGTATCTTTGTCTTCCCATGAGCATAAACGTTTTCTTCGTGTGTGTAAAAGTGTGTATTGTGGTGAAGAGTTTTCTTCAGTCTTTCACCTGATGTGGTAATGGCGGGCTTACTGCATAATACAAGGCTTGGAACCAGTATTTTGTCTTGGTAACAGACTAAATCTAAAGGAAGAGCCTAATGACAACGATGGCGATGAATTGCGACTGCCATCTCCAAGGGACACCGTTTCCACGCCTTCGAGCTCTCTCTTGCCAGCGGACACTTTGTACACATGCTATTGGACTTCTCTTCTTCAATACCCTTACCAGTAATTTTGTTTCATTCATTTTCGTCCACGATCTAATCATGTGATTAACTTAGGTAGGGAAATTAAATTAAGCATTATCATTAATCTAGGTGCCAATTTCTTCCTCTCGCCAGATCCTTTCTGTTCAAGTTTATACATACTGTAGTCTCCAGCTTTTGTTGCTGCCCTTGGCTAGGATTCACAAGGAATACACTTATATATACATCAAGCCTGTTAAAAATCTTGGGCATCTAATATTTTCCACGGATGTCAATGTCGATTCCAAATGTGGGGAATACAAAAAAAAAGCCGTAAACTTATTTTGCCGGTACCAAGTTAGCCCTAAACCTTTTATATTTGTGCTAATTGAGTCCATCCGATCGATTTTGGCTAGACATCATTGACATAAATTTTGGGGCCATCTTATGTGGCACAACTTGCACTACCATGAACAATTTTTTTTATTATTATTATGGCCGACTAGGGCTTGTGGGCCACTGTTGGTCATAGGCAAAGGGCTGCCAAGCCCTTGCTTGTGGCCGGTGATGGTCTGGTGAGGGCCACGACCCTTGCCAGTAGCCAGTGAGGGCTCGTAGGCCCTCGACAACTCTTGCGCGGCCATAATGAAAGAAAAAGAATAAGAAAAAACAGAAAAAAAATACTAAAATAATTGTAAATATCAATGTCGGTCATGTCATATAGGACGATCGATATTCATGTCAGTGATTTTTTATCAAAGTTGGTTGGATGGACTCAACTGATATAAATGCAAAAGTTTGAGACTAAATTAGTTCAATTAAAATATTTAAGAGTGAATTGATACCAATATAATATGTTTAGGATTGGTTAAGTATTTATCCTCAAAATGATATCTAGCACTTCATGGATTCAAATGATCGTTAAAAGTTAAATATATGTGAAACCACAAAGATACAATTTCTCCCTCCTATCTGCATTAAATCTCTTTAAGATGTAGTGCGTGGCGTCTCATCTGAAAGTTCAAAATTATTCCTAATGGGACATAGATTGTATTTTATAAATTGGGGGAATAAGGGTGCGCATGACAACGTTTCTTGGCTGGGAAAGAGTTTTTTTTCAGAAATAGTTCTTTTCTATTTCTATTCCGGGGAACAATTTCTGAGTAAAAGAACGCGTTTGGTAACTACACAAAATTTCTACTCTTGGAATAGAAAAAGAATAGAAATGCGTTTGGTAACGCAACAGTTTCTTTTTTGTATTTATTCGTTTTTTATTCTTGCTCACGGTGGCGGCCTGCGGCAGATGCGGGCGGCGTCCGACGGCCGATGTCCGGCGTCCGGTGGCCGGCGGCAGCCGCAGCGGCCGGCGGTCGGCGGTGGCTCCGGGCGGTTGGAGGTGGCCGCAGCAAGAGAGAGGAATAAAAGAAAAATAAAAAAGAAAATTAACTTATTTCTAGAAATTGTTCTCGGGAACAGAAGCAATTTTTTTTTTGTTTTTCGTTTCCGCTCCAAATCTATTCCCAGGCTAACTTTCCATTCCGGGGAATAGAAAAACAACTTGGCGTTACCAAACAGGTTTCTGTTTTTTTTTTTTTTTTTGTTCCGGGGAACAAAAGAACAGAAAATTGGGAGAAACGAAACGTTACCATGCACACCTAAGAGTCCAAGGAATCAAATTCAAAAATCCTGCCTCTAGTGTTACCATGTAAAGTTTAGCTCAAGCCGTGTTTACTCTAAAAGCCTAAGCTTGTTTGAGAATGATACAGATGTCGATCATTTTGCAATGAAAATCTAAAGCTCTGTCCATGTCACGTGTACATAAATGAAAGAGATGTTATATAGCAACGATTCACTATAAAGATCCCGATTATTATAATTATTTTTTGGGACCAGATGAAATAACTTATTTAATAACTCGTGCTATTTCTATAATATAGATTAACATACATTTTCGTATATAATCGATTTCACTCATACGTTTAGATTAGAAATAGATGGATCTAACATTTTGAGATATAATCAATCTTTACTTCTAGCTAGAGCCATGCTATAATGACTAGGTCGGACGAGGGCGGGGAGTGGTCACTAAGGTCAAAGATGGCCTAGACAACGAACTACTTCTGACATGTTTCTAGGATGGTGAAGGGGGTAGGAACGAAAAAAATTGTGCACCGAATGAGGGAGAGCGATTTTGAAATACATACATACATACATACATACATATGAAAATCGGAATTTACTTATGAATGCACCTTTTGGCATGTTTAGTTTTGGAACTCCAGAGTTAAGTATGCTCAGGTGAGAACACTCATAAGATGGATGACCTCTTAGAGTAGGTGATGGTTCGGGGACTGTTGGAATTCAAGTCGGCGGAAGACGACTTACCTTTATCCGATGCGCAAACAACAATTAACCCCGGAACGAATGTTGAATTGCGGATGAATCACAAACAATAATACTTCATGTTGGTCCGAATGTAATCACAAGGAAAACATCTTATTTCCACGGCGTAAATGCAAATTGTTCTTGTAAAAGTGAAAATGAATGCCTTCCTTCTTCTTTGATGGAAATGAGACAAAACCAAGGAGAGGAATTTTCTGATCGTATGTTTTGCCAACCTATGCCAACGGGTGTCTACAAAAGACTTATATACGACACCCTTCATACCCTTTCAAAAGGGTGTCTTTCCATCGTAACATATCAAGTCCAAATGGTGCGGTCCAATCACACCCCATCATGGACGTATTAGCTAAAGTACAACATCTCCCACTCGAACATGATGGGCTTGATATCGTTCTATCAAGAATATAAGGGATTCAATTTTTATCAACTTTACAAAACAATTCATACTGGCAAATAAGCCGTGTGACCAGTGAGTACACCTGCACTTGGGAGCTCAAATTATGCACCTGTTAAAATGACATAATCGCTACAACCTCGAAAAGAAATAAACAATCGATGTCTCACAGTGCCCCAGACATATTTTGTTACATCAATCCAAGTATACCTATCTCTTAAAGGCTATAATTGACTATCATTCAAAAAACACCATGTATTTACAATTATATCCGCAACCACAGAGGGCGATATAATTGGTTGACCAGTAAATACATGTGATAGATGTAAAACAACAATAGTCTTCCTTCGCACTCATGTCTCTCTCCATTTCAGAACAACTGCTTTCCTAGATATGTCCCATAGGACATATCTATTCATGACCGCCCATAACATGCTAAAGTAGCAACATTGATCTTTCACTTCGAGAACATAGTCAAAAGTAACATAGGGCACAAAATGAGGTAAATTATAAATTACCTCAAGGGCTCACACGATGAGTAAATAGGGATAATTTTACTCACCTTCCCTTATCGGTCGAACAATGCACATGTAGTATGAATTACATGTTATAGTGGATTTCTCTTTCTATAAGAGTGTATTTCATTTACTAAATATATCCACTATACTGATCTTAGCCTAAACATAGTCACGTGCTCCTCACGTACTCATGTTTAGCTCGAGTGCTATATCAGCTCGCTTTCTATAGCGCCCAATTAAGTACTCGAATCCGGCATCTTTCAAGCATACATGATTGTGGGACTATCATGTTCGGTCTTATTATTAACAAATCATAGACCTCATCTTGACTCTAATCAAGGCGACATATTATTTTATGTACTAAATTTGCTCTTCAGCATTTACTTGTACATAATGTCTCATCTCAACATGCTAACTATAGCACTTGAGGTGATTGCTCGTGTGAGTGAGCCAATCATTGCCTGCTGATATACTTTTCAATAATATATGTGTGTATGTGCTAGTCTTATAGTGGATTTGTGCTTATTGATAAAACATCAAATCACTAATGAACAAACAAGTACAATACATATGTCCACAAATACATAAACAAATGATCCTCTACAATAACACATATCACATTATATGCAATCCTAATGACATTCTGTGGGTCAAGAATATGTCTCTAGGAATAGCCTTCGTAAATGGATCAGCAACCATTCTATTGGTTGAAATGCATTGTATGATCACTTCTTTCTGCGTTATAATATCTCTGATGAAGTTATTCTTTTATGTCAATGTGTTTCGTCCTTCCATGATACTTGAGATCTTTCACATAGGCAATGGCTACTTGACTATCGCAATAAACTGTCACCGGTCTTGGAATCTCAGTGACAGTGGCTAAATTTTCCAAGAAACGTTTTAGCCATACTGTTTCTTGCACCTCGATTTAGCAAGAACGCATATCCAAAAGTCAATAGTCCATAGTGCCCTTCAAGTATCTCAAGATCCTCATCACTGCTTTCCAGTGTGCTTGACCGAGATTTGATTGATATCAGCTCATCAATCCCATGGCATAACATATGTTGGGTCGAGTACACATCATAGCATACATCAAACTTCCAACCGCACTAGCGTAAGGAACAGTTTCCATTACTTTAATTTCTTCCGAAGTCTTAGGACACATCTCAATATTTAGGCCTTCGCCTTTCATAACAGTGGTATCAATGGGATTTCAGTGCTGCATATTGAAACGCTCAAGACTCTTCATAATATAAGACTCTTATGATAAAGTAAGGAGTTTCCTTGATCGATCTCTTTCGATCTTAACTCCTAATATATAAGCAGCTTCTCCCATGTCCTTCATTTCAAAATTGGAGGACAACCATTCTTTTATGGTGATAACCAAAACCTTGTCATTTCCAGCCAACGAGAATATCGTCCACATAAAGTGATAAAATCACAAATTTATCTTCGGACCGCTTGACATATACACAGTGATCTTCTTCGATCATCGTGAAACCAAAAGTTGTTATGGCTCGATGAAAACGAAGATACCACTGTCTAGATGATTGCTTAAGGCCATATATTGAGCGACGAAGTTTGCAAACTTTATTCTCTTGACCTTTAACTATGAAACCTATTGGTTGTTTCATATAGATTTCCTCATCTAGTTCTCAATTGAGAAATGCCGTCTTTACATTCATTTGATGTAATTCAAGGTCCAAATGTGCAACGATGGCTAGAATAAGGTGTATTGAGGCAAACCTTACAACTGGTGAAAAGCTTTCCTCATAGTCTATACCCTCTTGTTGAGTATAACCTTTCGCCACTAGGCGAGCCTTATACTTTTATATGGATCCATCTACCCTTCGCTTAATCTTAAAGACCCATTTGTTTCCAATGACCTTGCGATTGAGTGGTAGATCAATCAAGTCCTAGACATGATTTGCCCTCATTGACTCCATCTCATCTTCCAAAGCATTTCTCCATTCTTCCTTATCAGAGGATGAGAGAGCCTCTTGAATAGTCTTAGGCTCAGCATCGTCTTTCTGAGCAATCATAAATGCTTCCCCTTCAATCTCAAAACGACAACGAGGAATGCTTTTACGATTGCTTTTACGCAACTAAATTTCTCTTGAATTCAATTCGTCAAGCGATGCTACACTCCCACTAGGTCTTGTGTGTTGAGATAAATCTTCATTTCCCTCTACAATATTAGTGGGTGTGTTATCAGGATCTTTCATCTCATATAATTGGAAGTTCTTATCAATCTCACCTCTACTAGGAAAATCGTTCTCCAAAAACGTGACATCTCGTGACTCCATTCCAGTCACACTTCCATCAGCTTGTTCACCTATGAACACGTACCCTTTTGAGTGTTTAGAATATCTTATAAAGATACATTTCTTCCTTCTTGGGCCCAATTTGCCATATTTATGGGAAGAATCATGAACATAAGCTGCACATCCCCATGGACGTAGACTACTTAAGTCTGATTTCCTACCAGTCCATAATTCATAAGGGGTGGAAGTGACCGATTTTGAGGGCACTCGGTTAAGTAGATAAGCGAAGATCAATAATGCATCTCCCCAATAGGAGATAGGTAAATTTGCTTGCGCCATCATAGACCTAACCATTTCCATTAGGGTTCTATTCCTTCTCTCAGCTACCCCATTTTGTTGTGGAGTACCAGGAATAGTCAATTGTCGTACAATTCCCTTTTCATCACAAAGAGCCTTGAATTGCTCCGACAGATACTCACATCCGCGATCGGTTCTCAATGCCTTTATTGTTTTGTTCAACTGATTCTCTACCGTCGTTATATATCGTCTAAAGTAGTCTAATGCTTCTGACTTATGGGAGATCAAAAAGACATAACCAAAACATGTGAAGTCATCTATGAAAGTGATGAAATATGAGGCTCCATGCCTCGCCCTCACATTCAAAGGACCACAAATGTCAGAATGTATGAGTTGCAATAGAAATTCGGCTCTAGTCCATTTACCAAATGGTTTTCTAGTTGCTTTTTCCGTTAGACAATGTTCACATACAAGTATATTAACATTAATAAGTGACCCTAAAAGGCCTTCTCTAGCTAATATTTGCATTCTTTGCAACTCAATTGTGACCTAATCTAGCATGCCAAGTATTTGCATCAATCTCAACATTACTAGAAGATGCAATTAAAGAAAAACAACCATCGACATTAATATTGTATTGATCATGGTCAATGTCTAACACCACAAAACCATTCGATACATAACCTGAACCATAATAAACTGTTCCATACAAAATGTCAACACAATCATCATGAAAATTCAATACATAATCTAAACTAAGAAGGACAACTACTGAGACCAAGTTTCGTCGAATATCCGGAGCATAGAGGACATCATGTAGGAATAGACTTCGACCACCATGTAAAATTAATTTACATGTGCCGATACCCTACACTTCAACTCTTGAGTTATTCCCAACATATATCCATCTTCTTCTAGGTTGTATCCGACGATACTCCACAAATGCTTCTCGATCTCTAGCTACATGGTCTGTTGCACCTGAGTCTACAGTCCATAAAGGATGAGATTCAACAAGCATTACAGTGCTAGAAACAAAAACATTACTTAAAGCATTGGAGTAATAGGGTACTTCTTTCAGCTCAGTACATTCACGAGCAAAGTGACCCATCTTGCCACAATTGTAGCACTTCATCTTGGCCTTGTCCTTCTTCCCACCACGCTTCTTGCGTTGGAAGGTCTTAGCCCTCTTAGGTGCCCGATCGCCTCTTCTTCCCTTTGTTGTTGAATTGAGAATTCCTTTTGCGCTTAAAGCCCGAAACTTTGCGCGAACTCGATTCAGCAACATAAGCATGGGTAGAGGATCTCGTAGCCTTTAGGCGCTCATCCTCTAATTCCAAATGAGCGCTATATCATCAAAAGTGACAATATTCTCATTATGCGTCATATTGATCTTCATATGCTCCCAATTATCAGGAAAAGACCTTATAACGGCCGAACTTGCTTTGTTCATCGGTAAGGAGTGACTCGCCGACTTCAAATCATGAATCATGTTTGACATCTCCCGAAGATGCTACATCATCATTACATTTGGGCGCTTTCAGTATATGTCAAACTTGATGGTGAGTCTCCTCAGCTTAGTGGCAGATGTACCCTCAAACTTGTCTTTCAAGGCAACCCACATAGCTTGAGCTTTATCTAACTTTCAAACTCACACATGAGATCATCTTGCATATAGTTCAGTAACGTGATGCGAGCAACGCTATTTTTTTTTTTTAAGCTTGATAAGCTTCTAGATCTCTCCTATGTTGAGCTAAAGTTCCATGCTCAGGTTTATCCATGGTGTGGTTGAGGGTTTCCAAAACCTCTTGCTCCTCAAGGATGTACTGAACCTTTCGGTGTCAAATATTATAATTGTCACCGTTCAGCTTCTCACCCTTATTGAGGTCAGCCACAATGGTCTTAAATGCCGAAGCCATAATCAATCACTATAACACATTGACATAATAAATGCAGAATCAATACTAGCACATTTTTCAAAGTAACACACATATTTAATTTACAGCAAAGACAAACTAAATTAATGATAATTCAACAAAAGACACAGAAACAAAAGTTCACTATGTTCCCAATCAGCTCCTATGTACGATTGTTCTATTATCATTAATTAGTTTAATTTCCACAAATTTTAAGTTCTAAGTGAGAACTCCTTCGAATTCTACCAACCTACGAACTCCCACTAGGAAAAATAACTACATGATCTCATGTAATTACTACATTTTTCCATTAACAAAAATATAGCATAATGTAAACCAACGTACTAAAAACAATTATGCTATAACTGCAATCAAAATCCGCAATTCAACATATAATGGAAAAACAAGGATTTCCTACCATTGTTCGAATTTTCTTTGAACTAGAAAATTGCAAATATATTAAACTATATACATGCCACCATCAAACTAAGCTCTACACAGCATATGTGACATCATTTTCACATAGGTTAGCTACTGTATTTCCTAAAACATAAGAAAATACTAGCTACAAATGAATAAATGGTGCATTAATACCTTAAAGATATGCGTACTTAGAGTTCCATACACAATTTCATACATTTATAAAATTCAAAAATAAAAAATAACTATACCACAGTGTAGGGGACATCCATATGAACCAAATGCCACTGACCACGCTCCAATCGGAGCTTCCAAGCGCCGCCGAGTGTGCGGCGCATGTGGCACATGCGCCAGCAGCCCATATGGCTCCTGGCCGGTCCGACCGGTGACCGGTCCGACCCGTTGACCGATCCGACCCGTTGACCGGTCAACAATCGGATCGGGTTGGGTCGGGTCAACGGTCGGGTCGGGTTGCACCGGCCGGCCAACTGCCGCCGACGGTGACGTCATCGATGACTTCTGGCTACGTGTGTGGGCGCGTCCGGTGTCCTTCGGCGGTGCTCGACCCATCGCCAGACTCGTCTCGACGAGTACTTTCACCCTGTATATTTAAAAAATGATTTTAGTCGAAAAAAAATTTCGAAAAATGGCCAAAACCGTACGGGTGTTCCCGACCCCGAACCCGTTCTTCGCTTCGGTTCGTTTTCGACAATTCATATAGCAATTCCGACCAATAGACATCCAAATAGTGTAGGTTTCATACTCTTGATCTCGATATCAAAAGGTAAACGAGAAAGTTCAAACAAGAAAGTTCGATGAAAAACAAGGCAGAAATCACAACTTGGCTCTGATACCAATGTTGGAATTCAAGTCGGCGGAAGACGACTTACCTTTATCCGATGCGCAAATAACAATTAACCCCACAACGAACATTGAATTGCGGATGAATCACGAACAATAATACTTCACGTTGGTTTGAATGTAATCACAAGGAAAACACCCGATTTCCACGACGTAAATGCAAACTGTTCTTGTAAAAGTGAAATGGAATGCCTTCCTTCTTCTTTGATGGAAATGAGACAAAACCGAGGAGAGGAATTTTCTGATCGTATGTTTTGCCAACCTATGCCAACAGGTGTCTAAATAAGACTTATATACGACACCTTTCATACCATTTCAAAAGGGTGTCTTTCCATCGTAGCATATCAAGTCCAAATGGTGCGGTCCAATCGCACCCATCATGGACGTACTAGCTAAAGTACAACAGGGACAAACCATGCAAAAGTTAGTGGCCCCATAACGACGCAATTCGATGAGGGTAAGGAGTGGTCATCAGGGTTAAAGAGAGCTTGGACAAGAAGCAGCTCCAAAATAAGCTTCTAGGATGGTGAATGAGATAGAAATTGATTAAACAGTGCACCGAGCAAGAGGAAAGCAATTTTGGAATATATATGTGTGTATATATATACCCACACATATATATCTCTTATGGAGGCACCTTTTGATGTAATGACAATACTTATTTTTGGAATTCTGAAGTTAAGTGTGCTTAGATGGGAGCACTCTTGGGATTTGATAACCTCCTAAAAAGGTGCTCGCTAGTATGTGAAAGGACAAAAGACTCGGTATGAGTAAGAGCAAAGCGAACAATACCTCAATAAGTTAATATAAGGATTTTGTACATGTCGTGCGGGATTAATAAGATAATATAGAGAGGGAGATATTGAAAGAAGGTAAACTGAGTATCCTCAAAAATGAAATTGAAATGAATTCCACTTGGATTATTTTTTGGGTTCGTTTGAATCATTTAATCCTAAACCACAATGAAATTTATCACAAAAAGTTTTGACACTATTAGATACTATATCGTAATCGTTGTACTTTACTTACATTAATTTTTAACTTGGATATGGATAGAAGTATGTCAATGAAATTCTACTTAATGTCGTCAAATTTTTTCGACTGCCATCGATGTAAAAATAAGATATGAAGATCGCTTTGAGTTGTCAAAAGGTAGATGCGCGATCATCGACCAGGATCCAATAGGACCATCTGATTGGCGCGCACTTCATTGTTCGGGTAAAATTGTAGCAACGAGAAATGTAAAACGAATAGAGGGAGTGGGAGAAGAGAGTGCTCTGCGCGTAAGGTCTTCGATATATGTATTATGGAGAAGTATTTATACAGCAAGAAGTCGTACATAAGCCACTGAATCCATGGAGATCATATAAATAATTCCATCGTGAGTTTCCAAGTCAACTTCAAATCAAGTAAAAACTCCATAATTTGGATTGCAACGACGTCGTTTAACCGCGTCGCCACCTCAAAAACCAATCTAAAACCCGCAGAAAACTCCGCCTGCACCGTCGTCGTTTCTCTCTCGCGAGAAGAGCTCAGCAGGATTCCTAGTGAGAGAGAGAGAGAGCTGCTGCTGCTGCTGCTGCATTTTCATGGTGGAGGGAGAGAGATGAGCTCTCGCGGCTTCGCACCTCTCGATTTCGCCCTCCTCCCGAGGCCGGCCTCCCTCTCCAGAGGAGCCTCCTCCGCTCGGTTATCCTTCTCCGCGTCTCGCCTCCGTCGCTCCAACCGCGTCGGTGGAGCCGCCGCCGCCGCTTCCCGGCCAATCCTCTTCGCCGGACGCCGAGGAGGGTTCGGTCGCGGCGTACGCAGTGCTTCCAATGCGGGTTCCGGTCCCGAGTCGGTCGCCACGTCGGCGGGCTCCGTTGAGGAAGACGCCGAGGCGGCCCAGCTATTCGAGGTTCGGCTCGTGTTGTCTTTGGAGTTTTTCGGTTAATTGAGTTTGTTGTTTATGTAATTTGGATCAGCGTCGTGGGTGTTTTGGAATTTTGGGTTGTGCTTTGCTCTGATAAATGAGGCTGTTGAACGCTCAAAAAAGTTGAATTTCGGATGATGCATTGGTGGAATGGAGTCAAGCGGAATGCTCTTGGCGTTGTTGCCCGTGTGAGCTTGGGGGCGGGTCTGCTTTTGTAGCCCTGCATTCTATGATAAAATTTGTTTTTTTTTTTTTTAAATGACCTGCATTTCTAGCTTCATCCATGAATTCTTGCCGTCTTGTCTAGATAAAGTAGAATCACCCTTGTGTTGTTCGGCTCATGCAAAATGTGACCGGTTCTTCAGATTCTGTGTAGTGTAGCTGCTCTAACTGTTTCTTATCAGTACAGCACACCTCTCGCGCCTCTCTCTCTCTCTCTCTCTCTCTCTCTCTCTCTCTCTTGCTGTCTCTTGATTCACATACAACTTAATATGGCTAGTGGGAAGCTTTAAGGGCACATTGTATTTAGTACATTATTTTCTTATTTGAGCCTTTTAAATAAGATTAATATGGTAGAGAAGGCGATGAAAGACTCGAGGGCATCGCTCATTAAGTTTATGGACAGTTCCCCCATTAGGAGGCACGTGAAGGGACGATCCTTCTGTTCTTTTTACTATTCAGATTTTGCTGCTAGGAAGCTGCTTTGGCTGCAGGGTTTTGAGGTTCTTGTGGTTCATTGATGCTTGTCTTCAACTTCATAATTTAGCTGGTACTGATGCTGAATCCCTTTTGCTTCCTTATTTTCTTAAACGCTCTAAATTTTTGAACTTTCAGAAACTGAAAGATGCCGAGAGACAACGGATAAGTAAGCTGGAAGAGCTTGAACGGAAGGCAAATGTCCAATTAGAGAGGCAGCTGGTCATGGCTTCGAGTTGGAGCAGGGCCTTGCTGACTATACGGGGAAAGTTAAAAGGAACAGAGTGGGATCCTGAGAATTCGCATAGGATTGATTACAGTGATTTTCTGGGTCTTCTTAACACCAATAATGTCCAGTTTGTTGAGTATTCGAATTATGGCCAGACAATGTCAGGTTAGTTAATTTCTTGGCTACTATTATTTAAAAATGGAAAATTTCCACTATTTTCTACCATCGATCCCTAAGATCATGCCATTTCAACTAGTTTCAAATGCCTTCTTGTTTAGATATTTTGGTACCCATTTTATGAGTATGAAATATTGCAATTTTTGCTACACTAGGTTTTAACAATGGAACGGATGGAACACATAGGATCATTTTCCCTTGCAATCCTGGTTTTCCATCTCATCTGAGCCTATCAAGTGCTATTGCAATAACTTGATATATTATATTGGTCCATAAATACCATTTTAAGGCCCGTACCCCCACATGGGAAAGAAAGTAAAATAGAAAAGTAGGAAAAGGATAAACAACAAATAACCAGAAGAAAGAGAGAAAGGAAAAAGATCAAACTTATGAAGACAGTTACTGTGTATGACATGAGAATAAAGTCTTTTCTCCTACTAGGTGTGGCTGCTTCAGTTATTTTGGATTCAAACTTTGTGCTTATCATCTAGAATGCCTGTGTCCTGGTATTGATGCTGTGCAAGTGGCAGAGAATATATCTTTCACTAGCTTACAATATTTCCCTTCTTGAATAGGCTAGAACACACGCCCCTATATCATGCTCCATGTGAATTCTGCCTCTTATCTGATAGACGAATTTTCAATTTTATGCAGTAATCTTACCGTACTATAAAGATGGACATAGACAACAAACCCAAGGGAATTCACAGAAAGAAATAGTTTTCCGGCGCCATGTGGTTGACCGTATGCCGATTGATTGCTGGAATGATGTTTGGCAAAAGTTGCATCAACAAATAGTGAATGTTGATGTAATTAATGAGAACACAGTCCATGCAGAAGTTTACTCTACTGTAGCGACTGCAGCGATATGGGGTATGCGGCTTGCCTTGTCGGTTGGCTTGTACCTTTGGATTGATAACATGATGAGGCCAATTTATGCAAAATTGATACCTTGTGATTTGGGAAAACCAAGCGAAAAAATACCACAGCCAATTAAGCGGCAAGCGCTTGGATCATTAGGAAAAAGTCGGTAAGTAAATAATAGCTTGCAAGTTCTGATAATTGAACTTGCTGACTTCCTGTTTGGTCCTCTATGCTACTCACTATCAGTTGTTTGGCTTGTTCTTGCTATTTAATTCCACGTGGAAACTTTTACCTCCCTTGTTGATTACACATTTTTCTTTCTTTTGCCAAGTCCATCATTTGGTTACTCAATTATAACCAAGTTTCACTGTTGGGTGCAGATCAATAATCTTGATCTTACTTTGATCTCAAATTCCTAACTAATTTGGAACCTAAATAATCTGATTACATCTTTGAGATGAAGTCTTCTATTACTCAGTCCTCTGCAAAATTATAGTGATTTACTGGTTATGCCAGTTTGATATCTATCTGAAATTTTTAACTGGCATGATGTTACTTTTTGTCAATAAGAAAGTTCAGGTACTTGATAAAGCAAAGTTTCATGCGTGAGAGGATATAGACATTCTTTCAGAAAGGGCTTTTGGGATCTTATGTCCAAAAAGCTTGAATCCTAATTGACGTGTCTTCAGGGGATGATTAGTTTATGAAGGGAGAAAATAATTAATTTTGGTTCTAGTTATTCAGTGAATCCCTATGTGAAGTCTGAGTAATGCACACACATCTACAAGGAGAGAATCCTTTCTTTAGCCTTTGTCAATTTCTTTAGATACGGATGCTTTATGTTGAAGAGCAATGCCTTAGGGGAATGGTCTCAGAAGATTGTGATCTCCATTGGCCGTTCAGTTTGAATTAGTTGATTACTTTCGTCTTAACCAAGTTAAATTCCAGCAAAAACACTTCCAGAGAAGAGTTATTGTCATTTAATTATTACAAGTTTTGTCTTTCCCTAACATGGAAGAGTTACATTCCTTGATGTACTTACCTAACTCTTGGTATTTCTCTCTTTTTTCTTTCTTTGACCTTGGAGCAACATCTTCTACTTGCAATTGTGAAGCAGAAAATGTTTTGAGCAATATACTTTTGCTGTCAATAACCTGTAGTTTGTGCTGATGACGGTTGACTAGAATCTAACCTTTTTACTGCTATTACCCAGGGCAAAATTTATTTCTGCAGAAGAAAAAACTGGTGTTACTTTTGATGATTTTGCTGGTCAGGAATACATCAAGCGGGAACTACAGGAGATTGTAAGAATCCTTAAAAATGAGGAGGAGTTTCAAAACAAAGGAATCTATTGTCCCAAAGGTGTGCTTCTCCATGGCCCCCCTGGAACTGGAAAAACATTGTTGGCTAAGGCCATTGCTGGTGAAGCAGGTTTACCTTTCTTTGCAGCTAATGGAACGGACTTTGTGGAGGTAAGGCATTAGTTCCTATCTGGAATGGTTAAGCTAGAGGATGGCTACTGACAGGTCTTTATATGGAACATCTTGCTTTCTTAGATACCCCCCCCCAAAAAAAAAAAAAAGGCTTCCATTGTGATGATCTGTCTCATTTAAGAAATCAGGCTTTCGAAGCATTTGAGAGTATTTGTGTGGGAAGGTTCTTATTGTGTTAAACCATGTACACAAACCATTGGGATGAACAATCCTGAAATGGTATGGTGCAATAGAAAGCTGTACTCACGTGTTAACGCATGTAATATTGAGTTACATATCACATTGTGGAATTGTTAGCAATTTGTTTTGATAACATGTGGCAAGTTGATTGGGCAAATGCGCCCACAATAATTATGGTGGAAGTCTTGTATTGGAAAAGCAGCGGTTCCTCTCTTAATTGGCCCAAATAACTCAATTTTTAGCGCTTGTGAGGGTGCATTGAGTATTTGTAATATTTGACTTCTGCACTGTAAGTTTCTATGGACTTCTTTCTGCGGTTCACCACCTGGGTTGTATGCTGACCACTCCTAGAAGGGAAAAACTCCACTGTGTTTTAGTGGTTGAGATCAGCGGTTGTGCACTCACACTCTATTTGACATGTCCATTCTAGAGTTGTGGGGTCTCTAATTTTGGCAACTCACTTCTTACTGTCCTTGGGGTTAGTGGGGTGTTTTGTGGACCCATGATTTACCCTTTTTTGTCTTTGCTCATCAAATATTTGCTTCCTTTATTTTTGTAAACTAAAGTTGATTGACTTGCAGACGGTATTCATTATCTTCACTTGGTAGTTGGTACAGCTGCTGGCAAAATCGCATTATCTTTGTCATTGTTTTGTTATTGGAATGGAATAAATGCTCGACTTTATATATTGTTCCTGAGGTATCATAAATAAATTCCTAACTTCTATTTCTTTTTCTCCAGATGTTTGTAGGCGTGGCCGCATCTCGAGTGAAGGACCTTTTTGCTAGTGCCAGATCATTTGCACCTTCCATTATTTTCATTGATGAGATAGATGCTATTGGTAGCAAAAGGGGCGGACCTGATATTGGAGGGGTGAGACAGCACATTAAGAATTCATGCTCCATCCTTGATAATAATCTGCCATTTCTGTAATGTGAGAAGCTGGCGTGTTCTTCTATGGTATCTTGGTCAAAAAGCTCCTTGCATTTAAAAGATTTCAAAGTATCATGTGAGGAATTGATTGATCCCAATCTGTCCAAGAAAACCAATGCATTTACTTACAACATATTCTTACTTTTGTCATCTGGTAGCATCTCTCAGAGTAGAAGTTTCTAGCTTTCTGTCAGTAGCTGTATGCACATTTGCATAATTTGGGTGTCTTGTGATATTCTAAGGCTTCTATCTTTGTTCAGATATGAAATTCAATGGGGTAATTCTGGATTGATGTCCAGAATTTGTTTGAATGAATGTGGGATCAAGGTACCTTGAACGTTGCATTTGCATATATTTGACATTATTTTTGTTAGGTTTACCCTTAAGATTAGGCTGCCTCTTTGGATCAAAATTTGGAATTGGTCTATGAATTTTATCATCAACACTATCAGGAGAATTTCAATCATTCAAAAGCATCTATCTAAACAAAGCTTTTGAAGTTGAATCTTTTTTGTTCACTGCAAAAAATGTGCTGATCCAGCTACATTGGAGGCTGTGAAAGAGCACTTAGAAGCCAATTCCTGTATTTTGCTAAACTGATGTGCTCACATGCTATCTGTGAATTCTCTGTGGGATTGTCGCCAACTAAGCTAAAAGTTTAAACTGTTAGATCAAGACTTGATTTAACATTTAAATGCCCCAACACTTCCTTCATGTGGACGCTAAAATTTAACCTAAGATCAGGAATTTGTGGGACCACTGTCAATTAATCTGAATGCTGAAGTTATTGATAAAAAACACGGTACAATATTGATGGAACAATTTCTTCATTCTTCATCATCCTTGGAGGCTTTCCATTGCCTGAAGCTGTTATTTAGTCTTAATAACGGTGTAAAGATCCGTTCTTTGAACTTTTCAGTTGCTTGTACTTTATTCTCCTCAGCTTCAATTTGAGATCTTACTAAAGCCTGGCATGTATGCGTTATTTATTTAGCTCTTATCATCTCTCTCTCTCTCTCTCTCACATCTCTAGCTGCTGCTTTTACAGGGTGGTGCAGAGAGGGAACAAGGTCTGCTTCAGATACTGACAGAACTGGATGGTTTTAAAGTCTCTACGTCTCAGGTTGCTTCCTATTTGTAGAGATAAATGTGTACTTGCATGAAGTAATTTTGATACCTCTCAAGAAAATGTGAACTACTGAAAAAAGAAAACTGAACCATAATATTATTAAACTGCTGATCATTTCAGGTTTTAGTCATAGGTGCTACAAATAGGCTGGATATTCTCGATCCAGCTCTCCTGAGAAAGGGTCGATTCGACAAGATTATACGAGTTGGTTTGCCATCTAAGGATGGTAGACTGGCCATATTAAAGGTATTTTAGTTGTATTTTGGCTCGCGAAATCTTGCATTCTGTGGTTTAGTGTTTCAAATAGTCTCTGCCAATTGCAGGTGCATGCTAGAAATAAGTTTTTTCGCTCAGAAAAAGAAAAGGAGGTGCTACTGGAAGAGATTGCTGAACTTGCAGAAGATTTTACTGGAGCGGAGCTGCAAAATATATTGTAAACATAATTTTACTGTCACAGTAAAGGATAAGTGCACACAGAGAGTCAAATATTTGTTTATTTCTATGACAGGAATGAAGCTGGAATTTTGACTGCCAGAAAAGACTTGGACTACATTGGGCGAGATGAACTTCTGGAGGCCTTGAAGAGGGTAAGTGGTGGCTCTCACCCTTCTGCGTCCCTTTGACACAACCCTTACATGACTTTGATGTTGTATGACTTTGCAGCAAAAAGGAACATTTGAAACTGGCCAAGAAGATAGTACTGAGATTCCAGAGGAATTAAAATTAAGGTTGGCCTATCGAGAGGCTGCTGTTGCTGTTATCTCATGCTACTTTCCCGATCCCCACCGGCCTTTTACTGAGGTGCAGGGAGTATCTTATCTGGCTCATGCTGTTTGGTGTTTTAAATTGTTCTTATGCTCACAAAAGTTTCTCATTTGCTTTTGACTTCTGCAGACAGATATTAATTCAATACGGAGCCAGCCAAATATGCGCTATAAGGATATCTCAGGCCAAGTCTATGCAAGGAAATCGGATTATGTGAACTCAATAATCAGAGCTTGTGCTCGTAAGTTACGAATGTATAAAGATGATTTCTTATTGCCATTTTTCTTGTCAATTAGGGAAGCAATACTCTCATTCTTCTCTTTGACAATAGTAGCTTTTTCTTTCTTCTATCTACTGTTCCTGTTGTTTTCCTGGGGGTGGGGCAGTTGCATTGGTGGTTGGATGGTGAGGCCCTGGCTATAAATAATTTTTAAAGCACTTGGACTTGCCTGCAATACTCCATTGTATATTTTCGATGTCTCTCATACTTTCAATGAGGAAGATGGGATATAAACCCCAAAGCAATTTAAATGCTGTTTTGTGTTTCCATCATGGATGTATTTTCAACCTTCTTGATTTACAAACCATCTTCCTTTACCTTGCTTGTGGCCTTAATGTGCATTTTTTTGGTTTCTTGACTCTATGCTGCAGCTAGGGTAATAGAAGAGGAAATGTTTGGGATCGATAACATGTGCTGGATATCGTCTAAGGCAACACTGGAAGCTTCCAGACTTGCAGAGTTTCTGATTCTCCAGACAGGGATGACTGCATTTGGAAAAGCATACTATAGAAATCAGGGCGATCTTGTGCCAAATGTATGTATGGTTGATCCAAGTATGACAATATTGTATTTTAATCGTTAAAGAGCTACTTTTTGAAACGGTTGTCCAAATATAGTGAAACAAATATAAGAACTTGATTAATTTCAACAGCTAGCAGCAAAACTGGAAGCTCTTAGAGATGAATACATGCGGTTTGCTGTGGAAAAATGCACCTCGGTGTTTCGGGAATACCAGTCAGCTGTAGAGACAATCACAGGTTAGAATTCTTATGTAACAAGTCATTTAATGTTGAGTCATCTAATGCAGAAGAGAAATGTTAGTGTATTTAATATTTGATTATTAAACAGGTTTTATGTGCCTTCTTAGCCATGCTTAATTCTCTTTCCCAGTTCCTTAATGTGGTTATGCTTCCCAGATATTTTATTGGAAAAAGAAGAGATCAAAGCCGAAGAAATTTGGGCTGTTTATAATGGTGCCCCTCGGATACCTCAGGTAATTTTCGGGTTCATGAGATATTGAAAATATTTACTTAGGTTGTTTTCTAGACGCGTTCCTGCAATTGGCTTGGTTAGTTATTCAGTGATGAACCAATAGGCATGTGATCCATTCTTTGCTTAAGCTATGCCACATGCAGCCACTTATGAGAATCATAGTAAAGGGACTTGTGGGAGCTAGCATAAACTTTTTTATTGAACCATATCTTCATTCAATAGCTTAAAATTTTAAAATATTTGACCAGTCCATAAAACTCCCCAAATCGTAATTGGCTTCAACCGCCGTCCTAATCTGTAATGGAATTTATTAAAAAAAAAAAAGAAGCTGGTGATACACACTAAAAAGAAAAATAGGGATAGGTTATTTGGCAATAGCGTGAGAACAGAAAGTGGTACATGTTCATCACAAAAAGTGGATAGGATTGTTTGTTGCTCCATGACACGAGGAATCTGTGAAGTATAATTTTTGAACTATGTGGTTTCATCATGTAACAGTGATGTCAATGACCACAAGGACCTGCTAAAAGCACTATTCTATTGGTCCCTGCTAAAAGCACTATTCTATTGGTCCTTGTTCAGCCATCCGTGAGTCCTGTAGATGAGTATGGAGCTCTTATTTATGCTGGACGATGGGGAATTCATGGGGTGACACTACCAGGGAGGGTTACTTTTGCACCTGGAAATGTTGGATTTGCCACATTTGGTGCACCTCGTCCGATGGAGGTATGTGAAATGTGGTTTAGCAAGGGTTTATGCTACTATATTTGTTCCCAAGTGAAATAATGTTGCCTTGCCTTTCTGTCCCCATTTATGTGCAGACTCAAGAAGTTAGTGATGAAACTTGGAAGCTGATTGACGGTATATGGGATAAAAGGGTTCAGGAAATCAAAGCTGAAGCTGCCATGGAGATAGAAGAAGACAATGAAAAACCTCAACTTCTTATGGCGAGCCATTTCTTTTGAAACTACATGAGGATATCTTTGAGGTCTGTCCATAATCAGGATTCCCTTTCCCCATATCAATTGTGATTGATCAATTTTGTAAAATTGAGCATTTTTTGAGAGAATGTACTTGACATGTACACAAGCAAGACGAGACAGCTGAGTCATTTTACAGGAAGCCATTATGTCCTTCCAAAGCTAGTGGAGAAACTGATAGCAGTAGACTCATATGCATCTTTTTCTTAGGTTTTCCAGTTCATGTGATACGTATTGCATGATTTTGTTATGGTTGAATGCTGCAATGAGGTTTTTGTTTGCTTCTTCAAAGGATAATACACGGGGTGTGAGGGAGTCTATGTGCATACTCAAAAGCTTGCTTAGTCCTCGAACATGTTTCAGAGCCCATTTTTGAGCTGTGCATCCATGAAAATGACATGTGATGCCTTCTGTGATGATCTGCAGGAGACAAGTGGAGAGTTGCTCCGGTTATTCTGTCATCAGTTGTTTTTAGTCTTAAACAATGAGCAAGTTTTAACCATTTCCACTGAGCAGTGAATAAGAGGAACTGCTGAATGGATGCTACTGTGCATCAGTACAAATTCCATTTTATCATTCCTGCTCTTATTTGGTAATTTTTTTTTTTTTTTTGTTTTTGACAAGGCTCTTATCTGCAACTCGACTGACAAGGTGCCTGGTGAGGAGCTAGATATATCTTCAGGGTAAACAGCATTACTTATTGCAAGGCTTCTACTTCACAAGAAGTTTGTAATGAATCCCATGGAATCTGAATACTCTGAGGTCTGATCCATCTGAGAGGTGCTCTCGAGTGACTGACACCCGTCTGTGGACAGCATGATCTCTAAGAATCCTCATCTTGATGGGGCGAAACTACAAGCTCAAGCATGAAAGAGAGCAGGGAAGATTTGAAAACTATGATGGCAGAGTGAATGGTCTCGAAATTCATCTAATGTAGTTCAGTGTATAGAATTTTTTACATGTTTTCAGTTTTGCAATCATAGGTGGGCTCGGGCGGTCATTTTTGGTTTTATATTTAGGAACAGCATGACTGATAGATGAAGAGATGCAGTTTCTTCATACACTTCAGAATGAAAAAGAATAAGCAGATCGTGTCATATCAATTCATCTTTCAGTTAAGATCTCTATCTCCCTGCGATGTTAACATGCAGGATTTTACGATGAGTCTGGATCCAGATCAACCAGGTTTGGAAGCACACCCGGCTGGAAGGAGGTCTGTGATATCTCTCGTGCTCTTCGATTGTGATGCATTCTTCCATCCTCTGCGGAGATTTTGGGCTTTCTCTAGCCGGGCCATGATTCGGAAGCTGCACCAGCAGATGGTACGATACGAATGTCAACTCATTTATTTTCGCAGAATTTTCACGAGCGCCTTCTTCTTTTGAAGTGGTTACGTCGGCAGTTTTTGGATTGAAATTGTAAAGTGGAATGGAGCTCTGGCTAAAGAAGCTCATAAGCTCTCACCTCTCACTAAGATGAATCAGTTGTATCTTGTATGGTAACTATGATGATGAGGAGCAACTGATAAGGAATCAAGAGGCACGCCCTTGTGGAGGGCCATGATCTTTCACCAAAAGACGCGATTAAATCAATGATGAGGATGATGGATATACGAATATATATACATAATCAAATAAATAACTAATGAATTTCTCATTATACTTTTACATAATACTCCAATCTAAGCATAATTATACTCTTTAAACTAATTCAAGAAGAAAGGATTGGAAATTAATAATAATAAATAAAAAAGTGAAATAATCGATTGGGTATCTGTACAGCGCATAGCACAGTGGAATCTCCTTGAATCTTTTGCTCGAGCAGAAGTATGACAAAATCTTTGTCTTAGAATATTAAAAATTATTCATCTTAAGGGATGATTTCACTAGGTGTTAACACGTCATGTGATTGTTTTAGATTATCTGCCACGGCTCATTGGAAGCAACGCCCCTTTCCACGCCTCTGAAGGCAAATCCCATTAAGAGCGTACACGACCACATTTGCTCCAATGATGCTATGGGGTTGAATGATAACCATTCTGGCCAGCAATTGACTAGCATCTACTGGCGGCGGCGGCGGCGGCGGCGGCGGCGGGCGTTGTCCAGCGGATAATGTTCGACGGCGACGAACGATGAGAAAATTTTTTATTTCTCATTTCTATCCCAGAAGTAGAGAAATAGAAAATTCTTACT
Organism: Eucalyptus tenuipes; assembly: GCA_014182365.1. Lineage (NCBI taxonomy): Eukaryota > Viridiplantae > Streptophyta > Magnoliopsida > Myrtales > Myrtaceae > Eucalyptus > Eucalyptus tenuipes. The sequence goes on from CM024544.1 coordinate 45,418,537, forward strand.
TCTGATTTCTATTCCAAATTTATTTAACCAAAATCTATTTCAGAAATAGAAAAATGAAATAATATTATCAAACGGATTTTTATTCCAAAAACAAGTTTGGAATAGAAAAATTATTTCTGGAACAGAAACAACTGGTTGTCATGCACCCCCTATGAGTTCAACAATAACAATTATACTAAGCTGTTAATGTAACCAAACAGACGCACCCGAGATGGATTTTCTTTTTCCTTTTTTCCAAACAATATTACCTCACTAATTCCAAAATTACATGCACGAGAAATGTAATGTAACCTAGCGTCAGCATTTCTCTAGATCTCAAGCTGGTCGAATTTCCTTAAACCTCAGACTCTAACAAACGGTATCATTGATTTGCAAATTACTCAGTTTCCTTTTCTCTAGTTTTCAAGATTTTGATCACTTCTATACGTATGTCCCCAGTAGTTAGGATCACATTGGTGTCGTTCTTAATATTTAGGTGACTTTTTTGTAATTAATAAGCTTTTGTTTTGTGCCATTTAGATCTCTTAAGTCGCTTGCATTGTGCAATCAAGACTTTCCTTATGTTTTAGCTAATTCTTAATATTAAAAGGAGAAAAAAAAAGTAAATTAATATTTGCAAATATTGAGAGATTATTTTATAAAGAAAATAAATAATTTGAAAAATATATTTCAAAAAATTATCATTTAGAAAAATTAGTCAATGAAAACTATTTTTATCTTCGATGATAATCAATATCTAACTATTCTGTGGCGATTAAAATTTTTTTACTCATTTATCTTTTTAACAGGATCATTCCTAAAAAAATATTTTTTAAATTATTCATTTTGCCAAAAAAAAAAAAAAAAAAAGTCTTCCCCCACTTCAAAACTTCAGTCTTGAACTGGAAAAACCCCAGAAGTAAAGAGGCAAAACCCTACACCAAAACCACGCTCCTTCCTCCCTCTCCATCTCCCCTCTCCCCTGCAAGGGCCACAGCAGCCCCGCACCGAGCTCGAGACGCACGAACCGAGACCCGAAGGCGGGTCCTTGCAGCTCCAGCAGCAGACCCAGGAGCAGACGCGGACGGCGAACCCTTTTCGCGTCGGGAGCACCACCCTTTTCGCCGCCATGGCGACGGCGACCGGGGCCGTTGCCTGATGGTAACGGCCGCTAATGTAGCCAAGCTCCTGTCTTTCTCCCGACCCATGATTCTCGCGTCTACTTTCCCTCGAGGGGTCCGAATTCCGGGAGGCCTCGTGTTCTTCGCGGGCTCCTCCACTTCTTGCGCTCGGCTTGATGACGTGAGCGAGTCTGGCGACGATCGTGACTATGCCGAGTCGAAGCGGATGATGGAGCGTTTTGCCTCCCAGGGCCAGCTGGGGAGAGCGCTCGAGGCGTTGAATTCGATGGGCTGTTTGCCCGGGAAGCCGACGGCGTACGATTACAATGCCTTGATGTACCGTTACCTGAAATCGGGAGATGTGGTTCTGGAGGAGTTGGCTGGCGTGTATCATGGAATGAAGAGGTTTGGCCCCGCGCCGAATGCTCTGACTTTCAATACGCTTCTGAATGGGATGTTGTCTCTTGGGCACTTGAAAGATGCGTGCTTCATTGCTCAGGAGATGAGGGAGTGGGGCTTCTTGCCCTCCTTCAGTTGTTCGTCGAAACTGTTGAAGAAATTGCTGGGGTTGGGGACCTTGGCTGATGCACTCGAAGTGTTTGAATTAATGCTCAAGTGTGAGTATCACCCCACGGAACCGATGTTGAGATCCTTGATCTCTATGCTTTGCAAAAGAGGGATGGTTCAGGAGGCCCATCGAGCTGTGTCCACTCTTTTCGACAGAGGTTATGTTTGTTGTATCTACAGTTGTAATCCGATTGTCTGGGCTTTGTGCAAGTCTGGCCACAGTTATCATGCTCTGGCATTGTTATACTGGCTGAAGAAGAGAGGTATTCATCCTAATGTTTGCTCGTACACGGCTTTGGTTTATGGATTTAGCAGGGAAGGGTCGTGGGAGGAAGCTTTTCAATGCTTTGATGTCATGAAACACGATAGATGCAAAGCTAATGTGATAACTTACACTGCTTTTATGAAGTTTCTTTGTGATGATAAGCGGATTGAAGAGGCATTAGCGCTTTTGTCCAAGATGGATAAGGAAGGATATTGTCCAGATTTGTACACATACAATATCATTCTCCGGGAATTGTGTCGTCTGAATAGACTCAGCGATGTTAAAGAAGTTCTTGGGATGATTGATGAAAAGGGTCTTTCACCTGACCCGTACACATATTCTGCTTTGGCCGGAGGCCTATTAAAAGTCGGCAGAGTAAGGATTGCATGCGATCTGTTATGTGATGCAATTTCTATGGGCTGTAGCCTGGATATTTGTGCATATAATATATACTTGTTGTGTCTATGTCGCACTAACAAAGCCAAGGAGGCTTTGTCTGTCCTGGAACGTATGATAAGAGGGGGGCTTGTTCCAAATACTGTTTCATTCAACACAATTTTGAGTGGTTTCTGTAACGAAAACAGTATTGATGAGGCTTTACAGATTTTGGACTGTTTTAAATGGAATGGCAGTGGACCAGATGTAGTTTCTTTCAATTCAATTTTGTCTAAAGCATGCAGAGAGGGAAACTCTGCAATGATTAGAAGGGTCTTGTACCGTATGGAGTACGAAGGCATTAAGCTTAATGTTGTTGGTTCGACTTGCTTGATTAAATATTTTTGTACAGTTGGAAAATTTTCAGAGTCTTTTAAGCTGTTGAAATCCATGATGTGTACCGGACCCAGACCGACAATTGTTACCTTAAATGTGCTTTTGGATAAACTTTGCAAGAATAATCTACTTGCAACTGCTCACTGGATCTTCTGCAGCAGCAGTCATGGAATTCTTCCTGATATAACCTCATACAATATTCTCCTAAATGCAAACGTGGAAATGAAAAATTATGCAATGACTGGTAAGCTTCTCATGGATATGCATAAACAGAAACTAAATCCCAATGTTGTCACATATGGTACCGTGATTAAGCAACTCTGTGAGGAAGGAAAGATTTCGGCTGCTCTTCAACTCAGAGATCAAATGATGAAAAATGGGCTTACTCCAAGTATTGCAATCTACAACACCATATTAGCTGCCATGTTTCGGAGAGGGAAGTTCTCAGATGCTAACAGATTATTAACCACGATGATCATGGAAGGGTGTGAGCCTAGTGAAATTACATTCAGAATTCTTAATCGAACCACATCCAAGGGTTTTTTGAAGAGGTTTCCAAAGATTGCCAAACTTCTTGAGTTTGCCATCTCTGATCATCCTAAAAGTGAATGCCATGGATAATTATTGGCATAGTTTCTTCACATTAAGAATCCGGCTGAAGTGTGGAAGAAGTTGCACTTGCAAGTTGTGTCCTTTACCTGCTTTGAGGGTGTCCATAACCTGCATTTGCTTCTTCAGGTCATGTTTTCTTTACCATCTTTTCAGTGGTTAATTGTGTGGATGCTGACTTTAAATATGAAATATGATAAATTACGCTCCTGGAACTGCCTGATGTTGTCTTGGCTAGAGTTCAAATTATTTTAAAGTGGGTTTTGCGAGAAATTGTGAATGGTGGTGAGCTAGTGGATGTCTTCATAGAATGTCGGTGTAGAAACAGTTAACAGACAGGGAAGAGAAGGTATAGGCTGCAGATAAACTCAAGGCACAAAATACTTTTTTATTAGCTCAATCCAGTCACGGATGTTTTTCCATTATATTTGTTCTACTTTGTTAGGTTAAAGTCATAACAGTTATATAGAAGAGAATGGAAAAGACATGGGCAAACACTTTGTAGAAAGCTATCAAGTACTTGGATAATATGGACGATATGGTGCAGCACAGAGCACAGTGGTATAAGAGGACTCATATAGCTGACCTCACTTATTGAAGGGGGAAAAAAAAGCCTATGTTACTGACTAGTTATCTTGCACTGTGATATGTGATTGGAACCAGGATTGAGTTAGTATGTTTTCAACCCAGTCTCAAACTTGAAAGGAATTAGAAAGGGGGAAGAAGGCAACCGGCGCGATTGATATACATAAAAAGAAGAAATAGGAAGAGAAGCTTAGAGAATATGTGAGAGTATTTAGCTATAAATTTGATGTGCCTATACTCAACTTCATTAAAAACGTGAAGAGAACTGTATGTTGCTTATGAGTTAAAGAATATAAGGAGAATGAAGCATCTCTGACTTGTCAACTGTGGTTTCGTTAAAACTCTATTTTTCCTGGTCCTTTTTCAGCTGGCTGTGAGCCCCACAGATAAGTTTGGACCCATCATTTATACCAAAGATGAAGAATTGGTGAGCAACTCTGCGAGATTGGGTTACACTAGCACCTGGTGATGTTGGATCCTTTACATTTCTCGCACCTTGTCTGATGGAGGTATGGAAGTTTGCCTAGATGTGGTTTAGCCAGGTTTTTACTGCTACTATTTCTTCCCATTGCCAGATAATGCCTGCAGTTTAGCCCCATTCATTTGCAGACCCATGTCTGTAGTGATGAAGCTTGAAAGTTGACTTTTGGCATATGGGATGAAAAGGGTCTGTGAAATGAAATGAAGCTTCAAGGGATATAAGAAGATGACGATGGAAACCCTCAACTTATTTTGGCAAGCAATTTTTTTCTGAAAGTACCAGCATGTATTAACACCATCTTTAAGGTTTGTCTGCATTCTTTCCTTCCTGTATCATTTCTTCCTTTGGATTTTACTTTATCAGTTTGTATGATTGAGCCTTTTTTTCTTTTGAAAGAGAATAGAGCTAATATGCTCATAAGCAAAAGATGATGCAGATATATCTCTAGGGAGGAAACCTTCTGTTCCTTTGAGGCTGGCAGAAAAACTGATAATAGTGGATTCCTTTTTTTTTTTTTTTGGTTTGATTTTCAAAATATCATATTGTGCTTTATTGCATGTTTCTGTGGTGGTTAGAGGCGCATAAGGCTTGTTGATTCTTTAAGGAAGTTGAGTCTACTTGATAGTCCAAGGGATAGTTTAAGTGAGTTCACATATGGTGTTAAAAGCTCGTGTAGTGGTAAGCGTTGTTTTAGAGACTATTTCTGACCACTGCATGTTTAAGATTAATATGTTTCATTTTGTAATGATATTTAGCAGTTGGATTGAAAGTCAATCTTGGTTATTTAGGGCGCATATGGTAACCATTCTATTTCTGTTTAAGAACTATTTTTCTGTTTGGAGTAGAAATTCATTTGATAACGCAATGTCATTTTTTTTTTTGGAATAAATGTTTTGTTCAGAAATAGGTTTGAAAGAGAAATGACTTCTTTATTTCTAGAATATAAATGAGAAATAAAAACTCTTTTTATCGCTTGTCCTCGCTACCCGCCGTCCGCCTATCTGTCGCTGCCGCCCATCGTCTATTGTCTGCCACCTGTAGCCCGCTCGCCAGCCCTCCGTCCATCATCGTTGGCCATCCATGGCCGTCCGCCACTGATTGTCTACCTTGTCTGTTGGCCCCCTCGCCGCTGCCCACCTGCCACTAGCCCCCTTGCCGCTAGCAATTGTCGCCTGATGCTGCCATCCGCTGGCATCCGAGAGGGAGAAATTTTGCGTCGTTATCAAACGATTTTCTATGTCGAGAACAGAAATTTTGTATCGTTATCAAACACATTTTTTTTGCTTAGAAACTAATCTAGGAATGAAAATAGAAAAATCTATTTTTATTCCGGAGATCAATTTCTGAATAGAATAGTTATTATTCGTGCCCTAATTATCAGTAATATCTAACCACTCTTGACGTATTTGAGTTGAATATCCAATTAAAATAACTGCTGACATATTGAACTGTTTACAGTTACATATAGGATTAGGTTCCTCTATCAATCTGTCATCATGATGCACATGGTGAGTGCTCCGATCTTTGTGAAGGCCCATTTCAGGGATGCTAAAATGCTTGCCATTTAAGCATTGGGATTGATTGAAAACATTGATGATGGCAGAGAGAATGTTCCCACAATTCATGAATATGTCATTTTGAGCTGTTTCATATATATGCAGTTGGCTGTAAGAATCAGCTTGGTTTATCATCTTTAGATGACTCACGGTGACACAATATTTGAAAAATTGCATAGTCTATTGGAATAGACTTTGTACATGCCTTTATTCAATTTAATTTTCTTTCAGAAATCTTCTACTAGATGTGGAAGTATAGCAGCTCTGGATCAATATCCGCCTGGAGCCTGTGGGGGGAGGGAAATTTGGGGAGGAGACCTGCAGTATGTTTTGCACTTTCCCAATATGACGTATACTTGGCAATGAGGCTCTCATGTTTAGCATCTCCATTGAGATTTTTACCAGTCTTGTTGTCATTTAAGATAAAAATTTTGCCCTTTCTTTCTTTCCCTACAATCTCCATGAATGCCTTATTTTTGAAGGTCCAATTTCCAGTTTTCAGGTTGAAATGATAGAGTGGAAGGAACCTATGGCCAAAAGAGGCTACAAACTCCAGTACAGCAATAATGTACTCAAACTCCTCCTCCGAAAGGTAGTAGGGAAAGCTGACTCTGGTCCATCCAGGCTTCACTCCAGCAAAACCCTGTTATAAAGGTAAACTCACAGAAGATTAGTCAAATGCTTAATCTTATATGTCACTAAGAAAACATCTCATTGGTTGAGGGGTACTGCCTAAACCCTAAACCCTAAACCCTTAATGTACTCAATTTCCAGTTTACAGTTTGAAAACCTTAAAGGTTTTATGTAACTGTCTTACAGGAAAGAGAACAAGCATCTTACCTCCTGAATGGCACATCTAAATGCATGGGACTGAGCTTCACTGATGCCAAGTAGGGCATGACCATATGGACTGGCACAAGCGCACCTGCCTCTCGCTTGAATGCCAAAGAGGTCATTGAGGAGAGTGGCAACAAAAGGTCCCTGGAGAGGCTTGTCTCTTTCGTTCCCCATTTCTCCCCACAGGTAAAGCCCTCTCTCTCTTCCCTTCTTATTACAATCTGGTGGGGAATTAGTAGTTGAGTATATCAGGAAAGACAATATAGCTTGCCTCTTAGCTGTCTTGTTCCCGAGAATCTCTATGTTCTGGCTTTTGGAGAGCCTTTCGATTGCTTCTTTAATGTACTTGTGCTCCAGTTTCTCGATCACTTCATTTCCCACGTAATCTTTCAACCAAAATGCCAATGCTGCTCTTGTGATCTGAATAATTTGTGGTGTCCCAGCATTCTCTCTTTCTTCAATGTCTTCCACGTATAATGTATCCTGCTAGGCAGGTAATTTAACAAGTTACTTGACTGATGAAAATTAGAATGGTTTTTTGGCAATTGCTTTATCTTTTGAATTTGCTCTTATATTTTGTAACAGATCAATGCTTTGACCTTTTCATTGAAGCCATTCACATAATCAACAGTTCCTCCTCCACAGGTTGATGGGGGAAATGATCCAAGCCGATAGAGAGCCTGGCTCATGAGCAGGATTCCTGGAGAGACCCAGGTCCACCGAGGAACTTGTGCACACTCAGGAAGATAGCATCACAACCGTCGACTTCCCCTGATCTCATGTCGATTTCCACATGAGGTGCACTGTTCAAAATTGTATAGTCTTGTAACATTTCCTCAGTTAACTGCAAATGGTTTGTTATTATTGGATTATCTATTTGAATAAAGAGTTCTCCGATTGAGTTAGAAATTCCATGAAACTGAAGGCTCACCTAGCTGCAAAATCAAAGCAAGTAAAGGCACCAAATTGATGAAGCAGCTTCGCGACAGCTCGTGTCAGTGCAAATCCCGGTAACATTACTACAGGCTGAGAAAGAACCCAGAATTGGCCTGTTAGCATCTCGATAAGACTCAAGCTTTTCCCTTAAATCTTCCATGTCTATCGACCCATCTTCATCTAGTCCGATCTCTATGACCTCTGCTAGACTTTGCCTCCATGAGAGAAGGTTTGAGTGGTGCTCATAAGGCCCGACTAGGACCACCCATCTCTCTTCGCTTGGCATGCACTTAATCATCGTCTCTCTTAGGATCGATGGCACTGCAATGCCCATGACTTCTTGGAGCCGCTTGATCGATCCAGTGGATCCTGATCCGCAGAACAAAATCACGTCGTCAGGTCCACCTCCTAAGCACCGTTTGATGTAGCTCGAGGCCTCGTGCACCGTCTTGGTGGTCCGGTGACCTATGTGGCTATTCGACGTGTGCGAGTTACCTATATGCACATGCATAAAGGGTAACCTCCAATTCGGCGGTTCTTCCTATATAGGATTGACATTAAGGATGGTCTGCGCACAATTAATCTTGTAGAATGTGTACCGTAGGATTTTGATTATCATAGGATGAAAATGTTTGGGAAAAAAGTGAAATGACGATAAATTTGGGTCGGACACCCTCTTTTACACACCTAGAGTCATAAGCTTTATGCATTCGGACAAAACATTGGAAATATTTGACAAAGCACAGGATGTAGAAAAGAGGGTTGTGTGGAGAATTGCAACTTCTCGTCTTATAAGCATCGACTTTTTGCCGTGTCTTGACATACATTGAACTACTGTTTATTAGACAAAGTCCATTGGAATGAAATAGGCGAAAGTCTGAGAGGATTGTTCCCTGTTTTGGTCTGCCCACTGATTTTTGCTTTATTATCCACGGGCAGGAATGAGAAAAAGAGAGGCTAAACTAAGGAATTATGGAAAAATACACGACACTGAGATGACTTTAAATATTTGTATCTATTATATTTCAAATATCGTACCGATTTGAGCATGTCTTTAAAAGGCTTCATCTAAATTCTAGGACATGGAACTTTGAAGGTATTCCCTCTTAGGTGTAGAAAAGAAATATTTGCATAGGAACTTGGAAGCCTGGGGGGAGAGGAGGTAGATTCCCCGTTACTTCTTCGGAAGTGGCTAACACCGGGTAGACAGGTATAGAAGTCTCCCATGTTTGGGGTGAGGTGATAGAACACTCTAATGTTGCTGCTAAATCGACCCGTGCTTCACATAGTATCTTGTAACCAAGTTGTCGACTTAGTACCCCCAGTTTACAAGATACCATGCAAAGCATTTGATACTAAATATAATTCAAATGTTGGATGATAAAGTCAAATAATAAAAATCAAAAGTAAAAAGTAAAAGTCACCGACATAGACCCTCGTATGATATATATCGTCGAGAGTGACATTGCCTATACACATATAAGCGCGCAAGTTTCGGTACACGAGTGATTGAAATGTTATTACAAAGATCATAAAATGATTTCATATGTTCGGAGAATGTCAACCCTTCGACAAAGCGTACGCACTCCAATAATGGATTTGACTTGCAAAGAATTGACTAACGGAGGAGTTTCCTTTTTTAGGAAAATGACGTATTAGCTTAGGAAATGCAACTGTAGATGAATTGTGTCTATGGCTGTCCGTCTGCGAAATTAGAATAAAAATCCCTTAGACACTTGACACACGTACCGTAAAACGGAAGGATGTTGTCGACGATGAAGTCCTCAACGTAGCGGATGCAGCGGCCGGAGGCGGTGCTGTCAGCGTATGTGAGCCGTCACCTGCCGAATGGTGAGTCAAAGTCGGCGTTGCTGCCGATGATCTGAGAGCGGAGCCACGAGACCTTCTCCACGTCGGAGATGCCTCCCGCCGCTGCTGGGACTCCCACCCCAAGCTTCCGAAAGGATGCGGAGTGCTTGCACAGATCACTCCTTGATGGTAATGGCGATGGTGACGGACTACCCTTGCCATTTCTTGGGTTGATGTACTTGTTAATGTTGTTGAGATGGGGTTGCCTGGGTTGCTCTAGTTCCATCTGCCAAGCGAAGAAGAAATTAACAGGAGATCAAAATGGAAGCAGAATATTTCCGAAATTATTTTTGAGGGTATGGGGGAAGAAATGACTCATCCCCTGGACTTAAATAGAGAGGGTTTGGCGTGAGGGTATACGGGAAGGAATGACTCATCCCATGGACATAAATAGAGAGGGTTTGGCGTGAGAAGTCAAAATGGAAGCAGAATAATTAATTAAGAAATTATATATAGATTCTGGTGAGCGTGACGTATATAGATTCCGGAGCGCATGTGACTGGTTCGGCGTCTTGGACTAGAACGCCCGTTGTCTCTCTGCTCACAGACAGACTTGATACTTCTTTCCGCTGGACTCCACGCATCGCCATAATCTTTTTTTGAATTGTGGTTGTCGTGGGGACATCTTGCTATTTTTTTAATTGAAGTATTGAAATAGGTGTCGTGGGATCTATGCTTGCCATGGGAACCTCTATTTATTGGTCAATATTTTAAGTGAAGGTGATGTAATTGAAGTCGTTGTCGTGGGGGCATCTTGTCATTTCTTTCCATAAATAACCTGAGCATTTCTTCCATTTTTTTTTTAATAAAGTTTATGAAAGTGTGGGACCTTCATGTGCAATTGTCTATTATCCTTTGTCGATATGGTCCCAAAACTTAATTATTTTTTCCTTGATTGTAGAAATGACTTATGATCAGAATTATATTGTTGTCATTGTTTGTTATGGTGGGGACTTTATGATTAGGAAGAACGAGTGGGAGTATGAGGAGGGAAAATGGGTAGTATCTTTGTCGATATAAAGAAAACATTTTATATTGGATATGTTAGGGATATAGTGAACTATTTGCCACGTAAAGTACATAAGTTGTTGTATTGTGTTCCTCGGAAGAGCTTAAGAGATGATTTGAGAAGTTTAGAAGACGATAATGGTTTAGAGATGTCATGTATTGTTATCTTCATGGAGAAGAAGCAAAAGTGTATATTGAGTACAATAGTGATATTGAGGATGAAGATGATGATGGAGAAAGCACTCAAGTAGGAGAAGAAGGAGATGGTATTCAAGCTAATACTGAGTTTAGGGTTAAAGGACTGCATGATAGACATGATCGGGAGCAGTGACGTAGATGCAGTTCAACAAAGTGATGATGACATAAGTGATGTCACAATCACTGGATTAGATTGGGTAGTAACTGAATCCAGTGATGATAACGATGAATGGTTGGTTTTTGAAAGTTTATTAAGTGATGACGACGACAAGGAACTTGCACAATCAACCAAAAAGTAAAATGAGTTTTTGTCAAATAGATCTGCAATTTTGCAGGTAACTGATGAAGTTCTAGACAGGGTTGAAGGAGCTATAAATACTGGTGTTGCTGGTGAGGAGATTGATTATGAAGAAAACATACCAAATGCTACTTCCCAGAATGAACTTGAAAAAGATCAAGACGCTGTGCTTAAAAGGAAAAGTAAGTTTCTTTTCTATGATCCATTCATTGTCTCTCCTACTTTGTTAGTACATATAAAATTTTGTGAAACCATTTAAGGAAGTTATAGTGAAGAATTCTAATGCTGCACAAAGGAATGTTGATTTCATTAGAAACGCTAAGGCATTTAAAAGAGTTAGATGTTTGCAACCATGGAAGTTCTATGGCGCGTTCGTTAGGAGGAGTTTCCAGATTAAGGCCTACCAAGAGAAACATATTTGTTTCATTAATTTTGAAAACAAAAAGATAATAAGTGAATGGTTGTCCAAGTATTTCTTCGATCTAATCAAAATGATGCTTGAGATGAAGAGTATTAAGTTCAAGCTGTTGGTGAAGAAACGTATAGGCATCAATGTGTTCAAGAATCAATGCAAAAGAATGAAGTAAAAGGTGATGATGATATCATTGGCTGGTTCGGTAAGAAATAAAGGCAAGTGTCAGATTATGCTTAGGAGTGTAGGTTGCAAAACCCTTCAAGTAAAGTGTGTGTAGAGACCATGGAGAGGCCACTTCTTGATAGTAGGACCAAGTTCGATAAGTTTTATGTGTACTTCAATGCATGTAGACGGGAATTTTTATCTGGTTGTACACGAATTATGGGACTGGATGGCTGTTTCTTGAAGGGCTTGTGCGAGGAAGAATTGTTGCTCACAATTGGAAGAGATGCAAATAACAAAATATTTCCATTGACTTGAGCTGTTGTGAAGATAAAGAACAAGGACAATTGGTTCTGGTTTTTGAAAAATCTAATGATTAACTCGAAGATAACAAATAGGGAAGGGTGGGCGTTCATGAGCGACTAACAAAAGGTAATATTAGGGTCAATTGTTTACTTTTTGATATCAACAACATGTTATTTGCTTACATTTCTTGATTTGAATTATTACAAGGACTAGTTTCAGCATTAGCTGAGTTGATGTTCTATGCCAAACATCGAATGTGTGCGTGGCACATATATGCAAATTGGACAAAGACCTATAAAAGGGATAAATAATAGTTGCAATTTTGGTAGCTATCAATAGCACGAACATTGCTGACCTTAGGATGACTAAAGAAGGATTGCTTGAGTTGACAAAGGAGGGTTTGTTGCACTATTCCAAATAGAACCAAAGCATTGGTTTGGTGCAAGGCCTTCTTCAATGAGATATCTAGGTGAGATAACATTGACAACAATATTTGTGAAGCATTCAATATGAGAATAATAGATGCTAGATGGAAACCAATCATCTTGATACTTGGAGATACGCGAGTTATGGTCATAACTCGGCTGCACAAATAAAGAGATAAGGCTGCAAAATAGACTAGACAACGTGGTCTTAGGATTGCTAAGAAATTGAATGAGAACTTGGCTACAAGTAGGTATTGTTATCCCATTTGAAATGAGGATGAATGATATGAGATAATGAATGGTTTAGATAAGTATTGTCCATTTAGGTACGAGGAAGTATTAATGTAGAGTATGGCAACTAAGTGAAATTTTTTATGCACGTGCCATATGTGTCATCCAGATGAAAGAGCCATAATACAGAGGATTACATTGATGATTGGTACAAGAAAATGAAATATCTTGCTTCATACAAATTCATGATGCAGTCAATTAGAAGTAACAATTTCCGAGAGCCAATAGATCATGAAGCACCTCAATCTTTGCCATTGAAAAAGAAAATGGAAGAACAAAGACAGAATGCTGGAGGGGGAGGTCTTAGGCCAACAAAGGATGAATATGATATGTGCAAAGATGATGTGTTCTTATTGTCATGTCAATGGCACAATACTAAATGTTGTTGATTGAGGAAGCAGTAAGAATAGTTAGGTAAGAGGCCAGTTGAAGGGCCCGGTGAAGGGACAGCTAGAGGGCTAGTTAAAAGCCAAACAAAAGGGTTAAGTGAGTCAATTGTTCTTCAGTTGACAATGAGAAACTTAGTAAGTCATGACATTTGTATTTATGTAACTCTCTAGTTTATTACATATTTGTACATAACCTCAACTGCCTTGTATTTAATGTCTTTATCAGTTCATGAGAATTACACCTGAAAGATTAGCCAAAGCCTGTATTGTATCTGAAATTGAAGGGTCTGTTCGAATAAGATAAGATAGAAGATGCCCAGCTGAAGGATCAGTCAAAGCAGTTGAAGTGCTAATTTAGCCGACTGCTTTTTAGTAGAGAAAAAAAAAATACCCAGTAAGTTCAACAATTTGTGTTTAGTTTTCCTTTTTGTTATTACATAGGCCGATGTTATATTTATGATTTTTTTAAAAACCTTTTTTCTTAGGTTCGTAGAAAGCAAGCTAGAGCTCAACTATCAATAGAATGGCTAACTGAAGGACCACCACAAGGGCCAACAAAAAGTGTTACTAAAGTTAAAGGACTAGATAGAAGAAGGAAAACTAGAAAAATGCCAGCTGAAGGGCCAAGTACAAGAAGGCCATCTAGAAGATGCCCAACTGAATAATCGGCCAAAGAAGCCTCTAATGTAGTTGAAGGGCCAAATGTAGCTAAAGTTGAATGGCCAACTGAAGGGCCCAAAAATTATAGGCAAGAAGAAGGACCAACAAATTACAAGTCGTTGAAAGTGATGCTCCAATTTGAACAAGAAAGGCTCCTAGGAAGATGTTAAGACAATACGGTTATGGCTTTTATATAGATGAGCGTATTGAAATAGTCATTCTTAATGTAAGTTTTATTAATTGTTTTTAATTTATGGTGCTAACTTTTACTAATAATTTAGTTATTTTTTTGTAACTCGAAAGAAGTTTGGAAGTTCTTATCTGTCAAGACACACCTCAACAATTAACGGCTATCTAACAAAAAAGAAGACATCGGCTGCGCGAACAAAAAAGAACAAGAACCTAGTTGTAACTCCATTTGAATTAGTGCATCCTGAGATAGTTACAACATTATCAGAATTAGTGCATCTTGAGACAATTGAATAAGAAGTTACATGTTCAGTTGGAAATAATGCAAATGATTATGAATCAAATGAAACGTCCATCAAAAGGAGCACGAATAGGTGGTTGTGCATATTGATTGATGAGATGGGATGGAATAGGGTTTGTAGAGCTCAAGAGTCAGTTCTTTTTTTCTTTTTTCTTTTTTATGACTTTTTACGGATGGTATTTTTTTAGTTTGTCATTGAATTTGTGAGACTTAATTTTAATATCAATGGAACGATCTTGCTGCTTGTTAATTTTTTTTTGCCTTTTTTCATTTTTTTTCATTTTGCTTTATTTGATGCTTGTCTTAGTTGAAATATTTCAAAATTGCTAAAATACCCAACGTGAAGATCCTCAGGGCCTCTTCCATGGTGCAGGTATTCACCATGTACGGAGCCGCCTCCTGCTATTCATGCGCCCGCCATTAATGTTGGTATCGATCACCATCCAAAACTAAAGTTGATTAGTTCTCCATCAAAAAACCATTCGCTCATACTGAAAAATAACATGAAGATAGATGTTTTTGACTATACAAGCGATCCTTACCCCGTTGTGTAGGACCATCAAATGGGTGGATCGAGTCGAAAATAGTCCGATCATATTGACCCATTTAACTCGTTTTGACCTATTTTCATGTAATGTAAATTTTATTACCCATATCCAACCCGACCCATATCCGACTTATATTCGAAACATATTTATATTTAACTCAATTTAGTTACTTAAATATAAACTTCATGCCAAATTTAAAAAGTAAATATAATAAAAAATATGAAAAACCTTTAAATTGAAATAATTTTGAAGAACTCTTGATAAGAAAAAGTTTGATGAGCTCATAATTGACATGAAAATAATATTTGCTTATAACAAATCTTCTTGAGTGCGAGAATTCATGGCTTTTTAATTGTAATTCTTTTTTATTTTGGTTGATTTCTTGATTTTAGTTCACCAAGTTAAAAATTACATTATGATGTTTAGAATTTCTATTTATAAATCTAAACAGCATCAAGCTTCCTCTAAAAGTACTTCTCCGGTATGTATATGGATATCTATCTATCAAATATCATTAAAAAAAGTCGATTTTTTATTATTTTAAATTTTTTTGAAATTATTATTATTTATTTTATTTTCTTCTTTTCTCTTTTCTTTCTTTTTCCTCCTCCTTCTTCTCCCTTGTTACTCCACCGACGGTGATCGGCCAAGCCGCAGTCCAACGAGATTAAGGCTTCACCCGTCCGTGCAAGCTTGAGCTGCCAAGCTCCATCGCAGCTGGTGAGCTCGGGGCTCGGCCGATCCAGGCAAGCCCAAGCTCCGTCGCAGCCTCGGCAAGCTCGCGGCTCGCCGGATCTAGGCAATCCCGAGCTCGCCATGGCTGACAAGCTCGTGGCTCGGTCGATCCAAGTGAGCCGGACCTCCTTCAAGGCCGGCGAGCTCGTGACTCGCTAGATCCAGGCGAGCCCGAGCTCGGCCAAGGCCAGCAAGCGCGCGGCTCGCCCAATCCAGCGAGCCCTAGCTCCGTCTAGGCCGGCGAGCTCGCAGCTCGCCTAAGGCCGACGAGCTCAGGATCTGCGACGAATATGGTGGCGTGACGGCGGGGTAGGTGGTGGTTGCAATCGGTTGGGATCAAAAAGGAAATGGGGTGATCTGCTCATCCAAAGATTTGCAATGGATGGAAGGAAGAGAGAATTGAGGAGGCAGAGGAGGAAGGCCATGGATTCAAAGTGGGTTTCCTAATAATCCATTCAAACTCATTTCTTTTCTTGCTTTACTTTCTAAGACCTATTTGTGATTCATATTTAATTTTCACTTGACTCATATATAACTTATTTAACTAAAAATGAGTTATATATGGGTTTATGACCCATTTTGCCAACTCTACCGTTGGGAGTGTGTAACGGAAGTCTCCGATACTTTCACATTGGGAAATCATCAAGAGGAAATCCAAATTCAAGCCTATCAATATATCAAGTTGAATCTACTTTCACTCAAAAACTTAAGCTAATAAATTATGGATTAACTAAAGCTAATGAGTTATGAGCTAATTAAGATATATTAACTACTTAACACGACATCAATTCTCTTATGCGAGATTTCTTTAACATAACTCATACGTGCATCCTATTATATCTTGGCAAAGTTTTATTTGATGGAAGCTGAGCATCTTAGGCTCGCTGTCAATGGACGCCCTACCCTCCATGCACCATCGGTACTCCTCCTTCTTCCATCATTTTACAGAGAGAGACAGAGAGAGTCTCGAGTTGTGATTCATTTGAACGTAGGTCTCGAGAGGTGGGAATGAGAGACGTCACCTTCTTTCTCCTTCTCCTTATATCTGCAAATGTCGCCAGCTATTGGGAGCCAATACGCTCCGGAAGCCGACGTGTAGCCACGTGCGGGGACGGCGGTAACGAACCACGTGGACGGCCACGATCAGGTGGTCACGAATTGTAGGGGGAGGAGCCAGGCGGTGAGGCGGGCGACATGGGGGTTTGGCAATGGCGGGTCTCGCTTCGAAAGCGCTATGTACGCGTGCTTGGTGAGCGCTTGGGCCAATGGATATCCAACACTGAAACACCGGCAAACCTTTCCGGAGTGAATCGGAGAGTGATTAAGTGACGGGGACGCCTTCCTGCTCTTGACGCAGCATCCTATGTTCTCCTGGATTACATAAAATACTGTCGTCCCCATGGGACGTACTGTCGTACTTCTTGTAATTACAGGGCAATCGTGTACAGATTGCTTGGAGTTCATCGACATATAGCCAAGATCTATTTTCTACTTATCTTACTGATATTGACTCCCGATAAATGATTGCTTCAGATTCGCCACTCATTATCAATTGTATAGTTTGTATACTTTTCTTGTGACGAAAAAACCCACATTGAAAAAACAGATTTCAAGCTTACCGAAAACCCTAATAGTTGAGAAATAAAAAATAAAATAAAATAAAAAAGATATATGGAAGAGAGTATTTGTATATGTCGATATTTCACAATGAAGAGTATTTCAACACATTTATAAACCTTATAAAATGACTAAATAACATAATATATGAATCAAAATATGCACAACCAAAAAGAAATATTCGCATAATTTTGAGAGATATATAAAACCATCAGAATTATCCTAAATATATTTAACAATTATAATAACCTCAAAACACAAGCCGAAACTCGATGAATAGCCTAAGTGTGTTGCATCCCTCATCCAAATGCCAAACGATTAATATAGTTTTTGTTGACTTTGACCCTAAATTAATTTTGACTGTCACAAAATTATCCTAGAATCAGATGACTACTTTATCTTGTTATTTTGTGTGATTCATTCGATTACACTGTGTAGGTCTTAAATTGAAAATTGCCAAAGTTGGAAGTCCGAGCAATATCCGATGTTTGACCAACCATTATAAATTGGCCAAGCAATTCCCTACCACTACTCTCTTTATTTATACACATATCACGTGTTTAATAAATTACGTAGGTCATACTTATGTGTAAATACTTAATATCAGGGTGTCTATTTTGTATATTTGGGCCGATGTACTGAATTTATTATCTTTATTGGAATCGATCCTTTGCAACCTTCACCATATAATAAGCCTATGTGGCATACATAACCGCTTGTTAGTCCCGCATAGAAGGTGGGGGAACGGGGACAGGTGCATAGCATGCCCAATCATGTGCGCCGCCATAAGCTTACGAGAAAAAGGACTTTCAAGCTTTAAGACACTTCACGGAAGAGCGATACCGTATTACAGTTGTCGACCCAACCGATCATTCCGTCAGCATATGTCCTTACAATCTGGATCCCGACTTGAAAGTTTGAAACCTTGTAAGAACTTTATAATTACGGTACAATTACAAAGCATATATACTTGATTGTAGTCTGACATCAGTAAATCGCAATGCTGCACATGAATTGGAGGCAATCAAGGGTGCGCTTGTTTTGATAAAAGTTTCATGACAAAAAAAAATGTTTCAAATGAAGATCATTCATGATAAAAATGGTAAATTTTAAAAATTGTTTGGTTGTTTAACAAAAGTGACTTCCTTCTTATAAGGATGGATAGTCGTTTTCCACCAATTTTTTTTTTTTTTTTTCAGCTCATGGAAAATTCTTTATGTAGATCGATTAGTTTTTCGCTATCCCTACATCGGAAGTTCAAAAAACAATTTCTCGGAAATAGTTTTTCTTCAAAGAAATGGTAGCCGAGTTTTCTTTTCATTTTCCTTGATGTTGCAAAGCTTAGTTACATTGTCCCATGCCGTTATTGGATTCGGATGCACTAGAGATGGGTTATTAATAAAGTAACATAGCAATATTAAGTGATTATATGATAATATGTCCAATTAGGTTTAGTTATAGAGTTAACACCACGAAAAGCCTCAATTTAGTATACGTGTGACAAACATACCCCAAACTAGTCATAAAAATTCCAAACTGGTACACCTGTGATAAATTTACTCTCTATTAATTTTCATTAAATTTTATCGTTAAATTGTTGAATTGAATAACATGCGGCAATCAACAGGTGTCTTAGTTTGTGGTTTTACCCTATATTTATCACAGGTATGTTAACATCTGATTTTTAGTTAACACGTCATAAAAGTATTTTAAAAAAAAAATCAAGTTTAGAGTTTCTGACCGCGACAAAACCTGTTTCTTGATCAAAAAAACATTTTTTTTTATTTCTTTCTTTTTTTGGTCATTTTTTAATAATTTTCTACTCATTTCCAACAAAAACCCAAAAAGTCAACCTCGAGTCAAACAATCTTACATCCTCGGCATCTTACTATGGATAGCACCTCATTTTTCATTGGGATGGAGATACTAAGTGTGATTTCCAACGATTTATGTTCTAACCCCACTAACCGTACGAATTGCTTGGATACAAATGAAAGAGTGGCATCCGTATCAAACAACGTGCATGCGGCATGATTATGTAGAGAGACCGTACCTATAATAACGGTCTTGGAGTTCTCGGCTTTCTCTTGAACTGCATATATTCTTCCCAGAGGTGGGGGACAATTGGAATTAACGTGTGGCAAAACTCTGTTTTGTAACCTCATTTGTGGTTGCTACGGCTGCATCATTTGCCGCCATTGTAGGCGATCCCTTATAACGTAAGCTTGCTAACCATGGCCAAAACATTTTCCTATCCGAACTTGGCACGAAGCATTGCCACGCTGCCTTCCGCAGATGTGACATATGTCACATGAAGTGAAGGTCGGTTCCTAATTATTGTTCTTCTTGTTAGTAGAAAAACGAACGTTTTCCTCCCGACATCGGCCTCTTACCAAGACATTGGTTAGTTCGAGAAGCTGAATAGTATGATCTTGATATGTTTGTCCACTCCAGCGAATCTTTCTCTACCGGTTGAGCTTGTTCATATAACTCGTTGCATCTTTGAGATTCGACTACACTAATTGGCTCTGGATGACGAGTTTTAGGCCATCTTAGGATCTTTTTGCCCTATCCACTAAATCTTCAACCAACTTTGGGGTGTATCTTGATGGTTCAACAAACTTCGCCTCATATTGATCAATTGTCATGTTACCTTGTTTGAGCAACATAAACTCTGTCATCTTCTCATCTTGAGCACATTAGGAAAAACATTTTTTGTTGGACACCCTGACAAAGGCATTCCATGTTAGAGCGGTATCATCAAGGAATATCCTTCCTTCTGTTGCTTTCCACTAATGATGGGCATTACCTCGCAGCTGTTATACTACCAACGTCATTTTGTCCTCATCAGAACACCTCAGGAGTGCGAATATTTTCTCCAACTCATCGATCCACGCTCTAGCTTCTTCAAGATATCCTATCCCAGCGAATTTTGGGGACCGTAACTTCAAGAATTGTTCCACCAATCCCTACATAGGATGTTTGTCACTTCCATTTCTATTTCCAATCACATAAGCATTTCCAGAAGTAATGGCTACTTGTTGCTAAGCTTGCTGCTCCATTAAACTTCCAAATGATTGTAAGGGCTTATAGAATTCCATTTAATCGGGGGGCCTTGCTTCGACTTTCCTTTTGAAGTCGACTGGGCCTTTTTTCTTTTTACATTCAGCTACGTATTTATCCATGGAGGTTGAGTTAGCCTTAACTCCTTAAACGAGGTTGCACTTCCAAAATTGGTTCCCCTTGTTAGGCCAGCTCTTTAGGTACTAGTCACGATCCCACCGGACGTGGACTCGTCAGTTGGCCCTAGCGGCCCATCAAATCCACGAAGGCATCCGATGAGTCGTTGTTGAACCAAATGTACCATGCCACATAATGATAGGGAACCACATCGTCGAAACCCTCTTCAACCCACACAATGGTAGTGCATCTACGATAGGTGATGTTGACTCCTTTGTCTATAATATCGGTGATAGTCACTTCCATATCAACAAGCAAGCCATGACGAACAGGAGGGGAGTCCACACCTGCAAATCTGAAAAACAAGGAGTGAGTCATGGAATTAGTAAGTAAACTCATTAAACCTTGGATAGGAGGATGCATTACCGTTGAACAAAGCTTGTAAATATCACCGTATCAAGTGTCGATGGCAAATCAATAGCAAACCATTCTGATAATCTTGTCTACATGCATGAGAATGGTTCAACTTACCTTTAATGCACGAATTACCCAAAATCATCAAAACGGAACATATAAACATGCACATGGAATTTCATTTATTAACTTAACCAAAATCCATCGGTTCATCCGAAATCCACTAGGCATCCAAAATCCATCGAACATCTAAAATTCACCGGCCATCTGAAATCCATCTGATAACATCACCAAAATCCATTGATGACGGCTATAGTTTTTCCATCATGAGACCATGCAACAAACATCACACAATCCGGCTTCTTATCTTTGTTTTCTTAGCTGATGCAACAAGGCCCGAAGGCATGAACATGCATGTGCATGTCATGACCTACAAAACCATAACTATACAATATGCTAAGCGTGGTACAAGGTTTGTGGCTTGAACCAATATGCCTAAGTGCCGACCTAAAACCACGCAAGGTTTGGATCGACACGCCTCAATATCGACCCAAGGCCAAGCGAGGTTCAATCCGCCGTACCTCAATGCCTGTTTAAGACCAAGTGAGACCCTTCCATGGCCTGAAGCATGATAAACTTATGGACACTAGTACATGAGCAAATCATAGAAAAAACAACCACCAACATACAAATACAAGCACAAGTGAGAACACATCCAAGTCTAAACTACGTAGGGCAACACCCTAACCAAGGATTAGAAAATTCACTTAATACTTGACCAAGCAATGGCCAATGGCCAAGCAGTGGCTAAATGGCAAGGGCGAGAGAGGAAATGGTCGAGAGAGGGCGAGGCGTGCAAGAGAGGAGAAGTGGGAGAAATGAGCCAAGGTTGGGGAAATGAAGGGCTGGTACTTCTATTTATAGGCTAAACCTCCATGATGGCCTTTCCAATTGGTCTAACAACTTTTTTGGGTGGCAAGACTAATTAGGAGAGGTGGTGCCCTAATGCCTTAGAAAAATGATTAGAGCCTTGAATGTGTCTTTCTTATTGGTCCACTTAGCCATGAGTCATCACCTAATGAAGAACCTATCTTGAAGAGGTGGCACACCTACCTTGATGTAGTGACGTCCTAAGGCCATAGAAGAACTCTTGCCAATCTTCTTATTGGGCCACCTATATCATTGATGATCTTGAAATTGTTGAGAAAACATTCTCTAAGCAATTTTGAAGATTTGCAAAACTTATCTGGAGTAAAGACTTTGATTCTGATAATAAGTATTTTTCAGGTGGAAGTCTAATGGGGTGTGATTAGATGTTATCAATCAGAACCAAAGTTATGGCTTAAGTACTTCCTTCCATATATGCTATGTCAAACAGTTAGGATGGAGACAATACACTCGTGCAATGGCTACTAGCAATTAATTGGATTCCTTGCCTTATATATAAGGAGTTCCAAAGGAAAGTTTTCCAAAAACAATCTCTCGAAGATTTAGATTTCTTTGAACGTTAGACCTGAAGCGAACCAATCTTTCCAAATTAAAGTACTCAACTTATGGAAACCCAAACTCCTATATGGGTGGTAGAATTTATGGGAAGTTTTATCCTCGGTAACCTCGAAGCAATCAAATATTCTAATCAAGATCCAAACCAACGTGTAGATTAGCTGAATAATTCTCCCAGAAATGTGTCCAACGGTCAACTTGGATAGGGAGGAATATAAAAAGAGGTCTTGAAGCTTAAAGGAATATACAACAAGAGATAATCAAAGCTTATAATTCCAAAATCTGAAGAGTATTTCGAATCCAATTCATTCGTCTCTGTGAGCAATATTGTGTAATCACTTAGAGATGGAGAGTGTGTAAGGAGTTGTTCACACAAGCTTGAGTGATCATTTCTCATGTCTTGTAACCTCTTATTGGTTCATATAACGAAATCTAGCCAATAAGCTATTAGCTCGGAAGAAAAGGCGCAGACTTGCAAAAGCCGAACTACTATAGTTTTTTGTGTGTAATTTTCTATGCCTTTCTCTCTTTATTTTACTTGTGATAGATTTAATTGTACACTGGCAAGATCTAATCGCTACACATTCTGTCACACGTTGTACTTTTGCTATATTAGTTTTAAATTCTTCTAATTTCTGCAATATCACCTATTTACCCTCTCTAGATGATAGATCTAGCCCTAATAGAAATTATAATTTGGCTAAGCTTGCTCTCCAAGTCTTATCTTAGCATAATGATGACCAAATCTCTATAGAAACACCTAAACTTATGAATCATCCTCTTCATTAATTGCTTAGTTTTAGTGTCATCATGGGACTTGGATTTTTGTCACATGTTAAGTTACTTGTTCTCTAAGTTAAACTCCTATCTTGCCACTTGGGCGTGTAAGTCATCCCCCTCATTGAATTACTAACTTCCAAAGAACATAATTGCAAGCATGAGAAGAAAGCCAATTTAAGCACCATCATTATTGGATGAGAGTTTCTTGTATTCATCCTTGATCGGTTACCCTATTCGGCCCAAGGTTCGTGACTAATTCACAATCGGACGAGGTTGGACGTAGCCAACCCTAGCCCACATGACTAAGTTGGTGGCCTATCCTAACTAACGCATTGCCAAGATCAACCGGGCTTAAAGCCTCATAGCTGAGTTGCTCGGGCTTAGTGCCGAGCTGACTAGGCTTGGGACTAGCTGATCGAGCTCCGGGTTGGCTAACCAAGCTCAAAGTTCAAGTGACTAGGCTCAAAGCTAGCTCATGGCTTGGCAAAAGGCCAAACTCATGGCATGGTTAACCGGGCTCAAGATCGAATCCATGGCTGGACTGACCAAGTTCATGATTGGATCCATGGCGGATCCATGATATTTTGCAAATGGTTCATGGTCAATCCATGACTGATCCATGTTTGAGTATAGCCGGTTCATAATCGACCCTCGATTGTCATGCGGTTATGTGGCATTGATCAATATGGGACCAATACACAGTCGCACATAATCAGCCCATGGTCGTCCATGGCTAATGCATGACTATGTGGAATCACCCACAACCGATACCTAATCATGTGGCATCAATCCATGACCATCCATTGATCGATTCATGACGGTGCATGATCATCCCACGACCAACCCTCATGGTCGAGCAACTAATCATGGTCAAATAACTCTAATCAACTTATGTGATCGGTGGATTGTTTCACTGCCGATCCCTTGGCCTATCCATGGCCGATCCTTTGATCAAACCATAGCTGATCCTTAGTTAGCTTTCCTAATCGATCCAATTGGTCCATGACCGATCCTTGGACTGATCTATGGCTGATCCTCATTATCGGCGTACCAATCCCTTAGCCATCTCCCATGATTGAGACAAGGGCCAGAACCGTGAATGTTACATTGGCCGAAAGAATTATATTGGCAAATCGTCAAAATGTTTAAAATTAAATTGACGCAATTGAAAATTTTAAGACTAACTCAACAAATCATCAAAAAATTTATAACTAAATTGGCACAATTGAAAGGTTTAGGTCTAAATTCATCGCCAGACAATAGGTCGAGGACATTTTGGGCTATTTCCTCGGTCATTCTATTGACAAAGAAATCAAGCAAACATCCCATTAGATAACATTGTACATCGGTGAAATCTAAACATATAAATCACGCAGCTTTAACGGTGCTCATTCATGTAGTCTTGTAAGCCAAATGCTTTGTTACAGAGTATGCGATGATTGTAATACAAGGCCAATCCCATAGTGGGAAAAAAAGTAATTGATAGAATGCTCGTTCTATGAAAGGTTAATACTACGGAAAACTTCAAATTGGTAGACTAGTGACAAATTTACCTTTTGTTATTTTTCACTAAGTTTTATTGTCAAATTGCTTAACTAGATAACACATGGCAATTGACAGGTATAACAATTTAAGGTTTTACCTTATATTTATCACAAGTGTTTCGATTTGTGCGAAATCCAATTTAACGAAAACTAACGGGGGATGAATTTATCATAGGTGTATCAATTTAGGATTTGCCATGATATTAACCCCTGCGGTGATAGAACTCATTACGCGATAAAATGGAATCTCGAAGTGGGTCCCATTGTTTCTAGATACATTTAATAGTGTGAGTTTAGCTAATTAATCATGATGCGTGGCATCTTTAATTAGGAATTAATGCAACACTAATCCAACCTAGCTTTCTAGGGAGAGGGGGTCTAGAGAAAAAAATTATTAGAAAAAGACATGGAAAAGCGTTCCTGCGCATGGGTTTGAACCAATCTTAAAGATCCATGCAATCATTTACTTTTCAACATAAAGGCAAAAAAGATTGACCAAATAAAAACATGAAGGCAAGTCATTAAAGTGAAGAGATCAAAGCAAATATTCCATGATGAATGGTGCTGATATGCTTAAGGCCTGATTGGTAACTCTTTGATTCTTAACTATTTCTATTATTTTGTTTCTCGAAATTAAAAAGAAAAAAAGAAATTCATTTGGTAACGTCAGCTATTTTTCTATTCTTAGGAATAGATCAGTGATCAGGAAATAGGTTTAGAACAAAATCAAAAAATAGAAAAAAGTTACTTCTTTATTCCCAAAAACAATTCTAGAATTAAATTATATCTTTTCTTTTCTCTTTTTTTTTTTCCTTTGCTTCTTCTTCCTTCTCTAGCCAATCACCAAGCGTGGCAATGGGCTCGACAATGGCCAGCAATTGGCCAGAGAGGTCTAGCAAACTTGCTGGAGCCTCACCGGCTCTCATTAAGGTCTAACAACCTCACTAGATCTAGGCTAGGTCAAGGCCGACCTTGCCGAGGTCTAGCAAGGCTCCCCCAAGGCCAGCAAGTTCGCCAGCCATCACCGAGACCCACCGATTGGCTAGAAGAGGAAGAGAAAAAAAGGTAAAAAAAGGTAAAATCTCAAAAAATTATTAAAAAAATTAAAAGAAATTCTACGTCACAAAAAAATTTGAGTGTCATATAAACCACATTCTTATCCTTTTTTTTGGTTTGAGAATTGAAATTTTATCTAGTTACCAAATGCATTCGAATGCTCAGAAACTTGTACAAGAAACAGAATTAGAAAAAATTATTTCTGAGCAAAAATTGTTTTCAAGAACATAATATTTACCAAATGCACTCTTAGGAGATTCTCGGTGGAGTACTTTTTGTGGAAAATGCAGCAAATTCAATTTTGTGATATGAAAGAGATTTTTTTAGTTATCTAAAGTCTCATGTGTCCTCATGAGAAGTATTTCTTTAGGGATTTTTTATTATTATATATTTATATAGATCAATTGTGAATTCACAATATTACACTGTGATTTTATATATGTTTAACAATAGATTTAGCTACACAACAATCATATATGATTTAAAGAGAATCTTTTTTAATGCAAAAGTTCAAAAGTGAACTTAGATATTTGTTGTCTACATAGCCAGAGCCATATGACAAGCACGAAAAAGAAACTAGAAAGAAATTGGGCTGGGGAAAGGGCATACCTTTGTGCTTCTGTTTTGTAATGATAATGTCCTCCACAGTATTTTTAAAGCTATCCACTTTGTTCGTCGTAACTTGGAAGCTGCAGCTACTGCGAAGTTGCCTGTACACGTTTTTATGGCAAATGGGGTCATATGACAAGCACGATGTTGTCTAAATAGCTAGAGCCATAATGATATATGTTTAACTATAGATTTAGGTACACAATAATCACATATGATTAAAAGAGAATCTTCTTTAATGCAAAAGTTCAAAAGTGAACTAAGATAGATGTTGTCTACATAGCCAGAGCCATATGACAAGCACGGAAAAAAAAAAATAGAAAGAAATTAGGCCTGTGAAAAGGTACACCCAAAAAAAAAAAAGGTATTCTTTTTTCTTTTCTTTTCTTTTTTTGTAATGATAATGTCCTCCACTGTATTTTTAAAGCTGTTAACTTTATTCGTTGTAACTTGGAAGCTGCAGCTATGGCAAAGTTGCCTATACGCGTTTTTATGGCAAATGGGGTCAAATTCAACTGTATGAAGTGTAATATTTTTTAATGAGGATTTTACAAACTAATGCCCTAGTGACATACAAAGAAATTTTATTAAATATTGTTTCTATTATTTTATGCATAATCAAATATTAAAATGAAAACATTTTTTATTAGGTGGGGCTAACAAGTGCATTTTGGGCACTCGTTAACAAAATCTTTCTAATAATAATCTTTGACGTCCCCATAACATGTCCTATTCATTATTCGGAAGCAAATGTTTCAAAAATTTTCTTGTAAGGCCACTTACTCTCTAAGTTGGAAACAATGTTTTGCCATGGCTGTTGATGTTCGAACCAATTTCTACGGTGTCTTGATTAGATATGAATACCTGAAAACTTTTAGGATATATTTGTTTGATGAAATTTTTTTAAGAAAACATTTTCCTCATTTTCTAGCGTTTGATTTGCTTAGAAAAACTAGTCAATGGAAAAGATTTTCCTACCAAAATTTAAATTAAAGAAAATTAATTTCTCTTTGAAAGAACTGGAAAATGTTTTCCAAAATAATTGGATATATCGCTTACAAAAATAAATGAATAAAAAATATGTCCATTATTCACCAAAATAGTTAAGTATAAACTGATGTTGATAATAAAAATATTTTGGATTGATTAACTTTTCCAAGTGATATTACTAACTATAAAATCTTAATTTTTTTATGATACAAACACACTCTTAGAATCTATTGATCGATTAACCACTGGGATTTACCTCAGTGGCCACCCTTCCTACATGGAAGGGGGAGGTGGGGGGTTCGAATCCTCACCTTCTCAAGGGAGAGTTTCAGGAGTGGGTTTCAACTCCCACACCCTGCAATGAGGCATAGCAAAAGTCTGAGAGTGAGAGTTAGAATAGGAGTAGAGTAGGACCAAAAAAAAAAAAAAAAAAGAATCTGTTGGTCGGTTAAGTCGATTTAAATTTGCCCAATCAATTTGTAATGGTGGGCTCATATGTTGAGTCTTTGTGAAATTAGTAGATTAGTAATATTGTAACGGTCCATTCAAAGTTTGAAAGACGAAAGTGACTTGCTATGAAAGTGACTTGCTATTAAAGTCACCTGTCTGTAGAATGTGCTCCGATGGTAAAGTACTTTGACCGTGCCCATCAGAGAGAGAGAGAGAGAGAGGAAGGGGACGACACTGTTTATTGCGAAGTGAGCTCCGATGGCGAACTCAAAGGCAGGAACAAGCACCAACGATACATTAGGAGGTGAATATCAGGTGTTCTTGAATTTTAGAGGGCCAGATACTCGTCGTGGATTTACCAATTGCCTCTACCACGCCTTGGTAGATGCAGGGATTTGTGTTTTCGTCGATGACGAAGAGCTTCGACCAGGTGAAAAAATTAGCGACCTTCTACAGGCAATTGACAACTCCAAGCTCTACATACCCATTTTCTCCACAAATTATGCTTCGAGTCATTGGTGCCTCCGTGAGCTTGCGAAGATGGTGGAGAACACCTCTAAATCTAAAGAAGGTGGCAATAAGAAGGTGCTATTGCCCGTCTTCTATGACGTGAAACCTGATGATGTGCAACTAAAAACCTTGTTATATTGCGATGCCATACTGAATTTGGAGCGAAAGATGGTGAATCAAAAGATGAAGTTGAGCTCTAAGGATGTAGAAACGTGGCGGCAAGCTCTCAGAGAAGTTGATGGCACCAAGGGGTGGGAGCTAGAGAAATATCCAGGGTAATTTTCTAGCTGTGATTGTGAAAGTTATTTTTTAAAGTTAGACTATAGATCTAATAATAATTCATTAATTATATTCCTAGTTAATTTTCATAGATTTAAATGAATGCCTCAAATTCTTCTTTATTATTTTTCTCAAATTGGCAGATATCCGATTTTTTCTAACCAAATACAATTATTATAATTTCATTTTTGACCTAATCTCCATTGTATAAATTTTGGTTTTGCTTCATCCTTTTTATACTAATTTGATCCATGTCTGCATTTAGATTGTTAATTTCCGTCTTGTTTCCCAACTTTGTTAATTTTAGTTTAGTTGTATCATGATTATTAGTTAATACTTTTTACTTACGTTACAACATTTCTCATGCAATATATACATTCCCATCAAAAGTGAAATATTAGCGGTTCGATACAACAACTTTATGAGAATTAATTAATATCAAATTAAAAGATGCATGAGTTATTATTTTTTATTTTACAATGAAATTTCAATCAAATATAACTTAAAGTGCGACACAGAGTACACTTTGAATTTGTTGTTGCTATAAAAATATGTTTTGAGTAGTAAGATTAGTTAAATGAAAAATAGATTACCACAATGCCAACAGATGATTAAAAGCATTTCTATTGTGTTGATGAACTCTATTGGATTCACCCTTAGATTTGTTTGTTTCAAGGAAAATTCTCCAATTCTGAAAAATATTTTTACGAAGTCATTTCTAAGGAAAATGACTTTATTTTCAGATGTTTGGGTAAAATCTGAAAATCAATCAGAAAATATTTTCCGCTGTTTGGTGTGGAGATCTGATTTGATTTTCCAAGGGAAAATTACTGAAA
This sequence comes from Eucalyptus tenuipes, assembly GCA_014182365.1. NCBI lineage: Eukaryota > Viridiplantae > Streptophyta > Magnoliopsida > Myrtales > Myrtaceae > Eucalyptus > Eucalyptus tenuipes. The sequence continues at coordinate 45,447,806 of CM024544.1, forward strand.
AAATGCAAATCTTATAAGTTATTTTTATTTTTAGATTAATTTTTGTTTTCTTTTTTCTTTTGTTCTTTTTTTCGTTCTTCCCTCCATCGTTCCTTTGCTTCCTCACCACCAACCCATCTCCTTCCACTGGCAGCAATAGCCACAAGTGAGCCGCAAGCTCACCAGGATTGGCTGAGCCTCGAGCTTGCCGACTCGCATCTTGGCCAATCGGTGGGCTGCCAACCATCGCCAAGGCACATGGCCGACGAAGGAAGGAGGAGGAAGGAAAATAAAGAAAATAATAATTTTTTAAAATAAAAAATTTAAATTTCCAATTTTTAAAAATATAATAAAACAAAATACAAAATAAAAATAAAAAATTATTATAAAGGAGTTTAAAGAAGAGAACATGTTTGGCTTAAGTGAAAGAAAAACGATTTCCTCCTCTCAAAAAGGGCAATCATTCTCCCTATTTTTGAAGGAATTCTTTTATGGAGGGAAATATTTTCCTTAACTTTTTCATTTCCTATGAACCAAACCTAAAAAAATCCGAAAAACTTTTTATCAGAAATTATTTTTCATGAAACAAACGGAGCGTAAATTTTGATAAGTATTGTCTTGATCGCTTTATAGAATTCATTGAACTTGCCTTTTTTTTTTTCTTCAGTGAATCCAAACATATATGAACTTATCTTATTTATACGGAGTCTTATTTATCATCGCCACCAATAGTTCCGTTGATTAGAAATCAGTCAATTACTCATGTAATTCAGTTTTTTTTGTAGAAGCAAAATCTGGTGTATAGTTTGCTCAAAAAGAGAGAAAGTTGGTCAAACCATTTCTCTCTCGGGTGCGCGCACATTTAATAACAATTTAAATATGTAAAAGAATATAGATTGAAAATTGGAGATTTGCTAAAGTGACTATGAAATGTAAACTAAAGGGTGAATCTCAGACATGAGCATGTCATATGACTAAACCTCTCAAAACCTTTTTTTACTTGCATATATGATAATTTTATAGTTTATAGAAGTGAAAACTCAAGACATTTGATGTAATAATTTTTCGTCTATTAAGTGAAATAATAATGCAGTGATAAATTTTAGTGTCTTTGAGCACGACTAACATTCAAAAAAATGTACTTACACAACTTTATACTATTTAGTACATTTATTTCGGTAAGATACAAAAACACCTTTTCTTACACTGCTTTTGTATTATATTCTTAATTGGGGTTCATTCTTACTTGCAATAATAAAGTATCAATGTAGATTCCTGGCTCTATCACTTTCACTGAATAGAAATCTATCTATTGATGAGTTTATGAAATCGATTACAAAAGAGAAACGACAAAAGCTTGTTGTATATATGAATAAGAACCACTTAGTTGTATACTCCTTTTTCTGTTCTTTTTAATTCTTTTTGCACAAGTATTGTTGATCTCGTAATATGAAGATAACATATTCTGATTATGGTATACGTTCATAAGAGCAACTTTTCTTACAAACTTGATCATTATCTGAAATCCTTCCAACATGCTAACAGTATTTAAGATAATCAGATTGAAAATTGTTGACAGTTAGATAATGAGTTTTTCCCCAAAAAAGTTTTGACCCCGCGTTCCCATCCGATTCCTTAGTATATGGTTGGTCAACCTGCAGGGAAATGAATTTTTTGTCTTTTCTCATTTGAAACTACTTGACTTTATGGCAGCCATGGGGATCTTATCAAGTTGATTGTTAACGAAGTTATGGATAGGCTGATGACAAGACAAAGAAAAGTGACTGGAGATTTAATTGGAATGGAGGATCAAATAGCAGCCATAAACAGTTTATTGCACATCGACTCTAATGGTGTGCAGCTTATTGGTATTTATGGGATGGGTGGCATCGGTAAAACTACACTTGCCGAAATTATCTTCAACCAGCTATGTCATCTCTTTGGGAAAAACTGCAGCTTTCTTGACAATGTAAGAGAAATGGCAAAAACCAAGGGCTTAGTGAAGCTACAAGAACGATTATTGTCTGATACCTCAAATTCTAGAGTGGCTGGCAGCATTTGTAACACTCATCATGGGATTAATAGGATTGGAGAAACAATTCACAGCAAGAAGGTATTGATTGTTTTGGAAGATGTCGATGATGGTAACCAAATCAAAGAACTAATCGGACTGAATTCTTTGTATCCTGGTTCTAGGATACTTGTTACCACTAGGGACAAAAGTGTGTTGAAAATCAGGGGATTTCACTATGAAATCGTGCCTTATGAAATGAAGGGTTTAAGCAATGAAGACGCACTTCAACTTTTTAGTAGGCATGCCTTCAATGACAACTCTCCTCTCACCGCTTACTACGATCTTTCAAAAGACATTGTGTCTATAGCAGGGGGACTACCTTTAGCTCTTCAAGCAATAGGTTCATCGCTTTTTGGTCAGAAAAAGAAAAAAATATGGGAAGAGATGCTAGAGCAGTTAAGGAAAACACCAAATAGGGATGTCTTGGGAAAGCTAAAGATTAGCTATGATGCCTTAGAAATGGATCAACAACAGATATTTCTCGATATTTCATGCTTTTTCATTGATGTTGATAAGACTTATCCAATCTACGTGTGGAAGGATTGTGGCTTTAGCCCAGAGTATGCTATTGATGTCTTGATTAATAGGTGCATGATAAAGGTTATAGACAATAATAGGTTTTGGATGCATGATCAATTTAAAGATCTTGGAAGGGCAATTGCTAATCAAGACCATACTAGGTTGTGGGCTACAGACAACATCATTCGCAAGTTAAGATCAACAGAGGTAAAGTATGACCAAACTTAATTTGAATAGAAAATTATTTATCATGTTCTTAATTGAGGATTCACATTTCTAAATTGGGAGCTACTCTTCCGTTTCATTTTTTTTCTTCTCTTGACATCGTGGAATATTGACAAATTCCTGCTCCTGCTCCTCAATGTCATTGGCAGATCAAGGAAAACACTCAAGCAATCCATTTGCCATCTTTGGGGATTAAACATCCTATAACTGTCACGTCGGAGCAAATTAAACGGTTCCCACATCTACAGTATTTTCGGTTGTGTGATGTAGCTTGCCAAGGCGACTTTGCGGGCTGTCTTTCTGAGTTGAAATGCATCATTTTGCATTACCCTCATCAAATTCCTTTCCTGGACCGCCATCCACAATTTATGGCAACTAATTTGCATCTTGAAAACGTCGTTGTGATGAGTCTTTTTGGCGATGAGTTCCCAGAAGATGCAGTCAGGAGCTTAATCGAGGTATGTCAGTCTCCCTCTTGATTAAGTGTAATTCTCTCATTCAATAAAGGACAAAAATTGATGGATTTATAGATGATACAAGTTGGGAGCCTAAATCCATGTTTATTCTACTTTTCTTTCTTGATATTTCATTGGCTTCTTTAGGGGGCAAGGAAATTGAAGGTTCTCACTCTTCAAAAAGTTCAGTCGTTGCACAGGACACCAACCTTTTCCGGGTACTCAGTTTTAGAGAAGGTGACTATCTCCGATTGTCATTTTCTGAAGGAAATTGGTTGCACTATTGGGAAACTGATGTGGCTGACTAACTTGAGTGTTGAGTCATGTTCAGCACTTGGAAAATTACCAGAACAAATTGGCGAACTACAGAATCTTCAGCACCTCTCCCTTAGGAAATGTGGTGGCTTAAAGGAACTCCCCGACTCAGTTTCGTATTTAAAGTCATTGACAAAGCTGAATATGTCTTCCACGAGTATTACAAGATTACCGGATTCCATCGGTAAACTACAAAGCCTGTCATTTCTCAATGTATCACACACAAAAATTGTGAAATTGCCTAGGACGATGAGCAAGCTCAGTCACCTGCAAACACTGAACCTATATGATTGTCATGAGATCCAAGAGTTGCCGAAATTCCCCAAAAGTTTGACCACTCTACGGCTTAGATCTATGTCGTTGCAGACTGTCCCTAACCTTGCCAACCTTACTAACCTTGTTGAACTGATCCTATCTGATGCCTCTAATTCTAGAAAGAGATCAAATATAAGTCAAACTTGTGACTTGTCGTGGATTGAGAGTTTATCCAAATTGAGCAAGCAGCACTTGTGCCTTTCAAATGTCCAAGCAACATCTACTGAGTGGAGTTCCTTTTCTCTGCTGAAAGAACTTACTCTATATGGACTAAACTTGCATACCCTCAAACGACTTCCGTCAAACTTGACAGTTTTAGAGCTCCACCGCACTCAAGTGACGCAAGTACATCTTGATGGGCTTCCTCAGTTAGAAGAGTTGACTGTCAGAAGTTGTGTACTCCTCAAGAGATTAGCCGTTCCATCAAGTTTGAGAAAAGTGAGAGGAATCGAAGTGTATCGGTGCAAAGAGCTAGTCGAAGTTCAATTTCTCGGTGTCTTAAATTCACTGGAGATATTACAGGTTGAGGGATGCGAATATCTCGAGAGGTTGGTTTGTCTGTCGGAAGAGCCTGAGTGTGATGAGCCACAAGCTCTCGAGTTGCCTGGTGGGAGGAGGAGAGTGTCCCTTGTCTCAAGCTCCCTAAAGATGCTTAAACAATTCCAGCTGCGGAGGTGCCGAGCGCTACGGGAGATTCAATTTGTTTCAACCTTGGAATCACTGGAAGGTTTTTTCATTCTAGAGTGCGTTTCGTTAAAAACGTTACGCGGCTTGTCAAACTTGAACAACTTGGAGCATTTAATAATTGGACGGTGTAAGAACCTGCAGGATGTCGAGGGCATTGACGAGTTAGAGATTTTGCAGTGGTTGGAAGTTTATGGGTGCAGATTACTGGAAAGGATTATCGATACATCAAGCTCAAAAATACCAAATGAGTGCCGAATAGAAATAAGGGATTGTAGTAAGTTACTCAGCACTGGTACATATGGTTCAAGCATCACTTGCGAGTCTTACAGAGAGAAGATTCTGCATGGACCAATACAAGCGTCGGACTCTAAAATTGATACGACTTTTTACAGCTGCGAAATAGAAACAGGGGATCCTCTATCGGACAAGGTGACCTTCTCTTAATTCATAGATCATCGCCGTTTGTTCTTCTCTATTTGCTTTCTGTTTCTTTAACAAAAAGGCCTTTGCTAAATAGAATCTAGCCCCGAGAGACCGCAGCCCATCTTGTCATTTCCTTATGCAGAATCAGGAAAATAAAGAGGAGAAGAGGAAGGGAAAATTAGAGTCGGCAAAAGCAGGAGGGAAAATTCCAAAAAGTCTTCTGAAGCGGTTCGCTCTCTCGAAAAAGTTCTCACCACCGTGTTTGTGTCGAAGAAATCCGTGAAGTAAAGAAGCAATTCGGCTCCCTGCTTACCAGCAGCTTATATCTTTGTCGACCAGCGAGCACTTGCGTCCCAGGTGCCGTTTTCCGTAGCATGGCCAGGACATTTTCGTCTCCATTTTTCTGAGATAACCCAATTGCACGTGCCACTCCTCATGTGCAACTGGGTTAAAATTAAATTGCCCAAATTGGGAAAAAAAAAAAATGAAAGCTAGGTTGTTCGAGTCAGCACCAGCAGAGCTAACGGTTGTTTGCTTCCCTCGATTGGAAATGGAGGATCGACAGTGTGGCGTGGATGGAGGGCAGTGGTGCGAACCATTTGGATCAAAGCTAACCCTGCGAGGCGATCACATGCCTGTCCAAAGCCCGGGTAGGAACTCCTGATTTGTTAAATGTTTGGGTTTTCATGTTTAAAATTTGGTGTCTATGTTTGGGTGTGAACTCCTCGAGAGATTATCCATTACATCATGTTTTGAGTAAACTGAGCCAAGCGGGGTATCTTCTTGCATAGAGCTAATTGAAGTTTAATTTCTCGGTGTTTTAAAATCGATGGAGAGCTTATGTATTGTTGAGAGGTGGGTTTGTCTACCGGGGCTAAAAGCTCCCGAATTGACTTATGGTGGGATGAGACTTGAGAGTTCCCTTGTCTCAAGCCCCCTAAAGATGCTTCAAAGAACCCTGGCTGTCGGGGTGCCTACAGCAACTGGAGATTCAACTTGTTTCTTTGTTGAAATCTTGGGAAAAATTACGTTTGTTGACACCAAATAATGATCAACTCTATAAATCGATGAGTAGCAAGCTCAGTTGAGAATAAAGATTGAACATAAGTCACCAACGAATAAAGCAGTCAACAACTTAAAGGGGATGGATAAGGGCCTTCACCAGAATCATCAACAACCCTACATGCGATCCGGAGGCTGAGAGGTGCGATTGCGGTGTGGTGCTACAATGATCTTGAAGCGAGCCCTACATTCGATCTGGTCATGAATCGCTTCCATGACGATACGCTGCCCTTCTGGAACCCCAACATAAAGTACTTAATAGATGGTAACAAGAGAGACTCCCTTTCCCATTCGAGAGTGTGGTGTCGGGATATGAAGGTGAGCCATTGCCACTGGATTTACCGAAGGAACCCTCTTTCAAAAAGGCTTTTGAGGATGTTAAGGTCATGGTCCGCAGTCACTACAGCTAAGGAACAGGGTGTTGATTAGTTATCCAAAGGCGTGGAAAGAGGGCTTCAGGATGCATGGGTTGGTCCTGATTTGGTCGGGCGCGTTGTGTACAAGGCTTTCATGCTTGCCGGCACAGTGGACACTGAAACACATCCAAGGACCAAACAGGCTTTTAACTATGCACATAGGCTCCCTTACACCTGGCATATTATCCTTTGAAGATGCCAAAAAAGCCTTATCGCAGCATTCAACCATAACAATATCATGCAATACGTATCACATGAACTGGAAAATCTACGGAAAAGGCACATATGAGTCTACTGCTATCAGTTTCTCTACTAGCTTTGATGGGACATAATGGCTTCCCCTAAAAGATCGAGCTGTCCCGTATTGCTTACATACATGTCAAATACGTACTCTTATCAAATGCTCAATTTTATAAAATTGATCAATAACAGTTGATATGGAGAAAGGCAATGCATGATTATGGACAAACCCCAAAGATTTTTCCAATGTGCTATAGTTTCTAAAGAAATGGCTTGCCATAAGAAGCTGAGGTTTTTCATTTTCTTCTTCCATCTCTATGGCAGCTTCGGCTTTGATTTCCTGAAACCCTTTTATCCCGTACACCGTCAATCAGCTTCCAAGTTTCATCACTAATAACTTGAGCCTGCACATAAATGGAAACAGATGGGCAAGGCAACATCATTTCGCTTGGGAACAACTATAGTAGCTAAAACTCGCTAAATCACATTTACAGGTGCACCAAATGTGGAAAGTCCAACATTTCCAGGTGCAAAAGTAACCCTCCCTGGTAGCATTACCGTAGTGTTAACACTGTAAATACCCCATCGTCCGGCCTGAACGAGAGCTCCACACTCATCTACAAGACTCGCCGACGGCTGAACAAGGACCAATACAATAGTGCTTTTAGCAGGTCCATGTGGTCATTGACATCAGTGTTACATGATGAAACCACATAGTTCAAAAATCATACTTCACATATTCCTCCGAGTCATGAAGCAACAAACAATTCTTTCTACTTTTTGTGATGAACATGTACCAATTGCCAAATTTCCTATTCCTTTTTTCCTCTTTAGAGTGCATCAACAGTTTTTTCTTTTTTTTAATCCCATTCCAGATTAGGACGGTGTTGAAGACATCCAAGTAATAGCCAACTACAATGTGTAGAGTTTTATGGATTGGTCAACTATTTCCAAATTTTAAACTATTAAATGAAGATGTGGTCTTCGACCAAAAAAAAAAAAAATGAAGATGTGGTCCAACAAAAAAGTCTATGCTAGCTCTCATAAGTCCTTTTCCTCTACTATGATTCTCCAATCCTCAAATTGGAGGTGGAGTTAGATAATGAAGATTCTTATTGTGTTAGCTTGCTTCCAACAACACTCGCCTAAGTGATTGCATGTGGCATAGCTTAAGCAAGAACAGATCACATGCCTACTGGTTCATCACAGAATAACTAACCAATCCAATTGCAGGACGGTGACCACTAAACAACCAAAGAAAATATTTTTAATATCTCATGAAATAAATCCTGAGGTATCAGCTTTTATATCTCCTTTTTCCAAAACAATACCTCTGAAGCATAACCACAATAAGGAACTAGGAAAGAGAATTTAGTATCACTAAGAAGGCATAAAACCCATTTAAAAATAAAATCTTTGAGTGCACTAACATTTATCTGCAACATTAAATGACTCAAAATGAAATGACTTGTTAAATAAGAAACAGGACCTGTGATTGTCCCTACAGCTGACTGATATTCCCAAAACACCGAGGGGCATTTTTCCACAGAAAACCGCATGAATTCATCTCCAAGAGCTTCCATTTTTTCTGCTAGCTGTTAAAACTAATCAAGTTCTTATATTTATTTCAATATATTTGGACAATTGTTTTAAAAAGTAGCTCTTCTATGGGGCAAAATACAATGTTGTCATACTTGGATTAGCCATACATACATTTGGCACAAGATCGCCCTGATTTCTATGGTATGCTTTTCAAAATGCAGTCATCCCTGTCTGCAGAATTCGAAACTCTGCAAGTCTGGAAGCTTCCAGTGTTGCCTTAGACAATATCCAGCACACATTATCGACCCCAAACATTTCCTCTTCTATTACCCTAGCTGCAGGATATAGTCAACAAACCAAAAAAATTGCAAATGAAGGCCACAAGGAAATCTAAGGAAGATGGTTTGTAAAAAAAGAAAGTTGTACACCCATGATGGAAACACAAAACAGCAGTTAAATTGCTTAGGGGTTTGTATCCCGTTGCCTTATTCGAAGTTTGAAAGACATTGAAAATATAAAATGAAGTTTTGCAGGCAAGTCCAAGTGCTTCAAAAATTATTTATAGTCAGGGCCTCACCATTACAACCACCAGTGCAACTGCCCCACCCCAGCCAAAAAAAAAAACAGAACAGTATATAGAATTAAATAAATAAATAAAAACTACTATTGTCAAACAGAAGAATGAGCATGGCTAGTTGAAAAGAAAAATGGCAGTAACAAATCATATTTAAGCATCAGTAACTTACAAGCACAAGCTCGGATTATGGAGTCCACATATTCTGATTTCCTTGAATAGACTTGGCCTGAGATGTCCTTATAGTGCATACTTGGCTGGCTCCACATTGAATCAATATCTATTCGCCGAAGTCAAAAGCAGATGAGAAACTTTTTGTGAGCATAAGAATAGTTTAAAACACCAAACAGCATGAGCCAGATAACATAGTCCCTGGACCCCAGTAAAAGGACAGTGGGGATCTGGAAAGTAGCATGAGCTAACAGCAACAGCAACCTCTTGGTATGCCAACCTTAATTTTAATTTCTCTGGAATCTCAGTGCCATCTTCTTGGCCTGTTTCAAATGTTCCTTTTTGCTCCAAAGCCATATGACATGATGGTCTTTTCTGGCAGTCAAAATTCCAGCTCTCTCTCTCTCTCTCTCTCTCTCTCCTATATATATATTTTGCAGCTCTGCTCCAGTACAATCTTCCGCAAGCTCAGCAATCTCTCTCTCCAGTACAATCTTCCGCAAGCTCAGCATCTCTCTATGTTTACAATACATTTTGCAGCTCTGCTCCAGTACAATCTTCCGCAAGCTCAGCAATCTCTTTCAGTAGAGCGAAAAACTTGTTTCTAGCATGCACCTGTAAACAGCAGAGAAGATCTGAAACATCAAACCATGCAAACATCACAACGCAAGAATATGCAAGCCAAAATAGCAACTAAAATACCTTCAATATGGCCAATCTACCATCTATAGATGGCAAACCAACTTGTATAATCTTGTCGAATCAATCCTTTCTCAGAAGCTGGATTGACAATATCCAGCCTATTAGTAGCACCTATGACTAAGATCTGTAATGATTAGCAGTTAAAAGATCTTTTGGTTAAGTTTTCTTTTTACATAGTTCAAATTTTCGTTAAGAGGCACCAATGTTTGCAATATATGGAAGCAACCTGTGACATAGACTTTAAAACCATCCATTCCTGTCAGTATCTGAAGCAGACCTTGTTCCCTCTCTGCACCATCCTATAATAGCAGCAGGTAGAGATGTGAGAGAGAGAGAGAGAACAAGAACTGAAAACTTAATAAATAAAATGCATAAATGCCTGGCTTAGGTAAGATCTCAAGTTGAAGCTGAGGAGAATAAAGTACAAGCAACTCAAAAGTTCAAAGAAGTACCTTTACACTGTTATTAAGACTAAAAAACAGTTTCAGACAATGGAAAGCCTTTAAGGATGATGAAGAATGAAGAAAATGCTTTATATATAATAAGTATTTAAATATTCTACCGTGTTTTCATCAATAACTTTAGCATTCGGATTAAATTGGCAGTAGTCCCGCAAATTCCTAGTACAAATCTCTTTAAGTCCAACATTTGCCTCCCCAAGTACAAATTTTCATGCTTCAGTCTTGGGTCAAATTTCAGCCTCCACATGAAGGGAAGTGTTGGAGCATTTAAAGGTTAAATCAAGTCTTAATCTAACAGTTTAAACTTTTAGCCTAGTTGACAGTAATTCTACAAAGATTTCACATACAGCATGTAAGCACATCAATTTAGCAAAATGCAGGAACAAGCTTCTAAGTGCTCTTTCATAGCCTTCTCTGTAGCTGGATCAGCATATTTTTTGCAGTGAACAAAGAAGAGCTAACTGCAAAAGTACAAGCCAATTGACAAGGCAAGCCACATACCATATATCACTGCAGTTGCTACAGTAGAGTAAACTTCAGCATGGACTCTGTCCGCATTAATTACATCAACATTCACTATTTGTTGATGCAACTTTTGCCAGACATCATTCCAGTAATCTCGGCATACGGTCAACCACATGGCGCCAGAAAACTATTTCTTTCTGTGAATTCCCTTGGGCTTCTTGTCTATGTCCATCTTTATAGTAAGGTAAGATTACTGCATAAAACTGAAAATCCATCTATCAGATAAGAAGCAGAATTCACTTGGAGCACGATACAGTGGCGTGTGTTCTAGCCTATTCAAGAAGGGAAATATTGTAAGCCAGCGAAACATAAATTCTCTGCTAGGCAGATAGCATCAATACCAGGACCCAGGCATTCCAGATGATAAGCATGAAGTTTGAATCCAAAATAACTAAAGCAGCCACATCTAGTGGGAGAGAAGACTTTATTCTCATTTCATACACAGTAACTGTCTTCATAAGTTTGATCTTTTCCTTTTTCTCTTTCTTCTGGCCATTTGCTGTTTATCCTTTTCCTTCTTTTCTATTTTACTTTCTTTCCCCTGTGAGGGTACAGGCCTTAAAAACGGTATTTATGGAACAATATAATAGATCCAGTTATTGCAATGGCATTAGCACATGATACACCTTAATAGGCTCGGATGAGATGGAAAACCAGAATCGCTAGTGTAAATGATCCTATGTGCTCTGTCCCACTGCTAGAACCTAATGTAGCAAAAATTGCTATATTTCATACTCATAAAATGGGTACCAAAATATCTAAACAAGAAGGCATTTGAAACTAGTTGAAATGGCATGATCTTAGGGATCGATAGTACAAAATAGTGGAAATTTTCTATTTTTAAATAATAGTAGCCAAGAAATCAACCAACCTGACATTGTCTGGCCATAATTCGAATACTCAACAAACTGGACATTATTGGTGTTAAGAAGACCCAGAAAATCACTGTAATCAATCCTATGTGAATTCTCAGGATCCCACTCTGTTCCTTTCAACTTTCCCCGCATAGTCAGCAAGGCCCTGCTCCAACTCGAAGCCATGACCAGCTGCCTCTCTAATTGGACATTTGCCTTCCGTTCAAGCTCTTCCAGCTTACTTATCCGTTGTCTCTTGGCATCTTTCAGTTTCTGAAAGTTCAAAAATTTAGAGCGTTTAAGAAAATAAGAAAGCAAAAGGGATTCAGGATCAGTATCAGCTAAATTATGAAGTTGAAGACAAGCATCAATGAACCACAAGAACCTCAAAACCCTGCAGCCAAAGCAGCTTCCTAGCAGCAAAATCTGAATAGTACAGAGAACAGAAGGATCATCCCTTCATGTGCCTCCTAGTTGGGGAACTGTCCATAGACTTAATGAGCGATGCCCTTGAGTCTTTCATCGCCTTCTCTACCATGTTAATCTTATTTAAAAGGCTCTAATAAGAAAATAATGTACTAAATACAATGTGCCCTTAAACCATCCCACTAGCCATATTAAGTTGTATGTGAATCAAGAGACAGCCAGCAAGAGAGAGAGAGTGAGGCGAGAGGTGTGCTGTACCGATAAGAAACGGTAGAGCAGCTACACTTCACAGAATCTCAAGAACCGGTTACATTTTGTACGAGCCGAACAACACAAGGGTGATTCTACTTTATCTAGACAAGACGGCAAGAATTCATGGATGAAGCTAGAAATGCAGGTCAATTTAAAAAAAAAAAAAAACAAAAAACAAATTTTATCATAGAATGCAGGGCTACAAAAGCAGACCCGCCCCCCAAGCTCACACGGGCTACAACGCCAAGAGCATTCCGTTTGAATCCATTCCACCAATGCATCATCCGAAATTCAACTTTTTTCAGCGTTCAACAGCCTCATTTATCAGAGCAAAGCATAACCCAGAATTCCAAAACACCCACGACGCCGATCCAAATCACATAAACAACAAACTCAATTAACCGAAAAACCCGAAAGACAACACGAGCCGAACCTCGAATAGCTGGGCCGCCTCGGGGTCTTCCTCAACGGAGCCCGCCGACGTGGCAACCGACTCGGGACCGGAACCCGCATTGGAAGCACTGCGCATGCCGCGACCGAACCCTCCTCGGCGTCCGGCGAAGAGGATTGGCCGGGAAGCGGCGGCGGCGGCTCCACCGACGCGGTTGGAGCGACGGAGGCAAGACGCGGAGAAGGATATCCGAGCGGAGGAGGCTCCTCTGGAGAGGGAGGCCGGCCTCGGGACGAGGGCGAAATCGAGAGGTGCGAAGCCGCGAGAGCTCATCTCTCTCCCTCCACCATGAAAATGCAGCAGCAGCAACAGCTCTCTCTCTCTCTCTCTCTAGGAATCCTGCTGAGCTCTTCTTGCGAGAGAAACGACGACGGGTTTTGGATTGGTTTTGGAGTAGGTGACGCGGTTAAACGGCGTCGTTTTATCTAGATAATGAGTTCTGACTTGGTTTGAAGTTTGGCTTGGGAACGTGCTATGGAGTTTATGAACAGATGGGGAATTTTCAATTATCCAAAGGTGGAATTATTTGTATGATCTCCATAGATTTGGTAGCTTATGTACGACTTCTTGCTATATAAATACTTCTCCGTTATAAAATAAAAATCCGTTCTTCACCGTTATATGTAAATCGAACGATTAACATATGGAATACTCTCTCTATTCATTTTACATTTCTTGTTGTTCCTGTTTTCGCTTGAGGAATGAAGCGCTTGCTATATAGATGGTCCATTGGATCTTGGCCAATGGTCACGCATCTACCGTTTGCACTCTCTAAAGGTCATAAATTATCTTTGGGGATGCTTGGACGACTCGAACAATCTGAAGTTCTTATTTTTCCATCGATGGTTGTCGAAAATATTTCATAACATTAAGTACAATTTGATTGACATACTTCTGTCCATTTTCGGGTTATAAATTAAAGCAAGTGAAGTACAACAATTACGATATATTAGCCGATAGTGTCAAAATGGGAAAATTATCAAAAATGTCATAAATATATTGTAATTGTGTCAATTCAGTCGTAAACCTTTCAATTTAACCAATTTAAATCTCAACTTTTTGATGATTTACCAATTCAGTCTACCTGATTAATTTTGCCTAGAAATTGATCACATGGACACTGCATGACTAGCATTGATGTGAATAATTTTTTTTTTTAATTTTTAAATGGGAAAAGTATTAAAGGAATCATTAACCTATTAAATTTGTGTCATTCAGTCTTAAGTCTGTCAATTGAACCAATTTAGTCTTAACCTTTTAAATTTATGCTAGTGAAGTCCATCCAATTGATTTTGACCAAAAATCGCTGACATGAATGTTAGTCACCCTACATGGCACGGCCACGCTAATGTGAGCAAATTTTATAATTTTTTAAATATTTTTACATGATTTTTTCTTCTTTTTTTCATTATGGCCAAAGATGCTCAGCAAGGGCCTCAAATTCCCCGCCTGCAACTAGCAATGGCCCACAAGCCCGCGCTAGCCCTAATGAAAAAGGAAAAGAAAAAAAATTGTAAAATTTCTCCACACAACGCTGGCGTGCCACATAGATGGCTAGCATCCATGTCAATAATTTTCGCCCAAAATTAATTAGATTGACACAATTGACACAAATACAAAATGTTTAGCATTCAATTGATAGTAATGCGATAAATTCAAGAATTTTTTATACTTTTCCCTGTTTAGAACTTGCATCAGCATTTGTGGAAAATATTAGATGCCACGATTTTTGACAGCCTTGAGGTATGGTACAAGTGTATCACTTTTGAATCCGAACCAAAGGCAGCAACAAAAGTTAGAGATTATAGTATGTATAAACTAGAACAGAAGGGATTAGGCAAGAGAAAGGAATGGCAGCTAGATCGATGATAATCCTCATTTTCATTTCCATACCCGAGTTAATCGCACGATTAGATCGTTGGCAAAAAAGAATGGAATTAATATAGTGGTAAGGCTATCAGGGAAGAAAAGCTCAATAGCATATGTACAAAGTGTCCGCCCGGGGAGAGTGAGTTAGAATGGCGCAGAAACGGCATCCCTCCGAGATGGCAATTGCAATTCATTGCCATCGTCGTCATTAGGCTCTTCCTCTAAATCGAGTCCGTTGCCACGACAAATTACTGGTTCCAACCCCTGTATCATGCAGCAAGTCTGCCATTACCACCTAAGGAGAAAAATTGAAGAGAACTCCTCACCGCAACACCCACTCATCCACATGAAGATAGCTTATATGCTCATGGCAATACAAAGATACACACCTGTAAATCGCTTTAATTATAACAACTTTCAACTTCATTAACCAGATGATATTGGTAATCTTCGACAATTGCAAATAAAACCCTTAAAATATATACCTATCACCATCTAATTATTTGCCCAAATGATTAGTCTAGATCTCAATCCGACCTATTATCGTATGCACCCACACCCACGTGACCAACTTAATTTAAGAATTTATGTGAGCTAGGTAGGTGCACATGCGATTACATATTAATGATGCAAAGCATACAACTGAGATCATAAGGAGAACATTTTAGCTGCTATTGTAACCCGATATTTATAATCCGTTCAAGTCAATCTAAGGTCAAATGTTATGAATTGCTTAACAGCGATAGATTTGAGCGAAGAAGGGGCGTCGCCTCATTACTTCGAAGGTACAGATCAAGGGAGGGCGAGAATTGAAAATATAAGACAAGAAAGCTATCATCGACTTCTCTAGTTTCATTATTATCTGCTGCTTCGGTTTGCCCTGTTAATCACATGTGCAGATCAAGCATCAACATTAAGGAGGAAGTGCTGACAAAAGAGGTGAGGATGCTTCAAGACAAACATGTTACCTCAGTGAAGATCCTCAAGGCCTCTTCCGCGGTGCACGTATTCACCACGTACAGAGCCGCCTCCTGCTATCCATGCGCACGACATTAACGTCGACACCGATCACCATCGAAAACTCACGTTGATCAGTTCCCCATCGAAGAATCATTCGCTTACACTGAAAAACAGCATGAAGAGGATCCTTACCCTGGCAAGCTTTATCTGATGGAAGCTGAGCGTCTTGGGCTCCCCGTCGATGGACGCCCTGCCCTCCATGCACGCCATCGCTGCTTCTCCTTCTTCTTCCATCATCTTACAGAGAGAGAGAGAGAGAGAGAGAGTGTGTTTAGCGGCGAGATTCTTATGAAGGTGGGTTTCAAGAAGTGGGAATGAGAAACATCACCTCCTTTCTCCTTATACCTGCGAAAGTCACCGGGCAGAGACGCCGCCCTACCGAAACCGACGTGTGGCCGCTTGGGGACGGTGGTATCGAACCGCGTGGACGGCCACGATGGAGTGGCCACGAATCGTAGGGTAGGAGCCGGCGGTGGAGGCGTGTGACGTGGACGTTCGGCAATGGCGGGCCTCGTTTCTAAGGCGCTACGTACGCGTGTTTGGTGAGCGTTTGGACCAATGGAAGTCCAACACTAAAGCACCAGCAAATCTCTGCGGAATGAATCGGAGAGAGGTTGAGCGATGGCGACGCCTTCCATCTTACGTCGCGGCATCCGATGTTGTCCTGGATTACATAAGATATTCGTCGTCCCCAGGGGGCGTGATGTCGCACTTGCTGTCGTAATTACAGGGTAATTGCGTGCAGATTGCTTCGACTTCATCGACAGATAACCAAGACAATTGAGAAATGATTGCTCGAGATTCGCCATCAATTGCGTTGCATGGATCGTGTGCTTTTCTCCTTAAATAAATAAATTTTAAACTTATTGAACTTCCTAATGAGGACAGTAACACACGAGCCAAAACTCAACGAATAGCCTAGACATGAAATTATTTACACTTTGGTGTGTGGAAGAACGGACTTATTTGTTTTGTGTGCCTAATCCAAATGTAATAACTGAACAAATCCCAAATAATTAATGTAGTTCTTGGTGAACCTAATCCTAATTAATTTTGACGATCACAAATTGGATGATTAGTTTATTTCGCTATTTTCTAAGCTTCATTTGATTATATTGTCCACATTTGCAAAAGTCGAAAGTCCGAGCAAGATCCGATGTTCGACCAACCATTAAAAATCGGCTGAGTTATTCCCCATCGCTAATTTTTTTCATATAGACGCATATCTCGTGTTTAATAAATTACGGAGGTCATGCTCATGTGTGAATACTTGATAACATTTTAGATATTCGGGGCGACGTGCTGAATTTATTACCTGTATTGGAATCGATCCTTACCAACTTGCATTATATAAAGCCTATGACGCATAGCCTCAGGCTAGTCATAGGGACAGCATAGGAGGTGGTGGAACGGGGACAGGTGCATGGCTTAGGATCTGTCGTGTGCGCCGCCATAAGGTCCGAAAAAAAAAGGGGCTTTCAAGTGGTAAGACCCTCAAAGGAAAAAACAAAAAGCTGTAAGACGCTTTATGGAAGAGCGATACCGTATTACAATTGTCGACCAAACAGATCATTCCGACTGTATACGTCCGGATAATCTCGATCATGCTTGAAGTTTGAAACCTTAAAAGAACTTTCTTTTATTTTAAGAAAATTTCGTTCATATATCGTAATTAAATGTAAGAGGAATATAAAAAATTTCCAAATAAAGGAAATTCCAAAAAGGTTGCAAAACAAAACAAAAACCTAAAAAAAAACAGTACGACAATTTTAAACATGCTTTTATCCTAAAAGACCAGATTTGTTATAACATTAAAAAACAGTTGGCGGCTGATTATAGGAACTATCAGTGATTAGCACGTGACGTTCTCTGCAGAAACTACAACTTACAATGTGCTCCTAAGTTCAATATCTTCAGCACCATTGCCATGCAGAGATGATGACAACAACAACAATAACATGTTGAACTACTATAGATCGAACTCTTCTAAAAAAATTCCCAAATCTATATTTAGATCAAGAGAAAAAAAAAACTCATAAATTTAGATTTACACCTAAATTAAGAGAGGAATAACAATCGGTGGCTGATCATCGGAACTGTCAATAATTGATACACATCGTTCCTTGCGAGAACTACAACTTGTAGTATATGCCTAGGTTCAATATCCTCAACATCATTACCATATGGTGACAACAACGACAATAACATGTTGAACCATCACAAATCGAACACTTCTAAAAAAACTCCTAAATCTAGATTTAGATAAAGAAAGAAAAACTCACAAATTTAGATCTACACCTAAATTGGGAGAGGAGAGCTTCTACCTAATCTTGGAGAAATCGTAGAACCACGTATCGCACATCCTGCTGACTGGACTGGTGATGATATTCTCTCAAAATTTCCAATTGCAAGTAAATTTATTCACTACAATGAGCAAACAAAAGCAACAACAACAAGGGAAAAAAAGACCCAAACAAGGTGAAATAAGACTCCCGGATTAAATCGGGAGAGAAAAAAAGAAGAGAATCAAGGACTAGAAAAGAAAATCCGAGCAAAGCAGCCTCGCGTTGATGAGAAGTTTCCTTGAGAGATGGTTTTTTTTTTTTTGGGGAGAGAGAGTTTTCATTCATACAAAGTCGGAATTATTTGTATGACATTTAGCAGCTTACGTACGACTTCTTACTCTCTCTCTCTATATATATATATATATATATATATCCTATAAATACACATCCGTTCTTCGTCTTTCTACATAAATTGATAAATCGATGTACGTTAATTAGCTGGTCGAAACACTCTCTGCTTGTTTTACATTTCTCGTTGTTCCCATTTTCACTTGAGCAATGAAGTGCACATTAATTAGATGGTCCGTTTGATCCTAGGCGATGATCGTGCATCTACTTGTTGCACTCTCTAAAAGTCTTAACGTGCCTTCAAGGACAGTGTTTAGATGACTCGAACAATATTGATATGTTATTTTCTATCGGTAACTATCGAAAAAATTTCACAACAATAAGTACAATTTGTTGACATACTTCTATCCATGTTCAAGTTAAAAACTAATGTGAGTGAAGTTCAATGGTTACGATATACTACTTGATAATGTCAAAATGGGAAAATGATCAAAAAATTCTATTCATATTGCAATTGTCCTAATTCAATCATGAATCTTTTAATTTGGTCAATTTAGTTATAAACTTTTGATAAGTTGCCAATTCAGTTCATCCACCCAATTTTAGCCTAGAATTAATGATGTGTATATCGACTGTCTTACATGATATGGGCGGCATCAACGCATAAATTTTTTTAATATGGACGATAGCACCCTATCGGCCCTAATCAATAAAATAATAAAATAATAAAAAATTCAAAATTTAAAAAAATTTCCACGTCAACGCCTTTGGTATCACATTGGATGATCGATATCGATGTCATGAATTTCACATCAAAATTGACAGAATTGACTGAATGGCTAAATTGTTAAAATATTTATGACTAAATTAATCAAATTATAATATTTAGGATTGAATTAACAAAATTGCAATAGGTTTATGAGTTTTTTTATCATTTTCCTATGTCAAAATTGTTTGTGATGAATTTCATTGGATAAAATCATTGAAACAATTGCAAATATAACAAAAGAGGTCCCAATGAAAGCTCATTTTAATAAGATATTTGAGAATATTCAGTTTACCTTCTTTGCATGTCTCCCCTATATTATCTCATTAATCCCGCACGACATTCTCATTTCCGCCATGTGCTTCCCCTTCTTGGGTTAATTCCATAAGCGACTGGGATGGGATGGCTCTGACTAGTAGTTGAGACTGGTTATATCTCAAAAAGTTAGGTCCATCTATTTCTAATTTAAATGTATGTGTGAATTCGACTATACACGAAAATGTTAGATTTATCTATATTACAGAAAATAGCACGAGTTATTAAACAACTTCTTTCATCTTGTCCCAAAAAAAATAATTCGAGATCTTATCGCGAATCAATATTATACGACATCTCTTTCATTTATGCACATGTAACATGGACAAAGCCTCATATTTTCATCGCTAAATTAGCATACATATTATTCTCTAACAAGCTTAACCTTTTTAGAAAGAAAATAACAACATAATTATATACTTCGACATGGTAGCACCGGAACCAAGAGGTTTTGAATTTGATTCTTTGGACTTCTTTTCCCCCAATTCATAAAATACATCATGTACTGCCTTCCGACTAATTTTAAACTTTCAAATGAGACAGCTATGCCCTACATCTTAAAGCAACTTAATGCAGATAGGAGCAAGGAATTGTCCCTCTATGGTTTCACATATAATTAACTTTTAGTGATTGTTTAAATCCATTGGATACTAGACATCATTTGGAGGGAAAAGTACTTAAAAAAAAATCATAAATCTATTACATTAGTATCAATTCACTCTTAAATTATTCAACTGTACCAATTTAATCTTAAAGTTTTTGCATTTGTACCAATTGACCAAATTGACGAGAAATTACTAATATAAATGCTAGTTGTTTAATATGGATTAATTTTACAATTTTTTGATATTTTCCTAATTTTTTCTTCTTCTTTTTTCATTGTGGCTTGTGAGGGCTATTGAGGCCTTGCAAGCCCTTGCCGACCACTAACAACGGTCACAGCCCTACCCCAGACTATCGCTGGCCACAAGCAAAGGCCTGTAGGTCCTTGCCGGCCATAACAAAAAAGAAAAACAAAAAAAGAAATTGTAAAATTTATCCACAACAACGTCAATCATGCCATGTAGAATGGCTATCATTCATGTCAGCAATTTTCGACCATCGAATGAACTCAATTAGCACAAGTGCAAAAGATTTATGATAGAATTAGTATTGATGCAATAGCCCCTCATTTGGAACCTGCATTAACATGTGGAAAATATTAGATGCCCTCGATTTTTGACAGCCTTGAGGTATACTAAAAGTGTATTTCTTGGGAATCCGAATCAAAGGCAGCAACAAAAGCTGGAGACTACAGTATGTATAAACTTGAAACAAAAGGGATATGGCAAGAGGAAGAAAACGGTGCCTAGATTGATGATAATTCTTATTTTTCATTTCGATACCTAAGTTGATCACATAACAATCGTTGGCAAAAACGAATGGAATAAATTTATTGGTCAAGGTATCGAAGCAGACAAGTCCAGTAGCATATGTACAAAGCGTCCGTTGGCAAGAGTGAGCTAGAACGGTGCGGAAATGGCATCCCTCAGAGACGGCAGTTGCAATTCATCATTTTCGTCTTCATTAGGCTCTTCCTCTGGATCGAGTCCGTTGACACAACAAATTATTGGTTCCAAGCCCTGTATTATGCAGCAAGTCTGCCATTACCATATAAGGAGAAAGATTGAAGAAAACTCTTCACCACAACATGTACTTAGACACACTATATGCTCATGGGGAGACAAAGATGCACACCAACAAATCACTTTAATTATAATAACTTTCAGCTTCATTAACTCGATGATATCAATAATATTTGACAATTTCAACACGAATGCCACATATTATCCATGGGGTAAATAGAACCCTTAGAGTGTATACATGTCATAATTATAATAACTTCCAGAAATTCATTAACCCGATGATATCAATAATATTTGACAATTGCAACACCAACGTGACAGATTATCCATGGGGAAATAAATCCTTAAGAGTGTATACATGTCATGTTTCCATGTGTGCCCAAATAGTTAGTCGAAACCTAGATCTGACGTATTAACGCGGGCACCCATGTAACCAACTTGATTTAAGAATCAAGGTGCACATATGAAAGATTTCAAGCATGCAACCGAGATCATAAGGAGAACATTATAGGTGCTATCTGGACATGACGTCTCATCCATTCAAACCAATCTTTACATGTCAATGTTATGGATTTTCTCATCATTTATAACCTAAAATGTTGCTTGACCGGTGATAGACTTGAGCGAACAAGGGGCGTCGTCTCGTGAGTTTGGAGATACAGGTCAAGTGAGGGGAGCACTGAAAATTCAAGACAAGCAAGCGATCATTGACTCCTCTAGTTTCATTATCATCCGCTGCATCCACTTGAATACCGTTCTTAATGGCATACGCAGATCACGCATGAACATCAAGCGGAAAGTATAGATAAAGAGGTGAGGATGGTTCAAGATGAACAAAACGTTACCTCAGTGAAGATCCTCAAGGCCTCTTCCACGGTGCACGTATTCACCACGTCCAGAGCCGCCTCCTGCTATCCATGCGCACGACATTAACGTCGACACCGATCACCATCGAAAACTCACGTTCATCAGTTCCCCATCGAAGAATCATTCGCTTACACTGAAAAACAGCATGAAGAGGATCCTTACCCTGGCAAGCTTTATCTGATGGAAGCTGAGCGTCTTGGGCTCGCCGTCGATGGACGCCCTGCCCTCCATGCGCGCCATCGCTGCTCCTCCTCCTTCTTCCATCATCTTACAGACAGAGAGAGAATGTCTAGCGTCGTGATTCACGTGAAGGTGGGTTTCGAGAAGTGGGAATGAGAAACGTCGGCTCCTTCCTCATCCTTATAGCTGCGAAAGTCGCGGGTGAGCAGCTGCGCCACGGAAACCGACGTGTGGCCTCCGGTGGGGACGGCAGTACCGAACCACGCGTACGGCCACGATCGGGTGGTCAAGGCACGTGGGGAGGAGGAGCCAGCGGACGTGGACGTTTGGCAATGGCGGGTCTCGTTTCCTAAAAAGCCCTATGTACGCGTGTTTGTTGATCCAACGCTAAAACACCGGCAAATCTCTCCAGAATGGACGAATCGGAGAGAGATTGAGTGACGGTGATGCCTTCCTTCTTTTGACGCAGCATCCTTTGCTGCTCCTGCATTGCATAAAATATTGTCGTCCCCATGAGACCTAATGTCGTACTTGCTGTCGTAATTACAGCGGAATTGTGTGCAGATTGCTTGGGCTTCTACGACAAATAGCCAAAATCTATCATAAGTGATTGCCCGAGATTCGCCATCAATTGCATAGATTGTATACTTTTCTTATAACGGGAGAGCTCACTGTGAGAAAAATAAATTTCAAGCTTATCAAACACCTTAATAATAATCTCAAAATCCACATTGAAACTCAACGAATAACCTTAATGGGAAATTTTTTGCACTTCATGAAAAAGCAATGCCGCATTACAATTGTCAACAAATGATCATTCCGATTGTATTTGTCCTTACAATTTTGATCATGACTTGGAAGTTTGAAACCTTAAAAGAGCTCCATACTGATGTTATAATTACAAATGAGATATGCTTCACTCTACTTTGATATGAGCAAATTGCAATACTAAATTTGAATTAGGGCCAATCAAAGCCGCGTTTATTTTATTGAAAATTTTATGATAAAGGAAAATATTTTTTACGATAATGCTTGCATAACCATGTAATGGTATCACAGTCATACCTCAACCACAAGCATTATGGATGTAATATATATATATATATATATATATATAAATTATGGGGGGGACTTGTGGCCAGCATTCCATCGTAACACTGTTACACGGTTATGCTAAAGATACTCTATTTATAATGAAGATCATTTTCAAGGAAAATGATTAATTTAAATTTGTCTTGTGGTTTAGAAAATGTGATTTCCTTCTTACTAAAAAAGAGTCATTATTCCCCCAAATTAAGCTTATTGTTTTTAGTTCATAAAAAATGCTTTTAGTAGATCAATTAGTTTTCCATCATCCAAAAGTGGATGGTCGGAAAACAATTTCATAGAAACGATTTTTCTTCAAATAAGGTGAAATAAGACTCCCAGATTAAATCGGAAGAGAAAAAAGAAGAAAATCAAGGCCTACAAAAGAAAATCCGAGCAAAGCAACCTTGCCTCGATGAGAAGTTTCCTTGAGAGAGGGTTTTTTTTTGGGAGAGAGTTTTCATTCATACAAAGTCAGAAATATATATATTTCTCCTATAAATACAGATCCGTTCTTCGTCTTTCTACATAAATTGATAAATCGATGCACGGAACACTCTCTGCTTGTTTTACCTTTCTCATTGTTCCCATTTTCACTTGAGCAATGAAGTGCACGTTAATTACATGGTCCATTCGAACCTAGGCGATGATAGTGCATCTACTTGTTGCACTCTCTAAAAGTCTTAACATGCCTTCAAAGACAGTGTTTAGATGACTCGAACAATATTGATATGTTATTTTCTATCGGTAACTATCGAAAAAATTTCACAACAATAAGTACAATTTGTTGACATACTTCTATCCATATTCGAGTTAAAAACTAACGTAAGTGGAGTTCAATGGTTATGATATGCTACTCGATAATGTCAAAATAGGAAAATGACCAAAAAAAATTCTATTCATATTGTAATTATCCTAATTCAATCATACATGTCTCGTTTAAATATTCATCAATTGGAATCCTATTTCCATCTTTTAATTCGATCAATTTAGTTCTAAATTTTTGATAAGTTGCCAATTCAATCAATCCAACCAATTTTAGCCTAAAATTAATGATGTGTTTATCGACCGTCTTACATGACATGGGCGGCATCAACGTATAAAATTTTTTAATATGGATGATAGCACCCTATCATCCCTGATCAATAAAATAATAAAATAAAATTAAAAAAAAATCCACGTCAACGACTTTGGTATCACATTGGATGACCGATATCGATGTCATGAATTTCAAGTCAAAATTGACATAATTGACTAAATGGCTAAATTGTTAAAATGTTTATGACTAAATTAATCAAATTAAAAGGTTTAAAATTTAATTAACAAAATTGCAATAGGTTTATAACTTTTATCATTTTCCTATGTTAAAACTGTTTGTGATGAATTTCATTGGATCAAATCATTGAAACAATTGCAAATATAACAAAAGAAGTCGCAATGAAAGCTCATTTTAATTAAATATTTGAGAATATTCAGTTTACCTTCTTTGCATGTCTCCCCTATATTATCTCATTAATCCCGCACGACATTCTCATTTAGACCATGTGCTTCCCCTTCTTGGGTTAGTTCCATAAGCGACTGGGATGGGATGGCTCTGACTAGTAGTTGAGACTGGTTATATCTCAAAAAATTAGGTCCATCTATTTCTAATTTAAACGTATGTGTGAAATCGACTATACACGAAAATGTTAGATTGATCTATATTACAGAAAATAGCACAAGTTATTAAATAACTTCTTTCATTTTGTCCCAAAAAAAAAAATCGAGATCTTATCATGAACCAATGTTATACGACATCTCTTTCATTTATGCACATGTAACATGGACAAAGCCTTAGATTTTCATCGCAAAATGGTTAGCATACATATTATTCTCTAGCAAGCTTAAGCTTTTTAGAAAGCAAAAAAAAAGATAATTATATACTTGGACATGGTAGCACCAGAACCAAGAGGTTTTGAATTTGATTCATTTGGACTGCTTTTCCCCCAATTTATAAAATACATTATGTACCATCTTCCTACTAATTTTAAACTTTCAAATCAAATGGCTATGCCCTACATCTTAAAGCGATTTAATGCAGATAGGAGCAAGGAATTATCCCTTTATGGTTTCACATATGATTAACTTTTAGTAATCATTTAAATCCATTGGATACCAGACATCATTTGGAGGGAAAAGTACTTAAAAAAAATCCCAAATTTATTACATTGGTATCAATTCACTCTTAAACCATTCAACTATACCAATTTAATCTTAAATCTTTTAAATTTATATCAATTGAGTTCATTTGACCAAATTGGAAGAAATCACTAATACGAACGCTAGTTGTCTAATATGAATTAATTTTACAATTTTTGATACTTTCCTAATTTTTTGTTCTTCTTTTTTCATTGTGGCCTGTGAAGGCCGTCAAGGACTTGCAAGCCCTCACCAACCACTAACGAGGGTCACAACCCTCCCCCAGACCATCGCTGGCCACAAGCGAAGGCCTGTAGGCCCTTACCGGCCATAACAAAAAAGAAAAAAAATTGTAAAATTTGTCCACAACACCGTCAATCATGCCACGTAGAATGGCTATCATTCATGTTAGCAATTTTCGGCCATCGAATGAACTTAATTAGCACAAGTGCAAAAGATTTATGATAGAATTAGTATTGATGCAATAGCCCCTCATTTGGAACCTGCATTAACATGTGGAAATTATTAGATGCCCTCGATTTTTATCAGCCTTGAAGTATACTAAAAGTGTATTCCTTGTGAATCCGAGTCAAAGGCAGCAACAAAAGCTGGAGACTACAGTATGTATAAACTTGAAACAAAAGGGATATGGCAAGAGGAAGAAAACGGTACCTAGATTGATGATAATTCTTATTTTTCATATCGATACCTAAGTTGATCACATAACAATCGTGGGCAAAAACGAATGGAATAAATTTATTGGTCAGGGTATCGAAGAAGACAAGTACGGTAGCATATGTACAAGTCGTCCGCTGGAAAGACCGAGCTAGAACGGTGCTGAAATGGCATCCCTCAGAGACGGCAGTTGCAATTCATCATTTTCGTCTTCATTAGGCTCTTCCTCTGGATCGAGTCCGTTGACACAACAAATTATTGGTTCCAAGCCCTGTATTATGCAGCAAGTCTGCCATTACCATATCAGGAGAAAGATTGAAGAAAACCCTTCACCACAACACATACTTATACACACGAATAAGGTCTATATGGTCATGGGAAGACAAAGATGCACACCAACAAATCACTATAATTATAATAACTTCCAGCTTCAGTAACCCGATGATATCAATAATATTTGACAATTGCAACACGAACGTGACAGATTATCTATGGGGAAATAAAACCCTTAAGAGTGTATACATGTCTTGTTTCTATGTGTGCCCAAATAGTTAGTCGAAACCTAGATCTGACGTATTAATGCGGGCACCCATGTAACCAACTTGATTTAAGAATCCATTTATGCTAAAAAGGTGCACATATGAAAGACTTCAAGCATGCAACCGAGATCATAACGAGAACATTATAGGTGCTATCTGGACATGACGTCTCAATCCATTCGAACCAATCTTTACATGTCAATGTTACGGATTTTCTCATCATTTATAACCTAAAATGTTGCTTGACCAGTGATAGACTTGAGCGAACAAGGGGGGTCGTCTCGTGAGTTTGGAGATACAGATCAAGTGAGGGGAGCACTGAAAATTCAAGACAAGCAAGCTACCACCGACTCCTCTAGTTTCATCATTATCCGCTGCATCCACCTGAATACCGTCCTTAATGGCATATGCAGATCACGCATAAACATCAAGGATAAAGTATAGACAAAGAGGTGAGGATGCTTCAAGATGAACAAAATGTTACCTCAGTGAAGATCCTCAAGGCCTCTTCCACGGTGCACGTATTCACCACGCCCAGAGCCGCCTCCTGCTATCCATGCGCACGACATTAACGTCGACGTCGATCACCATCAAAAACTCACGTTGAGCTGTTCACCATCGAAGAATCATTCGCTTACACTGAAAAACAGCATGAAGAGGATCCTTACCCTGGCAAGCTTTATCTGATGGAAGCTGAGCGTCTTGGGCTCGCCGTCACGTGAAGGTGGGTTTCGAGAAGTGGGAATGAGGAACGTCACCTCCTTCCTCATCCTTATAGCTGCGAAAGTCGCGGGTGAGCAGCTGCGGTACGGAAACCGACGTGTGGCCTCCGGTGGGGACGGCAGTACCGAACCACGCGTACGGCCACGATCGGGTGGTCACGGCACGTGGGGAGGAGGAGCCAGCGGACGTGGACGTTTGGCAATGGCGGGACGAATCGGAGAGAGATTGGGTGACGGTGACGCCTTCCTTCTTTTGACGCAGCATCCCTTTGCTCCTCCTGGATTCCACAAAATATTGTCGTCCCCATGAGACCTAATGTCGTACTTGCTGTCGTAATTACAGCGGAATTGCGTGCGGATTGCTTGGGCTTCTACGACAAATAGCCAAGATCTATCAGAAGTGATTGCCCGAGATTCGCGATCGATTGCATAAATTGTATACCTTTTTTACCACAGAGAGCTCACTATGAGAAAAATAAATTTCAAACTTATCGCACACCTTAATAATAATCTCAAAATCTACATTGAAACTCAACTAATAACCTTAACGGGAAATTTTTTGCACTTCATGGAAAAAGCAATGCCGTATTACAATTGTCAACAATTGATCATTTCGATTGTATTTGTCCTTACAATTTTGATCATGACTTAGAAGTTTGAAACCTTAAAAGAACTCTATACCGATGTTATAATTACAAATGAGATATGCTTCACTCTAGTTTGATATGAGCAAATTGCAATACTGCATATGAATTAGGGCCAATCGAAAGTGCGTTTGTTTTGTTGAAAATTTCACGATAAAAGAAAATAATTTTTACGATAATGCTTGCATAATTATGTAATGATATCACGGTCATACCTCAATCACAAGTGTTATGAATGTCAAAAAGAAATATATAAATTATGGGGGGATCCACTTCAGGTCTTGTGACTAGCATTCTACCGTAACACGGTAAGATCGTTATGCTAAGGGCCTGTTTGTTTGTGTTCCTAGCATTTGTTTAAGAACACAATTTCTATTTTTTTTTTGATGATCCGGGAACCGCCATCGGCCGACAGCCTAGACGTAAACCCGGGGCGAACTGAGCCACCATCACGGATCCAACCGAGTCCGAGTCGGGCGAACGCGACGCCTCGGGATTCGAACTCCTCCCCTTCGTGAGGGGAAGGGAGCCCGGCCAGCTGCGCCGCCACGAGCGTGGTCACAATTTCTGTTTTTTTATTCCTAGGAACAAAAAAAAAAAAAAACAGAACCACCGCCGCGATGGCACAACTCGGGCTCCCTCCCCCTCACGAAGGGGAGGAGTTCGAATCCCGCAGGCGTCGCGTTCGCGCGACTCAAATGTGGCTGGGTCTGTGGTGGTGGCTCAGTCCGCCTCGGGTTTACGTCTAGGCTGCCGGCCGACGGCGATTCCCGGGTCATCAAAAAAAAAAAAAAAAAAAAAAAAAAAACCAGAAACGCTTTTGTTTGGGTTTTTGTTCCAAATCTATTTTTTTGTTCCTAGGAACAAATTTGGAATAGAAACAAGAAAAAAAAAAAAAACCTTGTTTTTTATTTTCGAACACTTTCGAGAAACAATTTTTCTCTCTCCTCATTTTCTTCTTCTTCTTCTTCTTCTTCTTTTCTTCTTCTGTTTTCTTTGGCCAGTGGCCGGCGACCGGCCGTCGAGGCTCGGCCGAGCGTCGCCAACCCCCGGCGAGGCCAAGCCTCACCGTGGCTGGGGCAAGGCTTGGCCATGGCCGGCAACTGGCCAAAAGGGAGAAAGAAAAAAAAAAGAAAGAAAAAAGGGAAAACTAAAATAAAAATATTAAAAAATTAAAAGAAACAAAAAATTACACAAATTTACCAAACATGTTTATATTCTTTTTCTATTCCAGAACAAGTTTACCCAACGCGTTCTTCTCGTCAAAAATTGTTTCCCGGAACAGAAATAGTTTTTTCTATTTCTGTTCCTTGGAAAAAATTTTGAACAGAAATGTTACCAAACGCACCCTAAAGGTACTCTTTTTTTTATTTATTTATGAAAAAGTGATTTCTTCCTTACTAAAAAGGAAAGTCGTTATTCCCCCAAATTAAGATTATTGTTTTCAGTTCATAAGAAATGCTTTTAGTAGATCAATTAGTTTTTCATCATCCAAAAGTGGATGGTCAAAAAACAATTTCATAGAAACAATTTTACTTCAAATAAACCAACCTCAAATTTTCTTTTTATTTTCCTTGATGTGGTAAAGCTTAGTATATTCTCCCATGCCGTTACTGGATTGGGATGCAGTGGAAATGGGTTATTAATAAAGTAAAATAGCAAATTTAGGTGGTTATTTCATATAACATCCAATTAGCTTTTCATCGGAAAAAGTACCAAAAAGGTTTTAAACCTATTAAATACTACAAATTTATGCGTAAAATTTTTAATTTGACCAATTTAATCTAAATTTTTATCATATTTCATCTATTCAGTCCATTCGGCTAATTTAGATTGGAAATTTGTGACGTAGATGTCACCGATTCTACATAGCACGACTAATGGTGATGTTGACCATTTTTTATATTTTCGTTTTTCTTTTTTCTTTCTTTTCTTTGCAATCTCTTTCTGCCAATGATCGGCAAAGGCCATGGCTAATGAGAGCTAGCCTCTTTGAGCAAGGATCGCCCTCATTGCCACAGGCGAGGGTTGGCCTCACTTGAGCAAGTGCGAGCACTAGGGGTGAGCGCGGTTCTCAGGTAGAACCGGGAATCGGAAAACTGAACCGGAGGTTCCGGTTCCCAGTTCTGTTTTTTTGGGAACCGGAACACGAACCGGTTCCAAGGAACCGGTTAGGGCTCCAAAAGGAGCCCCAAATAGGCAAATACGATTTCCCTTCAGATGGACGCCACTCTGGAACTTTCACGCCGTCGGACGCCGCTCTGAGTCTCGCCACCGGACGCCGCTCGCCCTCAACGCCGTCGGACGCCGCTGGACGCCAGTTGCCGACGCCGCTTGCCCGAACCCTTGCCGCTTGACGCTAGTCGCTACCGTGCTCTGCCTCTGCCCGTCGCCAACGCCGATTTGAGTCTCTCCCATGCTCTGCCTCTGCCTGTCGCCAACCCCGCTCACTCTCGACGCCATCGTCGGACCCCGCAAGCCATGCCGCACGCTTAGGGCAACTCGACGCTCGCCCAACCGCTCACCCGAACCCTCGTCGCTCGACGCAAGTCGCTGCGGTGCTCTGCCTCTGCCCATCGCCGACGCCACTCGCCCTCGACGCCACTGCCGTCGCACGCCGCACGCTCTGGGCAACTCCATGCTCGTTTAGCCGCTCGCTTGAACCCTCGCTGCTCAACGCCAGTAACTGTCATGCTCTACCTCTGCCCGTCGTCAACGCCACTTACCCTTGACACTGCAGGCCACGCCGCACACTCGAGATCGTCCTTTCGTCATTCGCCAACGACCAACCCCCCCAGACGAATAGCGGAAGAGCACACGCAGTCGGGATTTTGTTCTTGCCATACGGAATTGTGTTCTGGTCTGTATCTTTTTTCTTCAATTGCTCGTAGTGCATTAGCTTAGTGAGTCTTTGAAAGATGAGTATGCTGATTGTGGGAGTGAATTATTGACTATCATTGACATTGGCATTATTTGAAAGGTTAAGCATGGGGGGTAATTTTATTAGTTTAAGTAAATTGATCCTATGTGGTCCTTTTCTGTATAATTACTTCAAATTCGGTTTTACATCTAATAATCCATTTAGTATGTGCAGTGTTTGCCTGATTGTGGGAGTGAATTATTGACTGTCATTGACACACTAGAGTGTATAGTCTCTGCAATTGCTTGTATAATGTTGAATTCAGTGGTTTCAGAAGATTAAGCTTAGTGGTTGTTATGAATTTGTAAATTTTTATTCAGTTGATTTGGATGTGATTGTTTTTGGAGTCACTGTTCATTCTGCGGCGACTATTCTTTAGCATGTTACTTATTCATGCTATGGTTGATACCATAAGTAATCATCGATGTGTTAGCCTATAAGTTTGCGCTCACTCTACTGTCATGCTTGGTGTAGCTTTCAATTGAATTCAACCTCAATTCAATTTCTTTTCTATTTTAATGACAATGTTGATAGGATATGCAAAAAGGTTGCATTATAGACCGTTCATTTCTAGACAAAAAGAATGAGCTGAAGCTTCATTTTACATTTTGAATCACAAGCTTCATTTCTAGTTTGCTCTTTGTTTTGAAATTTCTAATTATATTCTATTATTGTTGTGTAGTGCGAAGTTAATGTATCAAGATAACACGTCAATGGAGGTGGAGGGAAGTGAAGAGATAACTCCGATAATGGAATTGGAGTTTTGTAGCGATGAAATTGAAGAAGAGGCACCCCTTACCATGAGTGCCACAAATAAGGTACCTAATTCTCATCTTCCTCATTATAAGAAATATACATCCGAATGCTGGAATCATTATTCGAGAATTAGTGATAAGGATAGAAAAATATATCAAGTGAAGTGCATTCATTGTGGGTCCATGCTTAAGTACCGTGTTGCTAACGGTGAGGAAGCACTTGATCACATGCAAGAGGTTTCACTATAATGTAGATAAGAGTCAGAAAGTCTTTGCACCACGTAATGTCAACATGGCTGGCAAAGCAGGAGGAGATTCTAGTACTGGTAGCGTCTTATCGACATGGTCATTTAATCAAGAACATTGTAGGCACATGCTTGCTCGGTTCATCACCTCGATGAGCAACCTTTTTCATTGGTTGAGCGTGTTGGATTTCGTGAATATATTACTGAGTTACAACCTCTCTTCAAACATATATCACGTTTCACAGTGGCAAAAGATTGCATGAAGTTATTTTTATGTGAAAGAACTTATTTGAATAATTATTTTGGAAACATTAATTCTAGGGTCGCACTCACACATGGAGTTCCAATCAAAATCTAAATTATTTGTGTCTCACTGCACATTTTATTGATGAAAATTGGAAGTCGCATAAAAGAATCATCAACTTTGTGGTGATGCATAGTCACAGGGGTAGGGAGATTGGGAAAATGGTGGAGAAATGCATTGAGGAGTGGGGAATAGAAAAAAAAAAAAAAAAAAAAAAAAAAAAAGGTGTCCACAATTACCGTGGATAATGCTAGCTCGAATGATGTTGCAATTGGCTATTTGAGAGAAATACTTTCGAAAGAAAGGTCGTTGATATTAGATGGCAGTGTTTTGTACATGAGGTGTACAGCTCATTTATTAAATTTGATTGTGAGAGATGGCTTGACTATGGTACATGACTCCATTGCACGTATCCGAGATGTGGTTAGGTATGTAAGGAGTTCTCCCATGAGAGCCAAAGAATTTCAATCTTGCATTGAGAGAGAATGGATCACTTATAAGGGTTCGGTAGTTCTTGACATTGCCACTAGATGGAACTCCACTTACCTCATGTTAGACACCTTCATAAAGTTTAGAAAAGCTTTCGAAATGATGGAAAAAGGCGATCCATCTTTTGTAAGTGAGCTTAATCATGAAACTCCTAGTGATGATGATTGGAAAATGCTATTATTCTTTCGAAATTTCTAAAAGTATTCTATGATGCCACCAATCAGATATCCGGGAGTTCATATGTTATTTCAAATGATTATTTTGAAGGGATAGCTTTTTTGTATAGATATTTGAAAGACGTGGTCGATGCTTCGGATCCTAAGTTTCAAGCTATGGGTGTGAAAACGAAAGAAAAAATTGACAAATATTATGGAAGCTTGGATAAAGTGAATATGATGGTGTTGATTGTGGTTATATTAGATTCTAGAGCCAAGTCAAATTATGTGAGTTTCTTGTATGGACAAATTTATGATGATGAATCGAATATTAAAGAGATGCATTACAAGGTGAATGATACATTGGAGCGTTTGTATGAATTTTATGAGCAATCTTCTTTTATTTCAAGTGATCAAAATTTTGGTGGCCATAATTTGGGTGCAAGTAGTAGTAGTTCCAATACCGATACGGGTGGTAATGAAGGAATAAAAAAGTATGACGGCTGATCTTGGAATAAAATGTTTTTATACTCGAATGAACAAGGGTGCGATGACAACAAGTTCGAGCTTGATGAGTATCTTCAAGAAAAAAAAATGAAAATGATCTTGATCTTGATATTTTGATTTGGTGGAAGACTAATGGCTCAAAATATAAGATCCTTTTCTTTGATGACTCGAGATATTTTGTTCAGTCCTGTAACTACCGTTGCTTCAGAGTCAACTTTTAGTACATCGGGTCGTGTGCTTGATGGCTTTCGAAGTTCTTTAACTCCTAAAGTAGTGGAAGCTTTGATTTGCACTCAAGATTGGTTGAGAGCCATTCGTGTACTGCTTGATGTTGAAGAGTGCATCGAGAACGCAGAAAAATTTGAGTTGGGTAAGTAATGTTTATATCTTTATATATTGTAATTCTTTTTGTACATCTAATAAGTTAATATTTCATTTAATCTCTTCTTCTTCATTTTTTCAGATATGATTGGTCTTAATGCGGAGATTATCGTCGATAAATAGAGTTGGTGGTGTCGCATTTGCAATGGGTCCAGCGGTTGAGAAGTCAAGCAAGGTTTTTTGTTGGCTTTGTGCTGCTTTAACTGTGCATAAGTTGATTGATAAGCAACTTTGTTTGTCGTAATCTTAATGCAGGCTCCTCTTATGTACATTGAATTTTTGAACTATGTTGTCAAAGAGTTTAGGAGCCTTTAGATGGGCAAAATGGCATACTTCATGGTGTATTATCGATATTGATTTTTTTTTGTGTCTTTACTTAGGGTTTTGACTGATTTTCATCCATATCTTTGCAGGGTTTTGCTGTGCCAAATGAATCACATGGAAAGATTGCAAAGTTCACACTATGGAGTTGATGAAAATTTGAGATCTTGTTGGCACTTCTAGTTTTTCATCTCCTTAGTATATTTTGCTTCATCATTTTCATTTGACTCAGTTGATAAGATATATGACGTATAACAAATGTGATGATTTAAGCTTTAGTGCACATATATTGACATATGTGGGCACAATAATTATAGTTTATCAAGCATCTCATTTTCTCTTTGGAAACTTCTTATTGGTTTTGATTATGTATGTCTAAAATCTTGGCAGTTGGCATTGGTATGTTTGCTAAGATGTGGGAAGTTACCGTAGAGTACGCACGTACGTTATAGTTCAAATCTGAAAATGAAAAAAAAAATTTGTTGGAACTTGGAACCGACCTTGGAACTTGCGACAAGGTAGGTTCCAGGTTCCAGACGGAACCGAACCGGAACCTGGAACCGCTTACCCCTAGCGAGCACTAACAAGACCGATCCTCTCCTAGCAAGCCTCGGCCTGGCCTGGGTGAGGGTTGACCTCATCTCGCTAGCGCACCCTTGCCGGCCATTGACAAAAAGAGAAGGGAAAGGAAAGGAAAGGAAAACATATATTGCTTAAAAAATCCATATCAACACCAACCGTGTCATATAGGATGTCCGGTGTCCATGTTGGCAATTTTCAATCTAAATTGGTTGAAATAACTCAATTTAACAAAATTTAAAAATGTGTTGGACTAAATTGGTCAAATTGAAAAGTTTAATATTGAACTAGTACTAATATAATAAAGAAGTTCTTTCATCTAATCCAAAAGAAAGAATAATCGAGATCTTATCGTGAATGTTATATGACATCTCTTTCATTTATGCAAATGTATCATGGATAAAGCTTCAGATTTTCATTGCAAATTGATAGACATATATATCATCCTCGAACAAGCTTAGACTTTTTAGACAAAACATGGTTCGAGCTAAACTTTGACATGGTAACACTAGAGCCAAGACTTGAACTTGACCCGTTGGACTTATGTTCCCCAAATTTATAAAATAAATTATGTGCCACACTCCAACTAATTTTAAACTTTCATATGAGACCGCTGTCCACCACATCTTAAATCAATTTGATGTAGATAGGAGTAAGAAGTTGTTCTTTAACACACAAGCCAAAACTCGACGAATAGCCTAGACATGAAATTATTTTCACTTTGTGGTGTGGAAGAACGGACTTATTTGTTTTGTGTGCCTAATCCAAATGTAATAACTGAACAAATCCCAAATAATTAATGTAGTTCTTGTTGAACCTAATCCTAAATTAATTTTGATGATCACGGATTGGAGGATTACTTTATTTTGCTATTTTCTAAGCTTCATTTGATTATATTGTCCATATCTGCAAAAGTTGAAAGTCCGAGCAAGATCCGATGTTTGACCAACCATTATAAATCGGCTGAATTATTTCCTATCGCTGACTTTTTTTCATATAGACGCATATCTCGTGTTTAATAAATTACGGAGGTCATGCTTATGTGTGAATACTTTATATTGTGGTGCCCATTTGATATATTTGGGGCAATGTGCTGAATTTATTACCTGTATTTGAATCGATCCTTTCCAACTTGCATCATATAAAGCCTATGAGGCATAGCCTCTTGCTAGTCATAGGGACAGCATAGAAGGTGGTGGAACGGGAACACGTGCATGGCTTATGATCAGTCGTGTGCGCCGCCATAAGGTACGAGAAAAAGGGACTTTCAAGTTGTAAGACACTCAAAAGGAAAAAAGACAAAAAAACAAAAAACAAAAAACAAAAAGCCGTAAGACACTTCATGAAAGAGCGATACCGTATTACAATTGTCGACCCGACAGATCATTCCGACTGTATACGTCCGGATAATCTCGGTCATGACTTGAAGTTTGAAACCTTAAAAGAACTTTCTTTTATTTTAAGAAAATTTCGTTCATATATCGTAATTAAATATAAGAGGAATATAACAAATTTCCAAATAAAGGAAATTCCAAAAAGGTTGCAAAACAAAACAAAAACCTAAAAAAAATAAGTACAACTTTGCAATTTTAAACATGCTCTTATCCAAAAAACAATTGGCGGCTGATCATAGGAACCATCAGTGATGAACACACGACGTTCTCTATAGAAACTACAACTCACAGTGTGCTCCTAAGTTCAATATCTTCAACACCATTGCCATGCAGGGATGATGACAACAAGAACAATAACATGTTGAACTACTATAGATCGAACACTTCTAAAAAAATTCCCAAATCTATATTTAGATCAAGAGAAAAAAAAAACTCATAAATTTAGATTTACACCTAAATTAAGAGAGGAAAAACAATCAGTGGTTGATCACCAGAACCTTCACTAATGGGTACACGTCGTTCCTTGCAAGAACTATAACTTGCAGTGTATGCCTAGGTTCAGTATCCTCAACATCATTGCCATATGGAGACAACAACGACAATAACATGTTGAACCACCACAGATCGAATACTTCTAAAAAACTCCCAAATCTAGCTTTAGATAAACAGAGAAAAACTCACAAATTTAGATCTACACCTAAATTGGGAGAGGAGAGCTTCCGCCTAATCTTGGAGAAATCGTAGAACCACGTATCGCACATCCTGCGGACTGGACTGGTGACGACGTTCTCTCAAAATTTCAGTTGCAGCAAATTTATTCACTACGATGAGCAAACAAAAGCAACAACGACGAGCAAAAAAAGACCCCAGACAAGGTGAAATAAGACTCCCAGATTAAATTGGGAGAGAAAAAAGAAGAAAATCAAGACCTAGAAAAGAAAATCCGAGCAAAGCAACCTCGCCTCGATGAGAAGTTTCCTTGAGAAAGGGTTTTTTTTTTTGGGAGAGAGGGTTTTCATTCATACAAAGTCGGAATTATTTGTATGACATTTAGGGTGCATTTGTTTGTGTTTCTGTTCAAAAATTGTTCCCTGGAACGAAATAGAAAAAACTATTTCTCGTTCGGGGAACAGTTTTTTACCGTAAAAAACGCGTTTGGTAAAATTGTTCTAGGAATTAAAAAAAAAAAAAAACATAAACATGTTTGGTAAATTTGTATTCTTTTTTTTTTTTTTTTTTTAATTCTTTAATATTTTTATTTTATTTTTTATTTTTTTTCTCTTTTTTTTTTTCTTTTTTTTCTTCCTTGTGGCCGGTCGCCGGCCTTGGCCATGGCCAAGTGATCGGCCGACGAGGGTTGGCGGCCTTGCCCAACCATGGTGAGGCTCGCCGGCCCCGGCGAGGCCGAGCGTCGCCGGCCGGCGTGAGGCTCGGCCTCGCCGGATCTGGGCGAGCCCGAGCTCGCCCGGCCTAAGGCGAGGCCGAGCCTCGCCGGGGGCCAGCAACGCTGCGGCAAGGTCGCCGGCCATGGCTAAGGCCGGCGACCGGCCAAAGGAAAAAGAAAAGAAAGGAGAGAGAAAATTTGTTCTTAAAAATTGTTCCGAAAATAAGAAACAAGTTTTCTTGTTTCTTGTTTCTGTTCCAATTTTGTTCCTGGGAACAAAAAAACAGATTTGCAACAAAAACGCAAACAAACGCGTTTCTGTTCTTTTTTTGTTCCCGAAACAAAAAAACAGAAAATCTGTTCATAAACAAAAAAAAGAAAAACAAACAGGGTCTTAGCATCTTACGTACGACTTCTTACTATATATATATATATATATATATATATATATATATATATATATATATATTTCTTCGATAAATACAGATTCGTTCTTCGTCTTTCTACATAAATTGATAAATCGATGCATGGAACTCCTGCTTGTTTTACATTTCTCGTTGCTCCCATTTTCACTTGAGCAATGAAGTGCACGTTAATTAGATGGTCCATTCGATCCTAGGCGATGATCGTGCATCTACTTGATGCACTATCTGAAAGTCTTAACGTGCCTTCAAGGACAATGTTTAGACGACTTGACTAATATTGATGTTATTTTCTATCGGTAACTATCGAAAAAATTTCACAACAATAAGTATAACTTGTTGACATACTTCTATCCATATTCGACTTAAAAACTAACGTAAGTGAAGTTCAATGGTTACAATATACTACTCGATAATGTCAAAACGGGAAAATGACCAAAAAAATTATATTCATATTACAATTGTCCTAATTCAATCCTAAATCTTTTAATTTGGCCAATCTAATTCTAAGAATTTGGTAAGTTGTCAATTCAGTCCAACCACCCAATTTTAGCCTAAAATTGATGATGTGTACATTGACCGTCTTACATGATACGGGCGGCATTGACGCATAAATTTTTTTAATATGGACAACAGCACCCTATCAACCCTAATCAATAAAAAAATTTAAAATTTTAAAAAAATTCCACATCAACGCCTTTGGTATCACGTTGGATGACTAATATTGATGTCATGAATTTCAAGTCAAAATCGACAAAATTGACTGAATGGCTAAATTGTTAAAATATTTATGACTAAATTAACTAAATTAAAAATTTAGAATTGAATTAACAAAATTGCGATAGGTTTATGACTTCTTTTATTATTTTCCTACGTCAAAACTGTTTGTGATGAATTTCATTGGATCAAATCATTGAAACAATTGCAAATATAACAAAAGAAGTCCCAATGAAAGCTCATTTTAATTAAATATATGAGAATATTCAGTTTACCTTCTTTGCATGTCTCCCCTACATTATCTCATTAATCCCGCACGACATTCTCATTTCGGCCATGTGCTTCCCCTTCTTGGGTTAATTCCATATGCGACTGGGATGGGATGGCTCTGACTAGTAGTTGAGACTGGTTATATCTCAAAAAGTTAGATCCATCTCTAATTTAAACGTATGCGTGAAATCAACTATACACGAAATTGTTAGATTTATCTATATTACAGAAAATAGCACGAGTTATTAAATAACTTCTTTCATCTTGTCCCCAAATTAAAAATAAAAAATAAAAAAATCGAGATCTTATTGCGAATCAATGTTATACGACATCTCTTTCACTTATGCACATGTAAAATGGACAAAGCCTCACATTTTCATCGCAAAATGATTAGCATACACAGTATTCTCTAACAAGCTTAAGCTTTTCAGAAAGGGAAAAAAAAAAAAACATAATTATATACTTTGACATTGTAGCACCGGAACCAAGAGGTTTTGAAATTGATTCCTTGGATTTCTTTTCCCCCAATTTATAGAATACATTATGTACCACCTTCCGACTAATTTTAAACATTCAAATGAGACGGCTATGCCCTACATCTTAAAGCGATTTAATGCAGATAGGAGCAAGGAATTATCCCTTTATGGTTTCACATAATTAACTTTTAGTGATTGTTTAAATCCATCGGATACAAGACATCATTTGGAGGGAAAAGTACTTAAAAAAAATCCTAAATTTATTACATTGGTATCAATTCACTCTTAAACCATTCAACTATACCAATTTGATTTTAAATCTTTTGCATTTGTACCAATTGAGTTCACCTGACCAAATTGGCCAGAAATCACTAATATAAATGCTAGTTGTCTAATATGGATTAATTTTACAATTTTTTTTATATTTTCCTAATATTCTCTTCTTCTTTTTTCATCGTAGCCTGTGATGGCCGTTGAGGACTTGCAAGCCCTTGCTGACCACTAATGGGGGTCACAGCCCTACCTCAGACCATCGCTGGCCACAAGCGAAGGCCTGTAGGCCCTTGCCAGCCATAACAAAAAAGAAAAACAAAAAAAAATTGTAAAATTTGTCCACAACAACATCAGGCCACATAGAATGACTATCATTCATGTCAGCGATTTTTGGCCATCGAATAAACTCAATTAGCACAAGTGCAAAATATTTATGATAGAATTAGTATTGATGCAATAGCCCCTCATTTGGAACCTGCATTAACATGTGGAAATTATTAGATGCCCTCGATTTTTAACAGCCTTGAAGTATAATAAAAGTGTATTCCTTGTGAATCTGAGTCAAAGGCAGCAACAAAAGCTGGAGACTACAGTATGTATAAACTTGAAACA
Source organism: Eucalyptus tenuipes (assembly GCA_014182365.1). Classification (NCBI taxonomy): domain Eukaryota; kingdom Viridiplantae; phylum Streptophyta; class Magnoliopsida; order Myrtales; family Myrtaceae; genus Eucalyptus; species Eucalyptus tenuipes. Next base: position 45,487,797 of record CM024544.1, read on the forward strand.
AAAGGGATATGGCAAGAGGAAGAAGACGGTACCTAGATTGATGATAATTCTTATTTTTCATTTCGATACCTAAGTTGTTCACATAACAATCGTGGGCAAAATCGAATGGAATAAATTTATTGGTCAGGGTATCGAAGAAGACAAGTCCAGTAGCATATGTACAAAGCGTCCGCTAGCAAGAGCGAGCTAGAACGGTGCGGAAATGGCATCCCTCAGAGACGGCAGTTGCAATTCATCATTTTCGTCTTCATTAGGCTCTTCCTCTGGATCGAGTAAGTTGACACAACAAATTATTGGTTCCAAGCCCTGCATTATGCAGCAAGTCTGCCATTACCATATCAGGAGAAAGATTGAAGAAAACTCTTCACCACAACACATACTTATACACACGAATATGGTCTATATGGTCATGGGAAGACAAAGATGCACACCAACAAATCACTTTAATTATAATAACTTCCAGCTTCATTAACCCGATGATATCAATAAGATTTGACAATTTCAACACGAATGCCACATATTATCCGTGGGGAAATAGAACCCTTAAGAGTGTATACATGTCATAATTATAATAACTTCCAGCTTCATTAACCCGATGATATCAATAATATTTGACAATTGCAACACGAACATGACAGATTATTCATGGGGAAATAAAACCCTTAATAGTGTATACATGTCATGTTTCTATGTGTGCCCAAATAGTTAGTCGGAACCTAGATCTAACGTATTATCGCACGCACCCATGTAACCAACTTGATTAAAGAATCCATTTATGCTAAAAAGGTGCACATATGAAAGACTTCAAGCATGCAACCGAGATCATAAGGAGAACATTTTAGGTGCTATCTGGACATGACGTCTCAATCCATTGGAACCAATCTTTACATGTCAATGTTATGGATTTTCTCATCATTTATAACCTAAAATGTTGCTTGACCAGTGATAGACTTGAGCGAACAAGGGGCGTTGATCACTGAAAATTCAAGACAAGCAAGCGATCATTAACTCCTCTAGTTTCATTATTATCCGCTGCATCCACTTGAATACCGTTCTTAATGGCATACGCAGATCACGCATGAACATCAAGTGGAAAGTATAGATAAAGAGGTGAGGATGCTTCAAGATGAACAAAACGTTACCTCAGTGAAGATCCTCAAGGCCTCTTCCACGGTGCACGTATTCACCACGTCCAGAGCCGCCTCCTGCTATCCATGCGCACGACATTAACGTCCCCATCGATCACCATCGAAAACTCACGTTGATCAGTTCTCCATCGAAGAATCATTCGCTTACACTGAAAAACAGCATGAAGAGGATCCTTACCCTGGCAAGCTTTATCTGATGGAAGCTGAGCGTCTTGGGCTCGCCGTCGATGGACGCCCTGCCCTCCATGCGCGCCATCGCTGCTCCTCCTCCTTCTTCCATCATCTTACAGACAGAGAGATAGAGAATGTATAGTGTCGTGATTCACGTGAAGGTGGGTTTCGAGAAGTGGGAATGAGGAACGTCACGTCCTTTCTCATCCTTATAGCTGCGAAAGTCGCGGGTGAGCAGCTGCGGTACGGAAACCGACGTGTGGCCTCCGGTGGGGACGGCAGTACAGAACCACGCGTACGGCCACGATCGGGTGGTCACGGCACGTGGGGAGGAGGAGCCAGCGGACGTGGACGTTTGGCAATGGCGGGTCTCGTTTCCTAAAAAGCCCTACGTACGCGTGTTTGGTGCTCCAGCGCTAAAACACCAGCAAATCTCTCCAGAATGGACGAATCGGAGAGAGATTGAGTGACGGTGACGCCTTCCTTCTTTTGACGCAGCATCCCTTGCTCCTCCTGGATTGCATAAAATATTGTCGTCCCCATGAGACCTAACGTCGTACTTGCTGTCGTAATCACGGCGGAATTGCGTGCAGATTGTTTGGGCTTCTACGACAAATAGCCAAGATCTATAAGAAGTGATTGCCCGAGATTCGGCATCGATTGCATGGATTGTATACTTTTCTTACCACACTAATTATGAGAAAAATAAATTTTAAGCTTATCAAACACCTTAATAATAATCTCAAAATCCACATTAAAACTCAAACTCAACGAATAACCTTAACAGGAAATTTTTTGCACTTCATGGAAAAGCAATGCTGCATTACAATTGGATATAATATGTTGGGCAGAGTCCCTTGAAGTAAAGTGAGTGTTTTGTGAAAATTCTCTCATGACTTTCTAAAGTCCTCTTCTTCTCCAACCTGGTAGGATCCTCTGAGAAATGCATCTCGGATAGTTAGAAATGTTATCATCCTGATTCTATTTGGTTGTCTCTAGGCTCTGAACTAAAGGTCAGAGTGGTTTTCTACTAAAAGGCTGTCCTTGAAGGGCTTGAACGGGTTGTTCGCCCAATGTGGGAAGACATACCTGCAGGAAATTGACTCTGTCCTCCCTGGTTCTAAGTATAGGTCCATTCAATGGTATCGGAGCCATGGTTTCGTTTGTAATAATATCTGTTCCATGTGCTTAGTAGGTGAATCCAGTACTGGGAAGAACTCTTTACCTCATGACAGATCAGCCAGAAATAATAGAAGCACTTGTTTCTCTCGTTGCAACTCCATCTTCTTTCACCCCTTCAGATTTTCGTATTTCAAATACTTCTAAGATCGACTATCTTTATGAAATCTCTCTTAGTGATGAAACGAAGATTTCTGAAACCCAGCTTCCCCTGATGAATCCATATTCTGCTTTTGCTAAACCCACTTCATCATTTTCACCCATTCGCTTTATTCGTCAACTCATTCGCCAGACTCCGAAGGAAGTAAAGGAGTATGTTCTATGAATGCTAGTACGAGCATCTAGAGGGGGTGAATAGGTGCGAAAACAATTTTTGCAAAGTAAAATATAAATTTTGCTTTTAATTCGAGTCTGTTTGGCAATAGACTTTGAAAATGAAATTGGATTCTAACAATCAAATAGAGTTACGAATAAAGTAAAAGAGTTTAGGGAAGAGAATAAGAACACAAGGTTTATAGTGGTTCGACTTAATCCAAGCCTACGTCCACTCTCCCGCACTAACATCTCACCGGCTGGATTTCACTATCAATCAAAAGAGTTGTTACAGTATCACTTCCTTGATTCCACAGTGTAGAGACTCTACTACACTTCCTCAAGGCTTCACAAATGTATAAACTCTTTTTTGAGTACAAGTTTATGCTCAACAATTGAATCGACAAAGAACAAGAAGCTTCAGACTTTGGAATTTATCTATCACGCACACACTCAAATAACTAGAGCATCTTCCTTATATACTCCTCCATGCCTTCACAACCGTTGGCACCTTCCAAAGGAATTCTTCCAATCTACCCGTTGGACAGAATCAATTAGGGAGATCTCGAGTTACTTAAGGAATGTGAAGATAGCCCACCAATCCCGCTCGCCCATACAATCGGGATCTAGGTTTCCATAAGTAGAACCTTCCAAGTATACTTCGCCAATCAACGGGTCCAAATTACTCGAATTAAATTCAAAACGAATAATAGATCTTGAGATGCTATCTCCAGCCGTGAGATCTTCTTCAACCACTCGAATTAAATCCTTAAAGAAATACTCGAATCTGGATAAATCTTCTTTGTCGATCTAGAAACTGTCAATAAGGGCAGACTTTACATCTTGAGTCTGGCGGTCTGGTGGTTTTCAGACTTTGTTGAAAGAGTCTGCAAATCTTCAAACTTTGTCGAAAGAGTCTGCAAGTCTTCAGACTAGACTGATGAAAACGTTTTGTCAGCATCAAAACAAATAAGGAAGTTTTCTCCAATATGTTCAATCCTCCAAGTTTGACCAACATCCCATTCCTGCCACTGAAAAAGAATACTTTGTTACTCTTCAAATTTCTCTAGAGTTTCCTAGGCAGTGGATCCAACAAAGATATTCTCATGTCCATTATAAAGTTGTTCGTCTTGCTTTCACCTTTCATAGCCGTAAAGGTTTGCCAGTTGTGGCAAGAATTGCTCTATTGGATTCCAGGTTTTTAAAATACCAGCATGCTTGCATCGGTACTGTTCAAACCACCTTAAATGTTGGAATAGTCTTTGTGACTCTATATCCGAATTTCAACATTGCTCTTTCAGACCCTCAGTTACTTTCTTTTCTAAAAGTCCAAGTTCAACTCACTAGAACCCCTCAAACTGCTAATTCTGTAGCAGCAACACTACACTACCAAATGGTTTACCGTGTGCAGAATCATGCTCTTGATCTGAATTTCCACAATGGGAATGAAGATGCTTTATTTATTTCTATGCAAAATGACCAAGCATCCTGCATTCATGTCCCCAGACAGATCCCAAAGGAAAAGTTGGCCAAGCTCCCTCTAGAGACTTGGATCACCAACTATGAAAAGTTGCACCTGAACAACAAACCTTTCTAGTCTTCAAACTCTGAGTTTGTCAGAAAGAAAGATGGAACTGTTTCTATCAAGTTTGGGAAGGAAAAGGAAGAAAGTCCTTCTATCTTCCAAACTCTTTTCATGATTGAACCATGTGTTCCTGAGTCAATTTCTAAGCTAGATCCAAAAAAGCTTGTTCGACATTTCAACAGTGATGGACATCCTATTCATTACTATAAGGACAAGTATGGTCATTGTTTTTTGGATCCTTTTTGCCAATGTTCTTATTGCACAAACTCTCCTGATGAGGTAGATCCATGTGCAAGACCTCCACCACGGATAAAGCATAAGAAGCCAAAGGATCCTATTTACCAAAGGTACTTGAACGGAGATTCCTCCGTTGATACTCTTGATGAGTGTGATAAATAACAGTTTATGCTCTCATATGCACCAACTCCACCACCAGAGTTCACTGCTTCTTCTTCAGTCTCACCATCCCCACCGAAATCACCTCCTTCATCTCCTTCCTAGAAAAAACCAGCCATTTCCCCATTTTATAAGCCAATTGTAAAGTGGGTTAAGAAACATTCCTACCCACTTGAAGTTCCTGCGGGAACACCACCTAACTCTTCCATTGCCATGTTTCAAGAAACAGATTTTCCTCCTCTTGTTCGTGAAAGCTCTAAACTCTCATTTCCCGCTCCAGAAGAGTTTATTGATCCACAAGGCAGATATAGGCATGTTCCTAAGATTCATGCCCCTACTGATGTGGATGAGCATGGAAGATAAAAGAGAACTCATGTTGCTGAAGCCGTTCTAAATTGACAATCAGAAACTCTTTTAGCACATAAGAATGCATTTAAAGCAATTGATTCCAAGATTGGAAATGTGCAACAAGATCTACGAAGATATGATGAAACTACCAAGAAGATGCTTTCAGATTTCCAGAAGAGGCTTCATGCCTTATAATCTGGACATCATTTGGGGTATAATTATCTTGAAAGTCCCAAAGCGGAAATAGAAAAGCTTAAAAGGCAGATCCAGATCCTTGAGAAAGGAAGACTCAATCCATTTCCAACTACTTTGCGAATAGAAGCACTCCCTCATCTCCCACCACCTTAGACGTCTATCTTCACAGATATTCCTGTCAGGCGAGACAGGACAGATGCAGCTTAAATGCGAAATCGTCTCAGAGAACTAGACCGAATTAGGAAAGAAAAGGGAAAAGAGAAGATGCCCAAAGAATCCTCTCTTGCCATAAGAGAGCCAGATCAAATGATCCTATCAAACCCATTAGAATATTTTCTCAGAGATTTGGGAAATCAGGAACCACAGCCTAATCTTGTTACTCCACAACCTTTACCACAGGTTGATCCTGTCACTCCAACAAACCAGGTTCTGTTTCCAACAGCATCAAATTTTCAAAACATCTTTGATACTGACTCAGATTCGGTATCTCTTTCATCTTGATCATCTTTCTCACTCCTTTCCATTGATCCCTTACCCATGGCACTAGTAACTTCATCAATATTCATGGCCGATCCCCCAGACCATGATATAAAATCAAATCCTTCTGAGCCAGAAGTTGTATAACCAAACAACTCTTTCCAAAATGTGTCCACTTCATCAAAATAATTCTTCAACATTGATGACATTCCTTATCACAAATGACCAGAAAGACTTGAAGAATTTCATACATGGCTAAATACCCAAGCCATTACTAATCAGGACAAGTATGATGTTCTTTTCAATTTTGTCACAAGGTTTACAGACAGCCTTAAACTTTGGTGGCAATCTTTGGAAGAACAAAATCAACTTCATTTTTTACTCTCATCAAACTTTCAGCATGCCATTACTCTTCTATATCATTTCTTTGTGGGGAAACCTGTTGATCTCTTAGAACTCAAAAGAAGAGAATTTTTCGAAAGAATCTGCTGTTCTCTTCAGAAAAAACATCTGGATAAGCATTATCGTGAAATGCTTAAACTCTTTTATCAAATTGGAGATTATGCAAATTCGAAGCATGTTTTCCTGACCTCCATTCCTAAAGAATTATCTAAAACGGTGGAGAGAGCTTTCATCTCTAGACAAAAGAGGATCCAGGATGTTCCATTAGGAGAACTCCAACAAGAAATTCATTTGTGCTTGGAAAAATTGTGTATCAAGCGACAAATGATCCAGACCTATGTTCATGACAACAGAGAACTTGATAGAGCCTGCTCTCGCCGGAACTAAAAAATTAAATGTTCCAAGAAAGATTATGATGGTTCTTGTGGAAAATCTTCCCGAAAGAAGAAACAATTCAAAAAGCTCTGGATTAGCAAATTCAAGCATGGCTCTAAACAATTCCGAAGAAAGAAGAAATGGCGATACCTACGCAAAAGGAAAGATCGTTCAAGCCATAAAAAAGTCAAACCGATACTTTATCTGCAATCAAAATGGACATTTTGCCAAAAACTATCCTCAGGCAAAAAAAGGTCAGAACCATTTGATACATCATATATAGAATGAAACTGGTATTTCTCTTGAGAATGATGATATCGAATCTTTATTCTCTGTTGATGAAGAACCATGTAAATAAACTCTTTGTGTCATCCCTTGTTACCAAACTCCTAGTGAAACTGATTCAGAATCAGACCCTGAAGATATTTTCCATATATCTCTTACCCCTTTAGAGGAAAGCACTGACATATTCTCAAGCCAAACTCATTGTCCCCATTTCCCTGTAAAAATATTCATTTCAAAGTTTGCCAAGCTAATCACTATCATTGCTCTAATAGATACCGGAGCAGCTTCTTCAATCTTAGACACTAAAGTTCTTCCTGAGGAATATTGGATTTCTTATGTCCGATATTTCAACTCTGTTTCAGGAGATACTTTCTCTACAAATGTAAGAACTACTCCGATAACTGTTCAGTTCTTCCCACAGTGTTCCATAACTACAAAAATCTTTGGTTTTAGTCTTCCCAACAAAGATTTGATCATTGGTTGGGATATCATGACTCAGATTTTGAAACTTCGCATCATTCCTAGAAGAGGTCTTAAGTATAAAGACCATTTCTCTGAATTTGTCAATATTCAAATACTCTTTTCCATTCAGATAAGTCTGTTAGACCTGATCATACAAAAGTTGCTGGAATCATGTTCGGAATCTCATTATGACTTTGCTAAAAAATGTTCTCATCCTTTACGGAAGAACCCAGAATTCTTCGTGCGCCTTCCTTTCAAGAAGAATGAAGATATCAATCCAACCAAAGCGAGTCATATGGGAATGAATCTAGAACATCTGGTTTTGGCTCAAAAGGAATGCTCAAAACTGCTGCAATAAGGCCTTATTGAGGTCTCACATTCTCAATGGGCTTGTGAAGTCTTTTATGTCAACAAGCATGCTGACCAAAACCGAGGAAAAATGAGATTGGTAATTAATTACTAGCCCCTTAATCTTTTCTCCAGGATGACAAATTCCCTTTACCCTCCAGAAACTCTTTTTTTGCTGGATTATCCAAGGGCTAAATCTATTCCAAATTTGATCTCAAAATAGGATTTTGGCAAATGGGCATTCATCCTGAAGACAGACCCAAAACAGGGTTCTGTATCCCAAATCAACATTTCCAATGAAAAGTTCTTCCTTTTAGCCTAAAGGTTGCACCATCCCTCTTTCAAAAGGCAATGTGCCGAATTTTCCAACCAATCCTATCAAGTGTAGCAGTATATATTGATGATATATTGCTCTATAGCCCTGATGAGCAGTCGCACTGACAACTCCTTGAGCAGTTCGTCGAGATTGTGAAAAAGCATAGAATCATGCTTTCCCAAAGAAATATGAATATTGCCAAGATAAAAATTGAATTTCTTGGTATGCACCTTAACAAAGGGACGTACTACCCAAGGCCACACATTGCTCAGGAATTGTTGAAATTTCCTGAAGAAAATTTCACAACAAAGCAGGTTCAGCAATTTCTTGGGATAATCAATTATCTCAGAGACTTTATCCCAAATCTTCCAAAGCTACTGATTCCGTTACAGATGATGCTAAAAAAACATCCCCCACCTTGGGGAAAGTCACAAACGAATGCAGTTGCTGAACTCAAGGAGATTATGCAGACTCTTCCTCCATTACAAATCCCATCAATAGGGAAGAGAATTTTCCAAACCGACGCCAGTGACGAATACTGGACAGCTGTTCTATTTGAAAAAATTGATGGTAAGAGGCATATGTGTGCCTACAAAAGTGGAAATTTTTCCCAAGTTGAAATGCATTACCACTCCATTTTCAAGGAAATCTTGGCAGTCAAAAATGGAATAAAAAAGTTCAAATTCCATCTCATTGGCCATCACTTCCTGGTAGAATTGGATATGGCATCCCTCAAATGACCAAATTCAAACAGAATCAGGTTCCAAATTCTCAACTGCTTCGATGGGTTGAATGGTTTTCGAAATACTCTTTTGAGACCAAACACATTGCTGGGAAGAAGAATGTACTTGCTGACTTCTTGTCAAGGCCAAAAGCACCAGCAGAAATCAACATGTACATCATGAGACATGCTTTTCATACTCTTCATCACAATAAAAAGTACAAGATTGAGAAGATAAAAAGCTAGCCAAGCTGGAGATATCCCCAGGAGATCATTGAACAAATCCATAATGACAGTCTCACTGAAAATTTGAATAAACTCATGTGGCAATGCCACACAGATCTATTCAGGTTCAATGGAGGTTTGATTCTTTATCATTTTGGATTAAATGCAGATTATCCATTCATTCATCCTTTAATCTGGAAGGAAGATGATTTTCCTGATCAACTCAGATGGTTATTATGGTACTTAACCAATAAGTACTTAATAGCTATTGAAGTTCCAACCAAAAGGTTCATAGCCAACCTCACCAGGCTATTTGGACTCAGTAGAGAAACATCGAAAATGAGAATGACAAAAATATCTTAGATTTCCTAAATTGGTTTTATCCCCCAACTCACTGGAAATGGCTCTTGCAGAAAGAACTGAGAACCACACAGCCAAACCCTGAAGTCCATACTATTTTATTCTTTCGACATCCATGGGCTTTTCTCACAAATAATGGCAACATCAACAATGCCCCTCTGAGTATAGGTACCTCATCCTGTAAACCTGTTCCACACAGTGCAGAAGCTCAAATTCATAAGTCTTATCCATGACATGTTGGTTGCTATGAGCACCAATACCGAGAACTCTAAAGAATTTTGTGTCAAGAAAATAAAACCATCCCTGAAGATGCATGGAATTATAATGTACCCACTGCATGGGATCATTATGACCTAGCATTAGAAGCCAAGGAAGCACTCAAGCAGTTCAGGCAAGCTGCATCATCACAAGAGCAAGAAATGGCAGACACAGTTAACTTTGCTCAGTCCTCTCAGGATGCACGATCCCCTCAAGACCCTTATGCTAAATGGGGAGGACCTCTTTCCCAAGACCCTTATGATCTAGGTTCTTTGTCCTTATCCCAAAGCATGGACACATCCTACTATGATCAGCCATCTAATTGGCCTCAACCAAGCATTCCTGCAGACACTACGGATGACAATACAAATTGGGCACAAGAAGAAGCATCTGCATCCTCATCACATCGGCTGAACCAAATCCTCTCACTAGAAGACCTCGAAGCACTTGAACAAAAATATGATGAACATCTTCTAGCAACAGTGCACAGTTCAGATGATTCGAACTATGACTACAATGCTTGTGACGGACGAGACTGCTGAACAAGACCACTGTCCGTACAGTTTCACTATAGCAAGTTACTGTTCACTTTTACTGTAGCACTAGGCTAAGGAAATCATTATTCACTGTCACTGTTCATATCGTGCAAATAATTCCCTACCGAGATTTCGGAAGCCTCTGTTTGTATATGAACCCGTGAGCTTGGTCCTTGTTTGTGTGTGACCTCTTATTGTCTATATAAGGCGAGGAGGATGTAATGTGTTGGGTAGAGTCGCTTGAAGTAAAGTGAGTGTTTTGTGAAAATTCTCTCATGGCTTTCTAAAGTCCTCTTCTTCTCCAGCCTGGTAGGATCCTCTGAGAAATGCAGCTCGGATAGTTAGAAATGTTATCATCCTGGTTCTATTTTGGTGTCTCTAGGCTCTGAACTAAAGGTCAAAGTAGTTTTCTGCTAAAAGGCTGTCCCTGAAGGGCTTGAACGGGTTGTTTGCCCAATGTGAGAAGGCATACCTGTAGGAAATTGACTTCGTCCTCCCTGGTTCTAAGTCTAGGTCATTCCGATTGTATTTGTCCTTACAATCTTGATCATGACTTGGAAGTTTGAAACCTTAAAAGAACTCTATACTGATGTTATAATTACAAATGAGATATGCTTCACTCTAGTTTGATATGAGCAAATTGCAATACTGCATATGAATTAGGGCCAATCGAAGGTGCGTTTGTTTTGTTTAAAATTCCACGATAAAGGAAAATAATTTTTACGATATGCTTGCATAATTGTGTAATGATATCACGGTCATATCTCAATCACAAGTCTTATGAACGTAAAAAAGAAATGTATAAATTATGGGGAAACCCACTTCAGGTCTTGTGACCAACATTCCACCGTAACACGGTAAGATCGTTATGCTAAAGGTATTCTATTTTTTATGATGATCATTTTCAAGGAAAATGATTAATTTAGATTTGTCCGGTGGTTTAGAAAAAGTGATTTCTTCCCTACTAAAAAGGAAAGTCGTTATTCCCCCAAATTAAGATTATTGTTTTCAGTTCATAAAAAATGCTTTTAGTAGATCAATTAGTTTTTCATCATCCAAAAGTTGATGGTCGGAAAACAATTTCATAGAAACAATTTTTCTTCGAATAAATGGACCTCAAATTTTCTTTTTATTTCCCTTGATGTGGCAAAGCTTAGTATATTCTCCCGTGCCGTTACTGGATTAGGATGCAGTGGAAATGGGTTATTAATAAAGTAAAATAGCAATCTTAAGTGGTTATTTGATATAACATCCAATTAGCTTTTCATCAGAAAAAGTACCAAAAAGGTTTTAAACCTATTAAATTACTACAAATTTATGCGTAAACTTTTTAATTTGACCAATTTAATCTAAATTTTTATCATTTTTTGTCAATTGAGTCAATCTAGCTAATTTAGATTGGAAATTTGTGATGTAGATGTCACCGATTCTACATAGCACGACTAATGCTGATGTTGACTTTTTTTATATTTCTTTTTTCTTTTTTTCTTTCTTTTCTTTGCAATCTCTTTTTGCCAATGATTGGCAAAGGCCATGGCTGACGAGAGCTAGCCTCTTTGAGCAAGGGTCGCCCTCATCGCCTCACTTGGGCAAGTGTGAGCACTAACAAGACTGATCCTCTCCTAACAAGCCTCGGCCTAGCTTGGGTGAGGGTCGACCTCATCTCGTCGGCGCACCCTTGCCGGCCATCAGCAAAAAGAGAAGGGAAAGGAAAGCAAAGGAAAACATATTTTGCTTAAAAAAATCCATATCAGCACCAAATGGTGTCATATAGGATGCCCAGCGTCCATGTTGGCAATTTTCAATCTAAATTGGTCGAAATAACTCAATTTAACAAAATTTAAAAATGTGTTGGATTAAATTGGTCAAATAGAAAAGTTAAGAATTGAACTAGTACTAATATAATAAAGAAGTTCTTTTATCTAGTCCAAAAGAAAGAATAATCGAGATCTTATCGTGAATGTTATATGACATCTCTTTCATTTATGCAAATGTATCATGGATAAAGCTTCAGATTTTCTTTGCAATTTGATAGACATGTATTCATCCTCGAACAAGCTTAGACTTTTAGACAAAACATGGTTCGAGCTAAACTTTGACATGGTAACACTAGAGCCAAGACTTGAATTTGACCCGTTGGACTTATGTTCCCCAAATTTATAAAATAAATTATGTGCCACTCTCCAACTAATTTTAAACTTTCAGATGAGACCACTATCCACCACATCTTAAATCAATTTGACGTAGATAGGAGCAAGAAGTTGTTCTTTTATGATTTTACATATAATTAATTTTTAGTGATTGTTTTCATCCATCAAATGCTAGATATCGTTTGGAGGGAAAAGCACTAAAAATCAAAATCATAAATCTATTAAATTGGCATTATTTCAGTCTTAACTTTCGATTTGACTAATTTAATTCTAAACTTTTTACATTTATGTCAATTGAATTCATCCGATCAATTTTGACCGAAAATTGCTGATATGGACACCAAATGTCCTATGCCAACACATGCCAACACTGCCATGGACATCGATCGTTCTATGTGGCCATTGCTGGTCATAGGCGTGGGCCGCCAAGCTTTCACTCACAACTAGCGAGGGCTCATAGGGCTTCAGCGATCTTGCCAACCAAATTAAAAAAAAAAAAAAAGGAAAAAAAATTGTAAAATTTGTCTACGGTAGTGCCGGTTATGTCATGTACAATGAATAACATCTATGTTAGTGATTTTCAATTAAAATTGGAGGGATTGACTCAATTTGCACAAACATAAAAGATTTAGGCCTAATTAGTGATTAGTACCAACGCAATAAGTTTAGAACTTTTTTTTTTTATGCTTTTCCCTTATTTGGAACCTCCATTAACATATGTGGAAAGTATTAGGTGTTGTTTGGTAACACTCTTAAGAAACCTATTTTTTTGTTCCCAAAAACAGAAATAAAACAAACATGTGTTTGGTAATTTTTCTTGTTCTTGGGAACAAATTTGTTTTTAGGAATAGATTTGAAACATAAACAAGAAAAAAAAAAGTTACTTCTTTGTTCCTAAAACCAACTCAAGAAACATGCATTTTTCTCTTCCTCTCTTCTTCCCCTTGGTTGGTCATTAGCCTTGGTGATCACCGGCAACCAGCCAGACGAGGCCTGGCGACCTCGCGGTCCCCTTGGGCTCCTCAGCCACCGGCAACGCCCCCCTGAGCCTTGTGGTGACCAAACAAGGTCGACGACCGGTTAGAGGAAGGAGAAGAAAGAAGAAAAAGAAAAAAAAAAAATGTAATAAAATTATTAATAAATTAGAAAAAACTCTATACCACAAAAATATTTAGGGTCATACCAAGTGCATTTCTATTCTGAAAATAAAAAGTTTATATAAATACCAAACGCGTTCAAATACTCAGAAATTTATTCAAGACGTAAAAATAGAAAAAAAAATGTTTCTAGATAGAAACTATTCCTGAAAATAGAAATATTACCATACGCACTCTTAGATGCCCACAATTTTTAACAATATGAAGATTGGTATAAGCATACTCCTTTTGAATCCGAACCAAAACCAACAACAAAAGCTGGAGACTATTGTCTGTATAAACTGAAACGAGAGGGATTGGGCAAGAGGAAGAAAATGGTAGCTAGATTGATAATGATAACGCTTATTCTCATTTCTATACCTAAGTTAATCACATGATTAGATCATTAGCGAAGATGAATGGAATAGATTTATTGGTAAGTGTATTGAAGAAGAAAAGCTCAATAGCATATGTACAAAGCGTCTGCCTGACAAGATCGAGCTAGAATGGCGCAGAAATGGCATCTCTCGAAGACAACAGTCGCAGTTCATCGCGATCGACATCATTGGGTTCTTCCTCTAGATCGAGTCCGTTGCCACAACAGATTACTGGTTTCAAGCCCTGTATTATGCAGCAAGTTTGCCATTACCACATCAGGAGAAAGATTGAAGAGAACTCTTCACCACTATGCACACTTGTACACGTGAAGATAACGTATATGCTCAAGGGAAGACAAAGACCGGCAAATTGCTTTAAATATAACAACTTTAAACTACATTAATTCGATAATATAGATAAAATTCAACAATTGCAAATAGAAGCCTTAGAATATATACATGTCATGAATTTATGTGTGCCCAAGCAGTTAGTCCAGACCTTGATCTAACGTATTATCACGTGTGATCAACTTGATTTAATAATCCATGTATGCTAGGTAGCTGCACATGCCATTATATGTAAATGAAGGGAAGCATGCATCTAAGATTATAAAGAGAATATTTCAGGTGTTATAAGAGTACACGTCTTAATCCATTCAAATCAATCATCAAATCTCACTTGCTCGAGCGAACAAGGGACGTCTTCATGCTCGAAAAGAACAAGAATCTCTCGTTACTTCCAACATACAGATTAACTGATAGCGAAAACTGAGAATTCAGGACAAGAAAGCTACCACCGACACCTCCGGTTTCATTATTATCTGATGCCTCGATTTGAATACCGTTCTTATTCGCATTTGCAGATCACGCAAGAACGTCAAGGAGAAAGTATAGATAAAGAGGTGAGGATGCTTCAAGATGAACACGTTACCTCAGTGAAGATCCTTAAGGCCTCTTCCACGGTGCACGTATTCACCACGTACAGAGCCGCCTCCTGCTATCCATGCGCACGACATTAACGTCGACATTGATCACCATCGAAAACTCACGTTGATCAGTTCTCCATCGAAGAATCATTCGCTTACACTGAAAAACAGCATGAAGAGGATCCTTACCCTGGCAAGCTTTATCTGATGGAAGCTGAGCGTCTTGGGCTCGCCGTCGATGGACGCCCTGCCCTCCATGCGCGCCATCGCTGCTCCTCCTCCTTCTTCCATCATCTGACAGACAGAGAGATAGCGAATGTCAAGTGTCGTGATAAGGTGGGTTTCGAGATGTGGGAATGAGGAACGTCACGTCCTTTCTCACCCTTATAGCTGCGAAAGTCGCGGGTGAGCAGCTGCGGTACGGAAACCGACGTGTGGCCTGCGGTGGGGACGGCAGTACCGAACCACGCGTACGGCCACGATCGGGTGGTCACGGCACGTGGGGAGGAGGAGCCAGTGGACGTGGACGTTTGGCAATGGCGGGTCTCGTTTCCTAAAAAGCCCTACGTACGCGTGTTTGTTGATCCAACACTAAACACCAGCAAATCTCTCCAGAATGGACGAATCGGAGAGAGATTGAGTGACGGTGACGCCTTCCTTCTTTTGACGCAGCATCCCTTTGCTCCTCCTGGATTGCATAAACTATTGTCGTCCCCATGAGACCTAATGTCGTACTTGCTGTCGTAATTACAGCGGAATTGTGTGCAGATTGCTTGGGCTTCTACGACAGATAGCCAAGATCTATCAGAAGTAACCGCCCGAGATTTGGCATCGATTGCATAGATTGTATACTTTTCTTACAACGGGAGAGCTCACTATGAGAAAAATAAATTTCAAACTTATCGCACACCTTGATAATTATCTCAAAAGCTACATTGAAACTCAACGAATAGCCTTAAAAGGGGAATTATTCGCACTTCATGGAAAAGCAATGCCGCATTACAATCGTTGACAACTGAACATTCCGATTGTATTTGTCCTTACAATCTTGATCATGACTTGGAAGTTTGAAACCTTGACTCTCTACCGATGTTATGATTAAAATGAGATATGCTTAACTCTAGTTTGATATGAGCAAATTGCAATACTGCATTTGAATTAGGGCCAATCGAAGGTGCATTTGTTTTATTGAAAATTTTATGATAAAGGAAAATATTTTTTACGATAATGCTTGGATAACCATGTAATGGTATCACGGTTATACCTCAACCACAAGTATTATGAGTGTAAAAACAAATATATATATATATATATATATATATATATATATATATAATGGGGGGACCTACTTCAGGTTTTGTAGCCAGCATTCCACCGTAATATGGCTACACGGTTATGCTAAAGGTACTCTATTTTTAATGAAGATCATTTTCAAGGAAAATGATTAATTTAAATTTGTCTGGTGGTTTAGAAAAAGTGATTTCCTTTTTACTAAAAAGAAAAATCGTTATTCCCCCAAATTAAGCTTATTGTTTTTAGTTTACAAAAATGCTTTTAGTAGATCAATTAGTTTTTCGTCATCCAAAAGTGGATGGTCGAAAAACAATTTCATAGAAAATGATTTGTCTTCAAATAAACGGACCTCAAATTTTCTCTTTATTTCCCTTGATGTAGCAAAGCTTAGTATATTCTCCCGTGCCGAAGTGGATTAGGATGCAGTAGAAATGTGTTATTAATAAAGTAAAATAGCAATCTTAAGTGGTTATTGATATAACATCCAATCAGCTTTTCATTAGAAAAAGTACGAACACGGTTTTAAACATATTGCATTACTACCAATTTTATGTAAACTTTTTAATTTGACCAATTTAATCTAAATTTTTTTAATATTTTGTTAATTGAGTCCATCCGGCTAATTTAGGTTGGAAATTTGTGACATAGATGTCACCAATTCTACACAGCACGACTAATGCTGATGTTGACATTTTTTTATAATTTTATTCTTTTTTCTTTCTTTTATTTTGCAATCTCTTTCTACTAATTATTGGCAAAGGCCATGGCTAACGGGAGCTAACCTCTTCGAGCAAGGGTCGCCCTCATCGCCACAGGCGAGGGTTGGCCTCACTTGGGCAAGTGCAAGCATCGATGAGACTGACCCTCTCATAGGCAACACCCGGCAAGCCTCGCCCTGGCCTAGGTGTGGGTTGAACTCATCTCGCCGACGCTCACCCTTGCCAACCATCGGCAGAAAGAGAATGGAAAGAAAAGAAAAGGAAATTATATATTGCTTAAAAAATCCATATCAACACCAACCATGTCATATAGGATACCCGGCGTTCATGTTGGCAATTTTCAATCTAAATTGGTTGAATGAACTCAATTTAACAAAATTAAAAAATGTGTTGGACTAAATTGGTCAAATTGAAAAATTTAGAATTGAACTAGTGCTAATATAATAAAGAAGTTCTTTTATCTAGTCCAAAAGAAAGAATAATCGAGATCTTATCGTGAATGTTATATGACATCCCTTTCATTTATGCACATGTATCATGGACAAAGCTTCAGATTTTCATTGCAAATTGATCGACATATATATCATCCTCGAACAAGCTTAGACTTTTAGACAAAACATGGTTCGAGCTAAACTTCGACATGGTAACACTAGAGTCGAGACTTTTGAATTTCACCCGTAGGACTTATGTTCCCCAAATTTATGAAATAAATTCCATGCCACACTTTAACTAATTTTAAACTTTCAAATAAGACCGCTATGCACCACATCTTAAAGCAATTTAATGTACGTAGGAACAAGAAGTTGTTCTTTTATGGTTTTACATATAATTAATTTTCAGTGATTGTTTTCATCCATCAAATGCTAGATATCGTTTGGAGGGAAAAGCACTAAAAAAACAAAATCATAAATCTATTAAATTGGTATCATTTCAGTTTTAAAACTTTCGATTTGACTAATTTAATCCTAAAGTTTTTGCATTTATATCAATTGAATTCATCTGACCAATTTTGACCGAAAATCACTAATATGGACACCAAACGTCCTATGCCAACACACGCCAGCACTACCATAGACGTCGGTCGTTCTATGTGGCTATTGCTAGTCGCAGGTGTGGGCCGCCACACCTTCACTCACAACTAGCAAAGGCTCATAGGCCTTCAGCAATCTCGCCAACCAAAATTTAAAAAAAAAAAAATTGTAAATTTTGTCTACGGTAGTGCCGGTCATGCCATATACAATGAATGGCATCTATGTTAGTGATTTTCAACTAAAATTGGATGGATGGACTTAATTTGCACAAACATAAAAGATTTAGGTCTGATTAGTGATTAGTACCAACGCAATAAGCTTAGAACCTTTTTGATGCTTTTCTCTTATTTTGAACCTCCATTAACATCTATGGAAAAATATCATGTGTTGTTTGGTAACACTCCGAGAAACTTATTTTTTTGTTCCTTGAAACAAAAATAAAACAGGCATGCGTTTGGTAATTTTTATTGTTCTTGGGAACAAATTTGTTTTTAGAAACAAATTTGGAACATAAATAAGAAATAAATAAATAAAAGTTGCTTCTTTATTCCTAAAAACAACTCAAGAAAGATGTATTTTTCTCTTTTCTTTTCTTTCTTTTTCTCTTCCTCTCTTCTTCCCCTTGGTTAGTTGTTAGCCTTGGTGATGGGTGGCGACTGGCCAAATGATGCCTGGTGACCTCGTCGGCCCCCTCGGGCTCCTTGGCTAGCGGCAACGCCCCCTGAGCCTTGTGGTGACCAAATGAGGTTGACGACCGGCTAGAGGAAGGAGAATAAGAAGAAAATAGAAAAGAAAAAAAGAAAAATGTAACAAAATTATTGATAAATTAGAAAAAAACTCAAGCACACAAATATTTAGAGTCATACCAGATGCATTTTTATTTTGAAAATAGAAATTTTGTGCAAATACCAAACGCGTTCAAATGCTCAGAAATTTATTCAAGACATAAAAATATAAAAAATTGTTTATATATAAAAATTGTTCTTGGGAATATAAACATTACTATACGCACCCTTAGATGCCCACGATTTTTAACAATCTGAAGAGTAGTATAAGCATGCTCCTTGTGAATCCGAACCAAAACCAGCAACAAAAGCTCGGGACTATAGTCTGTATAAACTGAAATAGGAGGGATTTGACAGGAGGAAGAAAATGGTAGCTAGATTGATAATGATAACGCTTATTCTCATTTCTATACCTAAGTTAATCACATGATTAGATCGTTAGCAAAAATGAATAGAATAAATTTATTGGTAAATGTATTGAAGAAGAAAAGCTCAATAGCATCTATACAAAGCGTTTGCCTGACGAGAGCGAGCTAGAATGGCACGAAAATCGTCTCTCGAAGTCAACTGTCGCAGTTCATCACAATCGTCATCATTGGGCTCCTCCTCTAGATCGAGTCCGTTGCCTCAATAGATTATTGGTTCCAAGCCCTGTATTATGCAGCAAGTATTCTGTTACCACGTCAGGAGAAAGATTGAAGAGAACTCTTCACCACTATGCACACTTATACACATGAAGATAACGTATATGCTCATGGGAAGACAAAGACCGGCAACTTGCTTTTATTATAACTACTTTAAACTTCATTAATTCGATAATATAGATAAAATTCAATAATTGCAAATAGAAGCCTTAGAATATATACTTGCAAGCAATTAGTCTAGACCTTAATCTAACGTATTATCGCATGCACCCATGTGATCAACTTGATTTAAGAATCCATGTATGCTAGGCTATAAAGCATCGACACTCTCCAAGAGTTTTCGTATTGTGTCGGACACCTCGACACATGTTCGACATTCTCCGACACTTTCGGACACTCTTCAACACTCGGTTAACGCCTGTCGGAAAAACCAACATCTAGTCAATTTTTTCGACTCTCTTCGACAAGTAATTCTGATATCAAAGTCAATTTTAAAAATTCAATAAATAAGAGGTTAAAATATATGTGTGAAAAAATAAAACACAATAATAAAAATAATAAATAGAGAAAGAAGAAAAACCCAGTCTTCTCTTATCTTCTGATTCTCACTTCCTGTGATACACAATTCACTCCTTAATTTTTTTCTTCTCTTCAAACATATCTAACATGCGAGTTCAGAATATGGATCACTTGCTTTTTCTCTAAGTTTTATGAATTATTGATATAGGGTTGAATTTGTCAAATTGAAACAGTGAATGATATTAATAAATGGTGGATTAATGCTTTTAGTGTAAATTCATTCTAAGCTTCATAAAAATGATTATTACTTATGTATATATAAATATATAATATACAACGTGTACCAACGTGTCGGAATTCTCTGTTTTTTAAGAAATGATGTGTCGACGTGTCGTGTCACGTCGTGTCGCATGTCAGTATCGGTGCTACTTAGATGCTAGGTAGGTGCACATGCCATTACATGTAAATAATGTGAAGCATGCATCTAAGATTATGAAGAGGACATTTTAGGTGTTATAAGAGTACACGTCTTAATCCATTCAAATCAATCAGCACATGTCAAGTGTTCTGAATTTTTCCATCATTTATAACGTGAAGACAGTTCGAGCGGGATAAACTCGAGCGAACAAGGGGCGTCTTCATGCTCGAAAAGAACAAGAATCTCTCTTTACTTCCAACATACAGATTAACTGACAGCGAAAACTGAGAATTCAGGACAAGAAAGCTACCACCGACTCCTCTAGTTTCATTATTATCTGCTGCCTCGATTTGAATACCGTTCTTAATCGCATTTGCAGATCATGCAAGAACGTCAAGGAGAAAGTAAAGATAAAGAGGTGAGGATGCTTTAAGATGAACACGTTACCTCAGTGAAGATCCTTAAGGCCTTTTCCACGGTGCACGTATTCACCACGTCCAGAGCCGCCTCCTGATATCCATGCGCACGACATTAACGTCGACATTGATCACCATCAAAAACGTCACCTCCTTTCTCCGCCTTATGCCTGCGTCCTTTCTCCGCCTTATGCCTGCGAAAGTCGCGGTTGGGCGGCTGCGCTACGGAAACCGACGTGTGGCCCCCTGTGGGGACGGTGGTACCGAACCACGTGTGCAGCCACGATCGGGTGGTCACGATACGTTGGGAGGAGAAGCCGGCGGACGTGAAGGCTTGGCAAAGGCGGGTTTCGTTTCCTAAAAAGCCCTACGTACGCGTGTTTGGTGATCCAACACTAAAACTCAGGCAAATCTCTCCGGGATGAACGAATCGGAGAGAGATCGAGTGACGCTGACGCCTTCCTTCTTTTGACGCAGCACCCCTTTGCTCCTCCTGGATTTACATAAAATATTGACGTCCCCAGGAGGCCTAATGTCGTACCTGCTGTCGTAATTCCCGCGGATGTCGTACCTGCTGTCGTAATTCCAGCGGAATTGCGTGCAGATTGCTTCGACTTCAACGCCAAATAGCCTACGAGAAGTGATTTCTCGAGATTCGCAATCAATTGCATAGATCGTGTACTCTTCTTATGACGAGAGAACCCAGGAAAAATAAATTTCCTGCTCATCAAATACCTTAATAATAATCTCGAAACACAAGCCAAAAGTCTACTATTTACAGGAAATTATTTGCAAAAGCGGTCCTATGTGTTTCTTGTGCCCAATCCAAATGCAATAACTAAGCAAATACCAAACGGTAATATAGTTTTTGTTGACCCTAACCCTTAATTAGTTTGACAATTGCAAATCATACTAGAATCGGATGACTAATCTATCTCACCATTTGTATGATTCATTTGTTTATATTGGGTAGGTAAATTGAAAATTGCAAAAGTTGGAAGTCCGAGCAGAATTCGACGTTCAACCAATTATTATGAATCGCTCAGCAATTCTTTACCATTACTCTATACACACCCATATTGTGTGTTTTACTGAATTACCTAAGCCATACTAATTCGTAAATACTTGATATTGTGCTGCATATTTTGTATATTTGGGCCAGTGTGCTGAATATATTATCTGTACTGGAATCGATCCTTTCCAACCTCCGTCATATAACAAGCCTATGTTTCATAACCTCATGATGGTCACTCGGACAGAATAGAAGGTGCCGGAACGGGGACAGGTGCATGGCATATGATTAATCATGTGCGCCGCCAAAATGTACTAGAAAAAGGAATTTCAAGCTGTAAGACACCTCATGGAAGAGCGATGCCGTATTGCAATTGTCGACAACCGATCATTCCGGTTGTATATGTCCTTACAATCTTGACTATGACTTGAAGTTTGAAACCTTAAAAGAATTCTATACCGACAATAATCATAAACGACGTACGCTTGACTCTAGTCTGACATAAGGAATTTGCGATGCTGCATATGAATTACAGCCAAGTGTTTATTTTATTGAAAACTTTATGATAAAAGAAATATTATTTATGAAGGTCATTTTTAAGGGAAATGATTAGTTTAAATTTGTCTGGTTGTTTAGATGAAGTGATTTCCCTCCTACTAAAAGAGGAAAGTCGTTATTCCCCCAAATTAAGCTTGTTGTTTCGGTTCACAGGAAATACTTTTCGTAGATCGACTAGTTTTCCGTCATTCAAATATTGGATGGCCCGAAAGCAACTTCCAAGAAACGGTTTTCTTTCAAATAAACAGACCCCAATTTTTTTTTTTTTATTTCCCTTGATGTAGCAAAGCTTAGTATATTCTCCCGTGTCGTCATTGGATTAGGATGCGATAGGAATGGGTTATCAATAAAGTACAATGGCAATCTTAAGTGGTTAATAACATCCAATTAGCTTTTCATCAGAAAAAGTACCCAAAAAAGTTTTAAACCTATTACATTCTACTAATTTATACCTAAAATTTTTAATTTGATTAATTTAATTTTAATTTTTTTTATATTTTGTCGATTAAACCCATCTGGCCAATTTAAACCTATTACATTACTACACAGCATGACCACTGCTGATGTTGACACTTTCTTATAATTTTTTTTTTCTGTTTTTCTTTCTTTTCTTTTCAATCTCTTTTTGTTAGTGACCAGCAAAGGCCATGGCTAGCGAGAGCTGGCCTTCCTAAGCAAAGGTCGCCCTCTCACCATAGGCAAGGGCTGGCCTCACTTGGGCAAGGGTGAGCACCAACGAGACTAACCCTCACCTAGGCGACGCCTAGCAAGCCTTGCCTTGGCCTAGATGAGGGTCGACCTCACCTCACCAATGTCAGCACTCACCTTGCCAACCACCAGTAGAAAGAGAAGGGAAAGAGAAGGACAGGAAAACATATATTGCTTAAAAAATCCACATCAGCACCAACCGTGTCACCTAGGATACCCAGTGTCCACTTTAGTAATTTTTAGCCTAAATTGATTGGATAAACTCAATTTAACAAAATTTTAAAATGTGTAGGACTAAATTAGTCAAATTGAAAAGTTTAAAATTAAATTAGTACCAATATAATAAACAAATTCTTTCATCTGGTCCAAAAGAAAAATAATTGAGATCTTATCGTGAATGTTATATGGCATCTCTTTCAGTTATGCACATGTATCATGGACAAAGCTTCAAATTTTCATTGCAAAATGATCGACATGTATATCATTCTCGAACAAGCTTAGACTTTTAGAGAAAACATGGTTCGAGCTAAACTTCAGCATGGTAATACCGGAGCCAGGAGTTTTGAATTTGACCCCTTGGACTACTGTTCCCCCAATTAATAAAATAGATCATGTGCCGCACTCCAACTAAATTTAAACTTTCAAATGAGATGGCAATGCACTACATCTTAAAGCGATTTAATGTAGATAGGAGCAAGAAGATGTCCTTTTATGGTTTTATATATAATTAATTTTTAGTGATTGTTTTCATCCATCAAATGCTATATATCATTTGGAGGGAAAAGCTCTAAAAAAACAAAATCCCAAAATCTATTACATTGGTATTATTTTAGTCTTAAACCTTTCAATTTGACTAGTTTAATCCTAAACTTTGCGTATGTGTCGATTGAATCTATCCAACCAATTTTGGCCGAAAATCGTTAACATGGACACCAAGCATCCTATGCTGACACACACTAACACTGACATGGACGTTGGTTGTCCCACGTGATGTAGGCGTGGGCCACCCACCAAGCCTTCACTCATAGCTAGCGAGGGCTTGTAGGTCCTTGGTGACTCTCGCCAACCAACATGAAAAAAAAATTAAAATTAAAATTTGTCCATGATAGCGCCGGTCATGCCATGTATAACGAACACATCTATGTTAGCTATTTTCAATCAAAATTGAATGAATTGACTTAATTGGCACAAACATAAGAGGTTTAGGACTGATTAGTACTAATGCAATAGGCTTAGGACTTCTTCTTTTTATATACTTTTCTTCTTATTTTGAACCTCCCTTAACATCTGTGGATAGTATTAGATACCCACAATTTTCCACTGTCTTGAGGTTAGTATAAGCGTACTCCTTGTGAATCCGAGCCAAAGCCAGCGACAAAAGCTAGAGACTGTAGTCTGTATAAACCGAAATAGGAGGGATCTGGCGAGAGGAAGAAAATGGAAACTAGATTGATAATGATAACGCCTATTTTCATTTCTATACCTAAGTTAATCCCACGATTACATCATTAGTGAAAATGAATGGAATAAATTTATTGGTGATCGTATTGAAGAGGAAAAACTCAATAGCATCTGTACAAAGCGTTTGCCTAGCGAGATCCAGCTAGAATGGTGCGGAAACAGCATCTCTCGGAGACAGCAGTCGCAGTTCATCACGATCGTCATCATTGGGCTCTTCCTCTAGATCGAGTCCGTTGCCACAAGAGATTACTGGTTCCAAGCCCTGTATTATGCAGCAAGTTTGCCATTACCACATCAGGAGAAAGATTGAAGAGAACTCTTAACCACAATGCAGATTGAAGAGAACTCTTAACCACAAAGCACACTTATACACATGAAGATAACGTATATGCTCATGGGAAGACTAAGATACAGGCCAGCAAATTGCTTTGATTATAACAACTTTAAACTTCATTAATTCGATAATATAGATAATATTCAACAATTGCAAATAGAACCCTTAGAGTATAAACATGGCATCATTCTATGTTTGTCCAGACCTCAATCCGATGTATTATCGCACGCACCCATAGCACGCGCCCATGTGATCAACTTGATTAAAGAATCCATGTGTGCTAGGTAGGTGCACATACGATTACATGTAAATGATGTGACGCACACAACGAAGATAGTAAGGAGAACATTTTGTGCTATAAGAGCACAACGTCTCAATCTATTCAAATTAATCATCACATTTCAAGTTTTCTAAATATTTCCATCATTTATAACTTAAAGTATTGCTCGAACAAGGGGCCTCGTCATGCTCGAAAAGAAAAAAGAATCCCACATTACTTCCGAAATACAGATTAACTGATGGCGAGAACTGAGAATTCAGAGAATTCAGGACAAGAAAGCTACCGACTCCTCTACTTTCATTATTATCTACTGCTTCGATTTGAATACCGTTCTTAATCGCCTTTGCAGATCACGCATGAACGTTAAGGAGAAAGCATAGATAAAGAGGTGGGGATGCTTCAAGATGAACAACACGTTACCTCAGTGAAGATCATCAAGGCCTCTTCCGCCGTGCACGTAATCACCACGTACATAGCCGCCTCCTGCTATCCATGCGCGCGACGTTAACGTCGACATCGATCATCACCATCGAAAACTCACGTTGATCAGTTCTCCCATCGAAGAATCATTCGCTTACACTGAAAAACAGCATGAAGAGGATCCTTACCCTGGCAAGCTTTATCTGATGGAAGCTGAGCGTCCTGGGCTCGCCGTCGATGGACGCCCTGCCCTCCATGCGCGCCATCGCTGCTCCTCCTTCTTCTTCCATCATCTTACGGACACAGAGAGAGAGAGAGAGAGAGAGAGAGAGAGAGAATGTTTAGTGTCGGGATTCCTATGAACCTGGGCTTCGAGAAGTGGGAGTGAAAAACGTCACATTCATTCTCCTCCTCCTTATACCTGCGAAAGTCGCAGGCCAATGTGAGCCGAATCGCTACGGCAACCGACGTGTGGCCGCGTGTGTGGACGGCGGTAACGAACCACGTGGGTGGTCACGATCGGGTGGCCACGAATTGTAGGGTAGGAGCCGCCGGTGGAGGCGTGATGGTGACGCCTTCCTTCTTTTGACGCAGCATCCTATTTTCTCCTGCATAGATAAAATAATGTCAAGACAATTCCAAACGAATCAAAGCACCCTCGGGGAACGACTTGTCGTCCCCATGAAGCGTAATGTCGGACATGTCGTAATCACAGCGTACTTAGGTAGAGACTGCTTGGAGTTCATCGACAAATAGCCAAGATCTATTTTCTTTATATCCAACTATTATTGACTCCCGACATATGACTGTAAGAGATTTGCTGTATAGATTGAGTTCTTTTTTCGGTGACGAGAGAACCCACTTTCAGAAATAGATTTTGAGCTTATCGAACACCCTAATAATAACCTCAAAACATGAGCCAAAACTCGACGAATCGCCTAAACATGAAATTGTTTGTGCTCCGTGGTGTGGATAAGTGGACCTATGTGTGTTGTGTGTCTAATTCAGATTCGATACTCAAGTAAATCCTAAAAGATTAATGTAGTATGTGTTAACCCTAACCCTAAATTAATTTTGACGATTACAAAACCCTCGTAGAATTGGATGATTGTTTATTTAGTTATACCGCGCAGCTCTCAAATATCTGAAGGATTCGGAAAACTGCGAAAGTTGGAAGGCTGAGCAGTATCCGACGTTCAACCAAGCATTATAAATCGGCTGAGCAATTCTTTGTCACTACTCTTTCTATTTATACGCATACCATGCATTTAATAAATTACCTGGATCATACTAATGTGTAAATACTTGATATTGGGGTGTATATTTTGTATTATTGGGCCAGTGTACTGAATTTATTATCTGTATTGGAATCGATCCTTGCCAGCTTCCATCATATAACGAGCCTATGAAGCCTTACTAATCATTTGGACAGCATAGAAGGTGGTGGAAGGTGGACAGATGCATGGCATATGTTCAATCGCGTGCGCCGCCAAAAGGGACGAGGAAAAGGACGAAGTTGTAAGACACCTTTCTCTACTGAAGGAAGAACGATATCGTATTCCAATTGTCGACCCAGTTGATCATTATGGCTGTATATGTCCTTACAATTTTGACCATGACTTGGAGTTCGAAACCTTATAAGAACTTTATACCAACGTTACAATTACAAACGAGATATGCTTGACTCTAGTATGACACGAATAAATTGTGATGCTACATATGAACTAGTGGACAATCAATGGTATGTCTGTTTTATTGAAGATTTCATGACAAAATATAATATAGTTCATGAAACTTATTTTCAAGCAAGATAGGTAGTTTTGATTTGTTTGGTGATTTAAGACAAATGATTTCCTTCTCATTGGAAAGGAGTCGTTTTTCCCCCAAGTTAAGCTTGTTGTTTTCAGTTCAAGGGAAATGCTTTTCGTAGCTCAACTAGTTTTCTATCATCCAAACATCGAATGGTTGGAAAACGATTTTCTAGAAACAATGTCCTTTCAAACAAACAAACCTAAAATTTTCTTTTTGTTTCCCTTGATTACAAAGCTTAGTATTAGGGGTGAGCATGGTTCTTAGGTAGAATCTAAAATCGAATAATCAAACTGGTGAGAACCTGTCCAGTTCCATGTTCCAAGGTATATAGGTAGGTTTCAAGTTCGGAAAATTGGGGAACTTGTTTCAATGGGCAAATTCTAAATTCTAGGGAGGTAGAACCTAAACCTGAAACAAGTTTATGTGTTTTTTTTAGTTTATATTTTCGCGTGATCCTGCCGTATTTCATGGGGTCAAGGAATATCCACAATCTACTCAGTTTGATCAACATCCTATTCCAACTACTACTAGTTTGAGCTTTCATTTTAGGACCAACACTTTTACTTTGTTAATATTTCATTTTTTAAGTGATTAAATATAAGTTATGATTAGTATATTGTAACATCAAGTGATGATCATTAAAAGCGATGATTTATTGTAATCGTTCAATTAATAATACAAGTGAAATCTAAATAGAACCTAAAACGTGTGACATAGTAGGTTTTAGGTTCTAGAGTATGCAAAATAAATTTCAAGTTCCAAAAAATAAGGAATATGTTTCAATAGATAGATTACAAGTTCCAGGTGAAACTTACATAAAACTTAGAATCACTCACCCTTAGTATGTTCTTCCAAATCATTGTTGGGTTAGAATGCAATAGAAATGAGTTACTAATAAAGTAAAATAGCAATCCTAAGTGATTATCTGATATTACATCCCATTTGCTTTAGTTATATTGCATATATCATTCTTGTGATATTTTCTCGATTTAGATGCCCATTAAGATATGTGGTTCGGCTCATGTGTCCTTAGATAGGTCCCTTCTAAATGGCGAAATTGTGTCCTTCGTGTAAAAAGATTACGGATTCTTTTCTTCGCGATAATGAATTTCAATAAGTGCTGATAAGTGAGAAAAACCAGTCGGTAAGAAAAATAAACAATGATCTCTTTTCCAAATAACTCATTAGTAACTAACCTACATATTTATATATTAAAAACTTTATTATAATTTGCAAATTACAAAATTTCTACTAACTTACCAACTTTTATTTGTATAATTATTAACGCTTCAGATCTACCAATTCTATGAAATCACCAACCTAAATTATAGTGACTTAGCATACTTTGACAATATTAAATTACCGACTAATTTTTGGTTACTAAATTTCATTTGAATTATTTGCCTATGTTTAATTTTATATATTTTTAATTTACCAACTTTTCAATTGAATTATCAACTTCATCTACCTTGATACTAACTTTTTTTAAAAGATTACCAATCTAAATTTGCTTAACTCGCCAATGTTTTTCTCTCATTGAATTACCCCCTTAGTATTCGTCAAGAAAACAAATAAATGTTTATAAACAAGTCAAGTGAGAGTTGATAAATTAAAATTAGTCTATAACTTAATCGAAGATGGAGTGGTAAGTCACTCAAATAAAGATAGATGAATTTATATTGGAGCTGGTTAGCCATAAGGCATTCTTCAAGAAAAAGAGCTCGCTAATTTGCAACCTGCCATGTCAAACGTGGCAAAGTCACATGAAATTTTCTGGAATTTTTTTTTTTTTTGGGTGGTCGGGCTGGGCTTTTTTTCTGTAAGAAAAGGGAATTTGAGGCTGTAAATTGTTACGGGTTCACTCAATATGTGGTGGAGCAAAAGGAGTGCCACCCAAATTCACTTTCTTCTTTTGGTTTCCGGGCTGCTAAATACTCTCTGACGGAAGGGGCCACATTTTCACGAGAGGCGGCACCAATAATTCTCCACAAGGTACGACCCCCACATAACATTCATGAATCTCTTCAATTATGGACCTACCTACTATCATTTTGGACCCTCCAATTCATCATTCGAAAATCTTTTGCGCGAACCCGAAAGTTAAATTATTCTTCTCGAAATCGAAGTACATCATGATGCGACCCGTGCTAATTTTCGCATGCTCACACGTTAATTTTAGATCATCGAAGGCGTGATGTCAACCGTCAGCTCAACTTTTCTCATTTCAAAATTATAACGGAGATCTGCCATTCTTGACAAGAAAAAACAATTTTAATTTTAAATACTTTGTTCTAGTTTTCTAACCTTTTTTTCACGCGATGATAAGGTGCACGAGGAGTGGGGTCCCAACTAGAGTGGCCAACCCAAGAGCGTTCCTAAAAGAGTGTCGCTGTAGAGAACGGTTGATGCCAATCATGTTTGCGCCCACCTCTCTTTTTTTAAATGCGATGGGGTCCTACATTATCTCACGTACCAAAAAGTTTGATTTAAAATAACATATATATGATTTTTAATACCGACAACCCAATAAAGTCACAAAGCCCTAATCTAATTTTTTGTCTTCTTAATTGTCGCGAGTTTCTTCAAATCAGGCTTGATACTTTGTTAGTTCGTGACTAATTGTTTGCAAGTTGAGGGAGATGTTAGATCGGTTTCCGAGAGCATCTTTGGGAAGAAATCCAGGCGTCCGGCAATAATTATGCGTTCTTAATTAGATACAAGGTAGTGATCTTAAGATAGACAGTGGATGATTGTTTATGGCAATTATTGTATAGTGTATTGATAGTAGGTACGAGAATCATGGGTGGGGATTTCTTCTTCTTTTTTTTCTTTTAGAACATTATAAATATCAATAGGTGATAAAGCTAGAACCGAGACCATTGGACTAATTGATAAAAGAGCCGCTGGTCTTCCACGAGGTCATTAATTCAATTCACACTGGGAACGAAGCTCTAAATAGTTCATGTTGCATTACCTAGCTGTAACATATATTCCAGACCGTTAGCATTTTAGTGGACACTTGGTGACGGGCTTGCTAACCTCAAACTTTCGGATCGTGGGTGACGCGAGGTAGTTATGACTCAAACTTAAAACTTTATAATTAGTGTAGGGTTTTTATGGAGACATCCTGAGTGAGTTGCCAGTATCGATCATCCCTTCCGACCCCTTCGATTAATGTAAAAAAGTTACAAAAATGCAACAAGAGAAAAGATAATTGCGGTGCAAGAGTGAGTATGAGAAATAAGGTCATTCGGACGTCATATAGAAAAACAATTGCAAACTTAAGTTCGAACTTGCTTGTGGCAGCAAGCGGTCCAGATAAGTTAGGTTCCAAATATTATTTTATGGAGCTTGTGGAGTTTAAATGGGTTTAAATCTCAGTGTTTCTCAATCTCAAAGTGATAACAACACCATACTATTAAATAATATATCAATAAATAAATTACTTTCTCGGATAAACCCTCTTCTTATGCAAAATATATAATTCTTAAAATTTTCCCTATCAAGTTTATTTTTAAAGAAGATGCCAATTATAAGAATATTTTTCTTTTCTTCAAACTTTGTGTCCTTCCGGATTTTTTATTTTTTTATTTTTTTATTTTTTGCTTTTGAGGTGGTGATGGAAGGACCAACAATGAGATACACGCATGCGTGATAAAATAAATTCATATTATATGGAAAAAAAATCGATTATAATTAATTAAAATCAAGATCACTCAAGGGAGTTTCATAAAGTTTTTTTTTTTTTTTGTCATCGCCTTCCTGAGTCCTCTTCCAAGTTCCTTTCGCACTGGCCAATCCGAATGCAAAATATTCCCAGCTGGACAGCACCGAGACATATCCAGATAGAACTTAGGAGAAGCTCAGGATAATTGTTATCTCAATAATCATATAATTAGTTATGCACACGAAGTAATCTAAGAAAAAGTCACTGAAAATTCCACAGGGTAAATTCGTTAAAAAAATTTAGACTAAAAAAACTTCGTTTCAAATGACAAAAGAAATCAAATCAACATTCAAAAAAGTAAAGTGGCATATTGGTGAAACGTAAACCTATCAATTAGGCGGGTTTGATGACGTTCGTTCATGAGTAATGCTATAGTTTGAATGTATAATTTTATGCTAAAAGATGCACGGTGATGGGACACGGTTGTGATTGTAGCAGACAAACAAATATCGGAGAATGCTTATTGTTGGAATGACATGGTGATTGAGCTAATCACGCAATGGAATTGGGTAATAACTATCTCTATTAAGGTCAATACTATTTAAAATCTCAAATTAGTATCCTCACGACATATTTACTGCTAAATAATGAGACAAGGACCTCCAACCCGAATCCAAATTCATTGATATTTGTTTACCATCCTATTAAAAATGCACATGCGTCAACACATGTGGTAGAAAATGGCAAAAATGGATTCGGTGCGAACAAAAGGAAAATTTTGACGTGGAAAATCCACATGTGATAACATGTATGCACTCCAAAGGAGGGCAAGTTTCAATCGGCTCTATTAGTCTGAGATTCTTCGTGAGATGAAGACTAATTTAGGGACTGATCGTATCAAAGGGTAACAATTTCAGAATTTTCAACGGTATTAACCCCTTTAAAATCTCGATATGGGTCCCGTTGTTTCTAGATGCATTTATTATTACGAGTTTAGCTAATTAATCATGATGTATGGCATCTTTAATGAGGGATCAATCCAACCCTAGAAAGGCCAGAGACCTTTTCTAGAGAGAGAGAGAGAGAGAGAGAGAGAGAGAGAGAGAACGCGTTGACCGAAAGGGTCAAGAGAGGTGGGGGATGGATGCAAGGCAATGTGATAAAGATGGAAGAGAGCGTGGTTGGCCTCTCCGTACGAAAAGTTGAGTCCAAATTGCGCGGCCATGTCGCCTTGTGCTTGACTTATAATGCCATCGACCCCGATTCCGTCCTTCGCCTCGAAATTTACAACCTAAAGAAAGGAAAAAAATAACCCAGAAAAAGACATGGAAAGGCTTTCACATGTGAACTCGAGGAACGAACGGGTCAAATTGTGGAATTTTGGGAAGATTATTATCCTCTGCCAAGATCGGGGAATGGATTGCAATCGTACTCATGCAACTTTACGATATTTTATATGATAATGGATTATGATTAATTAAGTTTATGTCAAATTGTGTTGACATATTAAGTCGTGATGCAAAAGGCCGAGCTTTCAGAATCTTCTTAGATCTTATTTGAAGGTCAATTTATAGGGACCGGCTAGTTGGATTGTTACGGCATAATATAATGAAGCATCCGCTTTGCAAATATAGCACAATGGTGAAAGCATTTGTCCATAAATTACGACGATAATGGTAGGTTTTATGTGATAGCGTCACAGTAGACCATCTCAAGAAATTAGATGATCTCTAACTCTTGATCCCTTTTTAAAGATGGAGAACTACTAGATTTCATATGAACCGTCTATCACGTCACCAAACGATAATGCGAAACAATTCAGATTTCAACCTTAACAGTCTTATGCTTCGGAAATCATGTGGAGGGCACTCCGCACATTGGTTCGCCTCTTTGAGTTTCGTTCCTTCTCACGGTGGAGTCAAAAATTGCCTGATTAGATGGCCCCGAAAGTCCACGAAACCGCGAGACACGAGGGGAGAATATTTGCACCACCTGCTATGCATATCTCTAAAAGCGAGCAAAACCGTCTCCAATCGAACCAACCACTCCCCATCGCTTTGCTTCTCGAAGACGATTCTTCTTTATCTTACAAGACGAAAGTCAATGACATGTCAATTGACGTAATGGCAAACGCCCCCACCCCACAAAAAAAAAATATCATCCAATGACGGCCAATCCTCATGCAATCTTCCTCCCTCAGAACGTCCATATTCCCTCTTCTGGAAGGGATTGCGACCCCTCGACCAACGTCGTTCCTCTCGGCCCTCCAGCACACCACCTCTTGCTCGTCCATCCCCTCCTCTGGTCTTTCGTTTTTAGGGTTCTACTCCCTTGGAAAAACTCGCGAAATATTCTAAACTTTCTCGAAGGAACTTTGAATGCTGAACAAAATGCATCCTTAGCTTTCGATTATTGTTGAATATAAGTGCTCGACTTTATCCTTTCTTGTGGTGGCTGTGAAGAATGGATGTTTCATGCTGAGCAAGAGTGGGTTATTGTGCACGGCAACTTTTGTGCCTGTACACATAGCAAAAGGGATCATTATGTCCTGATACTTATTGGTGATTACTCTGTAAAACAAGGAGAATTTTTGCGACGATTGAGAGAATTACAATCCTAGCATGGTTCATTGATTAATCATGAATATTCAGGCAGGAGTATGAACCCTTTTTTTTTTAAGTTATTGAGTTGCTATGGATAAATAGTATGCGATTGTGCATGTATGCAAAAGACAATATTAAAGTTTAGGGTTTTTCTTTCTTCTCCTTTCAATTAACTAAAATGGTGGTAAGGCAAGTTCGAGATGACTAATCGCGTCTCGAGCTTGAATCAAACAACTACGATGGTATATCAAATCCAACTCCAACCAACTGACGCGTTTCGTCATTATTTTTCTGCACTTCTTATTTTTTTTTTTATTAAAAGAAGGTACTTTGCAGTACCATGATAAATCATCTTAACATTTGTTTATAAGCACTATTCATGATTTGAACCTCTAACTCCCTTTTAGGATTTCTATATGGGATCTGAAATTTATCCGACACCTAACTCTTGTTCACGACTTATAGGGGGTCCCTATGGGTGGGACCCCGATAAAACTCGACCATGAGCATTCCTATCACTCATCGCTCGATAGTAGAGTTTCGTCAATACTTAACATGAATCTACAATGATAAGCATGGATGATGTCTTCCAACATTATACTGGAGGTCCCAAATTAGATTGTTTGGCAACGTCGAAAAGAGGGTCTTGACAATCTCGTGCGAGGAAAAAGATGATCGATCTCAATCGGCTTTGTTCCTTGCATGTTTAAACAACTTCACCCACGCAACTTCATAGCTCCAAATTTCATAGTCGAGCATGAAAGACAAAGCCAAACAACGTAATACGCAAATCACGATGCTTTCCTCGACCTTTTGCTAAAAATCAAATCGAGAACAGTAGAAAGGGATTGGTGTGACATGGGATCAGATGAAGATCTAACTCAATCGGTTCATTCTTGTTACGAAACTTGGTGGAAATTACAAACATAGGACGAGTAGGTTGTCCATCCAAAACGTTATCTTCTTGCTTGATTGGGAGGAAAATGCTAAGGAACATTGACTGTTAGAATAATGTCATAATAATTCAAAATTTTAATTGATTTTATAATCTTCCAGAGAGCTAATTTTCTTATTCCATCATGAAAATGTTGTTCATGTATAAATACCCTTCCATCGTAATGAATCTAAAATAGAATATTACAGTGACCCCCCCCCCTTTTTTTTCTTTATTTCGATTCTAG
The DNA here is from genome assembly GCA_014182365.1 of Eucalyptus tenuipes. NCBI lineage: Eukaryota > Viridiplantae > Streptophyta > Magnoliopsida > Myrtales > Myrtaceae > Eucalyptus > Eucalyptus tenuipes. The sequence continues at coordinate 45,522,346 of CM024544.1, forward strand.
TTTGATACTAGTTACAGTTGCATCAACATGGACTTGTATTTTTATTTATTTTTATTTTTTTTAAGATAGATCTCAAGGTGCATAATTAAATGGCGATTTTGCCAAATTCAATACTACCGTCGAGCAATTTGGATCTCAATTAAAATCTTAAGGTGAAGCACTATTTGTTCATCACAGTGATTGAGGCATTCTGTTACTTCTACTTTATGTACATATATAAATGATCATTACATGAGACGGTATCGAAGAAATCACAAATCCGAAGAAATAAGCCTTGGGTCTTCAATGAGCAGGTTTGACCAACAATAGAAAATTTGCTACCGTACTAGAGCCTAATGACAAGCTGGACCTTTTTTGTGGTACCCCTATGAGAGATGCTACACTTTATGACTTTCACGATTCATATTATTAGGAATGCACGACAGAAACTCAATATCAAACTCCGAATTTATCAACATATTTAGATATATTTATATTTAAAAGTTAAAGTCAATAAATTATGAACTAATTATGATATATATCAATTTTCCATTAATGCCCATTGGGCCTGTGTTGCTACACTACAATGTCCACCGACCAAAACATGCATTGGTTACTGAAGCAGAAGCTCGATACTTTTCGTTTAAGGAGATCGCAAGAGTTTGAACTTTCTTTCATTCAAAAATTTAAATTTATGAGTTATAGATCAACTAGGATGTACGAACCACTTACACCATACTAATTCCCTAATGTGGGATTTTTATTAGCATAAATCACACTTGCATCTTATATGCGGTTTATATAGCAAGTCAATTAAAGTCTACTTTGTATTTTATTCATTGCCCTTCGCTATCCTTCTAACTCCAGATTAGGGTTTGCACGCTTACTCAGTTGCCAACTATGCTAGGGATGTAAACGACCCCACATTTACAAATGGTCTTTATGTCTTTCTCAACAATTCTTTTTTTTTTTTTTTTTAATTTCTTGGCGTGTAAATTCAAGCTCGTGCCGGCTCATACTAGGGTCGAACTTGTCTGGCATTCCTCGTGAAATCGCACACTATTATTTAGCAAAGCACACCCTGGGTAGCTCACTAAGCATAATGCGAACGACCATTAAACAACATCTTCTTCGAGGAACCGTTCACTTTCGTCCTTATCTCTTTTGCTTTTCAAGCCACGGAAGAAGGCTACTTCGAGCCACTTCTGAGTTTAAGATGTTAGAATATTATCCAAATATTCCGACTTTTAATTGACTTCACAATTTTTGTTATTTTCCAGGATAATTAGCTTCATTGTTAGATTAGATTGCTTTCTTTCTCGTATCATTTGCAAATAAATATCCATTGATTTTAATATCTTAGATAGTCCCATGATACGATGATTCTTTTCTTATCATCGGTTCTAACTTTGACCGTCTTTTTTTTTTTTTTTTTATCTTTCTTCTCTTACTTTGCATGCAGACCTTGACCACTTTAGAGAAGGAATTGGGGATTTATTCCCATGCCAATTTCTTCTATACTTCATCCAACATATGATTTATTTATTAAAGGGTCTCTCTCTCATTTCTTTTCAAGAGCATATTGACCTTTTGGATTGCCATATTAGTCTTCCCATTATAATAGGACATAACTTTCTTTTCATGATATTTATATACCGTTTGATGAGTCATTTTCATTAGGAATGAGTACCGGTCTCAGTTCAACCTATCGGCCTATTCTGAGTGATTTTCAGTTCCCAAAATTTGGAACTGAAAACCGAACTGGACCGGTATGCCTTTTTTAGATGATCTTTTTCTTTTTCAGAATTAAAGCGGCAAGCATTGTTGTATGTGATGTCATAATAGTAAAAAATTAAGAAATTTTAGAAAAAACTCACGTACGACGAAATATGATGATCAACACGAATTAAATTGCCTTCTACATCATTCAATCTTATGAATCGTTGAATAAAAATGATATGATTTGAATATTAATACTAATCCATACAATTAAGACGCGTATAATAGCCAAGTACAGGTTTACAATTAAAATCTATTTAGTAACTCAATTTAATTTTTCAATTTCTAGAACAAATTATCAAAAGCGAAATGATTGTTATTCGTGTCCTTACAAACCTAACTCAAGTAACATGAATAGCTAGGTAGAAATAGATAAAAATCAAGTTAATCCCACCTTACGTAATCTTTTTTTTTTTCTCCTTTTCCCTAAGCAGAAGTGGGGTGGGACATGCCATGCCATAAAGCTTTTGTCGATATTTATTTTTCTGAAAAATCGATCTGCACAAACTTTTTCTTGGCCAAATGAGCGTTGCAATTTCGACACGTGGGGGGTGAATTAGGGACGCGGACAAGACACCCACGTTAACCAACGCTAACGCCACCCCTTCCCTTCCTCTGCCTTTCCTCTGTCTTTCTGTCCCTCTCTCTCTCTCTCTCTACCCGCCCAAACGCACTTTCTCTCTCTAGGCCCGCCACGTCATTCCTCTCCCCATTATCCAACCACCTCCTGCCGTCCCAACCATTTCACCTTCACTTAGCTGTTTCTCACTCCTCACTCCCACCCCTCTTTCTCTCTCTACAAAAAAGAAAAAAACTCAAGAAAAAAATAAGTTGTCTTTTTTAACCCCACCTCTCTCTCCATCTCTCTCTCTCTCTCCTGTCTCTCTCTCTTGTTTCTCTCTCCTCGTCTTCCAGGCAGCTTCTCCCATATAAATTTTCTCCATAGAAACCAAGTCCAAACTTTCCATCTTGACTCTCTCTCTCTATCTCTCTCTCTCTCCACTTGTTCCACCTCCACAGGCTCAAATCCTCTCTCCCTCTCTCCTTTATGGTTTCTGGGTTTTTCTCTTCCGCCCCTTTTGAAGGAACCCAGAGGAGAAAGATGCCTGCTTGGTGGCCGAGGAAGTCCAGCAAGAACCGGGAGGACGCCGCCGCCGCCGCCGCCGCCGCCACAGCCGCAGCCACCGCCGCCGGCGGTGCCCAGCACAGCCCCGGCAAATCGTCCGTCAAGAACGACGCCAAGCGGAAGCCCAAGAACTTCGACGAGGCCGCCTCCTCGCGGAACTCGCCCAGGAACAGCCGGGACTTCGGGGGGGCCGGCGGCGGCGGCGGGGGGCCCGCTTGCGGGTTCTCGGGCTTCGATTCGGAGCGGGGCCTCCCCTTGCCTCGGCCCTCGGTCTCGTCCTTCCAGGGGATCGAGAATGGGTCGGTCTCCGTCTCGAGCGTGAGCTCGTCCGGGTCGTCGGATGATCACCCGCTGGTCAATGGTCCTGCCCAATTTGGAATCCAGAGGTTGGGTTTCACGAGATTCGCGATTAATCTCCTTCTTGCCCTAATTTTTCTTCATACTTGATTTTAACCCTTCGGTGGAGGTTGATGATTCGGCGACGCGTGAAGTAGATTTGGTCCTTGGTTTTAGGGCTAGCGTGAATTATTGGAGTCGACGGTCGCTTCTTTTGCTGGTGATGCTGAGCGGCGATTTGTGTTGGGTTTTTGTGTAGTAAAGGGTAAATGATTAGCTGGGTAAGGAGGGTTTCTTGGTATTTGATTGACATGGGATCGAAAGAGTCGATTGTTTTCTGGTCTTGTCTCTCTTGATCACGTCTTTCCTCTCTCGAGAGTCGGAGCTTTTATCCTTTCAACATAAGGACAAGGTCAGTTTGGTGGCGAGTTAGTGTCTTGCGCAATCGGAAGTTGTGGGTGGCTTTCATTTCTAATCCCTTTGGTATCCCTTGTCTTTGTGTGTGCGGGTGTATTCGGCTTGCTTTTGTTGTTTGAGGTTTGGTAGGCTCAACAGCATGTATGATCGTAAGTGTTATGACTTCAGAATTAAAGCGATGGTCTTTTAGAGGCCAACTTGTGTCTTGTTTGTGTTGAAGAAGATCAGATGAGTAGTGAGTGAATATGATTCTCTAGAAAGGCTGGAATTCAATAAATGGAGGGATGGCATTTGATGTTGTCCTAAGAGGTGCAGTGGGTAAAAATGATTGGCTGTATAGGCAGCACGTGTAAGTATGATCTTTGTGGTGTTTTGATGACAGGGGACGTAGCGACACAAAGTGCAATGCAAGGGCAAGGAGCCCTGGTCCTTGTTCGAGGGGGCCCACAAGCCCCACATCGCCTCTTAATACACGATTGTCGGGTTTCAATCTTGATTCTCCACAATCAGGAAGGCCAGATGATGGTAGGAGCCAATGCCATCCGCTGCCTCTTCCCCCGGGTTCTCCTACAAGCCCTCCTTCATTGCCCAACAACAGAAATGGTGGGGCGCCTGAAAGCCCGACTTCTACCCTTTCAAAATGGAAGAAGGGAAGACTTCTGGGAAGAGGAACTTTTGGGCAAGTTTTCCTTGGATTCAACAGGTACGTGTACACCAAAATTTGCGTGCAAGCAGAATAATTGAGATGTTTTACTTTTCCTCCATCAATTGTCATCTACTCTAGATGGCTTAATTTGGCTAAATGGTTTTTGACCCTTTCCATGTTCTTTTTTCCAGCAAAATCGACACATTTGTTAACTTTTGTCTTTCTGCTAAAATTACAGTGAAGGAGGGCAAATGTGTGCTATAAAGGAAGTGAGGATTGCTTCGGATGATCAGACATTAAAAGAGAGTTTTAAGCAGCTTAATCAGGTCAACTGTTTAACCCATTTTATGTAAACTTATCACTTTTAGTCTTTTGATGGTATGAAAATTGATGAACTTGTTGTCTTCCGTCATCTGCAGGAGATAAACTTGCTTAGTCAGCTTCGTCATCCAAATATAGTGCGATACTATGGAAGTGAATTGGTATGGGCATGATGCTTTAGTGGAAAACTTAAAAAAGTCATAGGCTCGTGCATCAGAATACATGCAAATAAACACAATGCAAACATTGGCACTTCTGTGTGGATTTGCAGTGAATTAATTTTTGACATTCTGCATCTGTCGTTCTTGTAGGGAGAAGATGCACTCTCAGTTTATCTTGAGTATGTATCGGGTGGTTCAATTCACAAATTACTCCAGGAGTATGGTGCGTTTGAGGAACCTGTTATTCAAAATTATGCTAGGCAGATTGCTTCTGGCCTTGCCTACTTGCATGGAAGAAATGTGGTGCACAGGTAATTGCCTCTCAACAAGAGTTGTGATTTCTTGTAAATTGGATGGCCAACCTTATAGGGTTTATTAAGTTTCGTTGATGGTATTGTGCACCTTGCAGGGACATCAAAGGCGCAAATATTTTAGTTGATCCCCATGGTGAGATCAAATTAGCGGACTTTGGCATGGCGAAGCATGTATGTCATTTGAATCAATATGTAGTTTTAAATTTCCTTCTCCAATATTGCAAAGGATGGCAAGTTTTCCTGGGGATTTATGTTACTCCTTGCATATGTATTTCATGACTCTCTTTAATTACTCCACCCAACAAAGATCCCGCCAAAAATCGCATTTTAAATATTTGCAACGGTCTAATGCAAATTTCGACTTTAGGGGCTACATTGGAACTATACACCCTAGGGTAAACAAAGCTTGCCCCTTGATTTTTTTGTTTGACATGAGGATTCCTTGGCAAAGTTAGAAATGTTCGTTTACTTCATTGGGTACCTCTGGTGTGAGAGATCATCTTATTGTGAAGTTTAGTGATTTTTAGCCTGAGTGGCTGAATGACAAAATTCTTGCGGCCATCTGATCCTATAAGTGTTCTCTCACCCATATACCCATGCCTACCCACAAACATGACCACGGCTATTGGGAGGTGTATATGGTCCTTTTGCTAGTGCTAGCACTGCTATTCATAGACCATGGAGTTAGCACAATTTGGGTAAGGAGGAGATGTATAGGTAGGTAACAAATCAGAGTGGCACAACAAAGCATGGTGAGCCCATAACCCATACCCAGAATTGAAACTGGCTCTGATAACAGAGAAGTTTCAGCCATGCCCATGTTTTTTCATCTACTGTTTTTTGGTTGATTTGGAAGGAGTTTAATAAGAAGGCTTCCATAGGAGAGCAATGTTTTGAAAACCATTTGATGACCAAACTGGACCAGGGAGCAGTACCTGGTTTAATCCGTCCAACCATCAGACGGTTTGTACAAGGTAACCGGTCCAGACTAGGATCCGGTATGCCATTGACCGGCCAGTTCAGGTCGGCTTTTGAAAAATTGTTGGAAAGAAGATGGCTGGCTTTGTAATTATTGGAAGTTGTTTGAAATCACTTTTGGTATGGTGGAAAGGAAAGCTATGTCTGGATGGGATGCTTTAATCAACATTATAGTTAATTTGTCTTGTAACTAAGCTCCTTTGGTTTTGAGTTTTTTTCTGGATGGGTGTGCACCCCTTGGTGCACTATAGTAATGCCTTCTCTAACTATAAAAAAGGAGATGTATGAGATGGTAAACTTAATTATTACTAGAACCAATTTTACTTACAGGAGGTGAACAATTTTGTAGCATGTAATTATTTTACATAGTGCATAACTATATTTGTGCTGAGAAATTCTTGTCCTCTTTTGTTTGATACAGATAACATCTTGCCAATCAATGCTTTCTTTCAAGGGTAGCCCTTACTGGATGGCACCTGAGGTACTCTCTCTCCCCGCCCCGTGGGGTTGTGTCTGCATGTGCATGTACTCATATTGTGGTGGCTACCATTTTTGCATACGTTTTATATCACTTCTTATCCATGTTCCCTTTACCCATGTCTTTGCCCACCCACTTATTTTGTTGAGTTTTTAACCTCAGGTTGTGATGAACACGAATGGCTACAATTTAGCTGTTGATGTGTGGAGCCTGGGATGCACTGTTCTTGAAATGGCAACATCGAAGCCGCCTTGGAGTCAGTTTGAAGGGGTGCGTTAGACTATCCTGAACATCAATGTGCTTTTTTCTTGCAGGTCCCGGTAGTCTGCAGGACTAAATCTGTTTTCTTTAATATTGAATTAAACAGGTGGCTGCCATTTTTAAAATTGGAAATAGCAAAGATATGCCTGAAATTCCTGATCACCTTTCTAATGATGCCAAAAGTTTCATAAGGCTGTGCCTGCAGCGTGACCCATCGTCCCGGCCCACAGCTGCGCAGCTACTCGACCACCCTTTTCTTCGGGACCAGGCAACATCAAGTAACATTAGCATAACCAAAAATGCCTTTCCTTCAGTGTTTGAGGGGACCCGCACGCCGGTAAAGCCTTCTAGAATGCTTTTGTTTCCTTTTTCGAGATTCATTTGTCTATTCCTTTACTCCATGCTTTTTTTTAAGTGAGAAAGAGTGAAGCACTATATACTTTGAGATGGTGTTTGTTGAAGAAGCATTTGCAATGTGTCCCATGGAGAAGTATGTATGGTGAGAAAGGTCTGTTATAAACTCACGTTAAGTTTCTGGCTAAAAGAAGATTTTGGATTAGGTTTTTACTTTTGAGATTTTATTTTTTGCTGAATGCATTAAGGCTGTTTTGTGTCTATTATTTCGTGTCTGCCCTCTGAATAAGTATTTGAGACTTATTTATTCCGATTTTGTATGAACCAGCTTCATATGGGGTGCTCAGTGTGTTTGGTTCTTCTTTATCCCAAAACAAGGAAATGAAGAAAGGAATCTCGTGATAATTTAGTTGTTGTAAAGAAGATTAGTGTACCAAAAAATTGAGACTGGTTACATTGATTATGAACTGGCATTTACTTCCTCTTTTGCTTTGAGCAGCCGGCGCTGGATCTCCATCCCAACAGAGGAAACGTGACTCCAGGTACTGTGACTCCACCTGAAGTGGACTACCCAAGACAGCCAGTGGGAATGGTCTCTCTCTCCAACAGAGGAAGCATGACTCCTCCTGAAGTGGACTACACGAGAAGGCCAGCAGGAATGCTTTCTCCCTCACGAGCCTTGAGAAGTCCAAGGTATGTGCTTTTCCCACTTTTGGTCATGTGTGCATGCGTGTGTGATTTTTGTGTTCCGTTGTGGAACAGAATTACTTTTTTCAGGATGTGTATTAAATATGTTTTCCTTCTAGCAGGAATGATGTGAGAATGATAACATCTTTACCCGTATCCCCAAGTTCAAGCCCATTGCGTCATTTTGGAAATGCACAGAGGAGCGGGTTTCTCTCTCCTCAACCGGCTTATGCTAATGTTGGACACAGTGCTTGCACCTTGAACGACTACCCCATATATCCTACAAGACCAAACACAAGACAGCCTTTGGATCCTTGGCATGAAACAGCTCTTTTCAGTTCTCGGACGCCCAATGGATCCCCGAGAAGGGCACTTATTTGATGTAAATAGCAAAGTAAAACTGTAGGTCCTTTTTCAATCATAACAGGAGAGGAATGAGGTAAAGCTCTATATGCTGTATCAAGAGGGAAAGTATAGCAACGCGTCCCTTAAGACAAAAGTGGGGGGGTTTCTCTGGCTGCTCACTACAGGAGCTTCGAGACAGTATAAAGAGGCTCTTCATGGCTATGGTGGAACTTGCATTTCTCGCCTGCATAAGTTCCTCCTTGCATATAATAAAAAGGGTGATGGAATCGGGGATGTACTGTAGCTTGAATCTTGTAACAATTTGTTGATTGTTGTAACTGAGAAAGGCGATATCTATGTTTGTAACATTGTTGTTTATAGTTTAAAGGTTATAAGATGAATACCCAAACTGCTGTCAGCCTGATAAAACGAGAGGATTTGGCCCTTGGTGGTTCCCTTTCCTGTCTGCTTACTTCACCTGTTCCCAAATATGTGGAGTGTTCATATTTTAGAAGTGACTTTGGACAGCTTATCAGAGTAAGCATTGGCGCCTGGCGTTGTGGTTTTGCTTCAGTTTTCTCATCGAACGCTGTAGCTTTATGTTCTGGCTGGTTAGATACACTGGGACTCAACAGGTGCTCCTGGTAATGTTGAGGTAATTTTCTGAGCTCTCAAATTGGCAACAGGACCTGGGAGGATGGATTCCAGCTCCGGTGCATCGGAAGTAAAATCCAAGTCGTGGTTAGAGATCGACCGGAGATGCGGGCATCGAGAATCTGGGGTTGATTGCATATTTGGCCATGGAAACTGGTTTAGGCTGCAAATGGCAACATATTTTGGATGACCTTTCCGGATTCTTGGGTTGCATTGGAAGTTGGAACTAGGGCAAGAATTCAACCCAGGTCTCAGCTGCTTTTTCGAACCTTGGAAATTGTATCGTAACGAAAGATAAGGGGCATTTGGTTCAGTATTTTTCAAAGCGTTTTAGAGAAAATTTATTGTGTTTAGCAAATTGGGTGTGTTTGATTCTACTTCGCTTGGCTTTGCAAGGACCCTTCAATCTCATCATGAGCTTGACAGCAAATTGTTTTCCAACTTGATTGGGCTCGAGTCGAGCTCGTTTAGTTTGAAAGTCTTACATAACCATTTCATTTCATTAATGAGTGCGCCTCACAACAATCGCGCCTCGAGACTCGATCTGTATGATCTTATCCATCGATCACCTTTCGCGTTTCTGTTCATTCCCTTTTTAGCATGTTGCGTCTAGTGCCAGTTCATAACAAATCACGAGTAAGGTAAAATATCTTACCATCCATGAGAAATAAATCGAACATTAGAAACTCTATTTTATCAATTTATTCAATATTTTTTAAAATTTTAAATTATCGCATGAAAAACAAAGACTTTCCATCAAAACTAATAGCGAAAGAAGAAGAAGAAGAGGGATCATCAAAATAAACTCAATTACAATTCAGTGAAAAAAAGGAGAAAAAAAGGAAAAAAAAAGCAGAAGGAATTTCAACTTTTCCCACCATTTTTCCTCTGCAACTCCCTCCCTCCCTCCTCGCTCCCTTTCCATGAAAGCTTCGAGGCTACAAGAAGAGACCTCTCTCTCTCTCTCTCTCTATCTGTGGCAAAATCGGAACTTGAAGGAGAGTAGAGGGGAAGATGCCGGTGGAGATGCCGAGGGGCCTGCCGTTCTCGGTGGACACGTGGACTCCTCCGTCGTCGTCCCGGCGGAAGCGCCACCGCTTCCTCACCCACACCCACCGCGACCACTCGGCCGGGATCGCGGTCGCCGCCCGCTCCTCCCGCCCCATCTACTCCACCTGCCTCACCAAAGCCCTCGTCCTCCACCACTTCCCTCAGGTCCGTTCCCACAGAACCCCTCCTCGTTCCATCGTGGCTCGTGATCCCTTTGGGGGTGGAAATGGAATTTCGGGTCGATTGCTGATTAGGGTTTCGTTGGTTTCTGGGTGCAGCTTGACGGTTCGTTGTTCGTCGAGATTGAGGCGGGGCAATCCCTGGTGGTCGACGATCCGGACGGGCCTTTCGCCGTCACTGCTTTCGATGCCAATCACTGCCCCGGTATGCGATTTGATATGATTTAGAACTGAGGCTGTTGAGTGCATGATGATCTTGTGGCTGTTGAGGGGTTCTATTGGAAAAACTTGGTTTTCTAGATAAAGATGCATTAACCGCTTCTTTTGCTTCGTTCATTAGCATCGGGTGAAGAGAGTTATCGCGAAAAGATTGCGAATTTTGCCCTGTCCTAATGTTTTGACTTTCATTCCGTGATCTTTTTGTATTCATCATTGCGTAGGAGGGTTCTTTTTTCGTTTTCGGTTTGGTGGTTTTTAAAGGATGCTATTGACATATGATCCTACATATGATCCTAATCCATCGCCTGGTGCTCGTTTTTTTGGATGCCAGGAGCTGTGATGTTCTTGTTTGAGGGCGCCTTTGGTAACATTTTGCACACGGGAGATTGCAGATTGACTCCTGAATGCGTGCTGAACTTACCGAACAAATACATTGGGGGAAAAGGCAAAGAGCCAAAGTGTCCACTGGATTTGGTTTACTTGGATTGCACCTTCGGAAAGTACTGCCAAAGCATGCCGAGCAAGCATTCAGCGATACGACAGGTATGAATTGAATTAGTTGCCACATGGCCTCTCATCCTCGGTCCTTTGATTGAACTGCATAGCTTAGTCATATCTCCACCCAAATGTTGAGGCTTATTTTTTCCAAGCTATATGGTTAGTCTACATCATCTCATGCCTCAGCTTCATGACTTTCTTAGTCAATCAACAAGTGTTCAACTTTTCGTCATGCTGTACTTTTACAAGATATTGTCATTAACATTGGCATAGTGTCCTAAACTCCAGTTTTGCTCATGTGCTTTTTGGATTTATCTTGATATGGGTTGCAACTTAATAACTCGCCATCTCTGTGATGCTTAGTTTGTCAAAAATGAGAGAAATGAATCTCTTGGTTTGAAGTTGTGAAAAAACAACAGAAAAGTATTTATATTGTTTATGCAGGTGATCAATTGTATTTGGAAGCACCCTGATGCTCCAGTTGTCTACCTGACCTGCGATTTACTTGGCCAGGAAGAGATACTGGCTGAGGTATCACGGACCTTTGGGTCCATGATCTATGTTGATAAAGCTGCCCATCCAGAGAGTTTACGTTCTCTGGCACTCACATTCCCGGAGATCCTCTCGGAAGATCCATCTTCTCGTTTCCATTTGTTTGATGCCTTCCCTAGATTGTTCGAAAGGGCTAAAGCAAAGCTTGAGGAGGCTCGAATTAGTTTGCAGCCCGAACCCCTAATAATTCGGCCTTCATCACAATGGTATGCATGTGAGGAGGAGTATTCCCTGGCAGAAATTAAACTAAGACAAAGATTCGATGAAGCAGTTAGGGATGAGTTTGGTGTTTGGCATGTCTGTTACTCTATGCATTCATCGAGGGATGAATTAGAGTGGGCCTTGCAGACTCTTGCCCCTAAGAGGGTGGTGTCAACAACACCGAACTGTTGGGCTATGGAACTGGATTATGTCAAGAGAAACTGTTTTGGCACTAAAGTAGCCTCAGAGGACCCTATCTGGAATCTTCTGGGCATCAACGCCAAAATTCCCATCAACATTGACGTCCCTTCCAAGTGCATGAAGTTTCCACCTTCATTATCTGAGCAAGCTCATAGTTTTGTGGACTGCGAAGGAAAATTGGCAAAACCATCCACCGGTGGGAGTGAAGTTTTAGATTTATCTCCTCCGAGTAAACGGCCCTCACTGACACTATTTGGTAGGGCCAGAAGTGGTTTTGAAGGCTCAATACATCTGCAGGAAGAGAAGAAAATTGCTTGCAGAAATGATGATTTATCACACATAATTACCACCACTATTCATCATACTCAATCTGGACTGTCATGCCGAGAAGATAGATATACTTCGGAGCATTGTGAGGAATTAAATGAAGAAAAAGTCGAGGAAGATATTGCTGAAGTAGCACAGACTAAGAGTCCAGAGGCAAAAGAGCCAGACAATTGCAAGTTTGATTCTTTTTCATCTCTTGGGTCATCAAACAATTTCAATGAGTGTTTGAGAAAGTTGTACAGATCAAAGAATGTCCCGGTGCCTCGACCTCTACCCTCCTTAGTGAAATTAAATGCCACTAGACGTGCTATTGGGAGCTTTAAAGGTAAGCCGGCTTGTGTTCGCCTCTAAATGTTGACAAGAGAGCAGAAGTCGGAAGAGATGCTCTGGAAGTTTTGATTATTGGTGAAGATTCCAGGAATTACAGGGTATATAGAGAAAGAAATAGGCAATTTCACCTTTGGGATTTGGTTTCTCAAACATACAGCTATCAAGCATTTGATAGTCAAGGTGGCAAATCATTTTTATACATTCCATTCTTTCGCATAAGTGCAGATGATTGATTGTAGGAACATTGCCAAATTGGCAAATAGAATACAGAGATGCACATATTCATTTGTAATATTGTTATAGGACATTCATATAAATTGATTGCATTGAGGTATGTAATTAGAACCCAATGTTGGTGTTTTTCATGAATTTTTATTTCCTTGAAGCTTCTAGGAGTGCAAACGGGCTCGGAAGATTATGTAGTCGGTGACAAGCAGGAAGAAATCAGAAATTATCAACCGTATACAGAGGTCTTATGCATAGCGAAAATTGACTTTAGATGCTGAATCCTCCGCTGAACAAAGTCCATTCAGACAGCAAAGTGAAAAAGGAGACGAAAGAAGTGAATTCTGCCGGAAAAGAAAAACATAAATAATTAAAAAGTATTAAGGTTAATATTATGAATAACCCAAAAAATTAGTATACTTACGATAAATTTAGCCTGACTAGTTTTCATTAAATTATAAAATTTGATGACACGTGACTGTTGACGTTTGTATCACTTTAAAATTATATTTTTCCTTTGTCACATGATATTAATATAATTTTAACTAAAATTAACGGAGGGCCATTTTGAGGGGTTTTTAGTTGTTAAAAATTTAATTTGGAGTAAATGTACATGTTTCAATTTAGGATTTTTGATAATCAAAAAGTTAGTTCAAAGTAAATTTGTTTGATATGCAGATTTTTCATGGCACTAACCCAAATTACTAATGAATCGAGGAAAATCACTCTGCTTTGTCCGCCACTATATAGCAAGCGTTTTTCGACGCGGGACTGCGTCCGATGAAGCCTCGTTTTTGCTCGTCGGAGCTGAAACGCGAACGTCTTCGGTGGAGTTGGGAGCGAGCGACGAGAAGAGACTTCTTCGCCATCGAAATGCAATGAATCTCCTCGCTCCCCTCCGCCCATCGCCCGCTCGTCCTTCCCTCGTCCGCTCAAATCCACTCTCCAGGTTCATCCCTCTCTCTCTCTCAATAGCAAAAGTCACGCGCATCGCAAATGCGAATTGTTCAGGTCGGCATTTCTTCAAACACATCGTGTGCTGTGGGTTCTTTTGCTTTTTGGGCAAGTGGGTGTCTCTGTATCTCTGTCTAGCGAGTCATGTGTGCGTTTCTCTCTGTGTTTCTTGAAGGGTCAGCGCTCGTGACGACTTCGCCATTGAAGCTCGGCACGTGAACTTCTCTGTTCCGACGAGGCAGGGGGCGCCCGTGCCCATCCTCAAGGACTGCTCCATAAGCATTCCTGCGGGGCAGCTCTGGATGCTTCTTGGCCCCAATGGGTGTGGGAAGTCGACTCTTTTGAAGGTGCTTTCACCCTTTTTTGTGTTGTCTAATTGGCTGATGGTGTTGTTATTCTTCGTGCACCTGACGATCTAGTCGTGTCGTTCAGATTCTTGCCGGTCTTTTGGCTCCAACTGGAGGGAAGGTGTACGTCAGGAGGCCCAGGAGTTTTGTTTTCCAAAATCCTGACCATCAGGTTAGTTTATTCATTCTCAACATGTTCGACAAGGTTCCGTTAGTAGGTTTATACTGCTTTTAGTTTTGTGTTGTTGGATGCTTTGGACTGGGGGATCTTGTGTATATATGCTGGTTCTTGTACCTGTGGAGATGTTTTTGTTCTTTCGTATATATGGAGATTGTAAGACCGAATGTGTAACATTATTTTCTGGTAGTTGACAAGTGGAAGTTGGCTAATGTATGAGAGAATTTCGGCTGGTTATGGATAAACTAAAGGTCATGTTGAAGAGTTGTTTTACATGATATCTGAGCAGGGACGATTTTAGAATTGGGGTTGCAGACACTACTGTCCGAGTTATAAGTTGGCATGGAAATGGCATGATAGTTCTGATGTGTATCTCCAGCCTAAGGCATTGCCTTTGTGAACTATTGGCTTTGTGCACAAGTAAAGGTTAAATTTGAAGTCAGACTTGCCAACCATTTGGTCAGTTTATACTGAATTTAGAGAGCACATATAATTTCACTTCAATTCTCATGTTACTAATCGTAGTATTTGCTAGCTATCTGCTTTATTTTAGTCATGATCAGCCTTGTGATACTTCTGGACGAGATCTGCTGGACCAAGTCAAAACCTCAAGGACCCTAGTATTTTTCTGGGTAAAAAGGACCCTAGTATTTAAATGCCCTAAAAAATTGAAGTAAATTTTCCTTCTGAAGCTAGTATAAATGTAGCAACTCCTTGCAATAATGTCAAGAAATGCCCTACACTAGGAGGGATGGAGCCGGTTGTGTTAAGTTGGGTTTATTGCTCAAACCCTATCCAGTGTGTTAATATGGATCCTGTGATCAAGACACTCTGGGCATGTGAAGCTATTTGCCAAATGTAAATGGTATTGATCTCGGCTAGCACTTGGTATATTGTGAACATACATTGAGAATGCATGTGCAACCCATGTAAGCACCTGTGTGCATACGTGCATAGTAGGAAGGGAGGGTTTCATCTTAGGTTATCTTTGGGATCATCTGCTAATCCAAAAATATGCTCTATTTGATTATAGTAACAACTTGTGAGGGTTATTGGTATCATATTATGAAGGGAGGGTTTCGTCTTAGGTTATCTTTGGGATCATCTGCAGGTCTAAAATATGCTCTATTTGATGATACCAATAACTTGTAAGTACATACCATTACCAGTGTTTTGCATGTTTCAGGTTGTGATGCCGACTGTGGAAGCTGATGTTGCATTTGGCCTTGGCAAATCCAACCTTACTCAAGAGGAAGTAAGGTCCAAGGTGTTCCAAGCTTTGGATGTTGTGGGCATGTCCGACTACATGCAAGTAGGTGATGGACACTTTTAAGTATATTATGATCTTTCAGTCATTAGAATTATATGATGCTCACCTTGCAGAGACCAATTCAAACCCTCAGTGGTGGTCAAAAACAGAGGGTTGCCATTGCAGGTGCCTTAGCTGAAGCATGTAAAGTTCTGTTATTAGATGAGCTCACGACATTCTTAGATGAAACGGATCAGGTATTATCCCATGGGCTTGAGTAATTGCAAAATCAAATTCTTTTGAACTATGAAGTATGTTCTAAAATAGATCTTATTTTTTGGTTTGGATTCAGACTCATCATTACATCGGTTTAAAAGAAAAAAATTGCATTCAGTTTACGTGTTTGAATTGGATATGTGAACTTGTCAACAGTTTATTCTCTAAATTAACTTAATATTCAGATAAGTTTGAGACTGAACCCTGTGCTTTCCTCATCTCACTAGATTGGTGTGATCAAAGCAGTAAAAAGTTCTCTAGACAAATCGGAAGAAATTACTGCATTATGGGTGACTCATCGGCTGGAGGAGCTAGAGTATGCAGATGGTGCCATATACATGGAAGATGGGAAAGTTATTTCTTATGGAGATCCAGTCAGAATTACGGATCTCATCAAAGAAAAGCAAGCAGCTTATATCAATGACATAAATTGTTGACACTGTTGTTGTATGTTGATTGTTTGCGTGATACATAGAAAGAAAAGGCAACAAGAACGATTGATACCATCCCCTTTCTTAATGTGGGGTTGCGTCTTGCCTATGTTCTGGATTATTTATTGTGGGCACTGCATTTGAGTTGAAAGTTTGTTTCCATGATCAGTGCTCAAAATGCAACATGTATAAACGCAAATTATTTTTAGATGCAATACAATTTCTTTGATCAATATCTGTGTGCATGTGTACGGTGTGTCTAAATTTCTATAACGCTACTTGAGAGACTCGGGAGTTGATTGTTTCTGTTGGTGTTGTACAGAAGAAAAATCTTACATGAGATTCATGTTTGGTAAAAATCAGCTTCTCTTTTTTGGTTTTAAGTTGCAACTCACCCATTCATTGGCCTGGCTTCCCTCCCACGCTTGCAGTGCAAATGGGTGGCCCTGGAAAGCATTCTACCAATGAACACTGATGCAACTTTTTTGGTCCGTTTGAGCATGTCTTATAAGAATGGCCCGATGCAATCCGAGGATGCTGATTTCTATAGCAGAAAGAATTCCGGTTTCTTCTTGCTGCAGCTTTGCCTCTGGCCAGGTTTTGCATAGTTCCCAAGTAGTCATAAGTGTTTAAAATAGGCATGGAAATGTTATACCCTAGCAATGAATGCCAAGAACAGACATGACCATCGATTTTGTGTTGCGGTATTTTTGCTTCGAGTCCACCAAGATGAATCTCTCTCTCTCTCTCTCTCTACTAAACAGGTCATCTGCGAGAACCAGTATAAAATATCCAGTTATACTCCAGAGGGAAAATGGTATCACGGAATCCATTTTCGCGAAACACAGAATATGGAAGTAAAATGAAGGAAAATAAAGCTCAATTTAACACACGTGAAACCGGTACTTCTCATCAATATGAACCAGAAAACTGACTTCTAGTTCTCAATCCCAAGACTTGAAGGGTACTTATGTTCCGAATACTGTGACCCCAATATCGAGCCGACTTGTTGCTGAGTTCAGCCAATTCGTACTCATCACATGAATCATAGAATGAGTTTCTACAATGTTTCTTTTCGAGTGTCGTGGAAGCAAAAGTTTCCGGGAGAAAAGCAAGAAGAAAGAGTGCGTCATTCCAAGGTGTTTGGCCATGTGCTTCCATTGCCCAACAGTGGATGTCTTGCTACTATGATCGGTTGATTCGCCACTGCATCATGGTCCCCATATAAATCTCTTGCGTAAGGTCAACGGCATTTTTGCATTTTTCTAGCTGATGAACTTTGACTTTTCCTCCGGTTCGAGTTGAGCAAAACTGCACTAGCTTCCCACTTTGGTTCAACCCCGCATCCCGCATCTTGGTGTCATCTGACCAAACACTGGAAGTTACTGAATCTATGATAAATTATCAAAATATTTAATATATCTGATGTAAACTATCTCGACTTTCGAAGCGTTTTTGTAATCACGCATTGTATAAGAAATATGCTGCATATAAAATCACGAAGTTTCTTAAACGACGGGCGGGACTAATATTTTTCGACGATATCTTTCGAAAAATTGAAATGAATAAATAATTCAATTTTGGCCCGAAAGAAAGAAAATGGAAGTGATGCTGGGAAAGCTTCAAGAGGAGTTGACCATCCGGTCAAACATGGAGGATCTGCAAAACTAGAGAAAGAGAGAGAGAGAGAGAGCCTCCATTTTCACTCAACCAAAAAGCCTGCACCCTTTCTGCCTTCCCCTTTTTTTGAATGGTCAACGCGCCAAGCTGTTTGCACTCTGCCCTCTCTCTCTCTCTCTCTTTCCTTCCATGGTCGTCTGCTTCCATACATCGCCGGCTCGACGAATCGGGAAGCAAAAAGCTCCGGCCTTTGCAGCCTCTGCGGCCTCTTCCCTGCGGATTCTGTAGAATTCGTTGAGCTCGAGGAGCACGCCGCCGTCTCCGGCTCCGTCTCCGTCTCCGGCCCGATCTTCCGTTCCGGGTTGCGCCGATCTCTCTTGCCGGCGGGGGCGATTGCGAATTCGAAGGTAAGTTCGAATCTTTTCGCGTTTTTCGTTTCTGGGTTCTTTCTTCCGGCAATAGGGTTGATCAGTGCGCGATAAATTTACTCTCTCTCTCTCTCTCTCTCTCTCTCTCTCTCTCTCTCGTGATTATCTGCCTCGTTGCTTCATCGCCTGCTCCGACTACTTCCGCGAGTGTCAAGTATGTGGGAATTGCCGTTATTCCTTTTTTGGAAAGGTGATGAAGTTGGCAATTTTGGTATGACTTGTTAATTTGGAAGGATTTGCATCGGCTGCTGGATTCGTTCTATTTGTGTCAGTAGCTGATCTACATGTTGTGTATGTAAAGCAATTTCTGACCCGTATTAAAAGTATGGTCAGTTCAGTCTTCTTGGGTTAGAGGGACCTCGGTCATGCCTGGAAGCACTTATTCAATTGTAGATTGATGTGAGTTAATGATTGGATCGAATGAAGGGATGTCTCGTGTTGTTGAATTCTAGTTAAAATTATTTTATTGTGAGAGAGGATGGTGCTAGCGATTTCGGGTTGTATGTTTTTGCGTGCAAAAGTTAGTTGGTTCGTGGGTTCTTTCTGAATGCTGTAGACATCTTATGACAAGAACTTTCATCTTTAGGTGCTCCAACAGATTCTTTGATCATAAGTGTGAGAGGGAATCATCAAAGGATATTGGCGCCAAAAACGGGTTTTGCGCTGCAAATTCCCGGACCTCAAAAGAAATCTAGGTTAGGACAGGTCCGGTGAGACTTGGTGAGAGGTATGCTGTCAGTAACGCAATACTCTAAACTTCCACTGCATATTGTTTGCTTTGCCTAGTTACAATACCTTTTGTTAGCCACTTTTGTTAGCCACAGTTTACTAGTTGATACTTGACTTCCTAAAATTTGGTTCTTCAGCCATTGATAGAAGAAGGCACTTAGTTTTACTTGTACAAGGTGACAACTCAAAATCACTGCTGTTGTAATCATTTATTAGCTTATTGTTTCTTGTCCTTGTCTGTTCTGCCTTTGCCTTGTTGCTTGCTTTTGTAAATTAGAGTATATTCTTTTATTTTATATTTTTATTTTTTTGCTCTCATGCCTGAAACCTATAGGTGTATTAGTTTGTGGTTTTATTTCCAGACTGATGGTGTATCGTAAGTGAAAATGAGCAATTAGTTTGAGCGATGCAACTGCAGTGTGATGTGCACTGTCAAAGGAGGAAGACACAAGAAATGAAGAAAAACAGAATCAGGTGAAACCCGTGAACCGGATTGGGTGTGAAGGGGTTTAGTTGGTCAGTAAGTGTCCTTCTCTCAAGCTTGGTTCCCGGTTTCAGAATGAATACTTCCCAATCAAAACAATTTGGTTCAATGTAGTTCACAATGTTGAATTGGATTGAACCAGTCAGTCCACAACCCCAGTTATGACCCCATACCTTGAACCTATCTTTTGCCATTAGGTTCTCCAGTTTTGGCCTCTATCCACCTTGGTCCCTAACCCATCTTGGAACTCATTTAATTATGCTGGAGTCATAGGCTTCCCTGCTCCTTCCTAATCTGATTTCTCATCTCGCATTGAAGTGTTAAATGTATTGCGACTGTAAGGTGAATCTTACCTTTTCCTTGCTCTATTCTAAGTTTTATCTTTCTGGCTATTACTCCTTATTATGCATAGACGATCCTTCATTTTATTTTTTATTTTTATTGGGCCATAAACGATCCTTTATGTTGTTTACTGTAGATTATCACATACAATGAAACCTTCGGAAAATGGGGACTCTGATTTGGAAGGTGGAAGGCTGGGAAAAGACAGAGAGAGAACAACAAGAAGTGGAAGGACATTTAAAATGCACAACCAGGCCTTGTTAGCTGGGCTTGCATATTGCATATCGTCCTGCAGCATGATCCTGGTCAACAAGTTTGTACTCTCCAGCTATGATTTCAATGCAGGCATATCATTGATGCTCTACCAGGTACTTTTTCCTGCTGTGGTAATTTTGCTTTACCCTATTGTTCCCATGTTAGGATATGTGCTGAATATCTGATGGCTTTATGCGATTACTGACATAGCCTGTAACTCTCTTTGGAATTGCAGAATCTTGTCTCAGTTATCATTGTGTCTTCATTGAGCCTTTTCGGTGTGATATCGACAGAACCACTGACTTTAAATTTAATTAAGGTCTGGTTGCCTGTGAACGTAATATTTGTTGGAATGCTCATCACGAGCATGTTTAGGTATGTTGATTCTTTTTTCCCCCCTGGGAAATTAAAGTCTTTCACTACTTGGCATTGGCCTTTTTAATGATGTCCACATCTTTTCTGAAATTGGAAGTCTCCTAGCATGCATATATATCCTAGTCATTCAATCGATTAAGATTACATGTCTTGGTGAGAGTTAATTCGATGCAGCTTTTTAGTAAGTTGGAATAATCTTCTGCATCCCTGTGGAAGTATAGCAAATTGATTGTGGATTGTCTGTTTATACTGTTCTAAAGGAAGGGCTAAATTAAATGGCAATTTATGGTTGAAATTTTCCTTTCACAATCATTGTCCCTGATGCTTTTCATTAACCATCCTTATCAAGAGGTGTAATTAAGTGTTAAATCTACAATGTCTACGTTCTTATGACGATTTTCAATGTAAAAGACTTGAAAGTACAAACTTACTTAATCTGATGTGCATATGAGCTTTCCAATAAACTTTAATCTATAGTCTATTCTCTGGGTTAAATGCCGCTATCAGTATTCTCTAGGAGTACCTTGTGTATATCTTTTGTGGTTCACCACCTAATTTTAATGACAACTCCCCAGGAACTTATCTTAGAGAGAGTTTATAGTACTTGTTACTAGATGATTGGTATGGATGGGCATATAGGGCGCTGAGATGGTGATTCAAGTTCCTGAATACACAAAGTTTCCCATTGTAGGATCAATGTATATTTGAATTCTTAAACCATGTTTGCTAATTCAATGCAGACATTACTCGTCATAAAACACGAAATTTCATATCTCATTGGACAGTTGCGCTGAACTCATTAATCTCTTTACTTTTTTTCCCTCCATCTGGTAAATGATACTGAACTTCGATCTTCCATCTTTTTTCAGTTGATTTGGGATTACAGTGAGAAAAACCAGGTTTTGGTTTCTATGCAGGGCCATCCATTTTCTTCTGTGGATGGGGCAGTGAGAATTTAGCTTTTAGCATGTGGACTCGACTGTACTGCACATGCTCAAAAACACATATATAATACCAGCATAAATCATTTAGAATATCTTTGTAATATGAAAAATTGGAATAATATTTCATTTCAAAGCACGAAACGGAAAGTCCTTTCTTGGGGCTTAATGACTTTATGCATTTTTCTTGTAAGAGTTTCATTATTTCCTGTCTTTTGCCCCCAAATTCCTGTCACATGGTTGTTGTTAAGTTATTTTAATTGAGTTTCCTTTATTATCAGAGTTTTATTTCCTTTTTGGTATTATTGTCATATACAGTTTATATTCAATATAAATACAATGGGTGTAGGGTTTCTGTTACTACAGAAAACTACAGCCCTTTCTTTGTTTCTTTTACGTTCTCCTTCTCCTCCTTCTCTCTATTCCTTCTCTCTTCCTTCTTTCTCTCTTTCTATTTACTGCGGGTTCTCTAATCAGCTTTGTGACATGGTATCAGAGCAGATCTAACTACCTGATTACTTGATCCTATTGCTGGTTTGAGAGTCGCCTAGTAACCCTACTTCTTCTCTGGTGCGCAGTCACCTAAAGTTGCAATTTTTATCGGTTTTCTCTTTGAGTCTCGATATGTATGAGATCAGAAGATATTAGATTCATCAGGTTCGATTTCTGAATATGGATTACAACTCTTCGATCAGCGGATTCAAGAATCGAGTATTTCATTGATTATGGTTGACTGATTTTGCTGGGTTCCCTTTGGTTAATTGATGGAGCCAATTACATCTGATTATACATCAGTGTTGCTATTTTGTTTCTTGCACTAAAGTTTCAGCCTTCTTGATTAGTGGAAGATATATTTATATTGAGATTATCGTCATGAGTGATACTACTACTGCTCCTACTACCGTTGCTACTGCGGCTACTGCTGCTCCTACTACCGTTGCTACTACTGCTGCTCCTACTACTGTTGCTACTGCGGCTACTGCTGCTCCTACTACTACTGCTACTACTGTTGCTACTCCTCCTGCTGCTCCTACTGCTACTACTGCTATTGCTGCTGCTATGACTACTACTACGACTGCTGATTGGGCTCTACTATCTGAGCCTTAGTAATTGCTGATATGTTTACCAAAGCATTATTTCGTCCTGCTTTTGTTGCTGGTTGTTCCAAGCTGGACATGGGTGACCTATATGCTCCAGCTTGAGGGGGAGTGTTAAGTTATTTTAATTGAGTTTCCTTTATTATCAGAGTTTTATTTCCTTTTTGGTATTATTGTCATATACAGTTTATATTCAATATAAATACAATGGGTGTAGGGTTTCTGTTACTACAGAAAACTACAGCCCTTTCTTTGTTTCTTTTACGTTCTCCTTCTCCTCCTTCTCTCTATTCCTTCTCTCTTCCTTCTTTCTCTCTTTCTATTTACTGCGGGTTCTCTAATCAGCTTTGTGACAGTTGTGATTCAAAACCAGCTGTTTTATTGCGAAATGTCTTCATCATCTTTCCCTCTTTAAACCACAAAATTTCATCCATAAGATTATCTCAATTTTTTTCAATGAGTCAATTAAATTGACTTGTCTTTGTTGTTTCTGCAGCTTAAAGTACATAAATGTTGCCATGGTTACTGTCCTGAAGAATGTTACAAATGTGATTACAGCAGTTGGGGAGATGTACCTATTTAATAAGCATCATGATAATAGAGTTTGGGGTGCCTTGTTCTTGATGGTATGTTTCTGACTTTTCGTTTCATTTCATGGGGACCAAGATCAAGATTGACAATTTCCAGTTACAGAGAAAGCTTATACTTGCATAACAGAATGTATATAAGGAAAAAATTGGTCCACCTGATGGAAGCATTGACTCATCTTGCGGAGGTGTTTTTATGAATGTAGCAAGCATTATTCTGGTGTATTGAATCTTCTGTTAAGTCCATGAGAGAATGTAAATGTCCATATATCTTCTATTGGCCAACAGATCTGTGATGCGCTCAATAAGCCATTGCATTGTTGTAGCTGCATGCTCTTTACCGTTGGTTCTTCTGCGTTTTAAATTTCCATCAGTAGTCTCTGCAGAAAGATTAGCTCTCTCATATGATTGTGCTTAGTTTTCCTCTTTTTGATGGATTGCTACTTTAGGAAATTTCATGAATTCGGAAATGTATAACTACTGAAGGTTTTGATTAATTTGCAGATCATTTCAGCAATTTCTGGAGGGATTACCGATTTGTCTTTCCATGCAGTTGGCTATGCATGGCAGATCACTAATTGTTTCTTAACAGCGTCATATTCAGTAAGTATGCTCAAGGTTCCTTAATGTCATGTGGAAGTTTCAATTACCTATTTTAGAAGTTTGACAGAGTGTAGAATTTGCAATGATGATACTATAATTAGGACCATTGAGATCAAATAAACTTTGGAAGTTTCAAAGGAAATCTGTGGAAGTACTTCTCGCTAGTTGTTTCAAATCAGAACTGCTATGGGTTTCCCTGCTTCTACTTTTAAAGATTTGCCAAATGCTTATACAAACTGCTGAAACTTCTAAAAAATCTATAATAGACTCCCTGAGCAACCCTCCCAAACAGGTGGGCCTTCTCTAGATGAACAGATGAAATCTATATTGTGGATAAATTAGTTAGATGATAATTTGGTCTTTAGTTAATTGTAAGTGCAATGAAGTGTCCATACTGCCATATTCCTATTTTTGTTCCCAGTGTTTGTTAAAACTACATGAGGTTATCCTGACTGGGTTATGGGATCTGTCATCCTTTTCTCTCACCAAGTTCTTCTACTTGTTTGAGTTACCAATTGAGACGGAACTGGTGTGCATCCATTTATCCATTTACTCTTTTTGTCTAATGCAGCTAACACTACGTAGAGTCATGGATACAGCAAAGCAAGTCACAAAATCTGGAAATTTGAATGAGTTCTCCATGGTCCTTCTAAACAATACCCTCTCTTTGCCCCTTGGAGTTATTCTTATATGTGTTTTCAATGAGGTGGACTATCTGATTAGCACGTGAGTTTTCTCTTTCTTCATTTCATGATTATTTAATTGCCCTGTGATCTTGTTAAAATTGTTTTCCTTTGATTTATGTATTCTTGATATGTTTGTAAAATCTTTTGCTGATCGGTGACTGAATTCAAGCTTGTCTGAGTTTATTGGCTGCCTTCAACCTGGTGGCAATTTATTTGTCCTTGACCATTAGCTGGAATCTCATGTCGCTATGTATCGTGCTTTTTTGTCTTTCTCTTTTAAGTAGCCTTTCACTTCATTTCTTTTGCTAATTTTTCTCTTTGACGTCTGAAGATGTTCTTTTGACAATGTGTTATGTTGACATTCATATTAACCCAGTGGATACCTGTCACTTGTGATTGAAATAAGTTGAGAATGTCCTGTGTAATATGAAGTGACAATGTTTTCATGATTTTGCTATTTCTATTGATTACAACATGTTATTAAGCTTCAAATTGTTTTCTAGTCAAGAAAACATGCTTGCATGATATGGGCAATATGTAGTTTTAATCCTGTTATAATCAAGCTTATGATATTTTCTTTGTATTTATGTAATTGCAGTCCTCTTTTAAGGTTACCAACCTTTTGGTTGGTGGTGACACTTAGTGGAATTCTTGGGTTGGCTATAAGCTTTTCTTCTATGTGGTTTCTTCATCAAACAGGGGCCACCACTTACAGGTTTGAACATCAAGTTTGCTCTGTCTGATATCAATACAATAATGTGCAAGCTTTGGGTTTCTTGGACAGTGATTACTGCTTATTTTGGTTTACTGAAGAAATCCCCTTTTTGGCCAATATGTAGACTTTTAAACAACTAGCAGACAAACTGTAGTTTTTTGCCCATGGGAACATGTGTGTGACTTCCTGATAGTTGAGCCCTGATTGCTCTCCGAAGGGTGACTAAGAAAATTTCTACTCAGTTTTAGGAAGAAATTTAGAAAAACATGAACCCTAAGTACGTGTTGACTTAAGAAATTTTTGCTCTTATGTTGACATTTTTCATTAGCTTTTCTGAGTCACTTTTAGTTTAAACCCCCGAGTCCTAGTTGGAAAATTTTTGACGGAGAGTATCTTGTTAACTCAAGTCATGTGTGGATCCTCTCCTCTTATGTCAGTAAAAGCGTGCTGCTTCTTGCTCTTTTGTTTCACATGTACTTCTATCAGGTTTAGTTCTTGGAACATTATACTATGTTTCACCTGTCCTTTATGTTGTGTTACTTAAATGCCCTTACCATCCTGTAGGTTTGGAAGCTGAGCAAAACAATATTTTCAAAAATCTTGATCAGAATTTTAATTCTCTGATGGTTACATCTTGTTGCATGTAGTTATGTTAGGTTGAGGTTGGAGATAGCTAGCTTTCTTACACTTTTAGATATGCTGATATATGCAGGTTAAATCTTCTTGCCAACTTGCATGTACCTTCTATACTTGACAATTATCTAAAATCATCTGCACTGTCAAAAATATCATCTGTTCTTTTGTCGATTTCAGGTTTTTGTTCTTAAAAAGTTTGTTTATTTTCCAAGTTGCATGGTCAAATAATATCAAACAATAACACCTATAAACAAGTTTGGAACACTTGAATGATGACCTAAGTTTTTATTTGTGATTGAGTTGTCTGGTCCCCATCGCTGTTAAGTGTAAACAAATGAATTGATTTAGCAATTTAAACAGTCAAGGTTTAGTGCATGTTTATGTGTACTGAATAAAGGAAAGAAAGAAGATGTAGGATTTGCAAGTTACCAACATCATACTTTTGTTACTGACCAACTGTTTAGCTGATGATTTGTGAAGTCTAATAGGAAATTGTCGCATCTTTTATTTGCCTTTTCTTGACAAAAACGATCCCCCTCTTTCCCTTCTTGATCAAAATTATCAAAAGATTCGAAAATTAAAAATTGTCCTTGGTCTTGACCCATGAAAGAGTTGAATATGTGAGTAGAAGATAATTCATTTTTGCAATATGACCTTTTAAAAATATGTGATAGGATGGACTTCGAAGTAAAATGGATTCTAATCATGTAAACAATACGTGGATGATCTCTCATACCGGATGCCATATGCAGCCTTGTAGGTTCATTAAATAAGATCCCATTGTCTATTGCTGGCATCCTCCTGTTCAAAGTACCGACTAGTTTGGAAAACTCTGCAAGCATCCTCTTTGGTAAATTTTCTCCCTCTGGTCTTCACTATACCAGCACAACCACAGAATATTATGTCACGTGGTATTGTGTCCTGCAGGTCTTTTGGCTGGAGTATTTTTTGCGAGAGCCAAAATTCGGGAGAGATCATAATTCCAAGTTGTTAATCAAACACTTGTTGCATGGCTATTCTACGTTTTTCGCACATCAAAGATCATCGCTGCTTTCTATTTTGGTGAGAGGGAAATTAACTACACTCCACTGCTCATCAGCTCAATTTCTTCCTGTTGCTGATGGTTTGTGCTCTACTTCTCTTTGCTTGAAAGAGAGGAATTTTGCAGGCTTGGGCAGTCGGGATCTTCTCTGTTGTATTCCGGAAAGAGGTTGCTTGCTAATTGTTGTGTTAGGAAATATACCAGATTTATATTGTGTTGCTCGAGAGTGACTTTCATCTTGGCTGTATTGATGAAGAGAGCGACTTGGCTAGCAGTAGCACTGTAAGAGAAAGCAGACTTCGCCTATACATCTATGCAACAATTCTTTCTGCTGTTTGGTGGAATTTATATGTAGAAACTGCTCAACAGAGAGAAATGGAACTATGACACGATCATTGTTAATCGCTTTGGCTTGTTCTGCATATATGATGTCTTGTGTCAATAGCTATGGAAGCCATGACATTTACAGCGAGCATTATAATTGGGGGTGTTAAATATTACGTACGCAAATGAAAAGGCCTGAACAAACTGCTGGTTCTCTTAGATCTCCCATGGCAAACGATCACCTGAAATTTTGATCCTTAGTCCTGTCGTACGCCCTATGCGAATGAAGCTTTGATGTTTGTTGTTTGGGCAAACTACGGTATTTGCGGATTACCATATGCCTACTTCCAAGAGCGTTAAGTCTGAGGCCAACTGGCCATCAGCTCAGCTTGGGAGGAAAATATCATGCGGTTTGTGGTAGTTGGAGAAGCAGTGATGCTTCCATGGTCGCCGGTTATGATTTGTTAAGATTAGCAGTTATTGGTTGAAGTATGCGAATGCTGGAGTTTAACTGCTCGTAATCCTTAAATCTCTAAATTGTAGGAAGGTGTTGAAGTTTGATTAATCATAGTCCTTCAATGTTTACATTGGCAAGACAGACGTTGGCAATGGTATAGTGATTCACTATGAACTGATTTATGCCATCCCGTGTTATTAGGTACCCCAAAGATGGGAACTTAACTGTTTGAACAAAAGCTAATTCCTGAAGAACTGACGCAGCGACTCTGCAAGATGAGATACATTGGCATGTCAATGAGTTTCTCATGATGAACCCAGCATTACGCGTAGCTGTAAAAATGTATAAGCAATGCACATATGCACTTCCCCGACACCTTTTCTGTTACTTTAAAAAATAGAATATATTATCTTATTATGCCCCTGGTTCTGACATCTGCTATATAAACGTCAAGCAAATTTGATTGCTTATAAATATATAAGTTCTACTTATGCTCTTGCTTGAGCTGTATTAAGTCACTAATGCAAGGCAACTAACCACTGAAAATCAAAGTTCCACAGACAGCCACTTAATACATCACGGTGGATAGGTCCCCGTGCGTCGAATGTAATCGAGAGTTTCCCCAAGGCCATGCTTCTCCACTGCCTCGTTTCCTAACCTAAATCCCTCTCCATAGGCCACTGAAATATCATTCTTTATTTGAAGTTTAAGAAACTTGCCCAGTTGTATCTCAAAGTCTGACCATTTGCCCTTCTTCGAAGTTGATGAAGCGGAAGATGATGGCAAGGAGGATGACGAAACATCATTTGTGGTGCTTAAATTGATCGCAAAATCCAACCACATATAAGCCAGAACTTGACAAATGCCTTCTTCAACCTCTGGACTAAGGTTAGGATAACCTGGAAATTATTGACATTAGTGCTGTCCCTCTAAAACTTTTACAGGAAAAGGAAAAACAAATGCAGTATTGATATCTCTATACATTTTTATCAAATAGGCTGTTTCTATTAAATTAAACTAGGCCAGAAAAGAACCTTCGAGTCGAAGCCAAGCATGCATCATCTCGTGTGCCAGGATTGAGCCTGTTAACAGCCTGTTTTCCGAAGAACAATCAGCACTGTGCAATGATCATACAGAAGAAAAACTGAGATTTGCTGCAAAACTTCACATTACCTGGGTAGACCACGCAAAATGAGGATTGCATTCACGTTGCATGAGTGAATCAGCTTATGAGGCTTAGGTATCGTATCAAGAAGGTTGCCTACTTCAATTCTCGCCCCTCGCATATCCTGTTGGATTATTGAAAAGCGATTCTGAAATCCTTTTTTTTTTTCCCGTCAAAGACAGTCACAATGTACACATTTGATGATAGCCCAATCTAGTCAAGAGCTTTTCTTACAGTGGGAACACTCCGCCCTTCTGATAAGCATAGTCCTCTAGTTTCGTGTGAGTGATGATGCCCCTTAACAAGTTTCAAGTGAGTATGAAAACCACAAAAAGGAAAAAAAAATAAAAAAATTAAAATGTTGATATTTGGAACCATATTCACCTACATAAGACTTGCATCAGTACTTACATTAGTTTCTCCTTCCATTGCCTCGTTCAGCGCTTGTCTTCCAACCAAGAGTAGAGGAATCTGCTCGTCCACTTTCATATTCATAACTTTATAGAATTTTCGTATTTCGAGATAAAGAGGCTGACACTCGTCGGTATCCATAATCGCAGATTGTAGACACTCTAGACATAGCTTTCGACCGTCATCAAGCGACAAGTACGTCGTGTCTCCTGTCTACACAGATTTGACATTCTTACGTCAGCAATGAGACGGGAAAATTGAAAAGTGCTCTATTGCCTAGAGTTAATGTCCTACAGTTCTACCAGCAAGCAAAGCAGGATGTTCATGTGTGGGAACTCACTTCCATCCTGTCACAGCTAGAACATCTTGGAGTCCCATCTTGCTCATGTGCTGGGCAATACATTTGCATCCAGAAAGGATGAAACGCGTACTCCATTCCCTCTTTTTTTGTTGGCAGCTATGTGAAGCAAAAGAAGCGGACCATTTATTGGAAGCACAAAATTTCATTCTAGATGTAGCAATTTATGACAGACACTACACTTAAGAAAAATGGAAAGAAAGTGTCCTTGTAGATTTGTCGGTATAAAATTTGTATTATGAGAAAATCGAAACAGCAGATGGCTTTGAGTCTGATATTCAGTACCATAACTGGGGCATTTCCTGTGCCTTGCAGTGTAGTAACTAAGTATTGTAATAATTAATTACGAGTCTCGGGAGTATATTAATTAATTCTGGAGTGAATATGAGTTTCCCCACGACTTTTACACTGAAGATTATTAGTTGAGGAAGGAAAAGCTCCAAGAGTAACCCTGAGCTGCTTCTTCAATTAGTTTTTAACCGTTAAGGTTCTCACTTCATTTGCTTCTTCAGTCTTGTAAAACAGGAAAGACTTCCAAAAAGTATTCTCGAACACCCTCTAAGTCAATTCCCTTTTATGTTTTTATCAAAATTCAAGACCTGCCAGACTGTCTTACGGTTTTGCAGTCTGAACTTTATACGGAGGATGACACTTTCCATAGCTTTGGACTTTCACTTGATAATCCTTTGTAAACAACCTTTCAATACAGCACCCAAGTTCAATGAGAAAGGACTTACATAATTCCTGCAAACGTCACATCTTAGATGATGGTGGTCTCTGTAGCATATTTCATGATAGGGGTGGTCCCCGGACACTGAAAACTGCAATATCAATCTTTTGTGACATAGTATATACTGTGGAAACTGATATAGTCGAAAAACTTATAGGCCAAACCTCAATCTGAAGTTAAGTGGACATAAAAATTTACCTTAGGATCAGCAATTGCAAGACCACATGCGTGGCAGCGAAAGCATTTCGGATGCCAATCAGCATCCATGCAACTCAGGAAATCTCCAAGACCAATCTGATTCTTGCATCCTGCACAGATTCTGAATGACTGATGTCGTAAGTAAAGTTGATTGTGAGACAAGTCCTTCTAAAAAGAGGACCTTAGTCTGAATATGAGAACGTAACATAAAATATGCATGAGAAGTACTGTTACACCAATCATGCATTCTCTGCCAGCAGAGCTGCTGAGAACTTATGGAACCGGCAAGTCGATTTGCAAATAATTTCCCAAAGAAATTGCTTCTGTATGACAATAGAACTGACATCAAATCAATTAGCCATATTTTTTTCTTGAGATTCAACAAATCTCAACACCTATTCCAGCAACTTGTGCTGAAGTTTACTATATATGAATTTAACAAATTAATTCTTCAGCCCCCCAAATTGGAACTGGATTCATCATCCACATGTTTTTGCCCCATACCAATTGGAAAACTCAGTTCCTTGACAACACTAGTTAAATGTCACAATCTCTATATTCTATGCCTGACCTGTTACATCTACATAAAATATTAGCTTCAGCACATTTCTATTCATGACCAAAACTTCTCTCCAACTACACAGTAAATCAGAGGAAAAGAGAGGTTACGGAAGAATTCTACATCTTCCAGTCAGTATCAAAGCTAAAGCCACTCTGTTTCACAAACTTCTACCTTCCATCTCAAGACTTGGACATTGTATTGTCTCATATCCTTTTTGATATCTCAGCAATAAGAGAAGCCTTGAACTGTTAAAAACAAAAAAAGATACTAGAAACCTCTCAAAATGAAAGATGGAAATTGGACTGACATTTTAAAGATAACCCAAGACAAGAAAGCTCAACAGCTGAATATACCTCGAGTCTGAAGATGAAACTGGATGAAGTTGAATTGAATTTTCATAGCTCTGTCTAGATTCTTCTACAATTAAACTTTCTTGGAGAGCTATGGCCAGCAGTTCATCCTCCACCAACTGAGGTTTATCACGACATTTGTCTACTTCTAGCAGGGCTTTAGATGCTTGTTCGTATTTGGATTTATATTGATCATCTAGAGAAAGATTCAGCAGACGAATTATGAAATCACTCAATCATCTATGTAAACTTTTTTATTAACAAGTGAGAAATTATTGTTGTAACAAACACGCTAGAAAGGGGGATTAATCCTGCATACAAGCCCTCACCAAAAACGACTAAGCAAGAAATCCCCCAAGAACAAAGAGAGTTGTGACAACTAAAACAAACAGAAAATTTACTTTCCTTGGACAATCTAAATCTCGCATGAATATTTGGTAGCATGAGTAATCTCACAGACTGAATAGCTACTTGAATTATGGATTCTATGATTTCTAGCTCTCAATGTATGATAGTGAAAGACATTGCAAGCTAGCTTATACAATATACAACCAGAGGCTTTACCTTTAAAAAGAGCTGATGACCATTCCAAACCTTCTTCCCATGAGCCAGGCATTTTGGAAATCTGCATAACTGAAGGATGGATGCCCATAACAGACAAATTATGGGGAACCACTTATATATGTAGACTTTACATATGTAACTTTTGAACATATAATGAAGTATATTGGTAGTAGAAAAGAAAAGCATGAAGTGGTTATGGTACAAAAAGGTGAACAGATTCAATAATTCACAACAACTTCAGCAACACTAAATAGCCTACAGGCGATCTATTCTATATAAAAGAGGGTAAGAAGAATTGAAATAGAGAGTAAGAACAAGGCTTGAATACATTCTTTTGCGTATGCTGCAGTACTTTTGCTTCTAAGTCATTCACTCTTGACAGATTAATTTCAGAGGCATCACACATTCACCACATTATTGATGAGATAAGAACCCCTGTGTAATCATTCGATCAAATGTTCATCGTAAATGCTTACAGTTTGGTGATGCACCAATGAAATTTTTACCTTTCTGATCTTCTTCTGAAAGCGAAAGGGCAATTGCATAATCTATAGCATCCCTGTCATCATATTCTGTTAACTTGTTCTGCATCCAAATTCTCAACTATGTAAACGTGACAAGAAGGTGCCTTCACAGAGAGTTAAGGACAAAATCCACAAGCTAATAAGAGTTTTGTGACATTCCCTCTTTTTGGAAAAATAGCTTCCAATGAAGAATATGACTGCATCATTTCCCCTTTTTGTCCGATAAATGGGTCATAGAAATAGACAATTTCCAACTTTAGTTAAAGTACAGGAAAAACCTACAAAAACCGTTTATACCGCAGAATTTTGTTGACTTATCCAGAATCTGTGACCATCAGTATTTTGCTGATGTTGTCTTCCATGGCCAAGATCTTCAAGTGTCTGGGAATACCTCTTCATGATGCAAAATGTGGCTAGCCAATAGCAGCAAGCACTTAAAGTAAAGACCTGCAGCTGTGAAGATAAAATCTTAGCAACTGCTTTGGGTGAACTGAAGCACAAACATGTTATGGTAACAGAGGAATGTTAAAGCTACCTCAGTGGTCCCAAAATAACTCATAGGCAGTGGATCAAGCACTAGGTTTGTAGGCATTAGTGGAATAGAATTGCATACATCAGTTGAAAAAAAAAATGTTCAGATCATTTGTATTGAAGAAAAGAAATGAGGACCTTCGGAGTAAAAGATGCATAAACTGACTCGACGAATCCTAAACGAGCTCTATCCAGCATCCGGATTCTATATTACATTGGATGAAGCAAAAGAAGTGACAGCCCACAAGAACTAAGACCATAAACATGACAAACAGGTGACGGACAGGAAATTAAGATTTCTTGCGCATTCTGGATGTCCTATTTCATGAATGAGTTGAAACTTGCAAAAGCGATTTCATTCGTGGCGAGCCATAGGCCCACAGTATTGTCTCGAGCAGGAGGAAATGGACGAAAATAATAAGATTGATAAGAAGTAGCTTAGTTCGATAAATGTTGCCTTCTAGACCATAAGATGCCCTTTAGAAGAACCGCCATAACAAGTCTCAAGGAAATTAGGAGAGTGATTTTCTATATTTTCTCTCAATTTCATATTTAGCTGAGCTTCTTCCACATCAACAGAAGGGTGATCATAATTCAGCCCAAGACCAATGACATATTAAAAGAGAAAAAAAAAAAAAAACAGAAAGTAGTGAAGTCTTGTTCTGGACATGGATCACGAAATGCTCAAAACACTGCTGTCCGATTGCAATAATTAAACAAGTTATCAACAGTTCTACGAGTGTATAGATAGATAGAACACTGTATCTCAGAAACCCACCAGTGATCAAACAAGAATCTTCAGAAACAGAGGAATCTGTAAAAGAAGTGGAAAAAGAGAAGCAAAAATTAATGTCCCTCAGCAAAGTTCAGTCTTCAAAAAAAAAAAAAAACGTCACGAGGAGAAATGAGAACCTGAGTTGCATAAACTATTAAACAATGGGTGAATCCCAGTCAAAATGGTAACACTTAAACAAATTTCAAAGATCATTAAGCTGGTGACCCTCTATGTCAGTATGTGATGCATGGAAATACCTTGATCAGACAACAGAAGGAGTGAGCTTGTTAGAGAGTAAAGTGGAGCAACTGGACTTGAGTGTGGAGTTTTCAATGTCCACGCTTTCTTCTTTTATGAAAAGCAGGTCCTCACCTTCTAACCGGTTTCCTCCATGTAACTACAGACTACTGGTCAAAAAGCTAGAGTGTTTGTCGTTTCGATTATACGCACTCTTACGTAAGGTGACCAGTTATCTTCCACAGAATTTAGTAACATACTTGCAAAGCATTTGCACTTATCTCTCTATTTGTCTATCTTTACTCAAAGATAATACAATATAAAAGTAAATAGATCGAAGATTCCGACCTTAAACTTGTACCGATAAATTCCATTAAAAGATCCTTTTTATTTATTTATTTATCTACTGAGTGAGTCATAATCTTGTCACATTGAAAGTGGGTGGAAAATTTTACTCAAAAGCAAGTAACATTCAAATCATGATTTCTTATCTTTCTTTACTAAGTTAAGCTCTTCCTATTTTACAAAAAAATTATGTCTCCGTTAATACATCGAATCTTCGGAATTTTATATATAAGACAATTGATTTCATAAATATCTCACTATCTAAATTTAGATTTAAATCACTCTTACTGTACAACTATTTTTTTATTACCTGAACTAACTAAAAACTTTAAATATATGTCACGTATGGAAATGTGGTCCGTTGATAATAACTATAAAAATGAATTGAGTTGTTAAGAGTATTTTGATCTATTAATAGTAAAGACCGAAGTACAATTTTCTTTTTTTGACCTCATTCCACAATTTTCTTTTTTTGACCTCATTCCACTTTTGTATGTACGTGGATTGAACCTCACAAGCCCTTTACCAACGGGGCCACGTGCCTGTTGATGATTGGAGTAATGTTTGAGGAGAGTATATTCAGCCACAAAAAATCTACACCAAATGAAAAAAAAAGAGATCAAAATGGGGTTCTATGCAAAGGAATATAAGTGAGGAATTTCTCCTTTCTAACGAGGATTAGACATCGACCAAAAAAAGAAAAAAACAAGGATTAGACGAATATCGCCGGAAATATAATGATAGGACTTGGCAGAGGAGGTTAATTATCCTTTGCTCTCAACTAATTTTCCACATTTATGCTTGTACAAATTTGGGTTTTACACTTTCCCAGTTTCTCTATGGTAATCTATTTTTATATGTTCTTTTTCTTTCGAATAAGTGATTACTTCAGAGGCGAATGATGCTTTACGTTGCTCTTATTCAGGTGGCCCAGGAAATGTGAAGTCCGGTGGGTGTTGGTTTTGGTATTTGAAATATTGTCAAGACAACTTTAGAAAAACGAATGTAAAATTTCATGGTTATTTTATTGCTATTTTTATTTGATACATTTTTTTTTGGTGTTCTCATCTAAGTAGCATCGACACCGATACGTGACATGCGGCATGACACGAATAATACGTGACATGCGGCATGGCACGAATAATACGCCGACATGTCATTTCTAAAAAAACATAGAATTCCGACACGTCGAGTCATATTGTATATAAATATATATTTTGTATATATACATAATAAGTTATCATTTTTGTGATTATTGATTCAAATTCATAAATAAATATATATAAATAAAAAAACTCTATAATGAATTTACATTAAAAACATTAATCCACCATTTATTAATATTTTTTATTGTTTAATTTGATAAATTCAACCTCATTCCAATAACCTATAAAATTTGAAGAGAAAAAAAAACAATTCACATTCTGGACTTGCGTGTCAGAATTATCGGAAGAGAAGAGAAAAAACATGGGGGTGAGTTGTGTATCATAAAAAGTGAAAGTCAGAAGAGAAGATTATATTTTTCTTCTTTTCATATCTATTATTTTTATTGTTGTTTTTATTTTTTACTATATATATACGTTTTGATCCCTCATTTATTGAAATTTTTAAAAATTGATCTTGCGTGTTGGAAACTTGTATATCGGAATTTCAATTCGAGTGTTGGGAAAGTCGATTAGGTGTTGGATTTTCCGACACGTGTTGACCGAGTATTTTGAGTGTCTGACATGATCCGAAATTTTTCGAAGAGTGTCGGTGCTTCCCAGGTCCTCGCTAGGTGAGTATATTATAAAACACAATTTGCGCATTTATCACTGGATAGATCGTCAGGTAAAATAAACTACACAGGCCTTTTATGAATTGGTTGTAGGATCTGCCATCCTTTTCTCTAACCAAGCACTTCTACTCATTTTAGTTGCCAACTGAAATTAGACTGCTGTCCATCCCTTCATTTATTTACTCATTTTTCTATTACTCACTAACACTGTAGAGTCATGATATAGGGCAACTCGCAGAATCTGGAAAATTGAGTGAGTTCTCTGTGGTCCTTGAGAATAATACGCTCTCTTTGCCTCCTTGAAATTATTCTTATGTGTGTTTTCAATGAGGTCGACTATCTGATATTCAAATGTACGTTTTCTCTTTCTTCCTCTCATAATCGTTTATTTGACCCATGACCTTGTTAAAATTATTTTCCTTTTCTTTATGTATTCTTGATATGTTTGTGAAATCTTCTGGTGATCGGAAGCTGAGCTTATGTAATGATCTGAACCTGTGAGGGATGGACAAAGAGCATGCCTTATGAGGATGGCGATGGGGGTGGGATTGAATCGAATCTCATATT
This sequence comes from Eucalyptus tenuipes, assembly GCA_014182365.1. Classification (NCBI taxonomy): domain Eukaryota; kingdom Viridiplantae; phylum Streptophyta; class Magnoliopsida; order Myrtales; family Myrtaceae; genus Eucalyptus; species Eucalyptus tenuipes. The sequence continues at coordinate 45,558,814 of CM024544.1, forward strand.
GTCTAGGGAAGGTGATGTGATTTGCTATATTAAGAGTAGCACCAGTCTTAACTGCGAAAATGCGTTTTCTGGGTGACTCCTAGAGGAACAAAACTGTGCGGATTTTAGTCCAAAACAGATAATATCATGGCAAGTGAGGCCAGAGGTCGGCCTTACAGTTTGAGCTTATATCTCAGTTCTCCTTTTAGTATATTGGGTGCCTTCAAACTGGTGGCTATGTAATTGTCCTTGACCATTAGGTGGAATCTCATGTCGCTGTGTGTGTCTCGTGTTTTTATTTTATTTTTCACTTTAAAGTAGTCTCTCACTGCATGTCTTCTGCTAATTTTTGTCTCTTTGACAGCTGAATGTGTCCTTTTGACGATGTGTACTGTTGACATTCATATTGTTAAGGCGTGCTTACTGATAAATGCGATCTGCAGTGTCAAACCTGTTATAATTACGCTTATAATATTTTCTTTGTTTTTACGTAATTGCAGGCCTCTTTTAACGTTACCAACTTTTTGGTTGGTGATGACAATTAGTGGGTTTCTTGCGTTGGCTATAAGCTTTACTTCTATGTGGTTTCTTCATCAAACAGGGGCCACAACGTACAGGTTTGAACGTTATGTTTGCTCTACAATATTGCGCACGCTTAGAGCTTCTTAGACATGATTACTGCTTGTTGTGATTTACTAAAGGGAATCTGTTTTCGGCCAATAAATAGACTTTAAGCAGCTAATGGATGGACTAAATTCTATTTTCCCCCAGGGAAACATGGTTTTGACCTCCTGTTAGTTGAGCCTGATTGCTCCCTGAAGGGTGACTATTTAGCCGAAGATTTGTAAGGCCTAATAGGAAATCGTCCCATCTTTTCTTTGCCTTTTCTCTACCCAAACAATGCCCCTCTCTCCCTTCTTGAGCCTAACTGTCAAAAGATTCAAAAACTAAAAATTCTTCTCCTTGGTCTTGATCCATAAAAGAGTTGATTATGCGAGGAGATAATTGATTTTCACATTCACTTTCGAAGAGGCATATTGATGCGATAAGATGGACTTTGAGGGAAAATGATTTATAATCGTGCAAACAATATGTATGTGATCTCACATTGAGTAAGATCCCATTGTCTATTACTGGCATCCTCCTGTTCAAAGTACCTTGGAGAACTCTGCAAGCATCCTCTTTGGTAAATTTTTCCCCCCTAGTCAGCTTTACCATGACAGGCACTGCCTTAGTATAGCATGTCACGCGGTATTGTGTCCTGCAGGTCTTTTGGCTGGAGTATTTTTTGGCAGAGCCAAAATTCGGGAGAGTAATTCCGAGTTACTAATCAAACACTTGTTGCATGACTATTCTATGGTTTTCACATGTCAAAGATCATCATTGCTGCTTTACAATTTGGTGAGAGGCAAATTAACTACTCGACACTGCACATCAGCTCAATTTCTTCCTGTTGCTGAGGCTTTGTGCTCTGCTTCTCTTTGCTTGAAAGAGAAGAATTTTGAGGGCTCTGTCAGTTGGGATCTTCTCTGTTGTATTCCACAAAGAAATTACTCGCTAAGTGTTGTATTAGGAAATATATCAGATCTATACTGTGTTGCTTCAGAGTGACTTTCTTCATGGCTGCATTAATGAAGAAAGCGACTTGGCTAGCAGTTGCACTGTAGCAGAAGGCGGACTTTGCTTTATACAATTTCAAGAGTTCTTTCTGCTGTTTGGTGGAATTTTTATGTAGAGACCGCTCAACAGAGAGAAATGAAACATAATTATTATTAATTTCTCTAGTTTGTTCTGCAGATTTGATGTCTTGTGTTGATAACTATGGAGGCTATGACATTTCCATCAAGCACTATGATTGGGGGTGTAAAATATTTTGTACGCAAACTAGAAGGCCTGAAGAAACTGCTGGTACCGAAGAGCTCCGATGACAAATAACCATATGAAATTTGATCCTTAGTCCTGTTGTACACTCTTTGCAACTGAAGCTTTCACATTTATTACTTGGGCAATCTACGACATTCGCAGATTACCTTATGCCTACTTAGAAAAGTGGTAAGTCTGAGGCCAACAAGGCATCAGCTTAGCTTGGGGTTCGGGGTGGGGTTGCTTGCAAAACTCTGTTTGGAAAAGCGAAGAAAATACTATGCAGTTTGTGGTAGTTGAAGAAGCAGTGATGCTCTCTCGATCACCAGTAATGATTTGTTAAGAATTAGCAGTTATTGGTTGAAGTGTGGAAGTGCTGAAGTATAATTGCTCCTAATCCTCAAATCTCTAAATCGTGTGCAGGTGGTGAAGTTTGATTTATGGCATCCTTGGTCATTAGGTACTCCAAAGATGGGAACTGAACTGTTTGAACAAAAGTTAATTCCTCAAGAACTGATGCAGCAACTCTGCAAGATAAGATACATTGGCATTTCAACCAGTAAAAAAATCACACAAGCATATGCGTAGGCACTTCCACCACACCGTTTCTGTTACTTTACAAAGAAAAATATCATATTTGTACTATACCTCTAGTTCTGACTTCTGCTATATAAACGTCAAGCAAAATTCAGTGCTTATATAATCATAAAATATTCTAATGCTCTTGCCTGTGCGGTATTAAGTCACTAATGCAAGGTGACTAATCACTGAAAACCAAAGTTCCACAGACAGCCACTTAATAAATCACAGTGGATAGGTCCCTGTCAGTCGAATGTGATCGAGAGTTTCCTTAAGGCCGTGCTTCTCCACAGCCTTGTTTCCTAACTTGAATCCCTCTCCATAGGCTATTAAAGGTTCCGTCTTTATTTTATGCATAAAAAGTTTGCCAAGTTGTATCTCAAAGTCTGAATATTTTCCATTTTTCAACGTTGTTGACGAAGAGGAAGATGACGGCAATGAGGATGAGGAAACATCATTGGTGGAGCTTGAATAGATCTCAGAATCCAACCACTTATGAGCCAAAACTTCACAAATGCCTTCTTCAACCTCTAAACTAAGGTTAGGATAACCTGAAAAATATCAACATTAGTTCTGTCCCTTTAAAATTTTTACACGAAATGGAAATTAAGATGCAGCATTGACATTTTTTTAGTAATGCCCATGTCTCTATACATTCTTATTGAATATGGGTTTCTGTCAAACTAAAATGATGACAGATATCACAGGCCATAAAAGAAGAACCTTCTAGTCGAAGCCAAGCATGCATCATCTCATGGGCAAGGATTGAGCCTGTCAACAGCCTGTTTTCCCGATAATAATCAGCCACAATGCGATGATCACATAGAAGAGTAACTTAAATTTGCTGCAAAAATTCACATTACCTCGGTAGGCCATTCAAAACGAGGATTGCATTAACCGGCTTATAAGGTTCAGTTATAATATCCGTAAATTGGTTGCCTACTCCAATTCTAGGCCTTCGGGTAACCTGTTCGATTATTCAAAAGGGATTCTGAAATCTTTGTTTCATCAAATATAGTCGCAATGTACACATTTGATGATAGCCCAAATGTTGCAACTATGAGCAAGAGCTTTTCTTACATTGGGAACATTCTGTCCTTCTCTTACGCACAGTCCTCTAGTTTCATCTGGGCGATGATGTCCCTTTTCATGTTTCAAGTGAGTTCGTCCAAAAAAAAAAGAAAAAAAGCTCCAAGTGAGTATAAAAACCAAAAACAAAAGGAAAAAACACAAGAAATGAAATGATGCTAGCTGGGACTGTATTGACCTAGATAAAACTAGCTTCAGTACTTACATTCATTTCTCCTTCCATTGCTTCATTCAGCGCTTGTCTTGGCACCAAGGGTAGAGGAATCTGCTGGTCCACTTTCATATTCATACGTTGATAGAATCCTTGTAATTCAAGATAAAGAGGCTGACACGCTTTGGTATCCATAATCGCAGAGTCTAGACATTCTAGACATAGCTTTCGACCATCATCAAGCAACAAGTATCTCATGTCTCTTGGCTACACATATTTAACGTTTTTTTATTAGCAACGATGCTGGGAAATTGAAAAATACTCCATACTCACGAGTTAATGTCCTACAGTTCTACCAGCAAGCAAAGCAGGGTGTTTAGAAATTGGAACTCACTTCCATCCTGTCACAACTACAACAGATTGGAGTCCCATCTTGTTCATGTGCTCGGCAATACGTTTGCATCCAGAAACGATGAATTGAGTACTCTAATCCTTTGTTGTTTCTTGGGAGCTACGTGAAGCAAAAGAAACAGATTACTTAAAGGAAGGAGACCAATTCATTCTAGAAGTAGCAATTAAATGACAGGGATACTGCACTTAGGAAAAACAGAAATCATCGTAGAGTTGTCATAATAGCATTTGCATTACGAGAATATTGAAAGAATTTGGCTTATCAGCTAGATCATCAACCAAAACAGCATAGGGCTATGAGTCTGTCTGGTACTCAGTGTTTCTGTAACTTTTTTGGACCGTAACTTGGGTGTTTCCTGTGCCCTGAAGTGCTGTAACTAAGTATTAGGATAAGTAATTATTTGCCTTGGGAGCAAATTAATTTATTTTAGAGTGAATATGAGTTTCCTAACATGATTTTTTCACTTAAGATTATCAATTGAGATAAACATCTGCATGGAAAAGCTGCATCAGGAAAAGCTCCTAGATTACCCTGAGCTATTTCTTTGAATTAGTTTTTAACTGTTATGGCTTTCACTTCTATTTTTTCTTAAGTCTTGTAGAACAGGAAAGACTGCCAAAAAGTCTTCTCAAACACCCTTTAAGTCAATTCCCTTTTATATTTTTATCAAAGTCAAAACTTTTGGAATGTCTTATGGTTTTGCAGTTTGAACCTTATACAAAGGATGACACTTTTTTGTACCTTGAGACTTCCACTCGATAAGCCTTTTTAAACAACCTTTTAATACAGCACCCGAGTTCAATGAGAAAACACTTACAGAATTCTTGCAAACATCACATCTTAGATAATGGTGTTCTCTGTAGCATGATTCATGATAGAGGTGGTCCCTGGATGCTGAAATCTACAGGAAAGTAATCTATCAATTGTTCGTTATGTACTGTAGAAAGTAATATAGCTGAAAAACTATTAGGCAAGCCTTAATCAGAAGGTAAGCGAACATAGAGTTTACCTCGAGATCTGCAATTGGAAGACCACATGCGTGGCAGCGAAAGCATTCCGGATGCCAATCAGCACCCATATAACTCTTATAATCTTCAGGACCAATCTGACTCTTGCAACCAGCACAGATTCTGAACAATTGATGCTGTAAGTTAACCCGACTGTGAAATAAGTCCATCTAAAAGCTGGACCATTGTTGCAATATGAAAACGTCATGTAAAATATGCAGGTGAAGTACTGTTACAATAATCATGCATTCTCTGCCAGCAGAGCAGCTGAGAACTTTTGTTACTGTCAAGTTGATATGCAAATAATTTCTCAAAGAAATTGCTTCAGTGCGACTGGTTGAGATCCACCAAATGTCAATATCTTTTCCAGCAACCTGTTCTTTTCTTTACTATAATACAAATTTAACTATTTAAGACATTTCAGCCCCCTAAATTGGAACTGGATTCATCAGCCACATTTGTATTGCCTCCATACTGAAAATCAGTACCTTGACATACACTAGTTAAATGTCACCATCTCCCTATTCTATGCCTGACCTGGTACGTCTACATAAGATATCAGCTTCATCACATTTTTAAGCAAGACCAAAACTTCTCTCAGACTACACAGTAAATCACATGAAAAGAGAGGTTACAGAGGAATCCTACATCTTTCAGTCAGTATCAAACCTAAAGCCACTCTTTTCCACGAACTTCTACCTTCCATCTCAAGACTTGAACATTTTAATATCTCATATCCTATTTGATATTAGCAATTAGAGAAGCATTAACTGTTTAAAAAAAGAGATAATATAAACCTCTCAAAAGATGGGAATTGGACCAACACATCATCAATAACCTGAGACAAGAAAGCTAAAGAGCTGAATATACCTCCAGCCTGAAGATGAAATTGTATGAAGTTGAAATGAATTTCCATTACGGTGACTTGATGGATCTTCTACATTTAAACTTTCCTGGAGAGCTTTTGCCAGTAGTTCATCCTCCCCCGATTGAGCTGTAGAATGACGTTTGTCTTTTTCTTGCTGAGCTTTAGAAGCATGAACGTATTTGGATTTATATTCATCATCTAGAGAAAGATTTAACAGACAAATAATGGAATCACTCGATTTCATATGTGTGAAATTTTGGTTTGATAAATAAGAAACTATTGTTGCAGTAAACACACTAGAAGGTGGTCCGATTCTGCATACAAACCCTCACAGAAAACTACTAGCAAGGAATTCTCCAATACGAACGAAGAGTATTGTGAGCACTAGAACAAACAGCAAGTTTACTTTCCTTAGACACTCTTATGTCTCACATCACATTTGATAGCATGAGTAACCCCACAGATTGAATAGCTCTGAGATTTATGGATCCTGTTACTCCTAGCTCTCCATATAAGATAATGAAAGGCATTCCAAGCTAGGTTATACAAAATACAACCAGAGGATTTGCCTTTATAAAGAGCTGATGACCACTCCAAATCTTCTTCCCACGAGCCAGACATTCTAGACAAATTGCATAACAGAAGAATAGATGCCCATATAGCTTTAGAGAAAGAGCAGTCAATGAGTAGATGGTCCCTTGCCATTGGAAAAATTGCATAACTGAAGGATAGATGCCCATAACAGACAAATTACATGAACCACTCAATTATATATCGTAAAATTTATGTATGTAACTCTTAGACATATAATGAAATACATTGCTAGCAGAAAGAAAAGCATGAAGTGGTTATGGTGCAAAAAGGTGAACAGGTTCAACGATTCGCTACTCCAACTCCAGCAACACTAGATAGCCTAAAAGTGATCTTGATGAGTGTAAATTCTTCAACATAAAAGAGACTTATACTAAATCAAACGGAGAGTGGGAACAAGCTTGAAGACATTCTTTTACATATGCTTCTCTCATTCACCATATTATTGAAGAGATGAGAACCTCTGTGTGCGCATTCCATTAAATGTTCATAATAAATGCTTACAGTTTGGTGATATACTGATGGAATTTTTTCCTTTCTGATCTTCTTCTGCAAGTGAAAGGGCAATTGCATAATCTATTTCCTCCCTCTCATGGTCCGTTAACTCGTCCTGCATCCAAATTGTCAATCATGTAAATGGGATGAGAAGGTGCCTTACAAGAAAATTAAGGACACAAACCACAAGCTAATGAGGACCTGTGACATTCTCTCTTTGGAAGTATAGCTTTGAATGAAGAATGTGACTGCGTCTTTCCCCTTTTTTTTCAATCAACAGGTGACAGAAATGTATGATTTCCAACTCGAGTTAAGATGCAAGAAAAATTAAAAGAAAACCGTTAATTCCGCAGAATTTTGCTGATATGTTCCCCTTGGCCAAGACTGTCAAGTGCCCGGGAGAATCTCTCCATGAAGCAAATTGTTGCTCTGCAATTGCAGTTAGCACTTATAGTAAAGACCTGAAGCTGTGAAGACAAAATCTTAGCAAGTGCTTTGGGTGAACCGAAGGACAAATATCTCATGATAATAGAGGCATGCCAAAGCTGCCTCAGCTGTCCCAAAATAACTCATAAGGCAGTAGATCAACTGCTAGGTTTTATTCAACCAAAGAAAAAACTGCTAGGTTTGAAGACATTAGGGGAATAGAATTACAGACATCAGTAAAGGGTAAAAGTTCAAGATCATATCTATTGAGAAAAAGAGATGAGGACCCTCAAAAGAAAGGATACTGAGGTTGAACAAAAGAGACATAAACTGACTAGATGAATCCTAAACGAGTTCTATACAGTATCCATATTCTATATCACTTTGGATGAAGGAAAATGAGCTAGAACCCACAAGACCCAAGACCATGCACATGGCTAACAGGTAATGGACAGGTTATTAAGATTTCATATCTTGGATGTCCTATATCATGAATGACTTGAAAATTTGCTAAGGCGGTTTTGTTTATAGCGAGCCACAGGCCCACAGTATTATTATCGAGCAGGTTGAAATGGATGAAAATAATAAGATCAATGAAAAGTAGCTTAGTTCGATAAATATCGCCTTCTAGACCACAAAATGCACTTCAGAAGCACAACCAAAAGAAGTCTCAAGGAAATTAGGAGAGTGATTTTCCATTTTGTCTCTAAATTTCAAATTTAGCTGAGCTTCTCATTAAAAAAATGGCGATCATAATTCAGTTTCTAGACAAATGACAAACTAAAAGAGAAAAAAGCACAGAAAGGAAGGAAGTTTCTATAGCTCTGTAGAGTTATTGATAAGAAATAAAGAAGTGCACTTCTTCCTAGACATGGATCACAAAATGCTCAGAACACTGCATTCAGATTGCAATAATTAAACCAACTATTGACAGTTCTCTGAGTGTATAGACAGAAAGAGCCCAGTGCATCTCAGAGACTCACCATTAATCAAACATGAAACTACAGAAATAGAGGATTGCCGACAAACAAAGGGTAATAAAGAAGAAGAAGAAGAAGAAGAAGAAGCAAAAATCAGTGTCTCTCAGCAAAATTCTGTCTTTTCCGGCAATTAAATTCTGTGTGAATCCAAGTCAAAATGGTAAGATTTACACAAATATCAAAGATCAATAAACTGGTGACCATGCATGACAGTATGTCATCTACATACCTTGATCAGTCAAGAGAGGAAGCGAGCTTATTAGAGAGTAAAGTGAAGAGCAACTTGACTTGAGAGTGGACTTCTTCAATGCCCATTTCTTCTTTTGTGAGAAGTGGGTCCTCACCTTCCAATCATTTTTCCACGATGTAACTCCACGCTACAGGTCTAGAGCTAATGAGTTTGTCGTTTCAATTATGTGCACTTTTTTGTGAGACGACAATTATCTTCCCCAGAATTTTGTAACGTACTCACAAAGCATTTGGATAATTCTCTTTATGTGTTTATTTCTTTACTTAATATATTTCTCTACATGATAAAGCAAATATGTTAGAGATTTCGACCTCAAACTTTTACTGATCAACTCCATTAAAAGCCCTTTTATTATTACTGAGTGAGTTGCGATCGTAGCATGGTGAAAGAGGGGGTAATATTTTGCCCAAGACGTGTAAAAAGCCTTATGTCCATACTAAAGGCTCAACTCTTTCTTTAATCGGTCGAATACTAAAGGCTCAACGCACTAATTACAATAGTAAAAAAAAAAATTTGAAAGGTAGAGGAATATTACAATGTGATAACTTTTTATTCTGGCTCGTAGACATGTGTTTTTTGCCATAACTCTTATACGAAACCTCGTGACACATAATTTTTTTAATGATTTTGCTCTGATGGATGAAATATAGTCGCATCTTTCTCCAACAACCGAGATGTTTCTGAGGATCTAATCCCGATGCCTTGCAAAATCCAGGTTATGGCGTATACGAAAATTATACATTCCTTATTCTTTATTGGGTTAACATACGAGTAACAATTCTTGTGATACGATCACTCATTTTTTTGGCTTTGACAGAGGATCAGACATCCCTATCTTTTATTACTAGCAGTAGATGATGCCTTTGTCGAGTTTGCCAACGTCTGTAGTTACGCCCTCACTTGCAAAAGTCCTCGTCCCCGAGCACCGGACCTGATACATTGGGACGTACTGGGGCACAGCAAGCGCTGCGTTCCGTGCAGAGTCGGTGAGTCCGACGCATTCTTGGTCACGGGGACCATCTTTAATGACTATAGCTCCGCTGGGTACTCTCTCCTTCCCAGAACGGAGAAGGCGATCGTAGTGCAGCCCGTCGCGAACAGCCCCGCTTTGGGTGTGTCCTGATGAAAAATTTCCTAAAGGTGCTGGCCAGGCGACTTATGCACAACCCCGACGGCTTATTAGAACTACTGCCAGATATATATTTCTGATAGGCTTCGAACATATCCAGAATATGCTTTTGAGCAGAACTGTTGAGATCGCTGCGACAGGAGATTCTTGATTGAATTGTTAGAAATTAAACTGATATGGGATGGCAAAGCAAGCATTCTCTTGACACGAAACTTCAAGTCTTGTTCAATGGCTTTCATTGGGTCCGCGCTTTATAGTGATGTTCATTTGTTCGAGATCTCAAATGGATGATGGCTCCAGGTATCTCGATGATGCGGACAGAAAGCATCATCTTCCTGATTAACAACCGCACGGATAAGCCATTGAGGTTGAGATTCACGAGGGACCTTACAACCTAACCGAGAACTAGAACTACACCGGCTTGGTGGGGTCTATCCACTACGGCGAGGGCCAGTGTTGGACAATACAAATACAAGGTGACAAGTTTGTTCTTACATCACTCGCTGCGTTTTCCACACCGTTTTCCACACCACGTCAGAGATCATGGAAAGAATGAAAAGTCTCTGGCTCATCTTGCAAAGCCTGTTGCGAGGAAGAACTCGCCAATTGCCAGTCATACCACATAAGATCGTTAGCATCCGCATTAGGACTTTTTGGTCTAAATTGATTGGATGGATTGAATCGGTATCGATATGAAAATATTTATAACTAAATTGATCCAATTGAAAGGTTTAAGACTGAATTGGTACAAATTAAATAAGCTTAAGAATTTTCTGGTACCTTTCCCCTTCCCCAGGCGTGGAGAACTAAGATGAGGGTGTGCGGTATGATTGTCTATACAATATGCCACGTCCAAATATAGTGGGGGAGCACAAGCAAATGCACCTCAAATGAAGCCTAGCAAATGGGATGGTGTCCATTCAATACAAAGGGTATTTGTCGGCTCTCCCATGTTAATTGGAAGATCATTTCCACCAAATTCTAATTAAGGCCTTCTAAAAACTAGTCATGCTATGACCGGAATCTAAACGTCTTTGCTTAAGCTTCTATAAAAATATTTTCCCTTATTTAACTCACAGTATGCCGCAAAGCCAGCAGAAATTGAATGTACTATGCATCACTATCCACCAAAAAATTACATCCAAAAAAATTAGCAGTAACACAAGCATGCAATTTAGGAAAAATGTTCAAGTTCTGACTTTGGGGCTTCATTCAATTCATGTCCATATCGTGTTATCATGGTTTAGCATATTGCTGATTACAACGGCTGGTAGATAAATGACAAGCACAAGTTTATTGCTTATGTCTATAGCAACTTAACACACTTTTTTTCGGTCCTGTCGAACAATGCAAGGCGAATTGACATTGAAGATTATTGTTTCCAGTTTCCACAGATGTGATCAGAGCGGAAAGATCCCCGTTATTCGGATGTGATCAAGTGTTCTCTTAAGGCCGTACTTTTCCACTGACTTATTTGCTGACCTGAATCCTTCTCCATAGACCGTCGAAGTATCAGACTCTATTTGATGTTTAAAGAACTCACCAAGTTGCTTCTCATAGTCTGGCCGTTTGCCCTTCTTTGATGAAGAAGATGCAGACGACGACGAAGACGACGCGGCATCATTCGCAGAGCTGGAATAGATCTCGGAATCCAACCACATATGAGCCAGAACTTGACAAATGCCTTCTTCAACCTCCGGTCTTAGGTTAGGGAACCCTGAACATTACCAACTTTAGTTCTCTTTCTAAAATCCCAAATGAGAAAAGTGCGATATAGATCCCCCTTTTCAGCATTATACCGTACCGATGTGTGGTTAATGCAAATGTTTGTAATGTGCATGTATAAATGGCAACAGTCATCAGAGGACAAAAAAGACCAACCGTTGAGTCGAAGCCATGCGTGCATCATCTCATGAGCAAGAATCGACCCTGTCAACAATCTGCATATCTGAACATTGTCAGCCATTGACTATGATGCTCATACAGAATAACCATAGCTTACAGCAAAGAACTCGTGCTACCTAGGGAGACCATATAAAATGAGGATCGCTGTCACTTCACACGAACGGACTAGCTTATAAGGTTGAGTCATCATTGGAATTAACGGGAAGCCTGCTCCGATTCTCGGCCTCCGTATAACCTGTTGTCAAGTGAAGAACGATCTCAAAATCTACGTTATGTCAATTCATTGTGAACTTAACAAAGATGATGATCTCACAACCAGGCAACCCAGGGTAAAAGTTTCATACAGTTGTAACACACTGTTCTTCTGACAAGCAAAGTCCTCTAGTCTCAGGCATGTGATGATGTCCCTTTCGAAGTGAAGGTTTCGGAAGGCCAGAAAGAAAAGAGTTAGATAAACAGATAGAGAGATAAAATCTAATCTTTGGGATAACATGGACCCAGATAAAGTTGCGTTTGTTCTTACATTTTTTTCACCTTCAATTGCTTCATTTAGCGCTTGTCTCTCCACCAAGAGCAAAGGAATCTGCTGGTCCACTTTCATGTTCAGACCTTCATAGAATTCTCGTATAGCAAGATAAAGAGGTTGACATTCATTTGTATCCATAATTGCAGAGTCCAGACACTCCAGACACAGCCTTCGGCCATCATCCAATGATATGTATTCATGATCTCTTGGCTACAACATTGGGTGCTTTTCTTTAGTAATGACACTGGCAAAAGGTGCTTTATGATAACTAGTGAACGGTCTACAATTCAGCTAGCCAAAGAGGGTATTGATTAGTTGAAAATCACCTCCAATCTTTCACAGCTACAACATCTCGGAGTCCCATCTCGCTCGTGGGATGGGCAATACTTTTGCATCCAGAAAGGATGCGCCCTATACTCAATGAGACCTGCTCTGTTTCTTGGGATCTGTACAAGAAATGAAGCAGTGAGGTTGTTTTATCCAAAAGCAGCAATTATCAAGCAAGTAAATGACATGAAGAACAGAAAGGAGATGATATCTTAAACTTCTTGAAAATTCACTATACATCAGAGGAATCTTCCTAAAAACTGGCTTGAATAAAAACTATAGATCATCAACGGTGGTGGGATCGGTCTGCGATTCAACCAATAACATCCAGTTTAATTCAATAACAAGAAAGCACATCCCGCTAAGTGGGATCGGCTACATCCTACATCGATCCCCTTATGCAGTCATGCTCTATCCCAAACCAGATCCTCCTAATATCCAAGTACACGAGATCTTTCTTTGAGTTTCACGTTCATGTCATCCCCTGCCTCATTCATGCCATATTTCCATAATGATCGTAGACGTTCCCACTGAAGCATCTAAGCATGTCCACACCACCTTAAAAGGAAATTCTATTAACTACTAACCAGACCAAGTTTTCCACCAGGCCCCCCACAGACAAACCCAGTCCAACCAGGATTTGGACCAACAGCCACTTAAATGATACAACCAGAAGATATAAGGGAATTTTCTGATAAGACTGCTGTCAGTAAGCACCTACGATGCTTCCGAAAATCATATTAATGAAATTTCCAGAAAACAAGTGCTGGTCCTCTATGAACTTCAAACTTCTAATCCATTACAATTATTAGCAACATAAATTAAGGAACTGCATGGAAGCAGTTGCGCAAAGATTTTTCTAGCAATGTTGATCATAAGACTAATACTTGCTTGGCGTTATTCCCCATGAAAGAATTGCGTGATGTGGTATAATGGAAACATAATTTACTAAAGTCTCCCAAGAGAGATCTCAGTCGCCATGAATTGTTCAACTAATGAGTTTACAACAAAAAAAATCACTACAGCAGTCAACTGACCAGCCTTTTTGTTTAATTATCAAAGAAAAATGATAATAATTATAATAGTCACATACAATATGCTATAAAACCAGATGCTTCTGCTTTAGTGGTTATTCTAATGATAAAATCTGTTGAAACCTAGCCTTTGGAGTGAAATTCTGACACAAAGAAAACTTATCTTGCTCCACAGAAAGTCCAAACCACGAGTGATGGCCAATAAAATAATGTGGTTGCTTGCAAATGTCAAAACAGAAAAAGAAAAAAGAAACTCTGAATTACTTTTGATCAAGCACGTCCTACTTACTCAGAAGCCACTTACATGATTCTTGCATACATCACATCTAGGATGATGATGCTCCTTGTAGCATGATTTGTGGTAAGGCCGTTTTCCTTCGAGCGAAAACTAGCAAAAGATGGTGATCCATCAATCTCTGACTATTTATTACAAAATCCAATGCATAATTACAAAAAATTAGCAGACCAAACCTCAACCACAACTTTCAATGAACATAGGAATATACCTCGGGATTGGTAATTGGAAGACCACATGCATGACAGCGAAAGCATTCTGGATGCCACACAGCACCCATGCAATTCAGGAATCGCCCCAAACCAATCCTACCGTTGCAAGCTGCGCAAATTCTGAAAGATCTAATGTGGTAAATCTATCTGATTAAAGTATGAATTCACATATTACAAAGGAAATCATTTTCAAGTCCAAAGTGTAAGGTAAAATACTACAGGTGACATGTCGCTGCAATAAAATATATTTCCTGCTGGCACAACTGTTGAGAAGTTAAGCTATTGCAAATATAATCTCTCAGATGAGGTGCTTTATCTATTATTGTGGTACCATTTTCTCTAACAAAAGCTACCCATATTTTCTTTTTCAGGTTTGACAACTCAATACGTATTCCCGCAATTCACCCATTGAAGTAACAGCAATTGATTGTAGCTCACAAAACATGCCAATCAACCCACGCATGTAATTATTTTCCCAATGCTGATTGGAAAGTCAACTAGTCTCGGTGAACCATAAGCAGAGTCCTACGGTCTCCCGTCAATATCAAAGTCCAAGTTAATCCTTTTGTCACAAGCCTCCATGGAAAAAATTCTTCCTTCCTTGATATTTCAGCAATAAGTGATGCGCAACGTGTAGATATGAAATGTTTATCAAAAAGTGTAGTTGTGAATATAACAAGCTGACATGTGCTGATCAGTTTATCTGTTGGGAAATAGAAGTAGTGGAGGCCCAAGGGGGTTGGTAATACAATTTAATAAATTACAAAATAAGCACCTATTCAGCAAATGAAGCATCAGCTTCGTATGCTGAATCTTAGTTGAACATGAAAGAATATATCCTCATGAGAATCATTTTAGCAGAGCCATTAAAACCTTAATTGATGGGTCAATGATAAACAGATTATAACAACAACAAAGGAAAAGATATACCTTAAGCCAGAAAGAGGGGAAATAGGGTGAGGTTCAATTAGGTTTCCACCATGTCTAGTAGGAGATTCTACAGTTAAACTTTCTTGAAGAGCTTTGGCAAGTAGTTCATCTTCCTCCAACTGAGCACGCTTTCTATCTTCCTCCAATAGAGCTTTAGTACGCCTTTCATCTTCCTCCAACTGAGCACGCTTTCTATCTTCCTCCAATAGAGCTTTAGCACGCCTTTCATCTTCCTCCAATTGAGCTTTAGAAGTTTGTTCTCTTTCTTTTTCATGATCTAGAGAAGGAATAAATTGTTCAGAAAAGTATACAAAAAATGGGAGTCACTTGTACTACATTAAACTTTAGTTCTTTACTGAAGCAACATAGCAGAAAATGATTGCGTGATTATGGCTGGTTAAAAGGTGAACATATTATCCCTCTCCATTTCTCTTCTATAATTTCTTTTGAACTGCTAACTAACTACTACAAATACTAGACTCAATCAGGGTCAAGCATTGAAAGCATCAACAGATTGATTGCAGACTCTTAACTCTAACAGCATCAGTTCCTTCAACTACAAATCCTGAAAGTGATATAAAAGAGGATAAAATAAGTTGTTATCAATATCAATCCCGAGGAAGAGGCTAAGACAAAACCAAATAAAGAGTATCAACAAAGCTTAAAGGCATTCATCCACATTTCTTTTCCTATGGCATGCAATTCCCCACTATATCAATTACAGCCCATCAGTGCATCAATTAAGACATTAGAACCTCCGTTTATGCATTTCAAATGAAGGTTCAGGATAAATGCTTACAGCTCGGCGACATACCAATAACATTTTTCCCTTTCCAATCATCTTCCGAAAGGGAAAGGGCAATTGCATAATCTATTTCTTCTCTCTCGTGATCTGTTAACTCATCCTGCATCCAATCTCTCAACTATTTGAATATGATGAAAAGTTTTAAAGAGAAAATTAAGGACACAATCGCTGGTTACTGTTCAGAGTTCCCAGCATTTGTCTCTTTGGAAGATAGCTTCGTCTATAAAGTACTTAATCGGACCATCCACTGCTTTTATACAACAAAATGACAGAAAGGAAATTCGTCAGAACAAGAATACAACAAACGGGCAAAAATTGGTAATACCGCAGAAGGACGTTGGTGGTTCCAGTGTCTATCATCCTCATTATATCCATGATATTGTCCTTCATAGCTAGGACCTTCAAATATATGTGTTAACCAATCCATGAAGCAAATTTCAGCTTTCCTGTAGCAGTAAACCACATATTTAGAAGTGAAGCCGCCAATTTGAGACTTTAATACATCGATGAAAAGCGAGAACAAACTAGCTCTATTTGATAAATCTTGCCTGGTCTACCCGTAACAAGAATTTAGCGACACGGAAGTGAAGGGAATCCATTTAGTTCCATACGAGAACTTGCTTCACGCCAGCAAAAGGGTGTCCAAAATTCAGTGCAGATGCAAGACTCGTCGGTCCTCAGAGAGGAGCTCCCACATGGGTCTTCAATATTTTTACAGAATACAACGTTATCAGAGCTAAAGAAACATCCCCTGAAGTTATGACGCCACCAATCCGATCACCCAAGAACTTGATCACTGAAAAGCTGCAAACACTGAAACGACCATAAACTTCTACTTCGATCAGAAACGGTGTTTCAGAAAGAAAACATTCATCGACGACGGACGATGAAACCGAGCAAAGAGAAGCAGAATTCACAGCTCCGGACCCAGAAACTCACCGTGTGGATAACACCACGAGTCCACAGATTCAGAGAGGAATCTGAGGACACACAGACAAGGGTCAGTAATCAACCGAAACTCTTCGAATTCCCATGAAAAAGGAGGCATATTCCATCCTAAGCAGAGCTCCCACCAGTGAAGAATCTAAGCTTACACCTGCTCAGTCAGTCCAATTCAGCTTCCCAGAAAGAGAGAGAGAGAGAGAGAGAGCCACTTTGATCTGTAGAGTTTTGTCCTTTTGTGTGTCATTTCTGAAGGTCGTCCTCTGTTTTCCTGCTCGTGCGGGGTTGTGGTTCCCTTCTCTCCAACCATTTTCCACCGTTTAGGTATCTAAAATGTTCCAAAGAGGTCAAAAAGCCAATGAAATTTCATAGGGTCCCTATAATAATCTACATTAATTAAGTTAAAATGCGATAATTCTCGACCGTTCAATCGATATCAATCTTCTGTCAAAAAAAAAAAAATCGATATCAATCTAATCAGTCATCATCTTATCTTCTTTTTTTATCCAATCCTAATAAACTTTTACTCAGGAGGGATTGTACCTACTGCGAACCATGAAATTACCTGAAAAATTTTATTTTTATTTGACGGATCAAGACAATAAAAGCCAATGGGACGTGCTCCCCCGACGCATCATGTTATTTTGGATTTTCTTTTTTATCATCTTAAATGAAAAATCTTAATAAATTAAAATTTAAAAAGGTAATAAAATTAATCGAAAATTCTAATTTTACTTATACTTAAATTGTTATAATTTCTACGACGAGAATCACACAAAAGAAATCAAATATCTTCGAAGACTGATTGTTAGTATCTTTGAGCATTTTTTGAAGATATTTCAATCCATCTATTTTTGTGAGCTTGTAATATTAATTTGATTGTTGCCCTTAAGAGTTAGAAAGAGTTACAAATTCATTTATAAACACACGAGGAAAGTGGTTGTACTTAAAGTGAAGGAATTTGTCAATGCAAGTGACTATTTATAAACAATTAGATGTATGGTTTGTAGTTTGGGCAAATAATCTACCGTGTCACGTGCATAAGGTGTGGCGCAGACTACTGGAGGGTACAGTGTTTACTTAGTCCATAGCAGTTACTGTAGAGGGAATTCCACTTCTACACGGCAGCAAGTCGCATACCTAGTGGAATTTGACCTCTTTTGCTGCTAGAATTGAAAGAGAGAAATAGGCACACCTAAACTGAATCTCTATAAAATTCTCGTTTACAATCTCTCTTTTCCTAAACTCGTTAATTCCGATGCTTATATTGCTAGTTCACTTCATACATATAAATATGATACTATTGGGGTAGGTTCTATATATTTAGTTTGTGGATTCTTGATAAACGAATTCACTTCTTATCGATTGTTTGAGCCTAACAATTAGTAACCCATGTTAAAGTACTTGAGGAACTCACAAGCACTGTTTGCTTTTTCCCGTATCAAGTTCCAAACTTTAGGGCCTGTTTGTTTGGGTTTTGTTTTTGTTCTCCAGAACACAATTTTTGTTTTTTTTTTTGCGAGGAACAAAAAAACAAAAAACGCGTTTGTTTACACTTTTGTTCTAACAAATTTGGAACAGAAATAAGAAACAAGAAAACTTGTTTCTTGTTCCCGGGAACATTTCCGAGAAACACTTTTTTTTACTTCTTTTTTTCCTTCTTTTTCTTTTTCTTTTTTCTTCTTCTCTTTTCTTTGGCTGGTCGCCGGAGCGTCGTCGGCCCCCGGCACCCCCTGGTGAGGCTCGGCCTCGCCGGGGGCCGGCGAGCCTCGCTGTGGCTGGGCGAGGCTGGCGACTGACCAAAAGGAAGAAAGAAGAAAAAAAGAAAACAGAAAAAAGAAAAAAAATTTAAAAACAAAAAAATTATACAAGTTTACCAAACGTGTTTCTATTATTTTTATTCCAAGAAAACAAATTATACAATTTTACCAAATACGTTATTCTGTTTAAAAATTATTCCCCTGTTTTCAGGAAAATTTTTTGAACAGAAACGTTATTAAACGTAGCCTTAGTGGGCAATCTGCTCGAAAAAAACGACATCTCTCTCCATGAGGCGGCGATCCTCATACTGTGCCCAGCAGCATACGTGCATTAGACAGATTGTCCATCCAGCTCCTCACCTAGGCCAAGATTCGTCGCGCATCACTCGATTCACCGAAGTGCAGATGTTCGTAATCTTGTGCAAGCAAAGCTCCGACATGGTTCATCTTGAATCTCATATCCAAACAAGAAGAAAAAAAAGACTTTTGTCTAAGTCGGCCGGAGCGATGCGGACAAGGTCCTAGTGATGGGTTTGTCGCCAATGTCATTGTCTCAAGTAACAGAAAGGACTTTGTTTGCAGTTCTCAAGATTTCTGCACAGACATTATCCGTGATTTGCCGACATGGCAATCTCCTAAGCGACGGTTGGTGCAACTTCCAATCTAGCCCAATCCAGTGGGCCATCATCACACAACAATATGTGTACCTAGTTTCGCTTATCCATAGATAAGGAATCAGTGAGCCTCTCCAGTTATTTCTGGGTCTTTCTCTTTGGAAATGGCCTTGCAATTTCTTATGTTCGTCGATTGTGGAACGAGCCTAAAAAGTAAAACTGCGGTTGCAGCGCCCCTTGCACGTACTGGACAAACCTTTGGATGTTCAAGAAAGGAAAATTATTCAAAAAATCCTAAATCTATTGCACTTTTGCCAATTTGATTCTAAACTTTTCAATTTTGTCAATTGAATTTTAAACCTTTTTCACTTTTTGTCAATTGAGTCCATTTGGTCAAAATTGATTGTAAATTGCTGACATTAACAACTAGTACTGATGTGGACATTCTTTTAATAATATATTGATAAATTTTTTGAAATTATTATGGTTTTTTCCTGCTTTTTTTTTTTTTTGGTTTTTGGAGTTAGGGCCGGTGAGGGTTGCCGTCGCGCCCCTACAGGCTCTAGGCAAGGGCCACGGCGTCACTTGGGGACGGCAAAGGGTCGGTTGCCCTTCGCCTGTAGCCAGCGAGGGTAACCCTTGCCAACCCTAACTCCAAAAATTAGAAAAAAAAAAGCAACAAAAAGCAAAAAACCATAAAATATTATCAAAATACTATTAAATAATGTTCACGTCAACACCAGTTATGCCATGTAGAATGGCTGGTGTTTACATCAACGAATTTTAGCCAAAATTGCTTGGATGGATTCAATTGATAAAAAATAAAAATATTTTAAACTCAACTGACAAAATTGAAAAGTTAAGAGTAAATGGGCAAAAGTACATTAAGTTTAGGATTTTTCTTTGATAATTTTCCCTCTTTGAGGAAGCGAAGTGATTCCTCAATGGTAAGCGTATAACATGCAAGTCGCCATTGGTTCCTTGCCCGTTCATACTTGAATGGGCTGTCGATATGAGTCGTTACAAAGCTTCCCCAGGCCCAAACATTTTATCGTTATGTTTCTCTTGGTGCCTCCTCGGTTTGCCCGTCCCACCTCTATATACAGCAGACAAGTGCTTGCACATCCAGGGAGAATCACGCTTTTGAATGTGTTCCGCATATCATGCACTCTGATCGTCGATGTTGAAGGTAGGGGTTCCGATGAGGAGAAGGGCGTCCTTGAGCAAGGATTGTTGCCCATTGTTGCCCCTATAATCCTAGTAATCATCTAATCAATCGAGCCTTGTCACCATCGTTGTGGAATTCTTGTTATTGTTCATATGAAATTCTTACTTTTCTGTTCTTTCAATTTTCTTTTTCCTTCTTCTTTTTTTGGTCACAAGCCATGGCGACGGCCAGCGACCAACCACGGGGAAGAAATGAGCTCGCTGCCATGCTCAACATGGTATGCCTAATGTATATAGAGTGAATATTTTGCTTGCCCCAGCTAAGGTATGGGCACATGGTATGTGGTACGGCTTACGCTTAGAAAACACTTTCATCCACAATTTAGGCGAGATAAGTTCCTAACTTAAAGTAATATTTTGTTAATAATCTCCACGAAGACCAAGATTAGAGAAATGCAAAGTCAAACTTTCTCCCTCAAGGGAAATGCCCATCACCCCCAGAAATCCATTCCAACCTTTTTCGAAACGCCATCTTCGAACTCTCTCTGCCAAAGAGAGGAGCAAATTTGGCCATGGAAACCCGAAATCTAGATGATCTGAAGACACTCGATTTCTTTGGTATCTTCTGCGAATCCTTCGGAATCGCCGTCATCCATCGAAAACTCTTTGCCGTCAAGCTCTTACCCGCATGCGTTCTCTCCTTCCTTTTCATGGCTAGCTCAATTTCCAGTCTTCACGCTTCTGTCATCTAAATCAGGCCTCCTAAACTACTTTAATTTCAGGAGATCGGCTTCGAGAAACTCATGGGTGTGGTCCCAAAACTTTGGAAGAAATTAATAGTCACATTTATATGGGCTAACGCCATGCTTTTAGCTTGAATCTGCGGGTCATCATTGAGAACACATTTCTTTTGGCTGTTCTATCGACTGCGTACGCTCTAGGGTTCTTGTACATAATCATGGCTTGGAACATGGCTAACGTGGTTTCTGTGCTAGAAGATGTTTATGGGATTAAAGCCATAATGAAGAGTTATGGTTTGATTAAGCATAACATCGGGACCGTGGTATTCATCTCCTCCGTGTTTGCCTATTTCTATTTGGTTCTGCAGCTACCGATCCTACTCTTCATTGTATTCGATGTTGTGAGAGAAAGAGTGCTTCGAATATGAATCGGAGTGGCATGCCTCTCGTTGATGTCAATGGTTGTGATGAACTTCGTCTGCAACTCTAATGTCGGCCCCCATGAGAACATCGACAAGTCTTTCTTGGCTGAGCACCTCCAGGCGTATCTCGGAGGAGAGTATGCGCCTTTGAAGATCAATGGTGATGTTGAGATTGTATAAACCTTGTATTTACTGTTTCTTCGCAGGAAAATTGAAAGTGTGTTGGCCCAATTATGTGTATTATTCATTGGTGATGTGAATTGAATTCGACATGTTCATCGTGCACATGCCTTGAGCAATCGATTGACTTCTATCATGTCTCTTCTGCAATTTTTAGTGTAATATTGGGAACAAGTTGCCTAAAAGCATAGGCATCCATTGGAATGGTCTATGTATCTTTTGCAAAACAATGGTTGCGTTTATTGCAATTGTAAATGTTGATATGTATAATTAACTAATTTCTAAATTATTAAGGTCATTTTTAGAGGAAATGACCAGAGTTTCTAAGAGAATCCGTAATTTACCTATATTGTTCATCGTACAGTACAAATTTTCGTAAATCTTTAGCAGGCCTTCCCTAATAGTTTCGATCTAGACAAACAAAAACGACAAAGAGGTTGACTTGGTTGCACGCACTAAGTCAATTGAAGGAGACTTCGTTGCTCTCGCTACTTAAGTACCTTCGCCTGCCGGGTTTGTCGTTTCTCCTTTTAAATAAAAATGCACAGCCAACTTTGTCTTTCCCCCCAAATCGCACCCTCGAAGACGACGTAGATCCATTCCAACTTTGAGAGGAAGCCAATAATTGATACCGGGATGTATATAGTTTCAAACATCGCACAATTACAATGCCATCAGTATGATAATGACATAATGTTAAACTATAATTGGTTTGTTTTATGAACATTAATTCATGAATACGGCACTCTCATGTGTATATATAGGTTCATTTAGACGTATCATCAATGCCCGACAACTGTGTTCTATCTACAAAACCCTCAGTCTTGACGCTCCACATATTCGAGACATTAGAGGATGGATCGAGAGCAAGAGGAGAGGCAGTTCCTTGGTTTCTTTGGCATCGTCAAGGAATCCATCAAGCTCATCTTCACATGGCGGAAGATCTTCAGCCAAATCGCACTAGCCTTCGTCCTCCCTCTTTCCCTCGTTGGCTTAGCCAACATCCAGATTCCCGCCTTCCTCCTTGCAAAGATCCACCATGACGACGCTCCCGGATACTATGAGCTCTCCGATTTTGTGACCTTGGACACAATCCAGCTCTTGCTCTTTGCAGTCGTCTCCTCCGTCCTGGGCCTAATCATTTCTGTTCTTTCCATGTCTGCGGTCATGTGCACGACCGCGTGCGTGTACACCTCGCAATCCATCACTTTCGTGGGAGTGATGAGGGTCCTCCCAAAGGCGTGGAAGAGGCTCATGACCACAAATTTATGGATTTCTCTTGCTTTCTACGTCTACATGGTCGTGACTGTAGCGATCATCTATCCCTTTGCTCTTATTCCCTCTCTTGCCGTTGTATTAGCCCTAGTTTCCATCTTCCTCATCTTACAGATCACTGGGTTGGTGTATATCAGCGTCGTTTCGGACTTGGCATGTGTGATATCAGTGGTAGAGGACGTCTATGGTATTGATGCCATGTTCAAGAGCAAAAACCTGATCAAGGGTAAGTTGGGCACCTCAATAGCTATCAGCCTCTTGCTATCGAATGTGTCCATGGCAATCCAAACAGTTTTGTACATCTTTGTGGCCAACGGACATGGATCGGGATTTCTAAGGTTCGGGGTTGCAATTATCTGTTTCTTGTTTCTGTTCATGTTGCTCCTCTTCAGCCGCATCGTGCAAACCGTGTTCTACTTCGTGTGCAAGTCGTATCACCATGAGAACATCGACAAAACCCCGCTGGCAGATGATCTCGAGGTCCATCTTTTGACCGAATACGTTCCTCCTAAAGCCAACGATGTATAACTAGAACGAGTCGACGTTCAGATGTTGTAATAGTGTAAGAGTTTGGGACTGCATCTATATATGCAGAAATAAGTTTCTTTCACTTAATATTTTATGAGTGTTTATTACCTTCTTGGGTTACTTGCAACTCGTAAGTTCTCTTATTGTTACTAATCTTTTACGTAATTTTTCATGTGTGAGATTGTTTTGGCTTTTTGCTCAATCTCACTTTATCAATATAAATATACCACAAATGTTATAACTATCCTACGTCACTCACTTGAGTATTATAACTTTTTTTGGATAATTTAAATGCCACATTTATGAAAAACTATTCATTTAAGTATCATTGATGATTTGTGTGGCTAGAAAATATGACGTGGAAAACCACATGAAACAACATCGTTTGGGCCCTATCAATGGGGAGAGAAGGTGGGGGGGGGAGAGAGAGAGAGAGAGTGGCCATGGAAGAACTAGAGCGTCAGAGCAGCCATGGAAGCCTGAATGTTTGCTGATATGCCCTCGTCTCTCTGTGGAATACCACGCTTTCTCATTGTTCTCGGCTTGGAACGCTCCTCTTTTCTTCTTAGAACTTTCCCTTGTCATGCTCAAGCCCCATTCCCAAATCGTGAAGAACCCTGATTCCCTTAATTTTGGGCAAAACTAGCTCCGAATCGTTTGGAGTAATAGACGAAGGAATGCGTGGAAAACAATGATGTTGCTCTCTTTTTCAAGGTCCCTCTTTCACTCTGCGAATCTGATTTCCGGAATCGAATAGGGGAGTATGGCCTCGTTATTTCTCCTTCCTCAACTGCTTCGTCTTCTCACTCAAAATGGAAGAATCAGTTTTTCGCTGAATGTCTTGGATTGCGCACAACGAAGCCAAGCGAAGTCAAGGACTCGAGTTGCCTTAGACAAATCGCGAGAGGTGCGGAGCTTGGCAAGCTCGACTCGCTCTATAATTTGGTTATTCCTCTTCATTCCATGTCTCCTGCGAAGAAGATGAACTTGAAGACAAGAAAAAGGAGAAGAGAGGGAATGGCACGTAAGACTCAAAATTTGTTCCTTTTTCCACTTTGGACATGAATTTTTTCTAATAAAGCCACCTTGAACACAAATATTATTTTAAAAAGTCATTTTATGCGAATAGCTGGATTAGACACTCCAGTAAACGATTTTTCACTAATGTGGCATTGGAGTGTTCGAAAAAATAGTTTTAGTACCCAAGTAAGTGTCGTATGAAGATTATGGCACTCGTGGTGTTCTTACTTCTCCCCCTTTTTATCTAAATTGTTCATTCCTTGCTGGTTTTCATTCATAGCCATTTGAACTAGTTTAATGGAAAAGTGATCTTACCTTTTCACTTACTTTTTATGATTGCCTACTCATCACGCTCAAGCCAACCTAATTACTTTTAGAGCGAGATGTTTATTAGCTGGAAGGATTACATTGACAAATTGTCTGTAGGATTAAACTGGTCCAATTGAAAAGTTTGGTATCAAATTTGCCGCCATACACTAAGCTTAAGACTTTTTGGACAATTTTCTCTCTCGTGAAATTTGTTGTGATGCAAATGATGTCTCTTATGGAGTTTAAATTCATAAAATCTATGAAGGGGATATTTTGAAAAGAAAATACAGAAAGTAACCTTCAAAAAATTAATTTTGTTCAACATTAAAGTGAAATTTGCAAATCAACAAACTAGTAATACATTTTTGCAATGATTAAATAAAAGTGACCTTTTTTCCTCGAAAAATAAAAGTGACATTCTTTACATACAAAATTAGTTATTTTTCTATGTGGTAAGTAGCCTTTCTATAGAAAAGTTTTTTTTTTTTTTTTTTTTACGGCAAATAAAGATTATATCCTTAATTGAACAAGTACACAAATGCTACATATACGTGAGTGAAGGGGTCTTGAAACATAACAGTATCAACATGAAGCGAAAGCCTAAGAGACAAATTCACAACCTTATAGAAGCAAAAGGCCATGCAGGCCCCAATCTACAATAATTCCAACAACTCAAATCATGGCATGCTATACGTGTAACATCCGGAAAATTTCTACCTTATTAATATGTAGAGATTCGGTCGCGAGCGATCAATATGACTGTTTGAGCGATGGGTTAGAAATTTACTAAATTAATTGTTTACTTATGTTCGAAAAGTTTTACTAAACACTTTGACAAGTCCAAAATATTTTTGGATTTATTAATATTTAGAACGGACACCGTTTTCATATTTATGTACTGATTCCCATGAATTCTTAGCATTTCAGCTGAAAAG
This sequence comes from Eucalyptus tenuipes, assembly GCA_014182365.1. NCBI lineage: Eukaryota > Viridiplantae > Streptophyta > Magnoliopsida > Myrtales > Myrtaceae > Eucalyptus > Eucalyptus tenuipes. The sequence continues at coordinate 45,584,559 of CM024544.1, forward strand.
GTTATTTTGGACAGTTGTTCTCTTGGCTCATTTTCCATCGGCAAGTCTCCATTTGAACTTGCATTTCTAGCTTTCTCCATTTGCAAGTTGAAACATTGAACTAAACCTTTGTTGATGCTATGCCTACTTCATCCATGTTAATTTCTACTTCAATAATGCAAGGGGTGAATCATATACTTACTTGGCCAAAGGAGATGAATCCCTCCTAAATACTTCTTCTCTTAGCTTATGAGATTATGCCACACGCCTAAGCTATTCATTTAGGGGCTACATGAACTCCTTCAATTGGACCAACATGCCTCTCTACTCTTTGATTCAATGATTTCACCTTATGAGCATTTAATTCTTTAACCATGGTTAACCACCTCCTCTTGCATTATTGGTTATGGCCGAACATAAAATTAAAGAGGGAGAGAATTCCCAAGACAAAGCCCCACTTCTTTACTTCACCAATCACTCTATATTTCTTTTTCAACTCACTTTCAATTCCAAGAGTAAAAGCAAAAAATCCCACATGTGTATTTCATTAAAGTCTAGACTTCGTTTCCGAGATTGACCAAGGTAAACTCATGAATTTTCTTATACACTTCATAAATGTGTTTGTCGTTTTCAAGACCACAAATCATTGATTTCGATTTGTCTTAATTTGAAGGAAAACCAGAGCTTTGATTTCCGCAAGTTATTTTCAAGGTAAGTGAAAATCTATGTGCTAAGTTAGGTTATTCTAATGAGTACTTGGCTTTGTTGCTTGATGGGTGTTTGTTTTAAGTTTTATGAACATGTGTTAGAAAATTGGTGATAGCATGTTGGATTTTTCACTTCTGTGAATCTTGACAATGGTATATTGAGATTTACATTAATAATTTTATTTGTTTGATATGAAACATAGGTTAAGTTCCTTGGTGATTGTTGGTATTTTGGTGAAGAGAATGTTAAAAAAAAAAAAGGTCACTGAATATGTTAATATTGATTATCATGGTAGTATCGATTACTGATTATGGCAGTTACCAAATATGGCGATACCGATTATTGATTGTGATAGGTACTAATCATGGCATTATCGATTGTCAAGTATGACAGCTATCAAATCGGGAAAGTCATCAATAATAGAAAAAAATAATTTAAAAAAATTAAAGAATTTTTTTTCTTTTCTCATGCTTTCTATTTTTGAATATATTAGTCCTTCATTTTTCTAGCATCATTATTTAATAAATGCATATCACTTATATTTGGGGAAACTATACATTGAATGTTGATATTGAATATATTCATTTGATGATAGTTATGTAAAACGACACTATGCATAAAAATTGACGTGGAATATGTTCAATCAATGATGGTTAAGTGAAATGATGTGGTACATTAAATGTCGATATTGATAATCTTCATGTACATTAACGTTGCATGATAACATTGAAAATTGAAAAAGAAAAAAAAATGTTGTCATCCACGTGAGGGTGGCAATATTGCCTCGTTTGTCGGGATACCCTGAGGAGTATTTCTGGATGTATTAGGAGTCGAGATGTCTTGCAATTAAGATTATGAATGAGTTTGGTGGGATGCCATGTGGAGACCTTGTAGGATGTCTTGGAGTTGAGATGCCCGTGTGTTAGGATACCTCAGGAGTATTCGGGAGGTAGAGTAAATAAGATTATGCATACTCTCGAATATACATATATGCTTGTTGATAGGGTATCAAAAAATAATGACGCATTAAGAAATCATATGCCATACGTGTACATTAAGTAGAAAATATCATGCATTTGTGTGAATTACTTCCAAGAAGGTAAGGTATATGCTCATACATTGATTATGTGTTCCGTATATTTGTGATTGTAATGTCAATGTGGCTGTGAAGGTGAACTCCCACTTTTCTTAGAGATTTCACTTGCTGGACGTCGGGTCATCCCTTTATTTTTTAAACATGTAAGGTTGCTCTTCCATTGTTGCCGCTTTTTGGAGCCCCAACTCACATAGAGTACGAGTATGAAGAGATTGTATTGCCTAATGCGGTGTTTCTGTATAATAAGTGTACTATCATGGTATGGATCAATGTAGAACTCATTGAGTGGGTTCCTTATCATTATGTAGCCTAATACGCGATCTTCGATGGTGACAGGCTGGGACCATATAGAGACTTTAATGGTCCTCCTAGTTACGTTGCCGAGGAGCCAGCGTTTGGGGAGGTCCTTAGATTTTGGATCGATGCTATACAAGTAGGCTTTTGAGAGCGGGGGTATGGTAGTGAAGATAGGAGTTACCGAAGCCTTCCAAAGTGTTTTATATTATGAGGTGTTCGTAAGTGATGCATATGTACATTAATAAGTACGTGAAATAATGCTATGACTTGTCTAAATTTGTTGTCCTTCCGCTTATGTATAAATCAATAAGAAAAAAAAGGACATGTGTAGTGCTTGACGTACTTAGGGCGTCACAATATGATTGATGCTTAGTAAACATTTTCACCCCCAATTTAGTTCTATTATATAGGATCATAGCAAATTCGTCAAGAAAATTATAAAAAGAAAATTATAAATAATTCTACATATGCTAATTCAGTTATAAACTTTTTGACGATTCCTATCAGTCAATTCGAGTTGCAATTACTGAAGTGGACGTTGGCTACCCTATATGACACAACCGACACTAATTTGCATATTTTTTTCATTTAAAAAAATTTCTAAATAATTTTGTAAATTTATCGATTTTTTTTCTTTTTTTCCTTCTTCCATTAGCTAGTTGCCGGGCTTCCGCAATCGGCCATAGGCACGAGACAGGCGTTGACTTAATTGCATGCACTAAGTCATTTGAAGGAGACTTCGTTGCTCTCACCACTTTGGTACCTTCGTTTTCAGGATTTGTCGTTTCTCTTCCGCAAAGAAATGCATGGCCAACTTTGTCTTTTCCCCGCAAATCGCACCCTCGAAGACGACGCAGATACATTCCAATTTTTGGCATCAAAACGCGACACTAAAAACGAAATGAATGGGTGCGAATATTCAAGTCAATTTAATCCTTAAATTGAGATGATAATTACAATGCACAATGGCATGATAATTACATAACATTAAAGTATGATTGGTCAGTTTTGTATGCATCGATTCATTCCTTGTCTTTAAGAATGCAGTACTCTCATGTATATATAAGTTCACTTAGACGAATCATCAATGCCCAACAACGGTGTTTTATCTATAACACCCAAATTTTCGAAATTAAAGGATGGATGGAGAGCAAGAGGAGAGGCAATTCCTTGGTTTCTTTGGCATCGTCAAGGAATCCATCAAGCTCATCTTCACATGGCGGAAGATCTTCAGCCAAATCGCACTAGCCTTCGTCCTCCCTCTTGCCCTAGTCGGTTTAGCTCACACCAATATTTCCGCCTTCCTCTTTGCAAAGATCACTCCTGGATACACTGAGCTCTCCGATTTGGTGACCTTGAACACATATGAGCTCTTGCTCTTTACTGTCGTCTCCTTCGTCCTGGTTGAAATCTTTTCTATTCTTTGCACATCCACAGCCGCATGCACGACCGCGTGTGCGTACACCTCGAAATCCATCAGTTTCGGGGGAGTGACGAGGGTCCTCCCAAAGGTATCGAAGAGGCTCGTGATCACAGATTTATGGAGCTTTTTCGTTATCTTCGCCTACATCGTCTTGACTTCAGCGATCTTCTCTCCCTTAATTGCTCTTATTCACTTCCCTGCCATTCAACTAGTCCTATTTTGCATCTTCCTCATCATATACTTCTCTGGGTTGGTGCATATCAACGTCATTTTGAGCTTGGCAGGTGTGGTTTCGGTGGTAGAGGACATCTATGGTATTGATGCCATGTTCAAGAGCAAGAACCTGAACAAGGGTAAGTTGGGGACCTCAATAGCTATCAACCTCTTGCTAACGATTGGGTCCATGGCAATCCAAACAGTGTACTGCATCTTTGTGGCCTATGGACATGGATCGGGCTTTCTAAGGTTTGGGGTCGCAATTCTCTGTTTCTTGTTTCTGTTCATGTTGCTCCTCGTCAGCCCCATCGTGCAAACCGTGTTCTACTTCGTGTGCAAGTCGTACCACCACGAGAACATTGACAAGTCGCCGCTGGCGGATGACTTCGAGGTCCATCTTTTGGCCGAATACCTTCCTCCTAAAGCCGACAATGTATAACTGGAACAAGTCAACATTCGGATGCTCTAATAATGTAAGAGCTCGGGACTGGATCTCGTCATGCATACATACATACAAACATACATACATACATACATGTATGTTATATATATGTATGTATGTATACACGTGTATGTGTATGTGATCACGAAGAAATAAGTTTCTTTCACTTAATATTCTATGAGAGTGTTTATTACCTTCCTAGGTTACTTGCAACTCGCAAGTTCTCTTCTTGTTACTAATCTTTTAGATAATTTTTCATGAGCCAAATTGTTTTGCCTTTTTACTCAGTCTCACTTTATCAAGATAAGTATGCCACAATTATCATAATTATTTGCTCACTTGAGTGTCATAACTTTTTTTCGATCACTTAAGTTTCACATTTATGAAATTTATTTAAGTGTCATTGGCCATTTGTGTGGCCAAAAAATATGACGAGACATTAATTTATTATAAATTGGCTACATGGTTCGTCAGAAATGTCTAATCAATAAAAATTATAAATTGGCTTACATGTTTCTCTAGAAACGTCTAATCAATAAAAACCACATGAAAAAACATTGTTTGGACCCTATCAAGGGAGAGAGAGAGAGAGAGTAAACTCAAAAGAGAGGCCATAGAAGAACTACTGCACTATAGTAGCCATGGAAGCCTGAATGTTTGCTGATATGCCCTCGTCTCTATATGGAATGCCATGCTTTCTCATGGTTCTCGGCATGGAACACTCCTCTTTTTCTTCTTGGCACTTCCCCTTTTTATACTTAAGCCCCATTCCCAAATTGTGAAAGGTCCTCATTCCCTTAATTTTGGGTAGTTCGATTTCGGAAATCAAATTCGCAGAGGGAAAGAGGGATCTTGGAACAAGAGAGCAACATCATTGTTGTTGAAAGATATGCTTGAGATTTAGAAAATTTATACCGATTATATTTGATACATTTAATTGGGATTATGATCAATATAGGATTAGATTTTGATATACCAAGATTAGAGAATATTTTCTTTCTTTTTTATTGATTCTTCTTTGTACTATATATATTTTCACTCGTACACAAAATATACAATGAATGAAAAGTATATAGTTCTTCTTCCCAAAGTCCTTCCCTCCACCTAAAATCGTGACATGGTATCAAAGCCACTGAACTTCTGATTTAGCTTCCGCCTCGATTGCCTGCCGAGGAACTCTAACCTGCAAAACAGAGTTGCCACTGGCGTAGGAATCAATTCTTTGAAAGGGAAGGAAATTTTTTATCATCTTGACCAACCCACAGAACTTGACCTCTACCTTTGATGACCAGCCTGCAGGAGAAGTGATGCCACAAACCTCACATAATCAAGATCCATCCGTGATAATTTCTATGTTCGAACAGCAGCACAATTAGGCCTAACATGTGCAGTGGCAACCTATCTAGGCTCAGTTTAATCTGGGGCAGCCCTTTCCAGGTCATCTTTACCCGTGGGTACCCTATCCATGGTACCTTGGGCCAAGCCAAAATACATCATTGCCAGGAGATCAAGGCTACCAAAGCAATGTCCAATCCGATGGAGGCCAACCAACTAATAACAGGGCAAACCCAACCATCGACTCGAAGCAGACGGGCGGGTCAGGTGAACTGAGTATGGGAACAAATCCCTACTCGGGTTTTGTCAATGCTGGTCATGGAACTAGTTCGGGTATAGGGGAAAATCCCTACCCGAGTTTTCTGCCCAGATTTCTTTCATACCAATTTCTCGCTGCCAGCGATCGGCCAGAGCTCGACAATCCCCTTTACATGACGAGCGCCGATAGACTGGAACTAAAGCTTATCGCCCAATAATTAATCGGTCCCGACAATTACTGGACTTGGTCGCAGGAGTTTCGACGAGCATTAGTAACAAAGGACAAAGAAGGTTTTCTCGACGAAACGATTCTGATTCCATCCTATGAGAGGTTAGTGCGACTTTGGAAGAAATACAATCAACTCGTCCGAACATGGATTGGGAATTGCATCGCCCTTGAAGTCGCGGCCAGACTTCCCCCGATGGAGGACTCACGAAAAATGTGGGAAAACAATAAGGAAATGTATGGAAAATTGGATCAAGTTAAAATTTTTGATTAACTCAGCAGATCTCAGATTTAAAGCAAGGCAACATGACTATTGTGGCTGTTTACAATAAACTTTCAACTCTGTGGAACGAGTTAGAAGCAGCCGAACAAAAGTTTGATTGGCTGGAGCCCATTTTGCAGTAGTATAAGAGCATGAGGGAGAGGGAGAAGGCAACGAGGTTCCTTCTCATCTTAAACGAGACTTACCTCTCATTTCGTTCTTAGATTTTGACCATGGAGTCTGTGCCAATGCTTGGCCAGAACTATCAACTCGCCATCCAGGAATAAAGCCAACAAAGGGCAGCAATGGACTACGGCAAGGGTGGAGAAGGGATGGTTCTAGCGGCGACAACCCATTTCCGCCCTCCAACGAGAGCCACAATAGGTAGAGGACAAAGAGGGGCACATCTAGGGTTTCCTGAGGAAGACCCAAAAACCTTCAAGAAGATGATAGACGGCTTAGATCTTGTTAGGCGATCGGATGGTCCACGATCATTTTTACCCTTAGCTGGATCTGACGGCCCACGCAGTAGCAATCCAGTTGGATTGGACGGTCCACGTGGATTCAGTCCTTATGGATCGGACAGCTCATGTGGTTCCCTTTTACCTGGATCGAACGGCTCATATTGTAACGAGCAGCTGTGACGTCCCAAGGCGTCACGTACTAAGCGCAAGCAGAATTATAATTATTATTGACATCTTATTAATCTAGTACACTCCTTTGAGTAACATATAGTATTTACCATTGAAGGTTAGCATGTATAACATGGATTATTTAAAATCCTAAATTTATATTATAAGGTTATCCTGCAATGCACATAGACAAGATCATAAAAGGCTTCCTTTCATTTTATCATCATTGGGGCATACAAAATTATCGACCTGGACTCGTTCCATGTTCTTCGCCTATATATTTACATCATATACAAAACAAAAGTAAGGCGCAACAAAAGCTAGGGATATGAGGGTGAGGGTGTCTACTCCAAGAGTTCCCACACTAGCCCGCATCTAACAAAAAAAAAAAACAAAAGTCAGTTAGCTTCTACAAGATCAAAGACGTCTAGGCGTCGTCCATCCCCGCTCCAGGTCCTCCTGCTCCAAAGGGTAAAGGACCGAACATCTCTCCTTCATGGTTGATGAACCATGCGACGAACTTCATCAGTATCAAGTCAGCTCTACCATCATCCATCCATAAAGTAGCCTCATACTTGGAGAAAGTCATGTCAATGTCGGGATCATACACATCAGTAAGGGTAACCTCAATGTTCGATATCACTCCATAACGAGCTAATGGCGGCACATCCATTCTATCAATCTGAAAATGTAAGGTATGAGCAAACAACCTTGCCCAGTAAAGAATGATAAAACTCTAACTTAAACAATCCATAGCCATCAAAGTTACAAGTGAATCATCAAACAATTTAGGACACTAAGAGAGTATATCACAAGCATAAACAATGCTAATACATCCAATAAGAAATCACCTTAAATGCATCCATCTCTATACTTATCCTTCACAAACTCAATCTCACGTCAAGATGCAATGCAACAATAATAGATGAACTCACTCGCCAAATATAATTAAATTTAGTGTACATAAAATCCACCCTCGAATCAGTCACAACCGGGACTCTACTGGCCTGATCGAGTCACTTCCGGAAAGTACGTTATCCGGACTTCCACAATACCTCTAATTGTGGGCATCTCACTCCGAGGCATCCCGGTATCACACAACCAAGGTCCTCCCAAGACCACTCAGCAAGGGGCATCTCACTCCGAGGCATCTCAATATCACACAACTGAGGCATCCTTGATCACACACAAGGGCATCTCACTCCGAGGCATCCCGGTATCTCTCTACCGAGGCATCCAAGACCACTCAGCAAGGGCATCCCAAACTTCCGGGGGCATCACCGGTATCTCTGTACCGATGGGTTCATTCACTCATTTAAGCACACGTTTCACACCAGCACACCTTTGATTAATGCATTTATCGTATGCAAAAGAAAAAGACTCCAAAGTATACAACTATACATCTAACTCTCATGATCCTAGCACACGTTCGTGTCCGAATTATAAGATAAAACCCATTACGACATGTCACATACCATGCCAAACAGATATTCATCCCATAATTAAGCACTATGCACCGCACTCATTGCACACGCATGATACTATATGCACTTACACCTCTATTGACATATGAGACTTACTCATACTCAACTAACATCTATCATAAGGTTTATTAGATTCTATGTTCATCATACAAGTCTAATAGATAAGTCACTACATCAAATATGTGTTCTCGGGTCCAACAGTATACTAACTAAATGAACAGTTTTGGTTTCGAACATAAAATGTATATAAATACTTATCGGAATACTACCAAATTTTAGTATGTTATATTTAAGACACAGCTTAACACTTTTCGTGAAGGAACTTAAATCTAGTTCTCACTGTATTAAGAGTAATAGACGCCATAATTCTTACTAATATCCTGTACCGAGTCCAGACTTTCTATCTACAAAGAAAAATCATTTTACTAATCAATGCTTATCCATTTAATCTCAAATTTTGACACGTTATTCCTTAAGATGTGTTATAAAATTTTCATTAGGGGTTAGAAGTCCAATTCTAACTAGGTAAATACAGAAAATTCATGTAATCCGTAAAGGTCAATCTGATTCTTAAAAAAAAAAAAAAACAGTTTACTAGTTTTACTAAATTCACTTCTATTTCTCTATTTTAATATCCATATGGTTATAGCTACGTGTATAACTCAATCTTATAGATGTTCTATCATGTAGAAAGGTTTCTTTCTTATCTCTATTAACATACGTAAAGAAGATTAAACACAAACAGAAGACTCCATAACTGGTTTCACTTAGAACAGAATAGATACACAAATTTTTCTCACTTCTAGCTAAGCTAAACAACTTGTCTATCCACAAATCTCTTCTACAATACTTCAATGCTTACTCACAGCAACTCAAAGCAACTTCAGCATGTCTTTCTTTAACAAATGATCAATTCCACAGCTCGGCTCGAAGTGTCGTTGCATCCATAAGTCACTCATCCCGATTTATACCAAAACAACTCACTCGGCAACCATTTCATCACTTCACTCAACAAAACAGCATACTCACACTAGAATTTCGAGACATACAAGACTCAAGAGTGACATGCAAGAGCTTCTACCTTCAATCTAACACTCACTAAGCTTAGATCAATCACAAAACAGCAACTACAAACTATATCCTTCACTGTTTGGTTAGATCCTCAAGCTCCCTTGATGAAACAATGGATAACTTTCAATTTAGAGTTAGATCTTTCCTTACCTTGCTTCAGCTACTAAACAACACAAAGATACTTCAAGATCAACACCAAAATCTCGCATGCAAAAGGAAGAAGGTTGCTGGTTTGCTTTTGGTTTGCTCACCGCTCGACCGAGAGAAAAAGAAGAGGAAGATGAAGGTGAGTTTTCGGTTCTTGAAGAGAGAGAGGGAGGGCTCCGAAATTTATGAGGGAAATAGGTCTACAAACTAATCCCTAGGCTAGAGTAATGATTAGATTTTCTAATGATTATGTTTCCTTGGAGTTGCCATCTTCGGTTCTATGGATTGAGAAAAACCGTGGGTGTTGATGAGAGAATCGAGAGAGAGAAAGATGTTGTGGCTTTCATGCATGAAGATTTTCGCCATCTGTCAATCGTCGCTAATTAACAGTTAATCGATCTCATTAGTTAGTTCGTTAGTTTCTAATATTTTCATCTAATTGCCTTTTGTTTCTACTTAATCCCAATTATACAAAGTCATAACATATAACATATCGACTAGTCAATGTTAGTCTATAAAGAATTCATCACAAAAAGAATGCTAAAGTTAGAAATTGATATTAGCATTATAAACATTAATCAAGTTTTCATAACTATAATCTATAAAATAAAATTACTCGGGCCTAAATATTCATCTTTGGCCCAACGGGCTTAATCTATAACAATTCCGGCCCACTAAACTAAATCTACAAATCTAATAATTCCGAACCTTGGCCCGCTTCAAGCCAAGTCCAAGCCCATAATCTCTCACTCGGCTTTTTTTTTTTTTTTCAAATCCAAATCGTGTGGCCCATTTACTTCTCAAGCCCATACGTTCCTCAAAGTCCATCGGGTTCACTTTCTGGCCCAATCTAATTAATCTAAATTCCTAATGATCTAATTATACTAATGAAGGTCAGTGAAATTTGGGATGTCACACATATGGGTCAATGTTAGCTCCGGTTTTTAAGCCTTCGAGCAGTCCCTCCTCAGCCACATCAACGAGAAATAATGGTCAAAAAGGAAAATGTAAATTATATTGCGACTATTGTAAGCGTCCGAATCATACGATTGATAATTGCTGGAAATTGCATGGAAAACCTGGAGAAAAAAGAAAAGGGGAATTTTCAACCGTTTTTCAAGTATCGGGTCAACGACCTGACAGGTCAATCAGCCATGAACAATATCAGGAGCTGATGAAAGCCTTGAAGAAATTGGATGCTTCTGATAAAATTGAGAGTTTCATAGGTATTTCTTATTGTTTGATGAACTCAATTTCAAATGATGCACGGATAATTGATTCAGGTGCTAGTGACCACATTGTCTGTGATAAATTTTTCTTTTCCAATATCAAGAAATTACCTTTTCCTATCTTAGTACAACTCCCAAATGGAAATATCATACATGTTGCAATGACTGGCATTGTGAATCTTAGTTCCCTTATCACACTCCGAAATGTGCTTTATGTTCCTGATTTTCACTTCAATCTCAAATCTATTTCTCGAGCTTGTGAAGAAAATTCCTATCATATCTTGTTCAATTTTGATAAGTATCTCTTTCAGGCCTTTTTGACTAACAAATTGACGGGCTTGGGTAGAGTCTCTCAAGGGCTGTATTTTTGCATCGATTCTCCGAGCAATTATAAATTGTCTTCTATTGAATTCAATAAATCATTGTGTAACACTGCTACCAATGACAAGAATTTCCTTAATCATCGAAGATTGGGTCATACTGAGTCATTTCCTTGTCCTCAGTGTTCTATCTACCCTCTAGCAACTTGGATGAAGGACTATGTATGTGCCACCTTGAATTCATTAGGTACTCATTATCCTATTTCCTCATATGTTTCCTTTGATTAGCTATCATCATAACATTTATGTTGTGTTAGCTGTATCTCTAAGGAACGAGAACCCTCTAGTTATAATGAGGCAATACATGACCCATATTGGCAAAAGGCTATGGAGGCAGAACTACAAGCCCTAATGGAAAATCATACTTGGGAGATCGTGCCATTACGTCCCCAACACAAACCAATGGGATGTAAGTGGGTATATAAGATTAAATACGGAGTAGATGGTTTTGTTGAAAGCTATAAGGCTCAATTAATGGCCAAAGGCTTTACACAGTGAGAAGGATTTGATTATCACAAGACTTTTTTCGGTGGCGAAGGACGTTACGGTTCGTTCTTTTTTATCGGTTGCTACTTTTCGTGACTAGCCATTACACCAAATGGATGTTAATAATGCTTTCCTTCATGGTGATTGGATGAGGAGATTTACATGGATCTTCCACAAGGATTATGGAGACAAGGGGAGTCTAAAATATGTCGTCTCCGCAAATCTTTTTATGGCCTCAAACAAGCCTCTCGATAATGGTATGCTAAATTTACCAATGTACTTACAACTGCCGGATTCAAACAATCCAAATATGATTATGCTCTATTCACATGAACAAAAGGTATGTCGTCTATTTACTTAATGATCTATGTTGATAACATACTTATCCTGTGAAGTAATGAATCCGTTGTGAAGAAGCTTAAAGAGTATCTACATTCCACTTTTCACATCAAGGATTTAGGGTTACCTAAATATTTTCTTGGAATTGAGATAGCTTGTTTAGACCAAGGAATCTCTCTTAGCCAACGAAAATTCATGCTGGAGATTATATCAAAAGCAAGATTATCAGGGTGCAAACCAGCTATTATTCCCATCAAACAAAATGACAAGTTGACTACTGTTGATTATGATGCTGGCATATCTTCCCCAGATAATGATCTATTATTGAAAAATCCGTCAAGCTACCAGAGACTTGTTGGAAAACTGATCTATCTCACCATAACTAGGCTAGACATTTGTTATGCAGTGCAGACTCTTAGTCAATTCATGCACAGTCCAAAACAGTCTCATATGAATGTAGCCTTGAAGGTTGTAAAGTACTTGAAGAAATGTCCAAGCCTAGGGATACTTCTTTCTCGGAAGTGCAACATGGAAATGACAGCCTATTGTGATGCGGATTATGCAACTTGTCCTATGAGTAGGAGATCTATAATTGGTTTCTGTATCAAATTTGGGGAATCATTACTCTCATGGAAGACAAAGAAGTGGTCTATTGTGTCCTTATCATCGGCTGAGGCCGAATATCGATCTATGGCCAAGACTGTTGGTGAAATAGTATGGTTACGAGGCTTATTTCTAGATCTTGGGGCACAAGTTAAGGGACTGGCATTACTTTTTTGCGACAAAGATTTAGCACTCAAACTTGCATCGAATCTCATAGTAGGTGAGAGGATGAAACATATAGAGTTTGATTGCCATTTTACTTGAGAAAAGATCCAAGAAGGAGTCATTGAGACGAGAGGGATCAGAACTACGGAGCAACCCGCGAAATGTTTACTAAACCTCTTTGTTAGAAACAACATGCATATCTCTTAAGTAAACTAGGCGTCTTGAACATATATAAGCCACCAGCTTGAGGGGGAGTGTTGGAAGATATGCTTGAGATTTAGAAAATTTATACCGATTGTAATTGATACATTTAATTGGGATTATGATCAATCTAGGATTAGATTTTGATACACCAAGATTAGAGAAAATTCTTTCTATTTTTATTGATTCTTTCTTGTACTATATATTTTCACTTGTACACAAAATATACAATGAATGAAAAGCATATAGTTCTTCTTGCCAAAATCCTTCCCTACATTTCTCTCCACCTAAAATTGTGACAATTGTTTTTCACTTATTTCTCTGTCTATTGTCGAAACGATTCATAATCGAATAGACGAGTAAGGCCTCAGTGTTTTTCCTTCCTCAACTGCTTCGTCTTCTCACTCGAAATGGAAGAATGAGTTTTTCGCTGAACGTCTTGGATTGTGCACAACGGATTGCCATAGACAAATCACGAGAGGTTCGAAGCTTGGCAAGCTCGACTCGCTCTGTATTTTGGTTATTCCTCTTCATTCCACTTCTCCAATGAAGAAGATGACAATGAAGACAAGAAAAAGGACAAGAGAAGGAATGGCACGTGAGAACTAAAATTTGGATTTGAAATTTGTAACCTTTTCCAGCTTGGACATGAATTTTTTTTTTTTTTTTAAGGCCACTGCTGACTGAAATATTATTTTAAAAAGTCATGTAAGATGAATAACACTCAAGTAAATGATTTTTAATAGATGTAACATTGAAATGATCGAAAAAAGAAGAAGTAATAGCACTAAAGTGAGCATTCTACCAAAGTTATAATACCCGTGGTATCTTTATCCCCACTTTATCTAAATCGTGCATTTTTGGCTGGTTTTCATTCATAGCTATTTGAGATATTTCAATGGAAAAGTAATTCTTAGATATACCTCTTTACTTACTTTTTATGATTGCCTACTCATCACCCTCGGGCCGACCTTATAAATTTTACAATAGGATAATTATTGGCTAGAAGGATTATATTGTCACATTGTTAAAGTTGTAGGACTAAATTGGCTAAATTAAAAAAAAAAAAAGGATTGGATTCATCGCCATGTAATAAATATAGGACTTTTTGCACAATTTTTTCTTTCGTGAAATTTGTTGAGACTCAAATTATATCTCTTCTGGAGTTTAAATTCTTATAATCTATAAATGGGATATTTTGAAAAAAAAAATATAGAAACTAACCTTCAAGAAATTAATTTAGTTCAGTATGAAATGAAATTTGCAAATTTGCAAACTAGTAATACGTTTTAGCAATAACTAAATAAAAGTGACTCTTTTTTGGTCAAAAAATAAAAGTGAGTTTCATTACTTACAAAATTAGTTATTGGGTTAATACTTGAAAAACCTCAAACCGGTACACCTGTGACAAATTTACCCCGATTGACCATAAAAAAACTCTAAACTGGTGTATTTATGACAAATTTACCCCAAACTAATTTATTCGACAGCAAAAAACCCCAAATTGATAAATTTGTGACAAATATACCCTCCGCTAAATTGGATTGATACCACAAAAAAAATCGCAAAACTTGTAAACTGTGATAAACGGATCGTAAAATCCCAAATTGGTATACTAGTCAATTGTCACGTTCATTTAACTTAATAATTTGATAATAAAATTTAATGAAAATTAACAGAGGGTAAATTTGTCACAAGTGTACCGGTTTGGGATAAATTTGTCAAAGGTATACCAGTTCGGGGTTTTTGGTGGTCAAAAAAATAGTTTGAGGTAAATTTGTCACAGGTATACTAGTTTGGGGTTTTTCAGGGTATTAACCCTTATTTATTTTCCCATTTGGTAAAGCTTTTCTATAGCAAAGTTCCTTTTTTTTTTCGGCAAATAAAGATTATATCCTTAATTGAACAAGTACACGAATGGTACAGATACGTAAATGAAGGGGTCTTGAAACATAACAGAAACAGCATGGAGTGAAAGCTTGAGAGACCCAAATTCACAACCTAATGGAAGCTAAAGTCCATGCAGGCTGCAAACAACAATAATTCCACTCAAATCATGGCATGCCATACAACTGATGCGTAGTAAACATTTTCATCCCCTGTTTAGTTCTATTATACAGGCACATAGCAAATTCATCAAGATTTTTTTTAAAAGAAAAATCATAAATAATTATACGAATGCCGATTTAGTCATTATTTTTTTGACAATTTACCCAAAAAATCATTCCGATCAATTTTAACTTGCAATTATTAATATGGATGGTAGCCATCTTATATGGTACAATCGATATTAATATGCACAGTTTTTTTGCATTTTTTTGCATTTTTTTATTATTTTGTAAATTTTTTGAATTTTATTTTAACCTTTTTCCTCCATCCCTTGAAAAGGACTTCGTTGCTCTCATTACTTTGGTACCTTGTTCAAGGGACTTCGTTGCTCTCATTACTTTGGTACCTTTGCCAGCAGGATTTGTCGCTTCTCTTCCCAGACAGAAATGCCATAGTTATTTGTCTTTCCCCCAAGTCGCAGTCACCAATAGGGGTGAGCGCGGTTCCCGGGTAGAACTGGGAACCGGAGGTTCCGGTTCGGTTCCCGGTTCTTAAAGGACCGGTTCCGGTTCCCGGTTCCATTTTTCCGGGAACCGGTCACGGTACCGGTTTCGGAACCGGTTAGGGTTCCAAAAGGAACCCCCCTCCCTTGAGACTCCGGAGACTCCCGACTCTTTCACTTTTAGTTTTTTAGAGTCTTGCCGGACGCCGCTCTGAGTCTCGCCGCCGGACGCCAGTCGCCGACGTCGCTCGTGCGAACCCTCGCCACCCGACGCTCGTTGCTGCTGTGCGCTGCCTCTGCCCGTTGCGGCCGTGCTCTGCCTCAACGCTCGTCGCCGACTACCCGACGTAGGCAGATCTGAGCCGAGCTCGTCTCCGCTCGCGACCCACCGCCTCTGCTCGTGTCAGAAGCCCCGACGACGCAGATCCTGCTGTCTTCGCTCGCGACTCACCGCCGCCGCTCGCGCCGAAGCCTCGATGACGCCGATTTTGCTGTCTTCGCTTGCGACCCACCGCCTCTGGTCACTAGGTCTCTGATTCTGACCCACGACGCCGCCTCTGCTCCGACGACCTGACACCAGCAGTCGCAACGCCTGACGCCATTGCCCCGAAGACCAACGACCGACGTCCTTGCTCACTGCTTAGCACCGGACGCCGCTCGCCCGGTGAAATTGGATTTCTGGACCTTCTCTCCAAGGGTAGGATTTCGGGGTAATACCATCAAATGCTGTGAATTTCATTTGTACGATCTCAGGGTAATACTAGCGTAGGGAGTGAGTGACTGATTCGCTGATTCTTGGACTTGCTCTGTTTTAACTCCTTATTAGAAGCGATGCGTAAAGTTTTCTTTTTTATTTGTTTTTGATTGGGTTGTGCTTCTTTTTTGGGTTTCAGCTCGGCTTTGAATTCGGAGACGAACGAGCATGTGGCCATAAAGAAGATTGCTAATGCTTTCGATAACAAGATCGACGCGAAGAGGACCCTCCACGAGATCAAGCTCCTTCGGCACATGGACCATGAAAACGTCAGTGAATCCCTTGCATTACAATTTTTCTATTACATGATTGAGAATGGCTTTCTGGGTTGTTTGAAGTGTGTTGTTTTCTTTGATGGTTGGCTTATGGGTGTCGGTAGTGCCATCGATATTATGCAATGGTGCATTTACGTTGCTCTTCGTCTCGGTTCTAAGTCTAACGAATGTGCAGTACAGGTGAATTAGCATTTCCTGCTGTGGACAACGAATTAAGAGTTAGTGCAGCAAATAGTAGAGCTTTGAATCTTCTATTTCACTAGAAGGGATATCGATTGCTTAAGATAATCTGGTCCCCATGTTGTTCTGTGTTACGATTTCTCTGCATCAATTGTTAATGAGATAGAGAACAACTAAAACACCAGTCAGAGTATTGTCATCACTCATCAAGATATAGAAGGTCTTATTGTCACTTTGCTACTTACAGAGTTGAACGTCCCTTCTTTGAACTTTTCAGTTCATATGTCTTTTAAGTGCTGTTGCTAGGAAACACAGGAAGATCTCTGAAAGTATCTAGTGAGAAAGACTTTTGCTATCTGTTTTAGTAGTTAAAACTTAACACAATCGACTATCAAGATGGGATATTGCTTTCTTGTCAGTTGTTGGTTCTTAATTATGCTAGTAGGAGTTGCCATCCGCAGCTTTCTTGTCATTTGCTGGGTCTTAATTAGGTTATTGGGAATTGACCGTAGAGTATGCGCGTACGTTATAGTTCAAATCTAAAAATAAAAAAAGAAAAGAAAAAGAAAACTGTTGGAACCTGGAACCGACCCTGGAACCTGTGACAGGGTAGGTTCCAGGTTCTCGGTTCTGACGGGTAGGTTCCAGGTTCCAAAAATTGAGGAACCTGTACCCGAGGGGAGGTTCCAGGTCCCAGACGGAACCGAACCGGAACCTGGAACCGCTCACCCCTAGTCTCCAAGATCACATAGATACGTTCCAATTTTTGGAATCAGAATAGGACACTAAAAACGAAATGATGGGTGCGAAGAATCAAGTCAATTTAATTCAAATGCATTTGTTTTGTGAAAAATTCAATGACGTAGAAAAATACTTTTTAATAAATACGATTAATTTTCTTTTGTTTGGTGATACATAATTGAAAACGTTTTTCGATGTTTGCCGTGACATCCAAATTTTTGGGTTCTGATTTCGATTAGATAAATTGGGCATTTCATCGACGTGACTACAGTGTTTTTCTCTGAGTTGGCCACTCACAAGATAACTAGACTAGCTGGGTAAGCTATTAAGGACTTTAAGGAAAATAGACTTGAGAATTCGATCATGAATCGACTTCTTGACCGTACTCATCTTTGGAGATCATTACGACACAGTTAAAAATCGAATTAAGATCAGAGATAGGCCTGTTCGACTGAGATGAATGACCGATCGTGGGTGACTCCACTAAATTGGAAAATTCTCATCGACCGGCACTAATTTGATTTTACTATCATTTTGGTACCCTGTGTCCGTATTTGAATCATCGAGATTTTCACGACAACCGAGAATCGCCAATAGGTCGAGTGGGTTCATCGTGGCTCGAAGAAAATCGACCACGGGTCATTTGTCCTAAAAAGTTCTGAAAACTACCTGGTAGCCTAGGTCACGCTACAAACGCGTCCGAGTGAAATTAACCGCCAATCTAAGTCCGATTTCAGAAATTGAAGATTCTGTCATGTCACAATAAATTTTAGGAACGTCAACTCAGACTCAGAAGATTTTTCTGACAACCGAGACTTTTTGGGAAAAAGTCAGTTTAGGGCCGTTTTCGTTCAGTTGAAGCCGGGGATTGTGAAATTGAGAAGCATGAGGGATTCTTGGATGAGAAAAATAATCAATTTGATAAGCGAGACATCAATTGATTTTATGAGAGTCATTTGAGAGAAATTCAAGAGGGAAATTGGATGCATAAATGCAAGTGGGGACCGAGTACTCTAATCTGAAATTTCTTTTGGGAATCTATGAGCTTATTCAAAAAAAAAAAAATGGAATAAGAATTTTCTATTTGAGGAATTTCTTTTCTTTTGATTTTAATTCCCATTCCTTTTTCTATTTTTGGCTAAACACCTTTTCCCCCTATTTTTCCCACAAGTTTCTCTCTCCTTCTTTCTTTCTTTCTTTTTCTTTTTTTCTCTCTCCCTCTCTTTTTCCCTCGTGCGAAACCCCCTCCATCGACTGCCCTCTTCCATTTCTCACTTTGCTTCTTTTCACTTTACCTTTTTAACTTTTCAACACCCTCTCTCTCTCTCTCTCTCTCTCTCTCTCTCTCTCTCTCTCTATCTTCATCTCTCTCTCTCTCTTGGCAGCTTGCCGTCGCAACCAGAACCGAACCGGAGCTGCCATTGCTGTCGCAGCCACCACCGGAGCCAAGGCCGTCATCACCGACTCACGCCGCACGCCGTTGCAACTCCACGGCCGCCCGCACGCCCTCTGTCCTCCCCTCCGTCTACTGCACGAGATCCCAGATCTGGGATGGACGCCAAAGTAGCCGCGCCACGCACGACGCCACCACCTTCCGTCGTTCGCCGCCATGCTGCACGCCGTCGCCTCTTCGCCGCTCCGCGCGCCTTGGCCGCCCTCTCGCCCAGCTCGCTGTTCCAGAGCTGCTGTCCAGCTCCGTTTTGGCCAACACAGGCCACGGTTTGGCCACCTCCGGCCATCGTACGCCGCCGCCTCGACCCACCGGAGTCCCCTCTTCCTCCGCCGGCCTTGCCTTGCCATGTCAGCCCCGAATCCGGCCCCAACTAGCAGTGAACCGAGAGGAAGAAAATGGGTATGGTAGCGACTATTTGGCCCCTTTTGGCCATCTTCCTGAGCCCGGATGCTCGGCCCGCCTTGAGGAAAGTCGATCCTCGCGTCGATCTCGTCGTTTTGTGTGAGTTTTGCTAACTAATGCCTTCTTAGTTTGATAATTATACTTAAACATTGATTAGTGTTAGTTAAGTGTAATTAGGTGGTTAGATTAGAATGGATTAGCGATTATTAGTTAATTGTATTGCATATCAGTTAGGTGGTTAGTGTACTTAGATAGAGAATTGCCCATAGTATTTATTGAATGCTTCTTGGGATTTTTCCCGACCCTTATCGGGTTTTAATTAGGCAATTCAAGCCTAAATGGAATTTTTAGGAATTAAATATTAATTTTCGAAATTAATTTAATTAACTATTTATTTTCCGAAAATTTCAACTAGGATGGCTAGTGACCGGGATTTTATGTTGATGATCATGGTGCAGTATGTTTATTTAATTGAGCTTTATATTGTGCTAAATTGAAATTATTGTATTTATTTATTTAAATTTTGAAATTAATTATTGAATTATTTATTTTCCGAAAATTCAACTGGGATGGCCAATGATTGGAATTTCGTGCTGATTGTCATGGTGCAGTCCGTTTATTTATTTGAGCTCCACATTGTGCTTAATTGAATTGATTATGCAATTTGAGGAAATTGTTCCTTAATTGATTGAAATTGAGTGGAATTGAATGACTGATTGGTAGGTGGCTGAGTATGGCTATTTAGCATTTATAATGCCTTGATGAGCTGTAAAGTGGAGAGAGTCGTGAGAGTGAATCGAGAACTCTATTGGCTGAGACCAATCGGTACGATGTAAGTGGACAAACGTGGTTCGGTGATTAAGGATGTCACTGGTGAAAACGGCGCCTTAAAGAACGCACGTTGCTGCCCATTACATATTTCACGTTGGCAAAAACGGCGCCAGAGAGAAAGAATGTACGTGACTTATAGACATACGTGGTTCGGTGATTAAGGATATCACTGGCGAAAATAACGCCTTAAAGAACGCACGAGTGCTGTCTATCCCTTGCTTCATTATGGACATACGTGGTTCAGTGATGGAGGGTATCACTGACGAAAACGGTGCCTTAAAGAACGCATGAGTGATGTCCATTGCATACCTCACCTTGGCGAAAACGGCGCCCTAGAAATGATACGTGATTCGGTGATTGGGACATCATTGGCGAAAACGGCGCCTTAAAGAATGCACGTGATTGGTGATGGTTTGGCAGTTGGCGAAAAAGACGCCCGAGAGAGTACATGTGATTGATGTCTGGGAATGACCTAGAGTTGGTCTGTTTGATATGTAATCGAGTAGGTCGATTGATCATTGTTTTGATCTAATGTTGTGAATCGATTGATTGAATGGAGTGATCAGTGAATGGTTGATTGAGATGTAATCGACTAGGTTGATTGATCATTGCTTGGGTCTGATGTTGTGAATTGATTGATTGAATGGAAATGACCGTGAGTGGTCTTGTTGGCGTGTAATCAACTATGTCGATTTGATCGATGCTTCGATCAGTGATATGATCGCTTGGATGCCTATTTGATCTATGCTAATATGCAGGTGGAATCTGAGGCTAAGGTAAGTCCTCTGACTCGTGTTGTGCATAGGCAGCCTTAAGGTGTATTAGTTTACTAATCAGGTCTTAGGGGGTAGAACTTGCTGAGACAGTCTCATCCCGGTTGTGGGATAACATTTCAGGACCCTGATGAAAAACCTGAAGAGAAAGAACCCGAAGAGGAGTATCTGAAGGAGAACCCCGAGAATGATCTAGAGTAGGATCCTGATGACTTTTGTTGTAGAATCTATTTGAGTATAAACCAACCTTTTCAGCATGACTTGTATATGTACATAAGGGTGTTGGTTTTTAGGTTCAATTTTCTAGTCCTACTTGTATATCCCATTGCATTATTGTCTGGGAATTTTTATAACTGCTTTCGCAGGTGCTATTAAAAAGAAAAGGGTTGGCGATATGTAGTCTTGGGATATCGCATTTTAAAATCGACCAAAGTTGAAGGATGGTCACATGACCGAGGGTCGGGCGTGACATTTGGATATTATTGAAAAATGATTTCAATCTCGTAACTTTATTTTAAAAAAAAATGTTCTAATTTTTTAATAGTAATATTTTTAATTTTTAAAATAAATTCGAATTTTTAATTATTTTATTTTTATCCTCTTTCTTTTTTAAAAATTGAAAAAATCGAATTTTTAATTTTCTTCTTTCTCTTTCCTTTTTCCTTTCTTTCCTTTTCTTTTTCTCCCTTTCTTTGTCACTACCGACCGGTGATGGCTATAGGCAAGTTCCACCTCGCCAAGATCGACCAAGCCGCAAGCTTGCTGGCTTCAACAGAGCTCAGGTTGGCGAGCTTGGGTTCACTTGGATTGGTCGAGCCTTGAGCTTGCTAGCCTATGTCTTGGCCGATTATCGGGCTGTCGTTAGTTGTCAAGGCATGTGGTTAATGAACGAAGAATAGGGAAGAGGAGAAAGGAAAAGAAAGAAAAGAGAAAAGAAGAAAAAAGAAAGAAAAGGAAAAAGAAAAGAAAAGAACTAATAATAATAAAAATTAAATTTTTACGATTTTTTAAAAATTATTTTTATAAGAATAAACTTGTCATTAACCATGGACCTTAAGACTAGTAGGAAAATGTTTTCCATTTTCTTCAAAGGGGAAATCGCTTTCCTAAATGTAAGTTTTAGTAGGAAAGCATTTTTTGTTTTTCCATTGACTAGGAAAACATTTTTTGTTAACTTATTATCCTAAGCAAACCAAATGCCGAAAAATGATGAAAATGTTTTCCCAAAAATGTTTTCTGTGAATAAATGTACCCTTAAATTGAGAGGAAACTGATGATTGATTTCGCGATTTTTATAATTTCAAACATAGCACAAATACAATGCCATCAGCATGATAATCACATAATGTTAAAGTTTCATTGCTTTGTTTTGTATGCATTAATTCATTCTTGTCTCTATGAATACAAGGCTCTCATGTATAAATAAGTTCACTTAGACGAATCATCAATGTCCAACAACTATGTTCTATCTATAACACCCTCAGTCTTGAAGCTCCACATATTCGAGACATTAGAAAATGGATCGAGAGCAAGAGAAGAGGCAATTTCTTGTTTTCTTTGGCACAGTCAAAGATCCATGGCATGCTTTGAGCAATCCGTTGACTTCTAAATAACGTCAGCCATGATCCTATGGCTGACGTTTTATTTTCAATAATATTAGGGAGAAGTTACCTAAAAGTAGAGGTATCCATAGGATTGGCTGAATGTATCTTTCATGATCCTATGGCTGATGTTATGATCCATCTAATTAGCTAATCTCTTGATTTATCAAGAGTCATTTTAACCGGAGATTCAATCTAGACAAACACTTTGTTTTCTTTAGATTGACTTTGGTACCTTCACTTGCCGGATTTGCCATTTCTCTGCCAAATAGCAATGCATACCCAACCTTCCTTTTCACCCCCAACAACACCTTCAACACTTTATTTAATATTGATATATAAATATAGTTAAATATAATAGAAAGAGAATGCCGTCAGCATGATAATTCCATCATTTTAAAGTCTGATTGCTTTTAATGCAATAATTCCTATATTTTTCTTTAGGAATACAGTACTCTCATCTCTATATAAGTTCGCTTAGACAATGAATTGATACCTAAAAACTGTGTTCAGCCTCAGTCTTGAAGCTCCCCAAATTTCTGAAATTAGAGGATGGATCGAAAGCAAGAGGAGATGCAACTTCTTGGTTTCTGTGGCATCATCAAGGAATCCATCAAGCTCATCTTCACATGGAGGAAGATCTTCAGCCAAATCACGCTTGCCCTCCTCCCTCTTTCCTTCACCTTCTTGGCTTACACCGAGACTTCTGACTTCCTCAAGGCAAAGATCCAGCATGATCAGAGTGCACTCAACCACGCCAAAGCCGGCACTCCCAAATACAAGATGCTCTCCAACCTTGTGACCTCGGACATAATTGAGCTCAGTCTCTCCAGGGTGGCCTACTGCATCCTTGTTCTAATGTTTTCTCTTCTTTCCATGTCCACAGTCGTGTACACTATCGCATGCGTGTACACCTCGAGACCCATCACTTTTGGGAGAGCGATCAGCGTGGTCCCGAAGGTGTGGAAGAGGCTCGTGGTCACATACTTGTGGGGTTTTCTTGCTACCATTGTCTACACCATCTGTACCGCTGTGACTATCCTAATCTGCTATCTCTTGTTGGATCTTCTTCACTCTCCTGCCATTAAACTAACCCTAGGTTTCATCCTCCTCATCTTATCCCTCTTTGGGTTGGTGTACATCAATGTCATTTGGCACTTGGCAGGTGTGATTTCAGTGCTAGAGGACATCTATGGCATTCAGGCCATGCTCAAGAGCAAGAACCTGGTCAAGGGGAAGACGGGGATCTCAATAGCTATCAGCCTCTTGCTAACCATTGTGCCCGCGGCAATCCTTACGGTGCTCCGCATCTTTATGGCCAATGGATACGAATTCGGGTTCTTAAGGTTCGGAATTGCCACTCTTTCTTTCTTGCTTCTCCTCGCGTTGACTCTCATCAGCCTCGTCGCGCAAACCGTGATCTACTTTGTGTGCAAGTCGTACCACGACGAGAACATCAACAAGTCGGCACTGCTTTTGGACGAATATGTTCCTCTTCAAGCTAACGACGTATTATCAAAACAAGTCGACGTGTAAATTGACGTACGGTTATTGTAAAAATGTAAGAGCCTGTGGCTGCATCTTGCATATTGTGCGACCATATACGATGATAATGAATAAGTAAGTTTTATTTGAGCAAATTTTCCATTGACTACGGAAGCCAAAAGAAGCAAAACGAGAGGCACAGCTCTAGTATAAACGGAATTGCTCCCTAGTATAGTCAACTGTTAAGTTCACCTTCTATTAGAGTGATTATTAACTCCTTGGGGTACATGCAACATGCAATTCGCTTGTTACTAATCTTGTACTTGATTGTCCATTAGCAAGATTGCTTTTAACCCTTTACTCTGTTTCAATCGATATAAATAGACCACATTGTTGGTTTCATTCATCGTCATTTGAAATATTTCAATGAAAAGTAATTTTTAAAATATACCTATTCACATTTACTTTTGATGATTGCCTACTCATTCCTCTCAAGTCAGCCTAATTATTTTTAAATCTCTCGTCAAATTATGGAAACAACTATAAACTTTTCACTATATTTATTATATTAGAATCAACCACCAAGCTTAATTGGCTAATTCGTTGTTACACAAATTTTATCTCTTATTGAGTTTTAATTCATCAAATCTATGAAGGGGATGTTTTGTAAATAATTTAGAAATTAACGTTCATGAAATCTACTTAATTTTGAACTAAAGGGAAATTTGAGAATCAACAAACTAGTAATACGTTCTATCAATAAATAAATAAAAGTGACTACCACTTAGGAAATTAGTTATTCTTCCATGTGTTAAGTAGCTTTTCTTTATGGAGAATTACCAAAAAAGTCTTAGATCTATTATGATTGTGTCAAATTAGTCTTAAATATTTTTTTTGTCAATTTAATACTAAACCTTTTTGTAATTTTGTCAATTTAATCTATTCGGTTAATTTTGGCTGGCCGGCGCTAATGTGGACAATTTTTAATAATATTTTATTTTATTTTTCGAATTTCTTATTAATTTGTTATTATTTTCTTTTTCTTTCTTTTTCCACTTCTTTTTCTCTTCTTCCTTCTTTTCCTTTGTTTCCCTATAGTGGCTGTCAAGCAAGGACCTTGATAGAGTCAGTGAGGGTCGTGACCCTTGCCCAGCCTAGCCAAGGGCAAAGGCAGCCTCTCTCGCAGCTGGCAAGGCCATGGCAGACATTGCCCAAGCCTTGGTGAAGGCAGTCATGGCCTTGCCAGTTGTGGGCCAGGCCGCCTTTACTTATGATCGGCAAGGCCATGGCCAGGCTGACCTTGCTTAGTGGCTAGCGAGCCTTGCCAGCAAAAAGGAAAATAAGGCAGAAGAGAAAAAGAAAAGGAAAAAAAGAAGAAAAAATAACAAATTAATTAAAATTTTTGAAAAAAGGATATTATTAAAAAAGGTCCATGTCAACGTTGGCCGACGCAACCGATGTTTGCATTAGCACCGGCTAGCCAAAATTGGGTAGATGGACTGAATTGACACAATTGCAAAAGATTTAGGACTGTATTGGCAAAAAAAAAAGTTTAGAATTGAATTGACACAATCTCAATAGGTTTATGATTTTTTTAGTAATTTTTACATTTTCTTTAGCAAAGGTTTTTTTTTTTTTTTTTTTTTTCGCAGCGAATAAAGCTTTTATGTAGAATTGAACAAGAACACAAATGGTATGGTACGGATACATAAAAAATGTTTAAAAAGTTTTGAACCTATTATATTAGTGACAATTTAGTCCTAAACCTTTCAGTCATTCCGGTTAATTTTGATTAGATATTGTTAACATGGACACCAGCTAGTTTACATGGCATGGTCAGCATTGATATGGACAATTTTAATCATTTTTCAAAATTTTCTTTTCTTTCTTTCTCTTTCCTCTTTTTTTTTTCCTTCCCCTTCCCCACTCGGTCGTCGGACCTCAGTAACTAGCCAAGAGCAAGGGCTAGCATGGGCGAGCCTTGTCATGGTTGGGTAAGGCTCAACTTTGCCAAATCCAGCGAGGTTGTGCCTCACCCAACTCTCGGGGAGGGGTGGTGAGGCTCAAGCCCTCACTAGAGATCGCGAGGGTGAGGCTTGACCTTGCCACATCCAAAGTGGTTGTGCCTCGCCCAAACATGGCACGACTTGCCCTTGACGTTGTTAGTAAGGGCAAGCCACCACACCGGCTCTTGCATCTAGTTGATTGTCGAGGTCTGGTAACTAGCTGGAGGAAGGGGAAGGAAAAAGAAGAAGTAAATAAATAATTCAAAACATTATTAAAATATTATTAAAAGTTGTCCATGTCAATGTCAGCCATCCCACGTAGGTTGACTGGTCTCCAAGTGAGTAATATTTGGCCAAAATTAGTCGAAATGACTAAATTGGCTCTAGGTCAAAAAGTTTACTATTAAATTGATACCATTAAAAAGGTTTAGGATTTTTCTGACATCTTTTCCCTTTTGAAACATAACAGAAACAACGCGAATTAAGAGCCGAAGAGGCACAAATTCACAGCCTAATACAAGCAGCCCAAAACCATTGCTTGCTTGTTATATGAATGATGCCTAGTTTACATTTCATCTACAACTTAGGCCTATTACATAGGCGCATACGGAATTCGTCACCCCTTAAACCCTCATCGGATTAGATGAGATAAGTTCCTAATAGAAGGTATTATCAGTTGGCCATCAAAGCAGCATCTCAGGATCTACGTAGCTAGGAACTCAAACATATTGGAGAAAGATAAGAAGATTTGCGTACCTAATTTGAAATTGATCGTTCTTTATGTGAAATGACGACAATTCGATGCTTAGATGACAAGCCGATAATCAGGTTCTTCTCCTCTATGACCCTTAGTTCCTGGCTCAATGAGACTGCCACTTACAGCTTGCCTTATGTGAGGTGAGAGAAAGTTCATGGAAGAGTGAGAGCTAAATGAGGGACCTTAGCGCTATTTATAGAGTTTTCAGTCGGGCCCTCTCATCATGGGTCGGGCCCAACTTGGCCCACACAAGCTAGACTCATATTCAACTATTAAGAAAGTCTTATGCTTTATCTTATTAGACCAACCTCGTAAAATGGTAAATTACAATCTCAATTAACATAGCCCACATCAGAAAAACTTTTACATTCTCTCACTTGAACTATGTTAATTGAGACTGTACTGTATGCATGCACTTTTATGTTGATCTAGTGATAATTCTTAATAGTCAATCTTATCCCATAAAGTTTCAAACACCAAATCATAGCGATGACTGCATGTACTCACACAGAGCCTTTCATGGTCACTAATGCTTTCAATTTTATTGATATGAATTCAATATAGTTGTGTGGCAAATGGATAACACCTCATATAGAGTACTACATTATGTGTTATCTCCTTTATCAGTCACCATTCTCTTATCTTAAGTGTCACAGAAAATCGAATGTGCCACTAGAGAATATCCTTATGGTTCTAATGACTGCACATATGTCTTATCTTTATGGTTAACATTTATTTATGTGTAATCAAGACATATGCTCAAGGTTGATAATCGGATGCCCCCAACCTTCACTCAAGGCTTACATAATACCTTGAGATTTCCTTTACATATAATCAACTCAATATGGTGACCACACATTCAAGAACACTTTATTGAATGTGTAATACATGTATAAGCTTTATTAGAGCAAAATCAAAATAGCTCCCACTAAACAGCAGCATTAATGATGCTTCTCAGCCTATGTTCATGACATGTCGTTCAAGTACACAATGGCGAAAATCTTTAGTTAGTGGGTCCACAACCACATTTTCTGTTGAAATATACTCTATTGTAGTGTCACCATTCTATATCGTTCTTTTATGGCCAAAAACTTGACCGCCACATGTCTAGACCCCTCGAGACCTTTATTGTTGTTGATAAACAACACTGAAAAGTCATTGTCTTGATACAATCATATGAATTTATTCATAATATCAAATATGGTTAACTCCTTAATGAGATTCTAAAGCCAAATATCCTAAGTAATAGTTGAAAAGTATGCTACAGACTCCGTTTTATATGGTAGAGGATAACATAAATTTTTGCTTATCACTTTGTCATAATGCTATACCAATTGCTAATATAAAAATATATTTTGTTGTCAACTTATTGTCATCCTTATAGCTAGTAAAATTTACATTTGAATACCTTACTAGCTTTAGATCCTGAACATGTTTGTCAGCATAAAGTTTTCTTGTCTTTTTCAATGTCTCAAAACCTTATTGATAGTAATCTAGTGATCATGTCCTAGACTTGACTGATATCTGTCTAAAACTTTTGCAACAAAAGCAATATCTAGCCTAGTACAGACTTAACCATACATGACACTTCTAAATGCATTAGCATAAGCTATATCCTTCATTTGGGTTTTCCCAAGATTTGAACAAGGACAATGCCAAATATTCAATTTATTAGCCTTAACGACAGGAGCAACTCCCGACTTATTGAATCTTTCAAAAAGGCGATGAACATATACAATCTAAGAAACATCTGACATATGATGAGAAAGATTCCTACGGATTTCAATGCCAAGGACAAAAGATACCTCACTAAGATCTCTCGAGTTAAAGTTCATTGACAACATATATGCTTTGTCTTAAGCAGTAATCTAATGTCACTACTCACAAGCAATTTATCATTTACTTAAAATATGAGAAAACTAAATTTTCTTCCAATGACCTTACAGTATATATACCGATCTATTTTATTCTCAACAAAACTGAATGAAATAACAACACTATGAAACTTCAAGTACCATTATCTACAAACTTACTTAAGATCATAAATAAAGCTCTTTAAGTTTATACACAAGCTTACCTGAATTATCTGATGTAAAACTTTTAGGTTATACCATATAGACTTACTTATTAAGGTATCTATTGAGAAATGAAGTTTTAACATTTATCTACCATAACTCCATATAAAAAATGAGCTACCAATACCATATTCACACTGAAATAGTCTTTAGAAAAGACTAAGCTTCTCTCTGAGTGAAACCTTTCACCACTAGTTTGGGTTTAAACTTCTCAATATTCCTTTGGAATTTCATTTAGTTTAGTACACCCATTTGCAGCGGATAAGCTTGTGACCTTCAGTCAATTCAACAGACTCTCAAACACTATCACGTTTTATAAATTGCATTTCGTTTTTCATCGTATCTAACCGCAGATCTAATTGGGGATGAGAAATAGCATTTATATATATAAGTCACTAGATCGACCACGCAACAGATATCATAGTCATGCTCTTACAGATAGATTATATAGTCCGGTGGTATAACTGAATGTCTTTCCCTGGTTAATCTCCTAAGTAGAGGTACTGCAACCACTTCATTCTGCACCTGAGAGGCTTGATAGACTTTATTAGGAATTGTATCAATAATAGCATCCTGAGCCTCACAAGCTTAGTTTGTGGTGTAGAAGACTCCATAATTATATGTATAAGAAAAGACAAAGACACAGTACTATTATCTTTAATAGTCTAAGAGCAACTATCCTCTATGGCTACGTTGAACTCTAGAGACTTTGCTGTTTGTGATTCCACAATTCTTGTACTTTCATTGGAATTATAAACCGATATCTTTTCAAATGACCCAGTAAGATACGGAATAACATCGAGTGGCTTTGCAGTCCAACTTACTTAATGTTGGATTATATAACTGCACTTCTACAGGACACATCAAACCGTAAGATGGTTCAAGTTAGGTTTACATCCAGCTCGTGACTCAAAACAAGTCAATGTAACATTTTTGGTAGAAGTTCGATTTAATGCATATTGGGCTGTTCTGCCCCACAAAAAATCTGATAAATTAGTCCTAATAATCATATTCACTATCATATCCATTATGGTGCAAGTACGCCTTTCGGTCACATTAATTTGTTCAAGATTTTTGGGCATAGTAAACGAAGTTACCATCCCAGAATCTTTCAAATATTTGACAAATGGCCATTTAAACTATCAAGTATTGTCATATTTGTCAAAATACAAACCACTACGGTCATATATAACAATCTTTGAGACTTATCCCAACTATTTCTTGACTTTAGTCTAAAAGATTTTGAATCCATCTAAAGATTCAGACTTTTGTTTTAAAGAAATAGTTGTCAATGACCATGTTCAAATGAAAAATTCTATACAATATATGGTCCATTAATATCAGCTGAATGACCTCCAACAGGTAAGGACTCTAAACTGCAGTTTTCTTGATTATCTTAATCATCACATCTTATGTTGAAGAGTCCTTGCATATATTCCAATATTGGCATTAGACAAGACACAATTTCAAGCTACAAAGGCTTTCATCATCCTTTTAGCAATACAGTCAGCTGGTAAACCATTTTTAAATGTTCCTAAATAAACGCCTCATAGATAACGAACAAATTTAATTACCATTTTCCCAAGCAATAACAAATACTTTCTAGTTTTATATCACTAACAGTGAAATTGCTAGCTCATTCTCAGTAAGAGCAATACAAACATCTACCAACTCCATCCCAAACAGAAAATCTTCTTTTTCACTACTTAAAATTTGACCCAGTAGGAACTTCAATTACAACGGATTTGCCATTACAAAGAATATGACTTAATAATAAGCAGCATATGCAATTGGCATCATGTGAGTATTATATAACTTGAAAACCTTATAAGTCACATCCCAAGAGTAGACCCGTTAAATGGGTGGGTTGGGTTGGGTTTGGGTCGGGTCATATTTGGTCCAACCCAAATCGACCCATTTAACCGATTTATGACCCATTTATTGCAGTGCAAAATTTTTTACCCATACCCAACCAGACCCGTATGCGACCCATACCCGACCCATTTAACGAAACCTAAAAAAACTTATATATATATATATATATATATATTAAAAAAATGGTATTGCTAAAATGGTTTTATACAACATAAATTTAATGGAAAATTTTTATAATTTTTAAAATAATTATTTAAAAAATCGAATTTTAATTATTTTTACTTTTAAAAATTAATTTTTAAATTAATTTTATTTTTATTTTTAAGAATATAATATTTAATTTTCTTTTTCTTTTTCTTTTTCTTCTTCTTTGGCCGGCCGTTGGCACGACGACGACAGTCGGCGACCGACCACGGTGAGCCTCGAGCTCGCCCGGCTCGGTGACATCGGCGAGGTCTCCACCTCGCCGATCCGGTGAGCTCGAGGCTCGCCCGGATCTGCGAGGCTTGAGCCTCGCTTGACACCGGCGAGTTCGAGTCTCGCTAGATTGGGAGGCTCGAGCCTTGCCGGACGTCGGCGAGGTGTCCGGCGAGCTCGAGGCTCGCCCGGCCGCCACCGGCCATTGCCGGCCGGCCACCGGAAGAAGGAAGAAGAAAGAAAAAAAAAAAAAGAAAATTATAATTAAAAAATAATTATAATTTCGATTTTATAAAAAAATATTTTTGTAAAGTTAAAATGGGTTCTAAATTCAACCCATTTAAAACCCACTTAAGACCCACCTATCTTAAGTCTTTAATTATTAAACCCATTTAACTAGTTTCTTCAAAAAGCAAGTGACCCATATATGACCCATTTATGACTCACATTCACCTTATACATGTGATTTTAGACTTGACATGTGCAATTCGTCACTAAAATTACATGTCATACCAATCTCATTACTCTATTCATTAATACATGGTGAACCTTATACATATCATTAATGAATCAATGCTCTACACGATATTTATGTGATGAAATATATACGAGTTCACAACGTACTTCCAAAACCATAGAGAAATGCATGAAAAATACCCAAAAAAATCACGTACTTTAGGATTTCACGTGCATTTTTCAAATCCATAAATCATCAAACATATAAACTAAACACATCACAGTGTAGAGAATTTCAATATGAGTATGACGGTACCAAGAACATGCCGATCCGACGCTGCACACACCCTCACGCACCGCCAGAATGTGCGGCGTGTCCTCTTGAGCCAACCTGAACCCGATTGGATCGGGTTTGAATGGTTCGATTGGTCAATGTTCCAACTAGTCCGACGATCCGGCCGGTCAACTCGGGTCAGGTCAACCGGTCAACGGACCACCGAGTCAAGTAAACACAGTCAATGGGTCGGATCGACCCGGTCAATATCGGATCGAGTCAGCCCGGTTAACCCGGGTCGAGTCACGGATCGTATGGTAACATCACATGCCATGTGTCAGATGCATGTAAGGCGGTGGCATGTGATGTCATCATTGACACGTGTCTAAGTTGGTGACACGTGTCTGAGATGACGTCACGCATGACATGATCCCAGCCATTAAGGCGGTTCGTGCGTGCGTGGGGCCACGGGCAGCGCATGGCGCCTACTCTGGGGACCTCCTTGGCGCGTGTAGGCACATGAAGGTGTTTCCGGCCTCTTCTGGAGGCGTGCCACCCACCAAAATGCTTGTCTCGACGAGTAGAAGCCATATATGTGATCAAAATCTACTTTCACCGGACGAAAATTCACAAGAATGGGTAAAACGATCCAAAGCTAGCTCAAATTCGAAATGTTCATGGGCAGTGTGTTTGGCCTCCGTCGGAGGTGTGCCACCCACTGAAACGCTCGGTTCGACAAGACATACCCGAAAATGTTTTTCAAAATCAAGTTTGAATGGATAAAATTTCCAAAAACGGGCCAAACACAATAGTTCAAGTTCTAGGCTACAAGCCTTTGATACCAAATGTTGGCTGTCGAACCGGCATCCCAGGATCTACGTAGCTAGAAACTCGAACATATTGGAGAAGAATACGAAGATTTGCGTACTTTATTTGAAATCGATCGTTTTTTTTATGCGGAATGGCTACGATTCGAAGCTCAGATGACGAGCCAATGCTTAGGTTCTTCTCCTCTATGACCCTTGGTTCCTAGCTCGATGAGACTGCCACTCACAGCTTGCCTTATGTGAGGTGACAGAAAGTTCATGGAAGAATGAGGGTTAAAGGAGGGACTGAGCGCTATTTATAAAGTTTTTAGCTAAATCCTTTTATCACGGGCCGGGCCCAACTCGGCCTATACAAGCCAGGCCCATATTCGACTATTAAGAAAACTTTATGCTTTACCTTATTAGACCAACCCCGTAAAATGATAAATTACAATCTCAATTAACGTAACCTAAATCAGGAAAACTCTTACATTATATTATCACCGATCGACGTTCTTCTTCAATAGAAACACGTACTGTCCCTTAGAAATCCATTCCAGCTTTTTTCCAAACACCATCTTGAGCTCTTGCTGTGGGAAGTGATAGCCAGATGATCTGAAAACACTCTGATTTCTTTGGCAACTTTTGCCAATCCTTCGAGATCACTCTTATCCATTGAAAGCTCCTCACGACCGTATCGCTCTCGCCAACGTCCACCTCTCTCTCTGTCTCCCCTTCCCTTTCTTGGCTCGCATTCGAATCTTCCAGCTTTTGTCCTCTAAATCAAGCCTCCTAAATTTCGATCGCAGCAGCGAAAACTCCGATCATTGGACAGTCTTTTGGGTCTTCACGGCAGTTTATTGTGCAATTCCGTTGGTCTAATCGCTCCTTTAGAAATCGGCCATTGTGTTCAAGGTGGCATGGATTTACACTCATCCCCAACAGATCAGCTTCAAGAAAATCATGAGTGTTGTCCCAAAACATTGGAAGAAGATAATCTATACTTTTAGCACACCACGTCGTTGCGTTGTCAATCTTTTAATGCGATTGATATTGTATATTATAGGGTTTGCGTAGAGAGTCATGGTTTGGAACCTAGCTAATGTTGTTTCTGTGCTAGATGATGTTTATAGGGTTGAAGCCATGACAAAGAGTAATGCTTTGATTAAGCATAGCATCGTGACATGGTATCGGTCTTCTTAGCTCTCGTGCCACAGCTCCAGCTATAACTCTTCCTTGTTCTTGGTGTTGCTAGAAAAAGAGTACTTCAAATAGGAATACGAGTGACATGCTTCTCGTTGATGTCAATGGCGATTCTCTTCGGGCACGTTGCCGAGACAGAGATGTGCTTTATTAGCGAGTTCGATATCGGCCTGCATGGGAATGTCAACAGGCAAATCTTTCTTGGCTGAACATCTCCAGGCGCATCTAGGAGAGTATGTGCCATTGAAGTTTAAGGATGACACAAAGCTTGTATAGACGTCAAAAATGAGGTGATTTGTGAGAAAAATTTAGTGTGAGCTAGTCCAATTAAGTGTATTATTGATTGATGATTTTATTAATGCTACTTGTGTAACTGACATTTGTTTAAATATACTTTACAAGTTAGATCTTCATGAGTTTGTCTTACATGGGCACATATTTATGCACATGTATCTATTCACATGCTTTGAGCAATCGACTGACTTTTAAATCATGTCTCTTTTTTGTTAGAGATGTGTCTCAGTGCTGCTGATGTTCTATCGTTTTTCTTTGTTTTTCCTTATTCAGTCAAGTTTATTTATTATGCGGTTGGTTTATTAGCTATTTTCTAGGAAGTGGAACAAGACGTTTGTGTGCAGTTATGTTTTGCACGTTTGTGTGCGGTTTCAAAACAGGTTCTTATTTAGCTTGTACTTGACAGTTTTTTTTTTAACGATGTATGAAGTTCAATGTTCTGCTTCATTCCTTCTCTCTCAGTGTAACAGAGTAGTTTATGCTTTTGGTTGATTATATCAGCAATGATAGTGGTATCAGAGCCTCTGTGGGATCTTAAGGGACTGTGAAGTGAGGGTAAATGAGTGAAGATTGCTTCCAA
The DNA here is from genome assembly GCA_014182365.1 of Eucalyptus tenuipes. Taxonomy (NCBI): domain Eukaryota; kingdom Viridiplantae; phylum Streptophyta; class Magnoliopsida; order Myrtales; family Myrtaceae; genus Eucalyptus; species Eucalyptus tenuipes. The sequence goes on from CM024544.1 coordinate 45,619,327, forward strand.
TCTGTAAAGAAAAAGCTGATGGAGGCAGGATCGAGTGGATTCTCTACAATGGCTACTCCAGTCTTTACTGGGGAAAATTATCAAGCTTGGGCTGTCAAGATGATAGCATTCTTGGAGCTTCATGATCTATGGGAGGCTGTGGAGAATGATTATGAGGTTGTTCCAAATCTGACCTTGAATCAGATAAAGTACCATAAGGAGAGAATCACAAGGAAGGCCAAGGCAAAGTCTTGCCTGTATGCTACTATCTCAACCCCTATTTTCACAAGGATCATAAGATGTGATTCTACGAAGGCAATATGGGATTTCTTGAAGGATGAATACGAGGGAGATGAGAAGATAAGGAGCATGAAGGTGCTGAATCTCTTGAGGGAGTTTGAGAGACAGCAGATGAAGGATTCAGAGTCAGTAAAGGAATATTCTGATAGGCTGATTGAGATAGCTGAAAAAATCAGAGTCTTAGGGACTGACTTGAAGGATGAAAGGTTGGTTCAGAAGATCCTGGTGTCTCTTCCAGAGAAGTTTGAAGCCACCATAGCTTCTCTGTAAAATACAAGAGACTTAACTGACATAAAGCTTGCAGAATTGTTAAATGCCCTGTAGGTACAGGAGCATAGAAGACTAATGAGAAGAGAAGAGCCTGTAGAGGGTGCGTTGCAAGCTAGAGTGAAGTCCAATGATGGAGGCAAAGGGAAGAAATGGAATCAGTCCAAAGGGAATGCTGGTGACTCCAAGTTTGTAGCAAAAGAAGGAAATTCTAGTGGGTTTGGCAAATGGAAGAAGAACAAGAAGCCTTGTCAATACTGTGGTGGAACTAATCATCAGTGCTTTAGATGTTGGAGGAAGCCTGATGCTAAGTGCAGAAGATGTCACAAGTTTGGTCACATGGAAGCGATCTGCAAAGAGAAAAATTACCAGCAAGCAGAAGAAGCACATGTAGTAGTGAATGAGACTGAGGAAGAACACTTATTTGTAGCTTCCTATTCTGGCTCTTCTATTGAGAATGATGCATGGTTGGTGGATAGTGGCTGTACCAATCATATGACTGGCAATTTGAAGCTGTTTAGGAGTCTAGACAGATCAGTCAAGCCCATAGCAGAATTGGCAATGGACAGTACATTGAAGTGCAAGGGAAGGGTACAGTGGCTATTGAAGGAAAGCAGGAGGTGAAGCTGATCAGTGATGTTCTCTTTGTGCCAAAAGTTGACCAGAATCTGTTAAGTGTTGGTCAATTAGTTGAGAAGGGTTATAAGGTGAAGTTTGAAGGGAATGAATGTATTATTGATAATGCAGATAGCAAAGAAGTGCTGAGAATGCCAATGAGGGACAAGAGCTTCATGTTCAAGCCACATGAGATGCAACAAATGGCTTTAAAGTGCAAAGAAGAAAATGCAGAGCTATGGCATAAAAGGCTTGGGCATGTTCACAGGAAGAACATGTTTATGCAGAGGAATAGCTTGGCAGATGACTTGCCAAGTTTGGACGAGGAATTTCCACAGTGTAGAACTTGTCTTCTTGGCAAGCAAGCTAGATTTCCTTTCAAAGGAGGAGGCTGGAAAGCATGTGAGAAGCTGCAATTAGTCCACACAGACTTATGTGGACCTATGTCTGAGTCATCTCTCAATGGTAGCAAGTATTTCATTACTTTCACTGATGACATGACTAGGATGAGTTGGATTTATTTTCTGCGAGCCAAGTCTGAAGTTGCTAATGTGTTTGTGAAGTTCAAAGCCTTAGTTGAGAATCAGAGTGGGAAGAAAATTAAAATGCTCAAGTCTGATAATGGTTCTGAGTATACTGCTCAAAATTTTAAGTTGAACTGTGAGCAAGCAGGCATTGTGTAGCAATTTACTGCTCCCTATTCACCTCAACAGAATGGGGTCAGTGAGAGGAAACACATAAGCATTATGGAGATGGCCAGATGTATGATGCAGGAGAAGATGTTACCTAAGAGGTTCTGGGCTAAGGCAGCTAATACTGCAGTGTTCCTGTTGAACAGATTGCCCACAAAGGCCTTAGAGAGGTCAACACATTTTGAAGTCTGGTATGGTGTTAAACCTTCTGTGAAGAATTTGAAGGTTTTTGGGTGTTTGTGTTATACTCATGTTCCTCTGGTCAAGAGGGACAAGCTAGATAAAAGAGCTGAGCTTGGAATCTTCATTGGGTATAGTTTCCAATCAAAGGCTTACAGGATTTTTCACCCTATGACAGAGAAGGTTTCTGTGAGCAGGGAGGTTGTTTTTCTAGAGGAAGATGAGTGGAATTGGATGGAAGAAAAGAGTGCAGGATAACAGCAATCTGCAAAACAACAACCTGCAACAATTGTAGAGGTTGATGAAGTTGTGGATGGATTGAAAGATAGTATGGATGATCTGCCAGTAAGAGGCACAAGGTCACTTGCTGAAATTTATGAAAGAAGCAATGTGGCAGTGCTTGAACCATCTAACTTTGTGGAAGCTAAGGAGGATCAGAGGTGGATTGCAGCAATGCAGGAGGAGTTTGCAATGATTCAGAAAAACCACACATGGGAGCTTGTTGACTGACCATTCGATAAGAATGTGATTGGAGTTAAGTGGGTGTTCAGAACAAAATTTAATCCTGATGGTACTATCAATAAACACAAAGCTAGATTGGTTGTGAAAGGCTATGCTCAAATATGGGGAGTAGACTATTCTGAAACATTTGCTCCTGTAGCAAGGCTTGATACAATCAGGCTACTATTAGCTATTGCAGCAGAGAAGGGGTGGCCTATATTTCAGTTAGATGTCAAGTCTACATTTCTGAATGGAGAGCTCGAGGAGGAGATTTTTGTTCAACAACCTAAAGGCTTCAATATCAAAGGGCAAGAAGAGAAGGTATACAGATTGAGGAAAGCTCTATATGGACTGAAGCAGGCTCTAAGAGCTTGGTATGGGAAGATAGATCGATATTTGTAGGATTTTGGCTTTGTAAGAAGCTTGAATGAGTTCACTCTTTATGTCAAGAGGGTGAATCACAGTGTTGTAATTCTGTCACTTTATGTAGATGATTCATTGGTGACAGGGAATGATGTGGAACTAATAGAGAGGGTGAAGCAAGGTCTGTTTGCAGTTTTTGAGATGTCAGACTTGGGAAAGATGGCTTACTTTTTGGGTCTAGAAGTCAAACAAGCTTCACATGAGATCTTCATCTGCCAGAAAAAATACATGAAGGAAATTCTGAACAAGTTTCAGATGGAAGATTGTCGAAGTGTAAGCACTCCTATGGCTGCTAAGGAGAAGCTGCAGAAGAATGATGGAACAGATGCAGTAGATGCTTCTATGTATAGAAGTTTGATTGGATGTCTCATGTATCTTACAGCAACCAGACTAGATATTCTATTTGCTGTGAGTGTTCTATCCAGGGTCATGAGTAGTCCTAGTCAGTTACATTTGGTTGCTGCAAAAAGGGTCTTGAGATATCAAAGGAACATTGTTTTTTGGTGTGAAATTTAGGAAAGGTCAGAAGTTTAAGTTGCAGGGCTTTTTTGATAGTAACTGGGCTGGCTCAATGGATGACATGAAAAGTACATCTGGGTACTGTTTCACTCTTGGTTCCGCTTGTTTCTCCTGGTGTTCCAAGAAGCAGGAGATTGTAGCTCAGTCCACTGCAGAGGCTGAGTTTATAGCAACTACTACGGCTGCAAATCAAGCTTTATGGCTGAAGAAGATAATGAAGGATTTGTGGTTGAATTCTAGTGATTGCATTGAAGTTAATGTGGACAATCAGGCTACTTTAGCAATATCACAGAATCCAGTTTTCCATGGCAAAACCAAGCATTTCAAAGTCAAATTTTTCTTTTTGCGTGAGGTGCAACTAAGTGGTGAAGTTAAGTTGATCTATTGCAGATCGAAAGATCAGCTTGCAGACATGTTCACAAAGCCACTTCAGACTGGAAGATTTGAGCTGTTAAGAGAGAAAATAGGAGTTTGCAGCAGCAACTGATCCAAGGAGGAGTTTGTTGGAGATGTGTCTCAGTGCTGCTGATATTCTGTCGTTTTTCTTTGTTTTTCTTTATTCAGTCAAGTTTATTTATTATGCAGTTGGTTTATTAGCTATTTTCTAGGAAGTGGAACAAGACGTTTGTGTGCAGTTATGTTTTGCACGTTTGTGTGCGGTTTCAAAACAGGTTCTTAATTAGCTTGTACTTGACAGTTTTTTTTTTTTAACAATGTATGAAGTTCAATTGACAGTTTTTTTTTTTTAACGATGTATGAAGTTCAATGTTCTGCTTCATTCCTTCTCTCTCAGTGTAATAGAGTAGTTTCTGCTTTTAGTTGATTATATCAGCAATAACATTTTTGCCTATTATCATGATAATTTTTTACAGTAATATTAGGAAGAAGTTACCTAAAAGTATAGGCATGCATGGGATTGGTCTATGTATCTTTCATGATTATACGGCTGCGTTATGATATGTCTGATTAAATAACGATCGAGGTCATTTTAGGAGGCACTCGACCGATTCAATCTAGAAATACACTTGTTTCTTCAGATTGACTTCGGGACCTTCGCTTGCAGGATTTGACGCATAGCCTACTTTGTCTTTCCCGCAGAATTCGCACAATCAAAGACGATGCATACACATTCCAATTTTGGACTTATGTACATCCAATGAATTAAAGGATAAATCGTCTTCTCTAAGGAAGGGTTATAATATTCAATTGAAAGATAAAATAATCTCTTCCAAATTCATAAGACAACACGCAAAAAGAAATGAATGGGGGTGAAGATTCATGTCAATTTATTCCTTAAATTGAAAGGAAACTATTGTTGATGTCCCGATGTACATAGTTAAACATAGTAGAAAGACAAGGCCGTCGGCATGATAATTACATTATATTAAAGTATGATTTGTCTTGTACGCATTAGTTCATCTCTTCTTTCTATATGAATACAGTACTCTCATGTATATATAAGTTCACATAGACAATTAATCAACGCCTAAAACCTGTGTTCTTATTTATAACATTCTTAGTCTTGAAGATACAGAGATTTGGGGAGTTAGAGGATGGATCGAGAGCAAGAGGAGATGCAATTTCTGGGTTTCTTTGGCATCATCAAGGAGTCCATCGAGATCATCTTCACTTGGAGGAAGATCTTCAGCCAACTCACAGTAGCCCTCATATTCCCTCTTTCCTTAATCTCCTTAGCTCACATCGAGATCACCAACTTGCTCTTCGGAAAGATCAACCACGACGAGCTCGAACTGGACCATGCCAAAGCCGACACTCCCGAATACAATAGGCTCATTGACCTTGTGACCTCGGACTTAATCAAGCTCTGGCTCTTCAAAGCTGCCTACCTTGTCCTGTGTCTAATCTTTTCTCTTCTTTCCACATCTGCGGTCGTGTACACAATCGCGTGCATGTACACCTCACAATCGATCACTTTCGGGAGAGTGATGAGCGTCGTTCTGAAGGTGTGGAAGAGGCTCATGATCACATTCTTATGGAGTTTTTTCGTTGTCTTCGTATACAATGTCGTGACTGCTCTAGTCATCTATCTCTTGATTGTTCTTATTCAATCTACTGCCACTGCACTAACCCTAGTTATCATCCTCCTCATCTTGTACTTCGCTGGGCTTGTGTATATCACTGTCATTTGGCACTTGGCAGGTGTGATTTCTGTGCTAGAGGACACCTATGGTATTCAGGCCATGTTCAAGAGCAAGAACCTGATCAAGGGTAAAATGAGGGTCTCGATAGCTCTCTTCCTCTTGTTGATGACTGGGTCCACGGTAATCCAAACAGGGTTCAACAACCTTGCGGCTCATGGGTCTGGATCGGGGTTTGTAAGGTTTGGTGTTGCAGTTCTTTGTTTCTTGCTTCTGTTCAAGTGGATCCTCTTCGGCCTCGTCGTGCAAACCATGATCTACTTCGTGTGCAAGTCGTACCACCACGAGAACATCAACAAGCTGGCGCTCACGGATCATCTCGAGGCCTATCTTTTGGCTGGATACGTCCCTCTCAAATCCCAGGACCTACAACTAGAACAAGTCGCTGTGTAACTTGATACCTCCGGATATTGTAATAATGTAATAGGCAGTGGTTGCATCTTGTACTTCATGACCTTACACGATGATCATGAATCAGTAAGTTTGGTTTGAGCCAATTTATTGTTGATCACGGAAAGAAAAAGAAGCAAAACACTAGGCTCATCTATTTAGTTCATCTAATTTTCTATGAGAGTGATTATTACATTCTTGGGGCATACGCATTGCAAGTTCTCTTTTAGATAGTTTATATGTGATCAGATTATTTTTGGCTCTTTACTCTATTTCACTTTACCTAAATATGGCATCATTGGCCCTTTTTCATTCATTGCCATATGAAATTTTATCAGAGAAAACGACACAAATGGTCCTTAAACTTTTAATTTGTTTAATATGGTGTATGAACTTTAACTTAATATAAAATATAGTCCCTAAACTTTTAATTTGGCCAATGTGATTAATAGATTTTTGATACATAATTAAGTTGCTACACTATATAAAATATTCAATATTATCCATAATCTTGAATTAATAGAAGAACAATATTTAATATTACAAAACAAATCATGGACTACTTTGAACTTATAATAAAAGTTTATGGACTGCATTGCACATTTTTTTTTTTGTATAAATAGCCATTCATATAAGAGAACTCTGGCCAGTTTAGACATTCTCAAATTGGGAAGATTCTGATTTCTGTCATGATCAACTTACTTAATTAACGGTGAATGTTATACTTCTGTTTTCTTCTTATTGTTTTTGTTTTCTTTTTTGGTATATTCTTGCAGTATTTGAAAGAATGGGGGGAGGGGGCTGGAGTATGGACAACATCCACTTGAACTAGATGATTCCATGTTGAAAATTCATTGTACCCTAACTCTGGTCCGAGTCGTCTGACGTGCTCTACACTGTTGTGATGTTGACTGAGTAAAATTGACTGGCATGACTCGAGGATTTTTGTGCATGGATTCCCAAATTGACACGCTTTAACCAGTTGTGTGGATTCCCCTCGGTGCAAGTACCAGTCCCTATTTCACATTAGACAGCTACTATAGGACGGATCAGTACCGGGGAAGTCAACAACAGTTGAACTTAGCCAGCTTGCTTTTGACCCTTGTTGCCGAAGGATGGTCGGTTCTGTCGTTGAAGCATGAGCGCGCTTTGCTGTTGCTCCTGTACTGAAGTCTTCCGTGTAAGAGAGATTAGGACCGCCGCTTACTGGTTCACTTTATGGGCCGAAACCTGGACCACCAATCTAGAGACCACCAATCTAGAGAAACCCTCTCTCTCTCTCTCTCTCTCTCTCTCTCTCTTTTTTTTTTCAATATGCTTCAGAGATATTTTGGTTTAGTTTTCGCACATCGAACTAAGCCGACCTCTCTGACTCGAACTCGGTAATATAGAGGCTGCCATAACCGGGACCGAGGAACTTGCGGAAATTTGCTTGCTCATGACCTGAGCATGATAGGGTGTGTTTGTTTGTATTTCTTTTTTTTTTTGTTTATGAACATAAATCCTGTTTTTTTTGTTCCCGGGAACAGAAATCCTGTTTTTTTGTTCCCGGGAACAAAAAAAAGAACAGAAACTCGTTTGTTTGCGTTTTTGTCCAAAATCTATTTTTTTGTTCCCGAACAAAATTGGAGCAAAAACAAGAAATAAGAAAAAAACTTGTTTCTTTGTTTCTAACACTTTGGAGAAACAAATTTTCTCTCTCTTCTTTCTTTCTTCTCTTTCTTTTCTTTTTCTTTTTCTTTGGCCGGTTGCCGACCTCGATCATGACCGGCGACCGGCCGTCGAGGGCCGGGGACCTCGCCGGAGCGTCGCCGTGGCTGGGCGAGGCAGCCGGCCATGGCCAAGGCCGGCGACATACCAAAAGGAAGAAAAAAAGAAAAAAGAAAGAAAATTAAGAAAAATACAATAAAAATATTAAAAAATTAAAAGAAACAAAAAAAGAACACAAATTTACCAAACGTGTTTCTGTTCTTTTTCTATTCCAAGAACAAGTTTACCAAACGCTTTCTTCTGTTCAAAAATTGTTTCTCGGAACAGAAATAGTTTTTTTTTATTTCTGCTTCTTGGAACAATTTTTGAAAAAAAAAACGTTACCAAATACACCCGTAGTGTCATAGTTTGTGTTGTTTGTGTCTTTTCGCAGCATAGAATATCAGTTCTCGAAGAGGATTGGGCTAACTAATGACTATATGTTGATGTTTAATTTATCAATCAGACTGAAGAAAACTTTTGATGTTGGTTTTCAGTTTATCAATCGACATATGTTGGTCTTTAATCCACTCTTTCTTTAGTGTAGGTAGAGTGCATTGTTTATCATGTGTTGAATGACCGGCCAAAATTGCTACTTTTGCTTAAAACATCTAATTCTAAAACTGATTTGTACAAATAACTCTTGTTTGTTTCTCTAAAGAAGGTTAGATAATGTGCACTCACGTTAATATCATAAGACGGGCGTGCTAGGAATTTGAACTCAACAAGCAGGCCGACAACCTTGGTGAAGTCATTACGAGATTTCTGAATGAGCTTAGCAACCGAGAAGGTTCATTCAAAAGCACTCCTTACTTCATTCTTTTCTCTCCCGTGCCTACACGCCTGCTGGATTTTGTAGAAAGCAAAGTGACTGAGCGTTCTCTGAAAATCTTGAGCATCGGACATAGGAACTGAGGTTACTCTGTTTCTCTCTTATCCTCCTCCTCCTCCTTCTTTCGTTGCTTTGCCTTGTTTGGCCATTCTCTGACTAAATGATACCTAAAGGTTGGGAGACACCATAGTCTCTCTTATGCTAGAAATTTCTGATCGGAACTTAAGGTAGCAATGTTGATTTTTCCGAATGGTTCCTAAGAAGATCCAACTTTTTCCAAGTCCACTGTTGCATGCAGAATGTACTCAAAAACAGTTGCTTTCTTTAAAATCTTATAGGAGTTGATGAGACATAATTGATATTATAAAGGGGATGATGTTACATGAAATATAGACAATACCAGTAAAGCGAGTGAGCAATGGCGAATCATAATCAAGATCCACACAGGCATCAGATCAGACATCCCAATCAGGTCCCAGAATTCAACTACCCATGCTTTGATTCCCCTTTTTTTCTGTGGTGTACATGTTTTTCTTTTTGCATTTTTTTTTTATTAAATTTCTCCCAGGACTAAACAGATGATCCAAGCATTTTGAGCAGCATCCTGGCCTTTGTCTTGGTCCTACCACTACACTGGCTCTGTAGAAGAAACAGCAGCTGTGTTAAAACTCCTGCACCAATCGCCCGTTCTCGTGCCAATGATGAATCGGAACATATGATCGTAAGCGAATTGACTGCGCTCTCGCTCCCTTCATGACTTGATGCTCCAAAGACCATCCTGACAAGAGAGGATACACCGTTTGGGTTATTGAGCAATGCCTCTTTCACCTGGGCATTCCCTTGAAGCAGCCGCTCTATCGTGGAGACCGCTAGTGGAGAGAGGCATCTTTGACGTCTCTCCTTTTCAGCGGTCAAAATTGAAATGTGGGCAACCAGTCCATTTACCACACCTTCTCTCACCAGATTCCACTCATTCGACTGTAGGGAACATAACGACCTTATCGCCCTGACCGCCGCCTCAGAAACCTCTGAAATTTCGGGAAGGAGGAGAATTATTTGGCTGAGGAAATTGCGGTTTTGGCCGAGAACAGCACAGAGATCTTTCATTTCTGAAGATGATGAGATTGTATCAACAAGTTGGCAAATGCTGAGCTTGATACTATCCGTGCCTTGTTTGAACAAATTCACCAATGATGCTTGTTTGGAGTCTTCTTTGAGTATGTCCAGTGACTTCACTCCTCCATTTGCCAGCAATTGCAGAGTACAAGCCAGTGCTTGTTCTAGGAACTTTACATAGTCAAGGGAGAGTTCAGATTCCAGTTTCCCAAGTATCAGTTCCAACAACAAAGGCAGGAAACCCAGCTGAAGAAATAGACTACACCTTGACGTCGATTCCTCGCATAGAATACTAATACTCTCTAGAGCTTGGAGCTTACTGACCATGCTCACTTCCTGGGATTCAAGGGTACTCTTCAGGGTGGCCACCAGGGAGCGACCAGGATCGACTGTCTCGAGACTGGGATTGAACTGGTGGTGGGACTCTAGCCACCGATCTATCAGATGGCGGAGAGTGTGGTTGGGGACGATGGACAAGTCGTGGAGCTTCTGCATTGTGACGGGGCAGGTGAGGTTGCCGGCAGCTAGCCATTTCTCAATGCTGGGTCTATCATAGGTCTGGCCAGTGAAAAGAGTGACTGGATCTGTGAATAAGTCCAGGCTTATTGGGCATCTGAACAAATGAGGTATGCCCATTTCAGTTTTCTTCATGAGGATCAAGATCAACCCCAATCAAAACCAAAGAACCAAACGATGATATTGGCGATTGAAGAGCAAGATAGGGAAGACTGGAAGCAAGAAAGTTGAGAACTTAGTGGGAGGAATCAGATGGGAACACCAGCATGGAAACACAGAGATTAGAAACGAGAGCTAGAGAGAGGAGATGAGGCCAAAAGATGGGTCTTATCCTCTCCACTTACTTCTTATGATTGCCTACTCATCACCCTCAAGCCGACCTTATAAATTTTATAATGCAGATGTTGCCCATATATATAGGAAGTTCTTTGGTGAGCTTCCCTTCACAGCCGAAGAGTTTGTCTCTTCTGCTAACAAACACCTCCCGTATATTATTGACACCAAAGTTCTTTTGAATTCAAGTGACATACTTAAGTACTGGATGAGAAAGTCCAAAACATCTCTGTCCTCGTCATTTATCAGATTGTGCCCTCAAATTGCTCTAGGTTCCACGAGTACGGATTTGGCTTCAAAAGCTTGCGTGAAAGTGGAGGTTCAAGTAGATGATTCGAGGTGGAATTCCCCGATCTCTTCATTCATGACTTTGCACTTTCTTTTCACTGTTTATTGTTTGTTTGGTTTTGTCATTCCCCAACAGATGTCAGTAACAATGATACTTGATGGGGCATCTAATTAGATGAATGTTGTGCATGCTTACGGATAGATACATCTTTATATTGATGATATAACATTTTAGTCGGACCTTATGTGTCAGTATTGGTCCGGAAGAGATAATTCAGACACACTTACAATTCAGCTTCAATCCTCCTCAATGATGGAGAAGAAAAACAAGAAAGAGGGTTGGCGGGAGAGAGTGAAAAAGCACTAATTAATATGTATTTATACTACAAGTGTGGCAAGTGCTGGGTCATAAATGTCCCCTGGTTTGTGCTCTTCCTCCAAGAGCAAGGCCTGGAGATGTTTATAAGAGTTAGATCAATTCTATGAATTTAGTTCTTTCATTTAGCCAGTGTAATCTATATGATCACGGGATTGTTTCTCTATTGCATGTATGCTGATTCAGCGTATCTAGTGTTTCTCCCCTTCATATCCGGTTCTTTATGCTTTTATTTTGAACATGTCCATTAGGTGTCGGGTCAAACCACATAGTTATGAGGATGATACAGTAGAGCCTTGTTGGGTGTCATTAGTTTTATGAGGATGATACGATAGAGCATTGTTTCTCTATTGTATATATGCACAATTACTTTTTATGATTGCCTACTCATCACCCTCAAGCCGATCTTATAAATTTTATAGCAGGATAATTAGGACGCGTTTAGTAACAATTCTGTTCCTGGAAACAGATTCCGATAAGAAATGATTTTTTTTATTCTGTTCCCGGGAACAATTTCTAAGCATTTTAAGCTATTTGGGGGGTGCATGATAACCAAAATTTCTGTTCCAGAAATAGTTTTTCTGTTCCAGACCTGTTTCTGGAAGAGAAATCCGTTTAATAAACCTATTCAGTTTTTCTATTTCTGGAATAGATTTCTATTCCAGAAATAGGTTTGGAAGAGAAATCAGAAGCTAAAATTTTCTACTTCTCTATTTCTGGAATAGAAATCAGAAATAAAAATTCTTCTCATCGTTCGTCAATCGGTCCTTCATTCATCGCCGCCGACCACAGTCCGTCGATCGCTCGCCGTCGCCGCCGCCGGTCGCCGCCGTCGCCGGCCGCCAAATAAATTATTTTTTTAATATCATTTTAAAATGAAAATTTTCAAATAAATAAAATTATTTTTATTTTTATTTTTACGAATAAATATTTATTTTACAAATAAATTAGAAAAATCCTTAAAAATAAAATGAATATCATTTTATTTTTAAAAATAAATGAATATCATTTTATTTTTAAAAATAAATAAATATCATTTTAAAAATAAAAATTATTATAAAAATATCATTTTTTCATTTTTATTTTTATTTTTATTTTTTATTATAAAAATTATTTTTATTTTTAATAAATAAATAAATTAAATAAATTTAATCGAAATAAATTTATTTATTAAAAATAAATTTAATTAAATATCATTTTATTAAAAATAAAAATAAAAATAAAAAAATATTCATTTTATTCATTTAAAAATAAAAATAAATTTATTAAAATAAATTTATTAAAAATAAATTAAAAGTAAATTTATTAAAAATAAATAAATTATTTTTATTTATCATTTTATTTTGAGTTTATTAAAATAAATTTATTAAAAATAATTTATTTATGATAAATAAAAATAATTTATTTTTATTTGTCTTGAGTGTTTTGCCAAATAAATTTATTTTTATTCATTTTGAAATAAATTTATTCGTAAAATAAAATAAAATAGAATAAATAAAATAATTTTTTTAGGGATATTTTTATTTTAAAATAAAATGATATTTTTATTTTATTTTTTATGATTTATTTTATTTTATTTTTCTTTATTTTTTTGTTAATAAATCATTTTTATTTTTATTTTTTATATTAAAGGTCGGTCGTCGCCGCCGCCGCCGCCGTCCGAAAGGAAGAAATTTTGTGTCGTTATCAAACGAATTTCTATTTTTAGAGTAGAAATTTTGTGTCGTTATCAAACGGTTATTTTCTTAAACTCTTCTAGAAATAGAAATAGAAAAATCTATTTACGTTAAAATTATTTCCTAACGAGAATGGTTGTCATGCGCGCCCTTGGTAACTATTCAAAATTTCGATTCTCGAAATAGAATTGCGTTTGGTACCATACTTATTGATTTTGTTCCAAATTAATTTCTTTTAATTTTTAAATAATTTTTTTACCTTTTTTCCTTTTTTTCTTTTCTTATTTCTTGTTCTCCTATTCTTCTTCTTGGCCCGCGACCTCGACCTCAACGGAGCGTCGCCTTGCCGGTGGCCAGGCTGACCTCGCTAGGGTCAGGGCGAGGCTGCTGCCCACCGGCGAGCTCGCCGAAAGAAGAAGAAGAAGAAGAAGACAAGAATCAACTTTTTATTTTACCATAATCAACTTTTTATTTTACCAAACGCGATTCTGTTCCCAAACTGATCTCGGGAACAAAAAATCAAAATCGACACTGTTTGAAAGGTTACCAAATAGTGCCTTATTGGCCAGAAGGATTATATTGTCACATCGTTAAAGTTGTAGAACTAAATTGGCTAAATTAAAAAAAATTAGGATTGAATTCACCGCCATGTAATAAATATAGGACTTTTTGCACAATTTTTCTTTCGTGAAATTTGTTGAGACTCAAATTATATCTCTTATGGAGTTTAAATTCATATAATCTATAAAGGGGATATTTTGAAAAAAAATATATAGAAACTAACCTTCAAGAAATTAATTTAATTCAGTATGAAATGAAATTTGCAAATTTGCAAACTAGTAATACGTTTTAGCAATATCTAAATAAAAGTGACTTTTTTTTTTGTCGAAAAATAAAAGTGAGTTTCATTACTTACAAAATTAGTTATTTTCCCATGTTGTAAAGCTTTTCTATAGCAAAGTTCCTTTTTTTTTTTTTGCGGCAAATAAAAATTATATCCTTAATTGAACAAGTACACGAATGGTACAGATACGTAAGTGAAGGGGTCTTGAAACATAACAGAAACAGCATGGAGTGAAAGCTTGAGAGACCCAAATTCACAACCTAATGGAAGCTAAAGTCCATGTAGGCTGCAAACAACAATAATTCCAGCAACTCAAATCATGGCATGCCATACAACTGATGTGTAGTAAACATTTTCATCCCCAGTTTAGTTCTATTATATAGTCACATAGCAAATTCATCAAGAATTTTTTTTTAAAAGAATCATAAACAATTATGTGAATGCCAATTTAGTCATAATTCTTTTGACAATTTACCCAAAAAATCATTCTGATTAATTTTAACTTGCAATCATTAATATAGATGTTAGTCATCTTATATGGTACGATCGATATTAATATGCACAATTTTTTGCATTTTTTGCATTTTTTATTATTTTGTAAATTTTTGAATTTTTTTTTTAACCTTTTTCCTCCATCACTTGTCAGGCCTTGGCAATCGGCCATAAGGACGCGACAGCGTTGACTTACTCGCATGCACAACGTCACTTGAAAAGGACTTCGTTGCTCTCATTACTTTGGTGCCTTCGCCTACAGGATTTGTCGCTTCTCTTCCCAGACAGAAATGCCATAGCTATTCCAGGATCACGTAGATACTTCCAATTTTTGGAATCAGAACACGACACTAAAAACGAAATGATGGGCGCGAAGAATCAAGTCATTTTAATTCAAATGCGTTTCTTTTGTGAAAAATTCAATGACATAGAAAAATACTTTTTGATAAATACGATTAATTTTCTTTTGTTTGGTGATATATGATCGAAAATGTTTTTCGATGTTGGATATTATTGAAAAATGATTTCAATCTCGTAACTTTATTTAAAAAAATATATATTCGAATTTTTTAATTTTAATATTTTAAATAAATTAGAATTTTTAATTATTTTATTTTCTCTTTTTTATTTTTATCTTCTTTTTGAAAAAATTGAATTTTTAATTTTCTTCTTTCTCTTTCCTTTTTTCTCTTCTTTCTTTTTCTTTTTCTCCCTTTCTTTGTCGCTACTGACTGGTGATGGCTACAAGCAAGTTCCACCTCGCCAAGATCGACCAAGCCGCAAGCTCGCTGGCCTCAACAGAGCTCGGTTTGGCGAGCTTGGGTTCACTTGGATTGGTCAAGCCTTGAGCTTGCTGGCCTATGTCTTGGCCGATTATTGGGTTGTCGTTAGTTGCCAAGGCATGTGACCAATGGAGGAAGAATAGGGAAGAAGGAGAAGGGAAAAGAAAGAAAAGAGAAACAAAGAAAAATAAAGAAAAGGAAAAAGAAAAGAAAAGAACTAATAATAAAAATTTT
This sequence comes from Eucalyptus tenuipes, assembly GCA_014182365.1. NCBI lineage: Eukaryota > Viridiplantae > Streptophyta > Magnoliopsida > Myrtales > Myrtaceae > Eucalyptus > Eucalyptus tenuipes. Next base: position 45,634,590 of record CM024544.1, read on the forward strand.
AAATTTTTTACGATTTTTTTAAATTTATTTTTATAAGAATAAACTTGTCATTAACCATGGACCTTAAGACTAGTAAGAAAATGTTTTCCGTTTTCTTCAAAGGGGAAATCACTTTCCTAAATGTAATTTTTAGTAGGAAAGCATTTTTTGTTTTTCCATTAACTAGGAAAACATTTTTTGTTTTTCCATTAACTAGGAAAACATTTTTTGTTAACTCATTATTCTAAGCAAACCAAACACCGAAAAATGATGAAAATGTTTTCTCGAAAAATGTTTTTTGTGAAACAAATGTACCCTTAAATTGAGAGGAAACTAATGATTGATTTTGCGATTTTTATAGTTTCAAACATAGCACGATTACAATGCCATCAGCATGACAATCACATAATGTTAAAGTTTAATTGCTTTGTTTTGCATGCATTAATTCATTCCTTGTCTCTATGAATACAAGGCTCTCATGTATATATAAGTTCACTTAGACGAATCATCAATGTCCAACAACTATGTTCTATCTATAACACCCTCAGTCTTGAAGCTCCACATATTCGAGACATTAGAAAATGGATCGAGAGCAAGAGAAGAGGCAATTTCTTGTTTTCTTTGGCACCGTCAAAGATCCATGACATGCTTTGAGTAATCCGTTCGACTTCTAAATAACGTCAGCCATGATCCTATGGCTGACGTTTTATTTTCAATAATATTAGGGAGAAGTTACCTAAAAGTAGAGGTATCCATAGGATTGGCTGACTGTATCTTTCATGATCCTATGGCTGACGTTATGATCCATCTAATTAGCTAATCTCTTGATTTATCAAGAGTCATTTTGACTGGAGATTCAGTCTAGACAAACACTTTGTTTTCTTTAGATTGACTTTGGTACATTCACTTGCCGGATTTGCCATTTCTCTTCCAAGTAGCAATGCATGCCCAACCTTCCTTTTCACCCCCAACAACACCTCCTCCCCCCGGGGCCCCGGGGCCAACGAAAAGATCGCACACTTGCATTCCAATTGTTGGGCATACGGAGTGCCAATGAATAGAATCGTCTCTTCCGAAGACGGCTTTATATTCAATTGACGTTAAACTCAAAGTGCTAACCTCTTCCATAGATCATAACACGGGACACCAAAAGAAATGAACGGTTGCCAAGATTCAAGCCAATTTATCCCTTAAATTGATAGGAAACTAATATTGATATATAAATATAGTTAAATATAATAGAAAGAGAATGCCGTCAGCATGATAATTACATCATTTGAAAGTCTGATTGCTTTTAATGCAATAATTCCTATCTTTTTCTTTAGGAATACAGTACTCTCATCTCTATATAAGTTCGCTTAGACAATGAATTGATAACTAAAAACTGTGTTCACCCTCAGTCTTGAAGCTCCCCAAATTTCCGAAATTAAAGGATGGATCGAGAGCAAGAGGAGATGCAACTTCTTGGTTTCTGTGGCATCATCAAGGAATCCATCAAGCTCATCTTCACATGGAGGAAGATCTTCAGCCAAATCACGCTTGCCCTCCTCCTCCCTGTTTCCTTCATTGCCTTAGCTTACACCGAGATTTCTCGCTTCCCCAAGGCAAAGATCCAGCACGACCAGCGTGCACTCGACCACGCCAAAGCCGGCACTCCCAAATACAAGATGCTCTCCAACCTTGTGACCTCGGACATAATTGAGTTCAGTCTCTCCACGGTGGCCTACTGGATCCTTGCTCTAATCTTTTCTCTTCTTTCCAAGTCCACAGTCGTGTACACTATCGCATGTGTGTACACCTCGAGACCCATCACTTTTGGGAGAGCGATGAGCATCATTCCAAAGGTGTGGAAGAGGCTCGTGGTCACATACTTTTGGGGTTTTCTTGCTATCGTCATCTACAACGTCTGTATCGTCGTGCCTTTCATAATCTGCTGTCTCTTGTTGGGTCTTCTTCACTCTCCTGCCGTTAAACTAACCCTAGGTTTCACCCTAGGTTTCATCTTCCTCATCTTATACCTCTTTGGGTCGGTGTATATCGAAGTCATTTCGGACTTGGCAGGTGTGACTTCAGTGCTAGAGGACATCTATGGTATTCAGGCCATGTTCAAGAGCATGAACCTGGTCAAGGGTAAGATGGGGATCTCAATAGCTATCAGCCTCTTGCCAGCGATTGTGTCCGTGGCAATCTATACAGTGTTCCGCATCTTTATGGCCAACGGATACGAATTCGGGTTCTTAAGGTTTGGGGTTGCTGCTCTTTCTTTCTTGTTTCGCCCCATGCTGACCCTCGTCGGCCTTGTCACGCAAACCGTGATCTACTTTGTGTGCAAGTCGTACCATGATGAGAACATCAACAAGTCGGCGCTGCTTTTGGATGAATACGTTTTTCTTCAAGCTGACGAAGTATAACTAGAACAAGTCAACGTATAAATTGACATACGGTTACTGTAATCATGTAAGAGCTTGTGGCTGCATCTTGTATTTTGTGTGACCATATACTATGATAATGAATAAGTAAGTTTCATTCGAGCAAATTTTCCATTGACTACGGAAGCCAAAAGAAGCAAAACAAGAGGCACAGCTCTAGTTTAATCGGAATTGCTACCTAGTGTTGTCAACTATTAAGTGTTAGAGGAAAATTTCCAGACTTGTTTTAAAGTTGACAAAACGTTTCCATCAGTCTAGTGTAAAGACTTGAAGACTCTATTGACAAAGTCTGAAGACCTCCAGACCCAAGATTCAAAGTCTGCTCTCACTGATAGAAAAATTTCAAAGTCTGAATCCCCTTGTTATTTTGCGATCTTATTCGTTGAGCGTAAACTTGTATTCAAAAGAGAGTCTTAATACTTGTAAGGCATTGAGGAAGTATAGCAGAGTCTCTATACTGTGGAATCAAGGACGAGATACTGTAACGACTCTTTTGATTCATAGTGAAATCCAGCCGGTGGGCTATTAATGCGGGAGAGTGGGCGTAGGCTTGGATTAAGCCGAACCACTATAAAATCTTGTGTTCTTATTCTCTTCCCTGAATCTCTTTATTTTGTTCGTAGCTCTATTTAACTGCTAAAGTCTGATCTAGCTCAAAGTTTGCTCTTCAGACTCAGTTTCAAAAGTCTGTTGTTATTCAGACTCAGGTTAAAAGTAAAGGTTTTCATTGTATTCTGCAAAATCTGTTTTTACACCTATTCACCCCCTCTAGGTGTTCATACTAGAACTTTCAATTGGTATCAGAGCCTGTGTACTCATTTAAATTGAAGTGTCTTTACTTCAGAGTTAAAGATCCATGGCTAGTATGTTGGCTCCAGGTTTGGTTGAAGGACAAAGCAACACCAGACCGCCTTATTTTGATGGAAAGGAATACATCATATGGAAAAACAAGGTGAAAGCATCCCTAAGATCGAAAGATCCTCTGGAATGGGATGTGGTAGACAAAGGAATTATTCCTAAAGCTACAACAGTCTCAGAAAAGGGAAAAGAAACTGCAGAGGCTAGCTAGATGACTCAAGAGGAGATAATCAAGAGACAAGCTCTTGATGCAAAAGCTCTTTACTCCTTATATTGTGCATTATCTCCAACTAAATATAACAGAATATCTTCTTGTGAAACAGCTAAAGAAGTCTGGGATAGGCTACACATCACCTATGAAGGAACCGATCGAGTGAAAGAAACCAGAATCAATATTCTGCTCGGTCATTATGAAGCCTTCAAGATGAAGCAAGGAGAATCTATCACTGACATGTTTAGTCGCTTTACAGAAATCGTGAATGGTCTTGAGTATCAAGGTTAACTAATCTCAGGACCCATGAAGGTTAACAAGCTGCTGCGTGGACTTTCCAAAGATTGGAATCATGTTAAGACCTCAATAAGGGAGACACAAAGGATCATGCTACTCTCTGTTGATGAATTAGTTGGCACACTTCAGTCCTATGAAGTGGAGCAAATCAATGAAGAAGAAGATCCCAAAGGTAAAAAATCTATTGCTTTAAAATCTAATGATGATTCCGATATTACAGATTCTGAAGACGATATTGATGATGAAGAGCTTGCTCTCATGATAAGAAGGTTCAGAAAAATAAACAAAAAGGGAAGAAGATTCAATTGGAAGAAACAAAGCACTCAGAAATTTCAAAATAAATCAGCTGAGGATGATGAATCCAATAAAGATGTGATTTGTTCTGAATGCAATAAAAAGGGACACATCAGACCCAACTGTCCCTTGCTAAAGAAAAAAGAAAGGAAAAGCTGAGAAATACGAAAAGACACTCAAAGCGAGAGACTTGGAGTGATACCGAATGCGAAGAGAGTGATGATGATTATGCTAATATTTGTTTAATGGCAAGATCGAATCGATTCGGACTACGAGACGGATACGATACGTACTCGACAAAGGTGAAATTGAGGTAAGTAATTTAAAAATTCCTACTAAAGTCTCTAAATATATTGATGAACTATGTCTTAATCTCAAAACCTCTCTCAAGAGGATTTCCGAACTAAAAAGGAAAAATTTTACACTAAAGCAACAGGAAATTGGTTGGAAAGAAAAGTTAAAAAATTTAGATAAAAGTTTTATTACTTTGAAAGAAAATGCAGACTCTCTTTCAAAAGAAAATACATTTCTGAAAAATGATATTTCAAATATATTAAAAAAGTTTTCTATAGGATCTAAAAAAGTGGAAAAGATTCTTTCAGCACAGAGACCTTACTTTGACAAATCAGGCTTGGGAATGATTTCTGAAACCATTCCTCTAATTGAATTTCCAAAAGTAAAGGAAAAAATCAAACAAAGACCTACAAAGGCCCTCTATAGAAATCACTTTCAAAAAGTCTTTGTACAACCTGTTGGGCGTAGTGCTCTTAAATGTTCTAAGTGCAACAGCTCAGAACACTTTGAGAAAGAATGTCACATGGTTTGGAAACCTGTTAAGAAGGAATGGGCAAAGACCGTATATTGCACTAACTCTATTGGACCCAAGAAAGTGCGGGTACCAAAAAAAGCTTGAATTTTTTCTTAATGCAGGTCACTATCAAGAAAAAGGTCAAATGGTACTTGGATAGTGGATGCTCAAGACATATGACAGGAGATTCAAGTTCTTTCATAAAGCTCATGCAAGTTAATGGTGGAAAAGTCTCTTTTGGTGGAAACAGTAAAGGAAAGATTGTTGGATGTGGAACAGTAAAAATTGGAAGTCTCACAGTCAACAACGTCTCCTTGGTAGAAGGACTCAATTATAACCTGCTAAGTATCAGTCAACTGTGCGACACAGGCTTCAAAATCAATTTTCAAGAAGGAACATATTCGGGAACCAGTAAAGACTTCTCTCAAACTTTCACGGGACGAAAACATGGGAACATCTATCTTTTGGATATCAAACCAGAAAGATCTCAATGTCTAATTTCAATTCAAGAGGAAGCTAATCTCTGGCATCGAAAACTTGGCCATACCAACATGAAGCAAATTGCCAAGATCTCTTCAAAGAAGCTCGTTCGTGGACTACCCAACTTGACATACCAAAAGTCTGAATTGTGCACACCATGTGTGTTGGGAAAACAGGTTAGAAGTTCTTTTAAACCAATAAATCAAGTTTCCACTAATCGTGTATTGCAGCTACTGCATATGGATCTCTTTGGACCAACTAGAACTCAAAGCATTGGTGGAAAGAGATATTGCCTAGAATAGTGGATGATTATTCATGATTTACTTGGGTATACTTTCTTGCAAGTAAATCTGAGACTTTCTCTCATTTTTCAAAATTTGCTAAGAAAGTGCAGAATGAGAAAGGTTATACTATTTCAAGCATTCGAACAGACTATGGATGTGAGTTTGAAATCAAGACTTTGCTAAATTTTGTGATGAATCTGGGTTTCAGCATATGTTCTCCTCTCCATACATACCAGAACAAAATGGGGTTGTGGAAAGGAAGAATAGATCTTTACAAGAAATGGCAAGAACTCTTTTAATTGAAAGCAATATTTCTTCACGTTTTTGGGCTGAAGCTGTTTCTACAGCATGTTATGTTATTAATAGAGTATTCTTAAGGCCAATTCTTGAGAAAACTCCCTATGAGTTGTTTAAAGGAAAGAAGCCAATTGTTTCATATTTTCATGTGTTTGGTTGCAAATGTTTTATATTGAAAAATGCAAATGATCGAATTGGTAAATTTGAAGAAAAATCAGACGAAGGAATATTCCTTGGATATTCAACTTCAAGCAAAGCCTACAGAGTATTCAACAAAAAGACTCAGACTGTGGAAGAATCGATGAACGTCAAATTTCAAGACTTTCCGCAAACCCAACCGATTCAGACTCAAACTGAAGAATCTAAACCTGCTCCAGACTCTACAAGGACTACCTTCCCTGAAACAGTTCAGATTCCAGTAGAAAAACAACGAACTGATGATGAAAGATCAACTCAAGAAAAGGATCAACAACCTGTCAGATTGTCCAGTAACTGGAAGCACAAGTCTAGTCATCTCGATGAACTCATTATTGGTGATATTAATGAGGGGATTCGCACCAGATCCAAAAGACAAGAAGAGTATAGTGCTGTGGCACTTATTTTTGAAATTGAACCCAAAAATATAGAAGAAGCCTTAACTGATGAAAGCTGGATTGAAGCAATGCAAGAAGAACTCAGGCAATTTAGCATTAACGATGTTTGCGAATTAACTCCTAAACCAAAAGGTAAGTCTATTATTGGAGCTAAATGGGTTTTCAGGAACAAGATGGATGAGAAAGGAAAAGTTATAAGGAACAAAGCAAGACTCGTAGCCAAAGGATATATGCAAGAAGAAGGGATAGACTATGATGAGACTTACGCACCAGTAGCAAGGTTAGAAGCAATTAGATTATTACTTGCTTTTGCTTGTTATAAGAATTTCAGGTTATTCCGAATGGACGTCAAAAGTGCATTCCTGAATGGATTTATCCAAGAGGAAGTCTATGTGGAACAACCTCCCGGTTTTGAAGACCCAAGGAAACCAGACTCTGTATTCAGACTGAAAAAGGCTCTGTATGGATTAAAGCAAGCACCTCAAGCTTGGTACGACAGGTTAAGTAAGTTCTTAATCCAGAATGGTTTTGTTAAAGGTAAAGTAGACACTACTATGTTCATTAAAAGAGAGAATAAAAACTTCTTACTTGTTCAAATCTATGTTGATGATATTATTTTTTGTTCACCTAACGAATATCTGTGCAAGAAATTTTCTAAGTCTATGCAGGATGAATTCGAGATGAGTATGATGGGTGAACTATCCTTCTTTCTTGGTCTACAAGTGAAACAACTGAGAGAAGGAATTTTCATTCATCGAGAGAAATATGCAAAAGAACTTGTTAAAAACTTCGGACTGGAAAATTGCAAAAAGACTGATATACCAATGTCAAATTCTTCGAAACTAGACAAAGATGAAGGAGGAAAGAAAGTCGACCAAAAACTATACAGGAGTATCATTGGTTCACTTCTTTATCTTACTGCGTCTAGACGACATTTTGTTTAGTGTTTGCATTTGTGCTAGATTTCAATCGATCCTAAAGAATCTCATCTAAGTGCTGCAAAACGCATCATCAACTATGTTGCAACAACTGCTAAGCTTGGTCTATGGTATCCCAAGGAAGGAGACTTTACTCTTCTTGGATATTCAGATGCAGATCTTGCAGGTTGCAGAGTTGATAGAAAGAGTACATCCGGCACTTGTCAATTGCTTGGTGACAGGGCAGTATCTTGGTTTTCAAGGAAACAAAGTACTATAGCTCTTTCAACAGCAGAAGCAGAGTATGTAGCTCTTGGAAGCTGTTGTTCTGAAATACTATGGATAAAACAACAACTACGAGACTTTGGAATCGAAGACTCATGTACCGAGATCAAATGCGACAACACCAGTGCAATTAATCTCACAAAGAATCCAATTCTTCATTCGAGAGCAAAGCACATAGAGCTTCGACATCATTTTATTAGAGATCATGTTCAAAATGGAGAAGTCTTGATACAGTTTATCGACTCAAAGAATCAACTGGCAGACATATTCACAAAGCCACTTGAGAAAAGCTCATTTGAGTCTATTCGTTCAAGACTCAATATCTTATCTCTTAAAGACTGATGAAGCTCAGACTCAGGAACTAAATCTGAAAAGGTTCAGACTCAAAAAGTTCAGACTCAGAAGATTAAAGGTTACGACTGTAAGTTATTTCGGTTACAGTGCTTTTAATTCTTAAATAACAATCTCGAAAAGGTACGACCATCTGTTAATCTCTAATTGATATTAAAAAGGCAGTTATCTTTTTGAAAAAGATGGTTATCAATTTTCAAAATGGCAGTTATTTTTTGAAAAGGCATTTTTTATTTCTCTTTTTGTGACTATTCGAATACCTCGTTTCGACTGGGTTATATACTGTTCTTCTTCTTATTCATTTTTACCCACAAACCCTAAAGCACAGATCTTCTCTCTCGTACTTTTTCTCTCTAGTTTAATCTTTAAAGCTCTCCACTTTTTCGCGAATCGAGTTAGAAAATCCTCTCCAAGACTGTGACAATGTTGTCTCAAAGAAAGTCATCAAGGATTGCAAGCAGGGGACCACAGTTTTTGCGTGAGGGTCCTACGCACTTTGATCTGACTGAGGAAGATGATTCTTCGAGACAGCAGGAAAGTCAACAACAACATTCTCAACAACGCCATTCTTCTCCTGTTAGGTTACATGAGCATCATCACCAACAAGCAGAGGAAGAAATCTTTGAGGATGTGGAACCAGTAAGATCTCTTAAGCCCGCATTTACTTACAGGCTTTACTCCGTTTTGAAAGAAGGGGGTTCTGCAATGACATTTATCGATGAGTTTCTAAAAGAAAAGGGGTATCGGAATGAGACCCATTTCTTAAGAGTGATGGAATGTTCGGGAGTTGTTCCTGTTGGAACAGCGGAAAGGGCTTTTGCTAATTTTCTTAGTGATCCTCTTTTTGAAGTGTGAATTAGCCTGAAGGAAAAGACGACGATGAAAAAATGTTCATGCATTTTAAGCCAACAATGGGTGTGACTGCAAAAATTCGAGGAAAGAGGGAAGAATTGTTTCATTCTGAGGAACATAAACAAACTTATTCGAAGCTGTTGAAGAGAGGGGTGATGAATCCACGGAGTGTGGACTTCGATTTTCTCGATTCCTTAAACATCAAGTTGAGAGAGAAGTTTGAGAAACTTCAACTTGATTGATTCTGCACTGAGATAGACACTGCTCATTCTGAACTGACCGCATATTTCTATTCGAATCTTAGTTTTCTTGATGCGAATAGATTCTCCTTCAGTATTAGAGATAAGGAGTATGTGGTTGACATGGACATTCTTGCTGATGTAATTGGTGTGGAAAGAGGGGCTTTCCAATCTATAACTGTGTCTGTTAGTCATGCGACCATGGAGCTTGCTAAAGATAGAATTGCGGAAGGGCAACTCTCTTATCTGAGGATGAGTGCATCCAACATACTGCTTCATAAGATCGTGATCAACTGTCTCAGACCCAAGTCTACATCGAAGACAGATGTCTCAAACTCTGAAGCGAAATTGATGTATGCCATCAAAATTGGTCACAAGTTCTTCTTGCCTCACACTATCATGTTCCACATGTACATATCCATGGCAAAGGACAAGGGAAAACTTCCTTACTCTGCTCTTATCACTCGTTCATTCAGACATGTTGATATTCAGCCTCCAAAAATTATGTATGTTTGAACCATTGATCAAATGGTAATAGGGCTAAAAATGATCACAAAGATGCGTCTGAAGGATCTAAGCAAGGCGTTAGAGCGATTTAAGGAGAAAACCCCTGTCAAATCTAGACAAGACTCTGAAGCGGCGAAGAGAAAAGGCAAAGAACCCATGACTGCCCAATCTAAAAGAAGGAGAGCAATCATCTTGCAGGATAAAGATGATGAGGAAGATATTGCTATCTTCGCCTTTGCCTCATAGAACATACAGCGTCTTGTTCCAGAGTCAGGAGAAAAAGAAGATCAAGACAGAGAAGAGACAGAGAAAGGGAATGAAGCAAATGAACCGATGAGGAAAGAGAAAGAAGAGGAAAGAGCAGAAGCACAGGAGCAAGGCAGAGAACAAACTGCAGGAGAAGGTCGTGGTGTTTCTCTAGCAGAAAAAGAAGCTTACGAGTATCCTGGTACTAAGGGAGAGCCTGAACAAGAAGAATACTTCTCTCCACCTGAAGGCACAGAAACAGGGGGAGCAGCAGTTAAAGAAGGTATTTCTCTACTCACTTTTACCAGTGATACTCTTAGTCGTTCACCTACCGACCCAGAGGATGTATATGCCTCAAAATTTGCTGAAGAAGATGCTCGTGCTGAAGTTCGATCTGGCTTTACTCCACAATCTGACCATGCTGAAGCAAGCACACAGACTGATAAATCAGCAGGCTTTCAAAGGTTGCTTGAACTTCTTATGGAGCTTAAAGGCCAGGTTTATGCATTGAGGTGTGAATTTCAGACTCTGCAGAATGCGCATCATGCTATTTCCGTTACTTTGCAAGATCAAGTTCGAGATCTTAATCTTCAGATTCAGGCAACTGCAAAGGGTATGGATCTATTGCAACTGCAAGAGAATATGAAGAAGCTGGAAGAGACCGTCAAGTCGATGGGAGATTTTAAGCTCGTTCGCATTCCCAAAGCTTCTTGATTTTATCTTTTCTACCTTTTTGCTGTTGACAAAAAAAGGGGGAGAAGATGCAGATTTGAATTTTTTTGACTTATTTGACTTTAAACTTTTTGATTTATTGTGGATTGACTTTATCTTCTATTTGGAGTGTGGACTGATTTTAAGTAATGATGATGGTTCTGATAGTTGCTATTGCTGTTACAGGACTAACCTATTTTCTGTGGATGCAGAATTGTCATCATCTTTATGAGATATACTTGTTAGCTTAAATATTGTGTTGCAGGTTGAAAGTATCCAAATCTGCAGGAAAGTTTTGTCACGATCAAAAAGGGGGAGATTGTTAGAGGAAAATTTCCAGACTTGTTTTGAAGTTGACAAAATGTTTCCATCAGTCTAGTCTAAAGACTTGAAGACTCTATTGACAAAGTCTAAAGACCTCCAGACTCAAGATTCAAAGTCTGCTCTCACTGATAGAAAAATTTCAAAGTCTGAATCCCCTTGTTATTTTGCGATCTTATTCGTTGAGTGTTAACTTGTATTCAAAAGAGAGTCTTAATATTTGTGAGGCCTTGAGGAAATATAGCAGAGTCTCTATACTGTGGAATCAAGGACGAGATACTGTAACGACTCTTTTGATTCATAGTGAAATCCAGCCGGTGGGCTGTCAATGTGGAAGAGTGGACGTAGGCTTGGATTAAGCCGAACCACTATAAAATCTTGTGTTCTTATTCTCTTCCCTGAATCTCTTTATTTTGTTCGTAGCTCTATTTAACTGCTAAAGTCTGATCTCGCTCAAAGTTTGCTCTTCAGACTCAATTTCAAAAGTCTGTTGTTATTCAGACTCAGGTTAAAAGTAAAGGTTTTCACTATATTCTGCAAAATCTGTTTTTACACCTATTCACCCACCTCTAGGTGTTCATACTAGAACTTTCATTAAGTTCACCTAACTTTCTATGAGAGTGATCATTAACTTCTTGGGGGTACATGCAATTCGCTTGTTACCAATTTTTTACATAATTTTCCATGCCCCAGATTGTTTTGAACCCTTTACTCTATGTCAATCTATACAAATAGAGCGCATTGTTGACTGGTTTTCATTCATCATCATTTGAGATATTTCAGTGAAAAGTAATTCAAACTATACCTTTTCACACATAGTTTTGATGATTACCTACTCATTACTCTCAAGTCAGCCTAATTATTTTTAAATCTCTCTCGTCAAATTGTGGAAACAACTATAAACTTTTCGCTATATTTATTATTTTAGAATCAACCATCAAGCTTTAGTTTGCTAATTTGTTGTTACACAAATTTTATCTCTTATTGAGTTTGAATTCATCAAATCTACGAAGGGGATGTTTTGTAAATAATTTAGAAAATAACGTTCGTGAAATCTATTTAATTTTGAGCAAAGGGAAATTTGAGAATCAACAAACCAGTAATACGTTCGATCAATAAATAAATAAATAAAAGTGACTATGACTTAGAAAATTAGTTACTCTTCCACGGGTTCAGTAGCTTTTCTTTAGGAAGAATTACCAAAATAGTCCGAAACCTATTATGATTGTGTCAATTTAGTTCTAAATATTTTTTGTCTTGCCAATTCAATACTAAACCTTTTGCAATTGTGTCAATTCAGTCTATCCGATTAATTTTGGCCGGCTAGCACTAACGTGGACAATTTTAAATAATATTTTATTAATTTTTCGAATTTTTTATTGATTTATTATTATTTTTTTTCTTTTTTTTACCTTTTATTTTTCTCTTCTTCCTTCTTTTCCTTTGTTTCCCTCATAGTGGCTGGCAAGCAAGGGCCGGGACCCTCTATGGCGGTCGGTGAAGGTCGCGACCCTCGCCCAGCCTCACGGGGGCAAAGGCAGCCACCCCCGCGGCTAGCAAGGCTATGGCTGCCATCGCCCAGGCCTTAGTGAAGGCAATCATGGCCTCGCTAACCATAGCTGAGGCCACCTTCACCTCCTGTCGGCAAGGCCATGGTGAGGCTTGCCTCTTGCCTAGGGGTGTGCAACTGGACCGGGTATACCCGGTTCTCGGACCGGCCCACCCGGAAAACAGGGTCGGCAATCGATTCCCATTGAAACCGGTCCGGGAACAGGTTCTCAAAATTCAGAACCGATTTAAACCGGTCTAGGAACAGGGTCCGAGTGATTACCCACATGGAAATCGGTTCCTGGACCGGTTTTGGAACCGGTTCCCTGACCGGTTTTGTAAGTAGAGGTTCAAAATCTTTTTTTTTTCTCCCGATTTCTATTCTTACTCTCACAATCACACGATGTTTTTCCTCTTGGCTCTCTCAAACACGCATGGCACTCCTCCTTTGTCAATCCTCTTCCTCACTTGCTTCCCTCCCTCACCGGCTCCCTCTCACACCATTTGATGGACGGACAGTGTTCGTCGCCACCAAATTCTTGTGTATCACATAGATTGGCTCGCCTAATTTCTCTTTTGTATAAAGAGTTATGCTTGCATAAATGAGTAGTTTCATGTAGTAGTTGTAGGAATAAGACTAATAGTAGACCCATGTTTATTGCTAATTATTTGCCTTATGATTTTATTTATTATAATTAGCCCTATGGATCTTTAATTTTTCGTTTAGTGAAAAAGTTCATGTATTAATTTATTATCAATGCTTAATGTTTCAATATAAATTAGTAAGATTACGTTATTTTCTCGCTTATTAATATAAAATTCGAAGTCGTATAGGATATCGGGAGATTGCAAAACAGGTTCCAGTGGAAACAAGGTTGACCCTGGAATCGGATCGGAAAAACAGGGTGGGTCGGGTACATGGTCTAATACAAACAGGGTTGGGTATAGGGTCTAGAAAAGGAGAACCGATTATAACAGGGTTGGGTACAGGGTCCAGGTCTAAACCCTACCCACCCTAGACCCGATCACCCCTACTCTTGCCTAGTGGCTGGCGAGCCTCCTTGAAGCCTCACCGGCCATTATGCGGGGAAAAACAAAAAGAAGGCAGAAGAGAAAAAGAAAAGGATAAAGAAAGAAAAGAAAAAGTAAAAAATTAATTAAAAAATTAAAAAGAAATAAGATATTATTAAAAAAAAGTCCATGTTAATGTTGGCCAAAGCCAGCCAATGTCTGCGTTAGTATTGGCTGGCCAAAATTGGGCGAATGAACTGAATTTGCATAATTGCAAAAACTTTAGGATTGTATTGAAAAAAAAAATGTTTAGAATTGAATTAGCACAATCTCAATAAATTTATGATTTTTTTTGGTAATTTTTACCTTTTCTTTAGCAAAGTTCTTTTTCTACAATGAATAAAGCTTATATGTGGAATTGAACAAGAACACAAATGGTATGGTATATATAGAGGAAAAGTGTTAAAAAAGTCTTAAACTTATTGCATTAGTAACAATTTAGTCCTAAATCTTTGACCTAAAACCAATTAAGTCATTTAGATTAATTTTGATTAGATATCATTGACGTGGACACTGGTCAGTTTACGTGGCACAACCAATGTTGATGTGGATAACTTTTAATAATATTTCAAAATTTTCTTTTCTTTCTTTCTCTTTCCTTTTTTATTTTTTCCATCCCCTTCCTCCTCTCGATTGCCAGACCTCAGTGACTAGCCAAGAACAAGGGCTAGCACGGGCGACCCTTGCCATGGTTGGGTGAGGCTCAACCTTGTTAGACTCAACCTTGCCAAATCCAGCAAGGTTGTGCCTCGCCCAACTCCTGGCAAGGGTTGGTGAGGCTCAAGCCCTCACCAAAGGTCACAAGGGCAAGGCTTGACCTCGTTGCATCCAACGAGGTTGTGCCTCATCCAACCATGGTGCGGCTTGCCCTTGCCATCATTAGCAAGGGTGAGCCACCTCACTGGCTCTTGCATCTAGTTGATCGTTGAGGTCTAGCGATTAGTTGAAGGAAGGTGAAAAAAAAAAAAAAAAAATATATAAATAAATAATTCAAAACATTATTAAAATATGATTAAAAGTTGTCCACGTCAGTATTAGCCGTGCCACGTAGGTCAACCGACATCCAAGTCAACAATATCGGGCCAAAATTAGTCAGAATGACTAAATTGGCTCTAGATCAAAAGATTTAGGGTTAAATTGGCACCATGAAAAGGTTTAGGATTCTTCAAACATTTTCCCTCTCTTGAAACATAACAAAACAACACCAAGTAAGAGCCAAAGAGGCACAAATTCACAACCTATTACAAGCTAAAGGCCATGCATGCCCCAAACAACAACAGTCCCAACAACCCAAACCATGGCTTGCTTGTTATATGAATGATGCTTACTTGCTTAGTATATACTTTCATCCATACCTTAAGCTTATTACATAGGCACACACCAAATTCGTCACCCCGTAAACCCTCCTGCGATTAGATTAGATAAGTTTCTAACAGAAGGTATTACCTTGCAACCGATCGAAGTTCTTCTTCAATAGAAACACGCACTATCCCTTAGAAATCCATTCCAGCTTTTCCAAACAGCATCTTGAGCTCTTGCTGTGGAAAGTAATAGCTAGATGATCTGAAGACACTCAGATTTCTTAGGCATCTTTCGCGAATCCTTCAAGATCACCCTCACCCATTAAAAGCTCCTCACAACCGTGTCGCTCTCGCCAACGTCCACCACTCTCTCTGTCTCCCCTTCCTTTTCTTGGCTCGCACTCAAATCTTCCAGCTTTTTCACTCAAATCTTCCAGCTTTTTCACTCGAATCTTCCAGCTTTTGTCCTCTAAATCAAGCCTTCCAAATTTCGATCGCAGCAGTGAAAACTCCGATCATTGGACAGCCTTTGGGGTCTTCACGGCATTTTTCTGTGCAATTCCGTTGGTCTAATCGCTCCTTTAGAAATCGGCCATTGTGCTCAAGATGGCATGGATTTACACATCCCCAACAGATCAGCTTCAAGAAAATCATGGGTGTTGTCCCAATACATTGGAAGAAATCAATAATCTATACTTTTAGCATACCACGTTATTGCGTTGTTGACCTTTTAATGCGATTGATCTTGTATATGAAAGGGGCTAGTGAATACACCTAGAGGGAGGTGAATAGGTGTAAATAAAAATTTCACAGGACTTAATGAAATTGATTGATTTTAAACATAAGCAATATTCAACTTGAAGTAAATAGACAACTAGTAAATAGAAATAACGAGTTCAGGGATAAGAGAAAGTGAACACAGAGTTTATAGTGGTTCGGCTTAGACCAAGCCTATGTCTACTCTCCTCACTGACAGCCTATTAGCTGGATTTCACTAAGTATCAAAAGAGTTATTACAGCTCGTGATCTTGACTATCACAGTGAATAGTCTAACCAAACTCTCACACAGTCATACTAAGAGTTCCTCTCTTTTGTATACAATGTTTTGCTCGATAAAAAAAGCAATAGACTAGAAAAGATTCAGACTTTGGAATTCTCTCTCAAGCACCGTATCGAACAACTGAAGAGTCGATCCTTAAATACTCCTTCATGCCTTCTCAACCGTTGGCACTTTCCAAAGGAATTCTTCCAATCTACCCATTGGACAGAATCAATTAAGGTGATCTCGAGTCGTTGGATAATTTGTTTTAAAAGCTCGTCAATCCTGCTCGCCCATACAAATCAGGATCTTGAGTTTCCATAAGTAGAACCTTCCAAGTTTAACTTGCCTTCCAAAGATCTTCATATCGGAATAGTTTCCAATAAGAATAATCAATCAAGTATTTGTGAATTCCAGCTATAAGATCTTCCAATAAACATACGAAATGAATCTCTGAAGATACCATAGCATCTGGATAATAATTCTGCATTTGGATAAATCTTCATACTTCAATCTGGAGTTGCCAGTGAGGATAGACTTTAAGATAGAATCTGGTGATCTGTCGTTCTTCAGACTTTGACTGAAGACTGACATAAACTTTGGAAAGGTTTTGTCAACTTCAAAATAATAAAAGAGTTTTCTCTAACAGTATATTCTTGGGTTTGTGTAAATAATCATGGTTTGGAACCTAGCTAATGTTGTTTCTGTGCTAGAGGATGTTTATGGGGTTAAAGCCATGACAAAGAGTAATGCTTTGATTAAGCATAATATCGTGATCATGGTATCGGTCTTCTTAGCGCTCGTGCCGCAGCTCCAAATATAACTCTTCGTTGTTCTTGGTAGAGAAAGAGTACTTCAAATAGGAATTCGAGTGACATGCTTCTTGTTGATGTCAATGGCGATTCTCTTCGGACACGTCGCCAAGATAGAGATGTGCTTTGTCAGCGAGTTCGATATCGGCCTCCATGGGAATGTCGACAGGCGGCAAATCTTTCTTGGCTAAGTATCTCCAGGCGCATCTAGGAGAGTTGTGCCGTTGAAGTTTAAGGATGACACAGAGACTGTACAGACCTCAGAAACAAGGCGATTTGTGAGAAAAATTACTGTGAGCTAGTCCAATTTAGTGTGTTACTGATTGATGATTTTATTTAATGCAACTTGTGTAACTGATATTTATTTAAATATATTTTACAAGTAAACCTTCATGAGTTTATTTTACATGGGCACATATTTACGTACATGAATCTATTCACATGCTTTGGGCAATCGATTGACTTTTAAATCTTATATCTTTTGCCTATTATCATAATAATTTCTAACAGTAATATTAGGAAGAAGTTACCTAAAAGTGTAGGCATCCATGGGATAGGTCTATGTATCTTTCATGATTATACGGCTGCGTTATGATATGACTAATTAAATAACTATCGAGGTCATTTTTAAGAGGCACTCAACTAATTCAATCTAGACAAACACTTGTTTCTTCAGATTGACTTTGGAAACTTCGCTTGCAGGATTTGGCGCATAGCCTACTTCGTCCTTCCCGCAGAATTCGCACACTCGAAGACGATGCATGCCCATACCAATTTTTGGACATATGTACATCCAATGAATTAAAGGATAAATCATCTTTTCTGAAGAAGGGTTATGATATTCAACTGAAAGATAAAATAATCTCTTCCAAATTCATAAGACGACACGCAAAAAGAAATGAATGGGGGTGAAGTTTCAAGACAATTTATTCCTTAAATTGAAAGGAAACTATTGTTGATGTCCCGATGTACATAGTTAAACATAGTAGAAAGACAAGGCCGTCGGCATGATAATTACATTATATTAAAGTATGATTGATTTGTCTTGTACGCATTAGTTCATCTCTTCTTTCTATATGAATACGGTACTTTCATGTATATATAAGTTCACATAGACAATTAATCAACGCCTAAAACCTGTGTTCTTATTTATAACACTCGTAGTCTTGAAGATACAGAGATTTGGGGAGTTAGAGGATGGATCGAGAGCAAGAGGAGATGCAATTTCTGGGTTTCTTTGGCATCATCAAGGAGTCCATCAAGATCATCTTCACCTGGAGGAAGATCTTCAGCCAACTCACAGTAGCCCTCATATTCCCTCTTTCCTTAATCTCCTTAGCTCACATCGAGATCACCAACTTGCTCTTCGGAAAGATCAACCACGACGAGCTCGAACTGGACCATGCCAAAGCCGACACTCCCGAATACAATAGGCTCATTGACCTTGTGACCTCGGACTTAATCAAGCTCTGGCTCTTCAAAGCTGCCTACCTTGTCCTGTGTCTAATCTTTTCTCTTCTTTCCACATCTGCGGTCGTGTACACGATCGCGTGCGTGTACACCTCACAATCAATCACTTTCGGGAGAGTGATGAGCATCGTCCCGAAGGTGTGGAAGAGGCTCGTGATCACATTCTTATGGAGTTTTTTCGTTGTCTTCGTCTACAATGTCGTGACTGCTCTAGTCATCTATCTCTCGATTGTTCTTATTCAATCTACTGCCACTGCACTAACCCTAGTTATCATCCTACTCATCTTGTACTTCGCTGGGTTTGTGTATATCACTGTCATTTGGCACTTGGCAGGTGTGATTTCTGTGCTAGAGGACACCTATGGTATTCAGGCCATGTTCAAGAGCAAGAACCTGAGCGAGGGTAAAATGAGGGTCTCGATAGCTCTCTTCTTCTTGCTGATGATTGGGTCCACGGTAATCCAAACAGGGTTCAACAACCTTGCGGCCAATGGGTCTGGATCGGGGTTTTTAAGGTTTGGTGTTGCAGTTCTTTGTTTCTTGCTTCTGTTCAAGTGGATCCTCTTCGGCCTCATCGTGCAAACCATGATCTACTTCGTGTGCAAGTCGTACCACCACGAGAACATCGACAAGCTAGCACTCGCGGATCATCTCGAGGCCTATCTTTCGGCCGGATACGTCCCTCTCAAATCCCAGGACCTACAACTAGAACAAGTCGCCGTATAACTTGATACCTCCGGA
The DNA here is from genome assembly GCA_014182365.1 of Eucalyptus tenuipes. Lineage (NCBI taxonomy): Eukaryota > Viridiplantae > Streptophyta > Magnoliopsida > Myrtales > Myrtaceae > Eucalyptus > Eucalyptus tenuipes. The sequence goes on from CM024544.1 coordinate 45,653,531, forward strand.
TATTGTAATAATGTAAGAGGCTGTGGTTGCATCTTGTACTTCATGACCTTACACGATGATCATGAATAAGTAAGTTTGGTTTGAGCAAATTTATTGTTCATCACGGAAAGAAAAAGAAGCAAAACAAGAGGCTCATCTAGTTAGTTCATCTAATTTTCTATGAGAGTGATTATTACATTCTTGGGGCATACGCAATTCGCTAGTTCTCTTTTAAATATTTTATATGTGATCAGATTTTTTTTGGCCCTTTACTCTATTTCACTTTACCTAAATATAGCATCATCGGCTGGTTTCCATTCATTGCCATACAAGACTTTATTAGGGGAAAATGACACAAATGGTCCTTAAACTTTTAATTTGTTTAATGTGGTCTATGAACTTTAACCTAATGTACAATATAATCCCTAAAATTTTAATTTGGCCAATGTGATTCTTGGATTTTTGGCATATGTTTAATTAAGTCACTACACTATATGAAAATATTAAATATTGTTCATAATCTTGAATTAATAGAAGAACGATATTTAATATTATCAAATGAATCATGGACTACTTTGATTATATAATAAAAGTTCATAGATTCAATTGCATATTAATTTAAAGTTTAGGGATTACATTAAACAAATTAATAGTTAATGAACTATATTGCACATTAAATTAAAATTTAAGGATCATTTATATCATTATTCTATTATACTACCCTTGCAAGATCGGTAAATGGGTACAAATTCTAATATTTTCCCTAGAAGAATGTCACATTTTAATTTGCGTCATTATTTGCATCGATAGTCGGGTGACATCTCCAAAGTAGTAAGCTAATTTTGTCATGTTTGTTGACCGAAGTAATGAAGAATTCTTTTTATTTAATACTATTGGCCCCCTTCTACGGCGATGACGGGCTGTCCAAGATAATTATGGTGAAATTTTCTTTTGTTTTTCTCGTCTTGATTGTCCGTCCGGCCGGAGACATCTCCAAAGTAGTAAGTTGTTTTATATACCTGGTTATTTTTACATCTCCCCTCATCAAATTACGGAAACAACAATTTCTTTTTCACTATGTTTATTATTTTAAAATCAACCACCGAGCTTTATGTTATCACAATTTTTTTTATATCGTATCGGGTTTAGCAGTGTATTCTGAAAATAATGTAGAGCGTAACGTTCATGGAGTCAATTTAAATTTAGAATTAAAGTGAGATTCGGAAATCAACAAACTAAATATTATTTTTTTTATAGCAAAGCAAACGATGATTATATCGGTAATCCGACAAGTACATAGATGGTGTGGATACAAGAGTGAAGGGGTCTAGAACATAACGGGAAAACCGGGATAATACAAATTAAGCAAGATCCTAGATTGAAAAGATCAAATTATTCTTTATTGTAAATTCGTTTTTGCGTCTTGGGTAGGTGTCACGCCCCGATCCTCGGGCACGCGCCCATCCCTCACCTTAGTCGATTAAAAGTTTGCGATATCCCAGGACATATCGCCTACACTTTCATTTTAATACGCATGCGGAAGCATATAATAAATCCCCAAACAATAAAACATTGGGATAGAACAGTAGGACTAAATTTCAAACCCTTAAAAACATTCACTCTTATATACATTGCAAACCAGTGCACATATATATACAAGGTAAACTATTAAGTCCAATTCGACTTAAGCCAGTTTAAAAACAAGGTCTACAAACAAAAGTGGGGTTCTACAAGCTACGGGTCCCCGTCCTCCTTTTTATCATCCTCCACACTCCAACTGAAGCCTTCAGCAGACTACACCGAACTTTCGGGATCTTCAAAATCCAAGTCTACTGCATCTAGGGACTTGAAATGGATATTCAATAACCAATGAGATAATGTCTCAGCAAGTTCTACCCCCTAAGACCCGATTAGAAAATCAATACACCTTAGGGCTGCCTATACACAACACGAGTCAGAGGACTTACCTTGGCCTCAGATTCTACCTGCATATTAGCACAGATCAAATAGACACCCAAGCAATCACATCACAGATCAAAGCATCGATCAAATCGACCTAGTCGATTACATGTCAAACAGATCATTCACCGGTCATTTCCATTCAATCAATCAATTCACAACATTAGATCAAATCAATGATCAATCGACCTAGTCGATTATATATCAATAAGACCACTTCCGGTCATTTCAACTATTCCAACTCAATTCCCAAATATGAATCACAGTCCTTAGGACACAACTTATTAATAGGTGGTAAACACAGCCCCACTCGGCAACTTTCAAAATTTAGTCGTCGAGCACACGTGCATCTTCTGAGGTACTAGTTTACCAAAGTGATGCATCAAATCACCGAGCCCACATGTCCCTTCCAATATGCCACACTCAAATCCTTGGGCCCACGTGCATTCTCTTAGGCACTAATTCGCCAAAGTAATGCATCAATTCACCGAGTCCACGTGCCCTTTTACGATGCCGAGCCCACGTGCATTCTCTTAGGCCCAAATCTGCCAAGGTGATGCATCAAATCACCGAGCCCATGTTCCCTTTTTACGATGCCTGGGCCCACGTGCATTCTCTTAGGCCCAAATTTGCCAAAGTGATGCATCAAATCACCGAGCCCACGTACCCTTTTTACAATGCCTTACTCTGTCACCGAGCCACGTGCATTCTCCAGGAGGACATACCGAGTCTCCGAGCCACATGCATTCTCTAAGGCGACCTCTTCGCCAAGATGACATATTCGATCACCGAACTCACATGTATTCTCCAAGTGATATTCCATTTCACCGAGCCCACGTGTCTTCTCTCAAGTGATTACCTACTTACTTTCGATATCGACATCCAATGTCTGACGGTTTCTCAATCGAATAATTAAAATCACATCACTTAGGAATATACCCTAAAATTCACAACTAAATCAATTCTATACAACGTAGAGCTCAAATAAATAAACGGACTGCACCACGATAATCAGGGTAGAATTCCGGTCACCAGCTAGCCCGGTTGAATTTTCGAAAAATAAATAATTAAATAATTAATTTAGAAAATTAAATAAATAAATATTAAAAATCCAATTTAGGCCCGTAATGCCTAATTGGAGCCCGAGATGGGTCGGGAAAAATCCTGACATGCAATCAATAAATAATATAGGCTATCCTCTAACTAAATGCTCTAACCATAATCCTAACATGCATCATTAAGTCACTTAATTTAATTGTTCTAAATTAAATTAACCACCTAATTGCACTTAGTTAAATCTAATCAACCATTAGGCATAATTAGCAAACTAAGAAAAAATTAGTGAGTAAAACTCACTTGTGAAAAGCGAAAACCGGAACACTGCAACAGCGACGCAACGGCGGCCGAAATCCAAATTTTCGGCGGCGTCGGCGGGCGGACAGGCCGGGCCTAAAACAGACCCAACAAATCTCATCCCAACTGACATTTGTTTCAGAAACGGGCTGGGCTTGAAGAGAGGACTCGTGGATGGAGCTACTGCTGCCGATCAGTGGTGCGGTAACGTTGATTGGAGGAAGCAACTTCCACAGACGCTGAATTGATGGCAGCAAAGGAGACTTCGGTGGACGGCAGAGGGAGTTCGGTGGGCTTCGTTCGGTGGCTTTGCTGGGTCAATAAGTCGGTGGATTGGTGAAGACGTTGAAGGCTGGCGGTTTGGTCGAGGACGAAGGAAACGCAAAGCTCATCAGTGGAGCAGACGCGTGGAGAAGCAAAAATCTTCGGTCAACACTTGGGAGCAGCTTAAAGTGTGTTGACTGGAGGAGACAAAATTCGGTGGGGATGCAGGTGGTGGAAGAAGACACGGTGGTGTTGCGCGAAGTGGAGAAGATGGGATGAAGTTTCAAAAGAAAATAAAAACAAAAAAGCAAGCAACTGGCTTCGATGCCCCGAGAGAGAGAAAACGAGAGGATGAGAAAACAAGAGAGACGTGCGAGAGGTTGGCGGCGCAAAATGGAGGGCAGCTGATCAAGACTTGTCGGAGAAGATTGGGAAAAGGTGAGGAAAAACCAGCAAGCTTATCCATCCAATTTAAGGTCTTGTCCCCCTAATACTTTCCAACCAAGTAAATCCCATAAATCCACCAATTAATCAATTTTGATGCTAAAAAATGCTGCTCTCTTACATTGCTCCGAATTCCACTAATTTGGACCCTAATTTCCTCACCAAATTCCCCAATTTGGTGTCCAATTTCGTCAAAGAAAAAGCCCATACCATTTCTACAAGTCCCCTTCGTCATATAGCTCGGTTTGACAGTCAAAAATCTCTTCGATTCGGCCAATCCGAATTTCCGTTAATTTTCCGCGACATCTGAAACGGTTTTCCGTAAAAATCTCGGAATCTCTGAAAAATCTTCTGAGACTGAGTCGACGTTCCTAGAATTTATTGTGACAAGACAGAATCTTCAATTTCTGAAATCGGACTCGAATTCACGGTTAATTTTCATTCGATGCGTTTTTAGCGTAACTTAGGCTATCGGGTAACTTTCAGAAATTTTTAGTGCAAATGACCCGTAATCGATTTTCTTCGAGCCACAATGAACCCACTCGACTCATTGGCGACTCTCGGTTGTCGCGAAAATCTCAAAGATTCAAATACGGACACGGGTACCAAAACAATAAGAAAATCGGTGTAGTGCCGATCGACGAGAATTTTCCAATTTAGTGGTGTCACCCACGATTAGCCACACGTCTCTCGTCGAACCAGCCTATCTCTATTTCAAATCGATTTTATACTTTGCCGCAATGGCCTCTAAAGATAGACACGATCGAGAAGCCGATTCTTGCTAATCAATTCTCAAGTCTATTTGCCTTAAAATCATTATTGTTTTCTCCGGATAGTCTAGTTATCTCGAGAGTGATCACTCTCGAAACATTTTATAGCCACGTCAATGAAATGCCCGATTTATTCAGTAGAAAACAGAGTTGAAAATCTGGGATGTCACAGTAGGGTTTGGCGATTTGTATTTTAGTATTTTTGAATGTTTTTAGTGAGTTTAAGAATTTAGGATCCGAAAAGTGGTATTTTGAAAAGAAAATGGCGTTTCCATTAATAGGGAATCAATCATAATTGACGTGGAAAAGTTTAACGGAATCTAGGGTGAATACACTAAAAATTCCAAATTAATATGTGTGTGATAAATTTACTCTAAACTAATTATTTTTTTTTTCATAAAAACTCTAAACATATACATTTAGGACAAATGTATCTCAAATGACTACAAAAAACTCAAAATTGATACACTTATGATAAATTTATCTTGAACTAATTTGTTCAACCACCAAAAATCCAAAACAGTATTTTTGTAACGCATATATTATCCATTAAATTAAATTAGATTAAAAATTTTAAAATATTAAAAAAATTAAGAAAGAAAAATACAAGTGGGAAGAGCCTTCCCGCTTGTGGCCACCGTCCCAATTTGTGATGGCCTGGGAGGTCGTCAGCTTTTAGGCAACGGGTTGGCCACCCTCGCTGATCGAAGGTGAGGGCTTACAAGCCCTCATTAGAAATAGGAGAGGGCGGCGACCTCCTCCTAGATTTGGGCGAGGGATGAGGGTCGTTGGCCCTCACGCAAGTCTAACCGTCGTTTATCCTTTTATTTAGAACAATATCCATTTAGATCTTTATTTGAGAAAATAATATAATTTCACGTTGTTATTTGAAATTTCGTTAAAAGAAAAGGAAGATGATGACGATGAAAATCTCCCTCCCTCCCCCTCTCTCTCTCTCTCTCTCTCTTCAAGCATTGCAGAGAGTTTGGCAATGGCGACGTGCCATTGCAATTGCAGAGCACCCATTTCTCATCTTCGTCTTCCTTCCCATCCTCCAACCTCGAAACCCTCGAATCCCCACCCTCAGTCCGTGAACCCAAACCCCTCGAGCAGACGTGTCTTCCTCCTCTCTCTCCCGGCGCGCGCCCTCCTCCTCGCAGCCGCCGCCGACGGCGCGGCCAACGTCCTCCAGTGCCGCGCCCTGGAGGGGTTCGACCCCGTGAGCCCCGAGGAGCGGACCGCCAGCGCCGCCAAGTCCCGACGGATTGCGGAGGCCGTGGGGCTGCTGGAGAAAGGGCGGGAATTGCAGGCGCAGGGCGATTTCGGGAAAGCCCTCTTCTACTTCACTCAGGTGCGTCTGCCATTTTTCATCTCTCGAAACTCTTTTCTTGTTCTTGTTGAATTGAGCTGCATTTGTTCCCGTTAGTGTTAGGACTTGGCTGAAATGCGTGTTTGCGAGAGCGTCGAGGTATGGTGAGGTCGAATCGCGCGCTCGAGCTTTTAGAGCAGTTCGCAGTGGGGTTAACGTGATTTTTGAATCTCGATATTCGCCCGGGTTCTTGATTCGCTCCTGCGGAATTCCGAACTGCTGGGTACTTCATTGAAAGGCGCCTGCTTTTTGGTTTGTGAGTGGTGTTATTGATTGGATTCTGAGAAGCTGAATTGAGTGTATAACCGCGAAAGAGGAACTCGATCCAATCATCATCAGTTTGATGTGCTTGGTACTCCTCTGTTATCCTTGACCATTCGGGAAGCGTCGACTGTGTTTAAGTTTACGTAGAATCCTGCTCCTGTCGCAAGAATCTTCTGAATCTTCACGTATGTGAAATTAAACTTCCTGCTAGTTTAAGTGGAAGGAAATGATACATACAATGACCTGTATGAGAAGGGACTATCAAGGAAGACTGAACTGTTATCAATGTGAGCTGGTGATATCTGTGACTGCCTTCATCCCTCAATGCAGGAGGCTCATGCATTGGCCTGCTTTTGTTTTTGTTTTGAATCATGGTCTTGATATCTAGTCAACACTCTGTTTGTACTTGAGCATTGCGAAAACATTCGAAGTTCCTAGTTTGACTTTGTTTTTCTTCTAATTCAAGGTGATTGAAGGTTATAAAGACTTCGCATTATCGGAATATGCAAGAGTCGGAAGGGCGTTAGCGTTGTATGAAGTCGGCGATAGGGAAGAAGCTATTGCAGAGATGGAGGATGTTTCCATATCATTGAAGGGATATCCAGGTACTTGTGAGAAATTAACATTGGTGCAATCCTTGAGAAATTAATAGTTTGGTGTTCCCATAGGGATAATGTTTTGCAATGTATGTGCAGAAGTCCATGCAGCTCTTGCAGCAGCCTTATACGTGGACAAGCATGCCCCCTTGCTTGCTGAAAACCAGTTCACAATTGCAACCCTCTTGGATCCCCATTACACAGATCTTTCATATGTAAAAGAGATGAAGCACTGGCCTCCGAGTTTAGTCAGTTCATTAAAGCAATTCATCACACTTACATAAAGATAGAGTCATCACATTTCCCATGCAGTTGATCAGCAAGAACTGATTTGCATTGTATTATATCTTATTCTTTGTGAACCTGTATAATAATCCAATTCACCGAGAGAAAGCTAGGCTGATTAGTAGAGTTCATGACTGAGATGGATCATTGTTCTCTTTGATAAGCTTTGCAGCAAAATGGTGTGCGATGATTATTCTACCCCTGTTATCTGTGCTATATTATTTACCTCTGTGCTTTGTGAGGTTATGAAGAATTGCACTTAGCTTTGCCTCAAAGGACAAATTGCATTTTGATTGTTGCTGCTATTTTTGAGCTGCAGATGTCAGTGTTGTTGATAAATATTTGCGAGAGCTAGTTTCGTAAGCCTGCTTGTTCAACTCAATTTTTTTGATACTTTCTTGTCTATTAACAGATGAACTCTTTGATGTACTGACTGTGACTATCAGGGGGAAAAAAATATATCAGCAAGCCCGTTTGGCTGCACTACCCCTGAGAATTTGTCTTTACCTCTAATTATAATGTAGAGAAGGGGAAACAATCGTCATGCGTACCTGTGAGGATAGGTGCGTTTTCATTAGCATTAGGATGGAAAGAAGCATCCATAGGACGGCTAGAGTTCACCTAGAGAATGCCGAATTTGTCGTTCTAGCCATCTTCGGGCACACTTTGTCAAGTGCTTACGTCAACATACTGTTTGAGATTTGGGAAAGCAATAATTGGGCGATAAATCCTGGCAACAACATGCTACAGCATTCCCTTGAATTAGCTTACTGTAGATCAAACTTTAAAGCGAGATATACTTCTTTTTTTCCTGCTCTTTTTGGTCGGGGGGATATATTTCGACCTTTCGGACTTTTGTCACCCATCTCCCAAATTACGCCCGAAGCTTCAGCAAAATCGGTAGTTTCGTCTGATCCACACGTTAGATTTGTTTTCATGGGAGGATGGCATGAGGAAAGCATCCTTTCCTTAATTTCGTCTCGGACTTCTTGAGAGACTTGTTTTGCGAAAATTTATCCCTGAGAAACCTTTTGAGTGCTATATCCTAGTTTATGAGGTACTCTCTTAATCGCATATCCAGCATGTAAGATGCATTAACTTTTTGACCTACTCCTCGATTTTGATTGTTATTATTGTTATCATTATGTTTGGCATAAGGATTGTTACCTTTTTTGCCATTACTTTCAAAGTGCTTTTGGAGCTGCAAATTTTTCTCCTCTTTTGCCTTTCCTGCAAGAAACAGGGCTTCTTTTACCCACCCAGTTAATTGCATAGATAACAATCACACTCAAAGGGGATGGCCATTCACTCAAACAGTCATAAAGACAGATACCTACTATGACTTTTTGACTCTTGATTGCATGTTTTTGTTTGTGGGTCCTTTTTTATTCTTAATGTCGTACCTACCAGGATTCTCTTTCCAGATCAACTTCACATTAAAGGGTATGCACGCGTGAGGGTTATATTAAGTCTCGGTCTTTCTGGTAAAATTTGGTTTTCATGCCGGTGCTAATCACTCGAGATGCATGTCTTTATCGAGCCATTTTGGGTACGTACGTACGTTGTTATGTTTAGACATGTTGCTTGATGCTACTGTTTGGGGATACAGGATAAGTCTTTAAAGTTCTTGGTTTGAATTTGTTGTTTCCACGGAGTTTGGTAGCTGCATTGGGTCACCAAAGCAAAGTTTGAAAGGCTGCTGGTGACTTGTCATCTCCTTTTACCCTGGCAAACTGATCTATCTGCATCTGTTTTGCGAGGACTTAAAGAGCAGAGCACCCGTAGATTAGTTTATAGTAAACAAAGAACTTGGGCAAGATTTGTAAAGCCGGCAAGATGATACCTTTTTTTTTTTTGGTATAAATAGCCATTCAGATAAGAGAACTCTGGCCAGTTCAGACATTCTCAAATTGGGAAGGTTCTGATTTCTGTCATGATCAACTTACTTAACCAACGGTGAATGTTATACTTCTGTTTTCTTCTTCTTGTTTTTGTTTTTTTGTTTTTGTCTTTTTTTTTGGGTATATTCTTGCAGTATTTAAAAGAATGGGGGGAGGGGGCTGGAGTATGGACAACATCCACTTGAACTAGATGATTCCATGTTGAAAATTCATTGTACCCTAACTCTGGTCCACGTCGTCTGACGTGCTCTACACTGTTGTGATGTTGACTGAGTAAAATTGACTGGCATGCCTGGAGGATTTTTGTGCATGGATTCCCAAATTGACACGCTTTAAACAGTTGTGTGGATTCCCGCTCGGTGCAAGTACCAGTCCCTATTTCACATTAGACAGCTACTTTAGGACGGATCAGTACCGGGGAAGTCAACAACAGTTGAACTTAGCCCGCTTGCTTTTGACCCTTGTTGCCGAAGGATGGTCGGTTCTTTGTCGTTGAAGCATGAGCGCGCTTTGCTGTTGCTTCTGTACTAGAGTCTTCTGTGTAAGAGAGATTAGGACCACCGCTTACTGGTTCACTTTATGGGCCGAAACCTGGACCACCAATTTAGAGAAACCCTCCCTCTTTTTTTTCTTTTTCCTTTTTTTTTCAATATGCGTCAGAGATATTTTGGTTTAGTTTTCACACATCGAACAAAGCCGACCTCTCTGACTCGAACTCGGTAATATAGAGGCTGCCATAGCCGGTACCAAAACTTGCGAAAATTTGCTTGCTCATGACCCGAGCATGATAGTGTCATAGTTCGTGTTGTTTGTCTTTTCGCGGCACAGAATATCGGTTCTCGAACAGGAACGGGCTGACTAATGACTATATGTTGATGTTTAATTTATCAATCAGACTGAAGAAAACTTTTGACGTTGGTTTTCAGTTTATCAATCGACATATGTTGGTCTTTAATCCACTCTTTCTTTAGTGTAGGCAGAGTGCATTGTTTATCATGTGTTGAATGACCGGCCAGAATTGCTACTTTTGCTTAAAACATCTAATTCTAAAACTGATTTATACAAATAACTCTTGTTTGTTTCTCTAAAGAAGGTTAGATAATGTGCACTCACGTTAATATCATAAGACGGGCGTGCTAGCAATTTGAACTCAACAAGCAGGCCGACAACCTTGGTGAAGTCATTACGAGATTTCTGAATGAGCTTAGCTACCCAGAAGGTTCATTCAAAAGCACTCCTTACTTCACCATTTTCTCTCCCGTGCCTACACACCTGCTGGATTTTGTAGAAAGCAAAGTGACTGAGCGTTCTCTGAAAATCTTGAGCATCAGACATAGGAACTGAGGTTACTCTGTCTCTCTCTTCTCCTCCTCCTCCTCCTTTATTTGCTTGCCTTGTTTGGCCATTCTCTGACTAAATGATACCTAAAGGTTGGGAGACACCATAGTCTCTCTTATGCTAGAAATTTCTGATCGGAACTTAAGGTAGCACTGTTGATTTTTCCGAGTAGTTCCTAAGAAGATCCAACTTTTTCCAAGTCCACTGTTGCATGCAGAATGTACTCAAAAACAGCTTCTTTCTTTAAAATCTTATAGGAGTTGATGAGACATAATTGATATTATAAAGGGGATGATGTTACATGAAATATAGACAATACCAGTAAAGCGAGTGAGCAATGGCGAATCATAATCAAGATCCACATAGGCATCAGATCAGACATCCCAATCGGGTCCCAGAATTCAACTACCCAAGCTTTGATTCCCCTTTTCTTCTGTGGTGTACATGTTTTTCTTTTTGCTTTTTTTTTTTTTTTATTAAATTTCTCCCAGGACTAAACAGATGATCCAAGCATTTTGAGCAGCATCCTGGCCTTTGTCTTGGTCCTACCACTACACTGGCTCTGTAGAAGAAACAGCAGCTGTGTTAAAACTCCTGCCCCAATTGCCCGTTCTCGTGCCAATGATGAATCGGAACATATGATCGTAAGGGAATTGACTGCGCTCTCGCTTCCTTCATGACTTGATGCTCCAAAGACCATCCTGACAAGAGAGGATACACCGTTTGGGTTGTTGAGCAATGCCTCTTTCACCTGGGCATTCCCTTGAAGCAGCCGCTCTATCGTGGAGACCGCTAGTGGAGAGAGGCATCTTTGACGTCTCTCCTTTTCAGCGGTCAAAGTTGAAATGTGGGCAACCAGTCCATTTACCACACCTTCTCTCACCAGATTCCACTCATTCGACTGTAGGGAACATAACGACCTTATCGCCCTGACCGCCGCCTCAGAAACCTCTGAAATTTCGGGAAGGAGGAGAATTATTTGAGCGAGGAAATTGCGGTTTTGGCCGAGAACAGCACAGAGATCTTTCATTTCTGAAGATGATGAGATTGTATCAACAAGTTGGCAAATGCTGAGCTTGATACTGTCCGTGCCTTGTTTGAACAAATTCACCAATGATGCTTGTTTGGAGTCTTCTTTGAGTATGTCCAGTGACTTCACTCCTCCATTTGCCAGCAATTGCAGAGTACAAGCCAGTGCTTGTTCTAGGAACTTTGCATAGTCAAGGGAGAGTCCAGATTCCACTTTCCCAAGTATCAGTTCCAACAACAAAGGCAGGAAACCCAGCTGAAGAAATAGACTACACCTTGACGTCGATTCCTCGCATAGAATACTAATACTCTCTAGAGCTTGGAGCTTACTGACCATGCTCACTTCCTGGGATTCAAGGGTACTCTTCAGGGTGGCCACCAGGGAGCGATCAGGATCAACTGTCTCGAGACCGGGATTGAACTGGTGGCGGGACTCTAGCCACCGATCTATCAGATGGCGGAGAGTGTGGTTGGGGACGACGGACAAGTCGTGGAGCTTCTGCATTGTGACGGGGCAGGTGAGGTTGCCGGCAGCTAGCCATTTCTCAATGCTGGGTCTGTCGTAGGTCTGGCCAGTGCAAAGAGTGACTGGATCTGTGAACAAGTCCAGGCTTATGGGGCATCTGAACAAATGAGGTATGCCCATTTCAGTCTTCTTCATGAGGATCAAGATCAACCCCAATCAAAACCAAAGAACCAAACGATGATATTGGCGATTGAAGAGCAAGATAGGGAAGACTAGAAGCAAGAAAGTTGAGAACTTAGTGGGAGGATTCAGATGGGAACACCAGCATGGAAACGCAGAGATTAGAAACGAGAGCTAGAGAGAGGGAGATGAGGCCAAAAGATGGGTCTTATCCTTGGTGAAAAGAGCAAAGAGACTATGCCACTAAAAATATGGAACAAAATTTGGAAATGGTCCCCCCCCCCTCAGTTTTCTCTCTCACTCTCTCTCAGCCAGCAGTCTATTCATCAAACTGGTCAAACTGACCCACTAAAGAGAAAAGGGTGGGCGTTTTCATTGAACTTTGATTCTAGATTAGTAGCTTGGATTGATAAGTGTGTGTCTGCGTGCGTGCGTGCGAGAGAGAGAAAGAGAGAGAGAGAGAGAGGAGTGTAAATCACTCCGACGTCCTACGTATGTTGACCAAATTGTTGGGGAACTTAATACTTTGAAAAGCTACAACTATGAAAATCTTTTCCAAACAACAATTAATGAGATATGACGTTAGTGAATTTTAGTGCACATAACGCATATGTGAGTGGCTTCACGTTTTTGCCGACGACATGTAGAGAATCCATCAACAAAATTCGGATGAATCAAAATGAATAGGGTAATTAGGCGAATATGGGAATATATAATTAGAATGCACTAAATTTCTATATATGAGGGATATGAGACTTCTTTTTCCTTTTTTTGTTGATACAGCAGGTCCGGTGATGTTCGGATTAGTTTTTAACTAAATAGTATCAATACCAACACACGACATACGATATGAACGTTAACACGTTATTTCTCAAAAAATAAAAAATTCTGACACGTTGTATATTAAATGTATATTTTTATATATACATCACAACTTTAATCAAATTAATTTGCTTCAAATTCACAAATAAATAAATAATAATAAAATAGCATAATATGAATTTACAATAAAAAAACATTAATCCACCATCTGTTAATATCATTTATTATTTCAATTTAACAAATTCAACTCCAGTCAATAATCCATAAAACTTGAATGAACAAAAAACGCGAGCAATCTACATTCTAAAGTCGCGTGTGAGAACGTGTTGGAACAGAAGAGAAAAAAAACAAACTTGGAGGTGAATTGTATGTTAGAAAAGAAAAGAAAACTAGACTTTTCTTATTTTCCATTTTATTATTTTTATTATTTTTTATTTTTTACATATTTTCATTTTGACCCCTTATTTGGTGAAAATTCTTAAAATTAACCCTTTGCGCATCGAATTACGTGTCGAAATTTCAAACTCACATGTTGGAATTCTGTTCTTGTGTTGGAATTCTAGACTCGTGTATCGGAGAGCATTTGGAGAGTTGATTAAGTGTCGGATTTTTTGATAACCATTGAGCGAGTGTTGAACACGTGCCAAACAAGTATCAAAGTGCCTGACACAACTTGAAAGCTCTTGGAGAGTGTTAGTACTTCCTAAGTTTTCATGCACCTCGATATGTTTGCTCGTCATAAAAAAAAAAATTATGGACCAATCCATTACATTAATTCGCGCCTTTTCTTTGAGGGATAACGAAGTCAGGCCGTGAGTAAGCATATTGAAACATATAATATGAGACAACGACAAAACTGATTGTGATGCAAAATTAAAAACCACTTTCGACGAGGACCTCGAGAGATTCGAGGGAAGAAAGGTATGGGATTACTTCCAAAGGGCTATTTAACACAACTCAAATTAAGCGGAGCTTCAAGTACACGGTGTGACCGACCAAAAAAATAAAAAAAGAAGTACATGGTGTCAGTAAAATATTTATATGTTTATATATAAGTATGTCAATAAATAAATGGGAAAGGGCCTAGAACATCACGTCATTAAATAAAATATCTAAAGACTGGTCCCCGTTCTTCACAAGAAAGAACAAACATAATAAAACAAGGAAGAGCCGCAAGAGTATGAAAACAACCCATGTTTTCAGGGATTACTTTCAATCTCTACTTATAATATGGAGCCCCATTTGTATATACCACAGCAAAGTTTGAACCCAGACCAAAATAATCAATTCATAAAATAAAATAAAAAAATCTAAAAGAAAGAAAAAAAAGAAGAAAACATGTGATCTAATATGGTAGATTCTCTTGATCTTGGAATGATGACCGGACCTCCTCCCCACATGGGGCATAACTTTCAACACATGTGCTTCAATTTTCTAGAAACGGAGGGCTACATTCCGCAGTCCCCCACCTAAAGTTTTTCTACTCATCTAGTTCAAAATTACCCTATTCTCTCTCTCTCTCTCTCTCTCTCTCTCTCTCTCTCTCTCCAGCTTTTAATTTATTCTATATATGTTAAAGTGATTGGATGGAAAATATTTAAATGGGGTGATTTGTCGCTTTGAGGTGTTGTTTCACAGATCTTCTACTTTGAATTTTGAAGTTGGTAACTTAATTGGAGCCATGAGTGCTAATATGTTTCACGTTCTTTTTCACATTGCAAAGATTGAACCAGGGGCACACTGACTGCAAAATTTGGTTTTTTCATCGGCAACAATAGGAATTGTTAAAATTTTAAAGAAAAATTGAAAGCCAATTTACTTTCTCAATTAAAAGAAACTTCTAAATATCGTTCGGCACCCTTAGTCCTCAATAATTTTACTTTTATCTCCTTGATTGTGATTAATTAGCAATGCTGATTAGTTAGTAGATAAATGTTATATTAAGGACAACATACGAATAATTAGCTCTATGAGTAAAAATGAAAGAAGTGTTGAGCTTTGGAGAAAATAAGCAACTTAATGTTTCTTTCCTCGCATGATGACCCAAATGAATGCATTATATAAATTTTGCACCTATTCAATCGATCCGCAATGCTCTCAAACAATTCTTTTGAATAAGTGTACTTAATCAGTGATTAGCACAAGTAACTTAGAAATATCGACATGGTCATTGCAAATTTAATTTGTAAGATTAATGAAAACTACTAATCTTATCGTCCATGAAATAAAACTCCACCATATTTAACCAAAGTCTCATTCATGATTTTTTCTGTATAGTGGTTTTTGAATATCTCATGATTTTATGATCTTCTTTGGAAGAATTAAGCAAAACTCTTTTGTTTCTAGTGGAAAAATTACCGGAATCAGCAAAATTTCATTATCTCATCTCAATTACGGTTTTTAAGTGTTATGAGCAGACGAATACTATATGACTCTTTCTCTTCAATTATTTAGTTTTTTCGACCGTTCACAGGAATACTTTAAACCTCCATCCGACCAGATACTGCTAAATGCTTCGACTTGGACATGGCAATTGGAATATGGCCAACTAAAGCGGTTATATTAACTTCATTTCTTCCTTTAATAGAATAAACATTTTCCAAAATTAGAATCTCCAATTGTAGATTTTTCGTGAAACACAATTTGAGCAAAAATGTTGTGTTGCTTAAAGATAAATACAAATTTTCATTTTTATAAGTGCTTAGACAAGCATATTAGTAATTTTAACGGTTAATACCTTAAAAAACCTCAAACTAGTACATCTATAACAAATTTACCTCAAACTAATTTTTTGATCACGAAAAATCTCAATTTGTGACAAATTTACCTCAAGAGTTCACAAAAAATCCTAAACTGATATATTTGTAACAAATTTACTTCAACTGCCACAAACTCCAAACTAGTATATTTGTAAGAAATATACAATTGTTAAATTGGATTAATAACACAAAAAATCACAAAAATAATACAATTGTGACAAACATATAGTAAAATCCCAAACTAGTACACTAGTTCACCGTGAGATGTCGTTCAACTTAGTAATTTGACAAGTAAAATTTAATGAAAACTAACGAAGGGTAAATTTGTCACAAATGTATCAGTTTGGGGTAAGTTTGTAAAAAATGTACTAGTTTTGGGTTTTTGGTGGTCAAAAAATTAATTTAGGGGTAAATTTATCACAGTGTACCAGTTTGAAATTTTCCAGGATATTAACCCTAATTTTAATCAAGATAAAAGTAGGGAATTATTGTCCAAAAAGTCTTAAACTTATTATAAGATGACCAATTTAGTTTTGTACTTTTCAATCGTGCCAATTGAACTATATTTGTAAATCGTCAAAAAGTTTAGAATTAAACTGACAAATCATTAAAATGTTTAAGACTAAATTGACATAATTAAAAGGTTTATGTTTGAATTTGCACAATTCAAAGTTTTATAAATGAATTGATGGTCGTACAATTAATCCATGACTTTTAAGGCAATTTTCTCCAAAAGCAAGGATACGCGAATTTTCTCTTACAAGTTTGATTTGTATACATTTCTTTAGGCTCCCAATTTCTTTGTCCAATTTAAGAAAAAGATGCCATGCATTGGAGTGCTTGCCTGTGCATGCACTTTGGAAAAATGAATATGAGAGAGAGAGAGAGAGAGAGAGAGAGAGAGAGAGAGAAACGCCAAGTAATACCAAAGAGACAAAACAAAAGACAGAAAAGAGGCCACTAACATCCATCAAAAACCTTACTAAATTAGAGTTTAGAGGTGGACAGAAGTTTGACCTTTGAACACTAAATTGTCTGCAATCGGAGTTAGGTGATCGTGATGTCCATTAAAGTTTTATGATATAACTTACTGGTCAATCGAGCCCAGAGAGAGAAAATAAAAATCAAACTTTGCTGTCGACCTTCGCAAATCATTGGCCGGGCAATTGGCGTACGGCATTTATTTGTTGTTGCCTGCCATTAACTATAATAGCCCACATTACAAAATTATGAAATCACCCTTTTGATTAAAATATAAAAAAAATAAGATTTGATTCCAAGTATGGCAGAGGCATTAAGGGCAAGCTTTCATTAACTTTTATTTTCTTTTTTTTGCAACTTGATGGTCGTGCTGATTGATACACGTTAATTTCTGGTCTATGATAATGATCAAGGACATAATTTTTTCTTTAATCTAATCGAGCTGTTATTTGGACCATTCAAGCCCCCCAAGTCCCTCTTCACGTGCGATTGCTGTAGGTAGAGGAAATTGGCAACGGATATAGGACAAGTCAAAGTAAAACTCTCCATCTTTTGAACAAAAATGGATTGGAGTAGAGGAATATTCGTGATCAAAGACTTGGAATCCACTCCATATCCATTGCCAAGACAAAAGAGAAACGTTTACATGACAGTCTTTAATTTAATATAAAAATAATAGTCGATTATGTACTATAAAAAACTAAATCGTAAAATTATTGTGGGATCTATTTTTTTAAGAATTTGTAATCCACAACAAGACTGTTATTTTCACAGCACCTCAGAAACTGTTATGCTAATAAAGCCCTAGACAAAATATATTACTCTAGTTGATAATTGAGTTCGGTCGAATTTAGTCATGCCAAGTCAACCGCTATATTTAGTATTTCTTCGAGTACAGATCTACAAAATCTTAACATTTCAATTGAGCAGCTTAATCGACCCAAAAAAAAAAAAAAAAATTTGAGCAGCTTATTTTAATATAACACCTTTTCGAAGACTGTCCTATTAATTACCTAACTAGGTAATGGTTGGCGTTCTACCTGCTGCGAAAATGAAATAACATTAATGTGTATATCAGAGAATTTTTTGTTTTTTGTTTTTTTTGGTAAGGGTATATCAGAGAAAATTTGATGCAGTGGGAATAGCAAGAATAAATTGTGAAAAGCACTTTTCAATAAAATCCAAATTGATTAAATCGAGAAGGGCCCATCTTATGGGGTCACTAATAATTGAAACTTTTTCGATTAGTCATTTTCATTGCAAAAATAAACTCCAACCATTGGTGTTTTCATCCGCAGCAATCCAAATCATGTCTGCATATCATATATGGGCATAATTGACACCTTCAACATAATTTCCTTTGGTCAATGGGTGGGACAATTTCAATTAGATAATATATAGGTAAATTAGGTAATAAGCACGATACTTTATGTGCGGCTTCGTTTGATGCTCCAAGATGAGCTAATTTGCCGGGAATCTATCAAATTAGTTAGATGGAACGGACCGATTAGACTAAGTTCAGTTGATATTTTATTCAACCTAGCACATCCTTTTTAAGGTTACCTTAAATCTGCAAAACCAAGAAGCTCACATAATTGTTTAAAAAAGAACATAGATCATTGTTCAATAATATGTCACATGAGTGACCTAGATAACTTCTTCTTGCTGTCATGAATCCCAGATATATGATAATCATATTATAGAAACTTATCATATCTTTTAGGTAATTCAGGTAATAACCCACAGATGCCACCAAGAAAGAGAGGAATCATAGATGAAGTTGACAAAGTGGGGGTCGGTCTCAGGATAAGCCTGACTATCTAGATTAAATATGGAATATTGCTAGGTTTATGATTTTATTTTGAATATTTTACTTGTCGTGGGTTTGATTTTATCCACCCTTAGCTGTGAAAAATAAATTAATAATTTCCTCAGACATTTTGGAAGATTGAGCTGGACAAAAGAAAAACCCAGCCTGGAAAATTTAATTTATGTATTCAAGTCTAGGAAGGCGTCACCTTCGCCATTCACCAGTCAAAGACGCCAAAAACCAGCCGCCAACGGCATACGAAGGTAACTAGAAGCAGCAGAAAAGTATGACCTTTCCTTCCCAATTTTGACAAATTATCGAGAGGGTTTCGGATAAGATGTGTTCTGATTGCACATTTTCTGAAGAAAGTACACAATTCATCATCTTGTTATGTCTGTTCTGTAACGTTTGGTATGACAACTCATCCTGCAATTTTCATTGCAGGCCTAAGTTGAGTTTTTCGCTTACTCATGGATCCTTCATGCTAGCTTCATCTTTTATTTTTCTCTCACTTGCAAGGCTTTCTTCGAGCGCCAGAAAGTGAGCCGCTGAAGCTTCGAACAATTCTCAAGCCGTGTCGGGTTGTGTAAAATTAAAGAATGCGACCTTCCGTTTTTATCCGAATGTACACTTACATTTCCAATGAAACAGATCCTTGGATTGATCCGACCTGTCAGTACTAGTACATTATGACGAGGAAGATCGGTGCAAGATTATGGACATGTACACGCTTGATAAGTGATCCTTAATAATGTTTTCCCCTAGCTGTATGCGATCTGCTGTTCCAACCATCGCTTTGATGCAATCGACATATCTCTGTCCGTTGTTTGATACAGACGAGCTTGTTCAAATGAGGCATGCTTCATGAACTAGTTGGTCCTAGGAAGGCTTAAGATGTCCTTTCTATTCTGATACCAGATTAGAGAGGAATTATGGAAAGAATGAAGGATACCAAAACAACATATTTTAGTTACCGTAATCTAGTGAATGAACAGAACACGGATACGTTCTGTACCCTGACTTTGCAATGCATCAAGCCTGATGAAATACAGTCGTTTCGCTTTTTCAGCCCCCAAAATTCTGTATACGTATAAAATCTACAACTACATGCCCGGTTAGTCGCAAGAAACAAGAACCAAAACCAAAGTCTGTCCCTCGTCCTTCCCCTGCTAAGTGGTCACACTTGCTGCATATTGTCCTTATACAGGTAGAGCGGTTGTGTCCAGTGTTTTCTTTCCCTATTCGATGTTGATTTATTGTCCCCTTTATGATCCTGAGCTGTCCCAAGATACCGCAGCCTGAAAATCAAGGGCTATAACCCCGCGCTTGTGGTGATGGCCGCCGATTCATATTGCCGAATTGAAGGTCGTTTGAGTCCCCAGGGCTGTCTGGTGTTCCAAGGCCTTCTCCCTGTGGTCCTACACCGACATACTGTTGCACTACGAGTACCGATACAGTCGCCGCGAAATCCGATGATGCCAACAAATCCCCAATTGCTCCAAGTTCGGGGCACTCGCTCCAGTCTGTGAGCCCTGCTGTGAGCGGCGATATCATCCCTTGCCCTCTCCCCACTATGAAAAGATCATGTGAACTATCAATTGACCGTATTGCCGCGACTGTCTCCTCCCCATTGTTCACTATCTTCTCGATGTAAACAACCGACTCGTCGTTGGCATTCCTCATCCTGAACTCATTCACATACTCTTCATCGAGCTGCCTATCCTTATCATTGTCTGTCACGACCGATAATATCCTGGTGTCACCAAATCCGTTGGTGGTTGCACCTGCTGTGTCGATCGCCTCCTCACCCGGCATGAACCTCATCACCATGAGGTTGATTCCAGGATGTTCGCACATCCTCCATCCATACGCTAAGGCCTCACGATCATCCGGTCCCCCAAAGAACAGGACTGCAATATGATGGGCAACTTGGTTCGCTGCCAAGCGGGTAGACCCATTTAGGCCTCTGTCTACGAGAATCCCGACGGAGCATGGGCTGTTTGCCAGTACGTTTTGGTTGATCATTCTGAAAGCGGGATTGGTGGCTTCCATCCCTCCATCCACTGTCTGCTGCTTGTGGAAAGGGATGATGATAAGAGCCGAGCGCTTATCCTCTGCCAAGTTGCAGATGTCCTCGTGCATCGTAGAGTATGGCGATATGGCCGTGAGGGGCTGGACAGTTACACAACCGGCATGTTGTTCGTAGTTTTCAAAGGCATTGATGATGTGGTCAGACTGCGCCTGCGTACGATTCAGGGCCGGTCGACCTGATTTCCGAGTATTGTGGACAATGAGCATGGCAGATGCACGCCCAGTGAGCTCGACTAGGTGGAGCACGTAGACACAGATTGGAGATTTTTTGGTGGGGTTGGAAGCCTCCAGGAGGTTAATGATAGTTGGCACGTTTCGAGGTGTGTGGACGCAGACAAGCACTCGAAACTCCGCATCGGGCTTCGACCTTTGAATTGTTCGACGCTTATAGGGTATGAATCTCCTGGCTGGCCGGTAAATTACCGTAACAATGGGTGTGATGATTGCGGTGACGAACACAGCTACAATCACCATGGCTGCAAATGATTTGTCGTCCAAAACCTGCAAAATCCCAAAGTTTCATTTCATCTTCACAGTCCAATGGCTTGCGCAAACAGATGATAGGACCCCAAAGTTGAATCTTATGCAAGGAATGTCAGTCATGTTCATACCTTTTGGTCCTTGCCGACATTAAGAATGATCATTTCGACTAGTCCCTTGGTGTTCATGAGCAAACCGAGCGTAATTCCTTCTCGGACCGTCATTTGGTAAAATACGGAAACTATGAGAGTCCCAATAATCTTGCCTAGGCTGGACAGAAGAATGATGAGTCCTAGGATCCCCCAGCTTTTCGCCCCCGCAATCTTGCTTATATCTGTCCTAAGCCCACTGATTGCGAAGTATAGAGGAAGCAGAAGCCCTGAAACAAAGTCCTCAAGCTTTTCGATCAGAGTAACTCCTAGCGGCCCGTTTGGAATGATCAGTCCAAAGACGAATGCTCCAAAGACAGAATGCGTTCCTATGGCGTCCGTAACGAAGCCCGATATCATTACCCCAGTGAGAATCAGGCATATGTAGAACTCACTATAGGTTTCTCCCTCCGGGGTCCGCCGAATCATCCAGGCAATCGCGGGTCGCACTACGAAAATGCACACGAGGACGAAAACCACGCTAGATAGCACTACCCATAGGGATGCTAGGGAAGTCCTCTCATTTTCCGCCAATGCGATGGCCAAAGCTAGGAGTACCCAAGCGCACATATCGTTAATAAGAGCAGACGACATTGCAATCCGTCCTAAATCCGTGTTAATCAGTTTGAGCTCGGCAAGTATCCGAGCAAGTACTGGAAATGCAGTCACGGAGAGAGCTACCCCGAGGAACAGGATGTAAGTGCCTTGCGACATGCTTCCACTCTTAGTGTCCAGCACGAAGGAGAAACCCAGTCCGAACAAGAAGGGCAGGATCATGCCTGCGATGGCGATCGCCAAAGACTTCCTCCCCGTGCGCTTGATCACTGACATGTCCATCTCTACTCCGACTAGAAAGAGGAAGTAGAGAAGCCCCACGTTTGCCATTGTCTCGAGCACCATCACGCTTCTGAGGGGAAAGATCGTATTTGCAAACGTCTCGCTCCTGCCAAGGACCGATGGCCCTAGCAGTATCCCTCCCTGTTTCAGGAAGATCAAATCTAATTAAATGTGGTTATGCGCATACAGAAACTTTTGCAGTACCGTATCTTTGCTTTTGGCTCTCATTAACTAATGCAGTGGCCTGATCTATATAAATTCCACCTAAGTTTTGATGACAAACATGATTAAGGTGATTCTTCTGCTGCACTAACCTGGAATTTGTAGATGGAAAGATGACCGGCAAATGCAACTTATCGGTTGAATGACGATAATACGAAAGGCACAAAAAGCAGAACCCAGAATTGGTCATTCAATCATGTCCACATTGATGGAAGGAAAGAAAAACACAGGTTCATAAAGTCGTCGCGCATCGAAATTAATAGACGGAAATCGGACCGCATTTCTTTTCTGATCTGCCAAAGGCGATGCTAATAAGTTAGCATAGACCGACTTACCAGGATCTCGGAAATAACTCGTGGTTGGCGAAAAGGCTTGAGTACATACACCATGATGCGCGTGACGACGACGACCAAGGTCAGTTGCAAAATGAAGAGGGGCAGGGAATAATCCAGGGGATTATCACCTTGCCATATGCCGTTGGTCGTGATCATGGTCGGCGCGTAACAGATGATCGAGTCCTCCGACATGTTTGCGTCCGCCATTGCTCCCAGTATTATCTTCCTACTCCCCTCCTGCTGTTCTTCCAACAAGACTCCCACCACCTAAACACCCCCCGTTTGCTTCGACAGAGAGTCAGAACAAGATGTCCATGGCAAATTTTGCAGAGCAAGATTCAAAATTTGCTCATCATCATTGGGCAGACTCAAATTTTGGGTTCGTCATGTGAAAAAATTCACGGTTGCAGCTTGAAAGAGGGAGAGAGGGAGAGGGGGAGAGAGAGAGAGAGAGAGAGAGAGAGAGAGAGAGAGAGACAGGTAATTCGTTAACATTCCTTGGTTAAGCGGCCTATTGGGATGCTGCGTGTTATGTGGTTATTGTAGTTGTGGATTGTGTACATGCCACATTTTCAGGTCGAGGGCACATCATAATTTTCCTTCCTAGTACACCGTGCAAAACCCAAAAATAACAAACTCCTTCGATTATATCAATTAGAGTCTGCTTCCGTGCACTCCATCCAAACAAAGTGCATTAGATAATCTAGTGCAGATTGGACAGCGATTTGTTAGCCCTATTCAAATGGGACAGGCTGTGTGCGATCTAGCCATTCAAGACATGGATTGTGGACATCTCTTCGATACAGTAATGAGTTACCCCATCGAGGCGCAAAAATCACTTAAATTTGTGATTTATGAACATAAACTGATCGGAAATTTTAAAATTCGGCGCATTTACTTTATCATGTACGTGTGACATTCGTATGTATCTAATCTATTTATGTATAATTTTCCCTTTTAAGTGAAAAAAATCTGTACGGTATGGTCCCAATACAACAAAAGGGGGACCGCCAAGTTGGTTTAGCCGTACATCCGTTCTACTATCCATACAGAAAGCCTATAGATGGCGATGAGAAGGCACTTCATCTAATCCTTGGGAATATTCACAACGAATGCAAGTGCTTCGCTCTCTGTATTGCTTGCTTCACCTTGGCCAAGGGTTCCTCGTACAATATCGCAGGGTCATCGAACTTTGACGCCAGACTCGGCTCCCCAAGGAAAGCTCGGAAAGAGTCCGCTACGGAATAGGAGAGTGATTGGAGGTTGTATCCTCCTTCCAGAAAGAAAACGCAGCGTCCCCCGCAAAGTTCTTCCGCAAGTTGCTTGATGTTGGAGGCGAGTGCATAATATGTTCCTGTAGTGAACTGCAAACTTGCTAGTGGATCCAACACATGAGCATCATACCTTCGGAAACAAGATAGACAGAGACGATGTCAGACAGGTGCTGGAGCTCAAATTAAAGGAAGAAATGCACACAATTTCAAGTTCTCCTCAGTAGATATCTGTAAAGGAAATGGCTCCCTCACCCGGCTGAGACGAGGATGATATCTGGCTTGAACCTTTGTGCGCATGGTGCAATGACTTCATCAAACACAGTCCTCATAGCAATGTCACCAGAGCCCCCAGGTAGTGGCAGATTAAGGGTTGTGCCTTCACCATCTGCGACACCTATCTCATCAATTTTACCCGTACCTGGATAGCTTCCATCCTGCATAACCGCATGGAGTACAGTACAATTACATGGTCTTACATTTACATTCCCTCAAGAGATAAGTTAAGCTTAAGAAAAATTATTAGTGTAAAAATTTAATATGCTCACTAACTGCTGAGCACAAAGTTTGGTATACTCTCTCTAAGCGAACTTCCAATCAAATTTGTTTAAATAAGGCAACAGAACTCTGGGAGAAAAAGGGAAACCCTCTTTGCAACCTCAAAAAGCAGAAGTGTTTTCTTAGCTGCCCTCATCTTATCAATTTTAACCCAAAGATTGAAGAGTATAAGACACTAAAATCTAGACAAAGATCCACAGCAATCTTACTTGGTGTGTCGAAAGAAAGAATATGTCTGGATCATTGTAGAAAGCATCGTTGGTCCCATTTCCATGATGAACATCAAAATCAATAATGAAGACGCGCTTCAATCCATGTACACGTTGAGCATAGCGAGCTGCTATAGCTATGTTTCCAAAAACACAGAAACCCATTGGTCCTTTTGGAATGGCATGGTGGCCTGGAGGTCGAATCAAAGCAAAAGCTGTTGGTGGATTGTGGGTGATTCTGGATGCATCTACCTGGGAAATGTAGAGTTCAGTTTGAATATTCATTTACTTCTTCCTTCCATAAATAAAGTGTAATTTCAGCAATCACAATGATGGCAAACGTGGTGACATCCAAACATAAAAGAGACTAACGTGCTGGATTGGAACATCACCACTGAATCAACTAAAGCCATTCCAACTCCAGCTGCGACAAGTGACTCCTGGAATGTCTGCATTTGAAACCATCTTTAGTTTAAGAAAGCATCCGAAGAGTTTATCCATGCAGCTATGAGATACTTTCAAGCTTGGTATGAAGAAATCTATCTTGACGTTTTTACGAGATGCAATGGGATTATACTTTCATAGGATTAAAGATATCGCTTTAGGTTGTGTGCATTTTATCACTATAAGTAAGCTGAGATACTCTCGCCAAGACAGGATGGTTAGCAGGAAAGCAGCAGGATGGACTTCTACAGGACACTTCCAGATTCCTTTCTTATTAAATAGAAATGCTCTCTCATGACATTCTTCATTAAGGACAGCTTCATACTTAACATATTGACATTGTCACAGCCATTGCTCATCATACTTCTTATAAACCATCCTATAAACAGGTTAGCAGCCCTTGTGTTCTTGACACAATATGCTCCTAAACAATGAAGTGCTTTGGCTGACTTATTTTTGCAGTTCAACAATCAATATAATTGGTTTGACAAGATCTAATCTATATAAACACTAAGATAGACTCCTCTAGATTGCAACTGTAGGTAGCCGGAATACTTCATACCATCAACACATTCCAAGAGACTGTAAGACTGCCCATCAAAGCTTATGCATTCAAATATGCATTTTAAATTTTTCTGGAAAAATCTTTATCAAAGGAGAAGATTATACATAATAATCAATCAGAAGTATAATATAGCTTGAAGAGAAATTTCATTTTAAGGGGAAAAAAAATTCTACCCACTCACTACCTTTTCATCATAGGAATGTCTACATTTGGTGTACTTCGAAGCAATATCTTACATGACCAGAACATATCATAGCAGACGTAGAAACAAATATGTAAACACATGTGACTTCCACTACAGGAACTAACATAATAAAACTGGAGCCTCCAACAATATTAACTCTTCATGATTTGACATATTAACCAAACTTACAGTAGCAGTGGCATATGTTGGTCCAGAGCCTTCAATATAAATGATGCCCTTTTCTGAAGCCTTGTCCATGGCCTATAAAATATAAGAGTTCATCAAACCTTGATCTTTGGGACATGCTACCAAAGAAATTGTACAGCCAAAAAGTCTTCAGTGATTTTACACAAATTGGTCTGAGAATATAGACAAACACAATAATACAAGCAGCAAATGCATTTTACACTAACTGTCTGAGTTGTCTAGCGAAAAATAAGTACCAAAAATGGGAATCTCAATTCAGCAATTTAAATAGTCTTTGGAAGCCTAGGAGCTCAATAGAAAACTGAAAATTTTGCTGGTGAATGGTCCCACTCAGATGCATTTGAGCATTAGTTTGTTTGTTTGTTGTCAAATTCTTTTTTATTTTATCTTTTACTTTGTAATGTAACTCCTCTTTATATTCACTCGATTGCCTCATGTCCAGATACCCCCAATCAATTCAACAATCAATCATCTGCCTCATGCATAACTTTCCTCTTTCCATGTTACAAGTAGCTAGATATTGTAATTATGAATAAAGCAGGCCATGATGAAGAATTGGCACTCTTGCTGCAACAAAAATCCTTAAAGAGGTGAAAGAACCCTCAAAAAGAGACGGAAAAGAACCTTCCTGTCAACTCCCATCTCAGGAACATCAACGAAAGGCAAAATTTCCCAGGAACATCAATGTGTGCGCAGAGTGTAAGCCAGATAAAACTAATAGAGAGGACTTGGTGAGTGAAGGTACCTTCTCAAGACCCGATACATAAGCTCTTGTGTGAACATGCAATAGATCATCCACAGAAGCAGGCTTAACAGTCGGAAGTTCAACAATCTCATCACCGCGAACCTGTAAGAAAAATTATAACTATTTAGTGCCTAGTGGCTTTATAGGCTATTGTGTAGATACTAAAATCTTTCCTTGATGGCAGCATCCGCTGGGTCGTCAGTAAATAATTTCCTCACATTAATCAAAAATAATTTTCCTTGAGTTCCTGAAGAAGCAGAGATCGGATTATCTACCTGGCAGGTTTTTAGTGTAATTTTAGGCACAATTTAAAATTCCGACTCATTATATTATGAGTCAAACTTAAACAACATTTCTCCAGTTTCAGGTCAAAGTCAATTTAGAAGTGCTGGACAATATATGTATGAATGAAGCGATCTATAATTAGTAAGAATAACTAAAGCATGATTGATGGAATTGTATGTAAGAGGAGTGCGACACCTTTGGAGTGAGTTCCATCTTCTCAAGAGCTGTAACAATTGCCGGGACCCTAAAATGGGATTCGGGATGGGACTCCTGCCATCGGTACAGGCAGCCCATCATTAGAAGATTTATGAAACCACGAAGTGCAATTTACAAACAAGAACGGGGGGCCAATAAAAGCCGACCGGTGCAACTCTTGAACCAAACAAAGAAGAGGAGAAGAGCAGCTCAAAACATGTTCCATTGTGAATCTCATTCCACGACAATCCATTATCATTTTATAATCTGAATCCAATCACAAGCTTCTCAATGGCTCGACATTACTGCTGATATTTGGGGTGATTTGCGTTAATTGCCAAATGCTGCAATACCACTGAACTAATCAACCAAACCTTTTCAAGAATCTGATAACAGAGCCACACGAGTGACAATCTAAACTCGAACTCCGCAATTCAATTGACTCGAAGAACCTCGTGTCATTTCGTCTAAATCTCAAACGCAGAATCATAATCTCAAGGCAGGAACCGATGCTAACAAGAATCCGATTATTCGACAAACAGCATCCTCTTCAAAGAGCAACCTTCCGGCAAACCGAATGAAGAATCCGGAAAAGAAAAATCCGGTCCAACCTGGTTGTGGCCCATGGCGGGGGCCACGCCGTAAACAACACGCGCAGCCGCCAGCCGAGGATGCCTCTCCGCCTCGCTCGAGCAACGAACCGGCCCGCCGGTCCCCGGCGAACGGCGTCTCCCCGGAGCCCCGCCGAGTCCGGCGCCCAACCGGAACCCAGCGCGACTTCGCAGGCCGCGAGCGCGGTTCCACCCCCGAAGCACCGCATTCCCTAACACGCACACAAACCAAGCAGGCGGTTCCCCCGCCATCAGCACGGGGGCGCGACACGATACCGGAAATCGAGAAGAGCAGAAGCGCAGAAACAATCAATCGATCGGCCAGCGGCGTGGCCGTGAAAACGTGAAGCCGTGCGATTGGCCATGCGCATGCAGAGAATGGGAAACGAAAGCGAGAACGGAGACGCCGGCGCCGGCGCCGGCGACGGCAACGGCGACGGCGGCGGAGAAGAAGAAGGAGAAGGAGAAGAACCGGCGAGAGCGCTAGCGTGAGGGGACGGAAGAAGCTCCATGGCCGGCCGGAGTGTCACCGCCACACGCGCGCGCCGAGAGATTATTTATTAAATAAATGAATTTTATGGATTTCTCCGGACGAAATCCATTTTTCAGGTGAAAATTATTTTTTAAAAGAAGGGTTTTCCTCGTTTTTGTAATTTGCCGAAGGTTACGTTTGTCGTCATCTACGACTTCTGAGACTTGGACGAGCCATGTCATGAGTAAAAAAATTTAAAAATTCTCATCATAATTAGTTTCGCGATTTACAAATTATCATTTATAATAAAATACTTTTTGTTAAGTAATTATTACAAATAAGCAATTACTTTTCAAAAATTTATTTATCAAATTATTCATTTTTCGAGAAATAAATTGTGCATATATTTTGCAATTAGAAAAATGATGTAATCAGAAAAATAGTGGTCAACACAATACAAATTAAGAGTGAGCAAGACAAATCGACCGAATTGAGAATCGTCTGTTTAGTCCGATTCTTAAGGGTGTTGATCCTATTCCTAATTCTTAAAAGTCGAATCATTATCTAGACGACTTGATTCCCAATTCCAAAAATGATTTGAAACGTTGAGATTGATTTTTTTTTATTTACTCATTTTATTTTTAAATGTAAATCTAATAATTTAAAATTCCTCATGCAGGTCTCCTCTTTCTCTCTCCTTTCAGTCTTTTTCGAATTCGCTCACAACGTTCACACCTCTTTAATTGAATTCACATTGGGGCACATTTGTCCAAATCATGCATTCAATTATAATAAACTTATTGATTAAAATCTATTTAGTAACATGAGATTTTGTTTTATACCATTCAAAAGTGTTTACAGTGAGATAAGAATATGGTAATTGTATTTTTGACAGATGTGAAATTTCACTGCAAAACCGCTCGGGACCGGTCTGGTCCCTAATTTCGAAAATTGAGAACCGGTCCTTCCGATTCGATTCCAAGGTGGCGGGATCGGGACGGACAGAGAACCAACCACCCCGAGTGAGAGCGCCACTCCCTTCTTCTTCCTCCTCCTTCCCTCCTCTGTTCTCCCTGCTTAAACCCTAATCTAGACCTTCCGTTTTCGCTCCTCTCTCTCTCTCTCTCTCTCCCTCTGCGCCGCGGAGCTCGACTAGCCGTACCGATTCCGACCCGAATCCACGGCGGCGGCGGCGGCGGCGGCGATGAGGTCGAGGTACGCCATGGTGTGCTCGTCGAACCAGAACCGCAGCATGGAGGCCCACGCCCTGCTCAAGAGGGAAGGCTTCGACGTCTCGTCGTACGGCACCGGGTCCCACGTTAAGCTCCCCGGGCCCTCCCTCCGGGAGCCCAACGTCTACGACTTCGGCACCCCCTACAAGCACATGTTCGACGAGCTCCGGCGCAAGGACCCCGATCTGTATCCTCCTCCTCTCGCGTCTTTGATCATCCCTCGTTCGATTTGCCGCTGCTCCTTTTTTTTTTTCTTTTTTTTTTGGCTAGTGTAATGACTCGCACGCTATCCTTCGTTGCTCATTTGCCTTCCGAATTCTGGGTTATATTGTGTAGGACCGTCTAATTTGAAGCCGGCAATATCGGCTGATTCGAGAATGACGCGAATTGATAAAATCTCATGGCATGTTTCCCTGAGAGACGAGATTTTGCAATCGAAAGACCTTAATTTGATGGATTTGAGGGTTTTTTGGCTGATGGGTAGTTTGTCAGTTGCATGCTTGTCTGGCTGTGAGAATACTAGTTCAGTTCAAATTGGTGAGTTTTTGTGCTATTAAAAAAAAAGGAGCTTGCTTGGGTTGTGATGCGATGTTGTTCGGTTAAAGGTTAGGGCGGTCGATGGCTGCCTGGTTATATTTTAAAGTGGAATTGGGACACTCTTTTTTTTTTGGCAATAAGAAATGCAAGACCTTTACAAGAGCTTCAGCTACAAGCGCAATGGGATCTTGCCCATGCTCAAGAGGAATATGTCTGTGAAATTAGCGCCTCAAAGATGGCAAGACAACTCTTCTGATGGCCCCTTCGATGTGGTGCTCACATTCGAAGAGAAGGTTTTCGATATGGTTCTTGAAGGTTCTTGTCTTTGCCCTTGCAGCTTCTTTCATTGAATGTCTCTTATATTATTTCTAAAATTCTGAGATCTATGATCGCATGATCCAACTTTCCACGTTATTTATTATTCTTTGAGTTTTAGCTTTGCATATATATGCCCATTATGCTCTATAGTGAGGGCAGATGCATGATATGGTAGAATTGTTTGCTTGATCTGAGAAACCTCACTAGACAGAAATTTGTTATCTGTAAATTCTTTTTCTTGAAAAGCATAAAAAGATTGTTACTTTACAACAATATATATATATATATATATATATAATATATATAATATATATATATATATATATATATTTTTTCATTTGACGCTAGCGGTGTTTCTGCTGCTATTCCATTCACACTTTATGTAACCTTGTTTGTTTAGTTTATTGTCCTTATGAAGTACTTGGTTGTTGTAATATCCATTCATCTGGACTTCTTTTGATTTATAAAGTTCTTTGTCAGCAAAAGCAACATTTAGATTCTTGTAATGCTTCTTAGAGATTGTTGAAGGTGACTGCTCTAATAGAGCTTATTGCCACAGGAGGGATGTTAATACTTTCCTTCTCTTGTAACTATCAACTCTATTAGTTCCCTTCTCTCTTTCTGCAACTTCATCCATTCTTTACCCCTTTTGTCAGGGCAAATTTGATTTTGATACTTAGTAGGGTATATAAGGTTGTTAGCTGGTCTTATCTTTGATTGCTATTATATAGATTGAAGCCTTGTTTGGCATACATTTAGCCATGGTTTTTTGGCTTTGGCTATGGTTTTATTAAATCTGATGCTGGTAATTTGTGACTTTGGAAATTCTTATTTTTCTGGACTGGAGAGTTAGTAAAGATGATATTTATTGTATTTCTCCTGATCGCTTTAAAGTGATATTTGAATTTTTCACACGTATTTTCACCTAAAAATGAAAAGCACAAGCTGGAAGCTGGAGGAGCAGATTCTGCTTCTGCGGAGTAGCAAAAGTTTGGGGCAAACAGCCCTCCATATGACCCTTTGACTGATCAATATTTCTCGAAGTAAAAGAGCAGTTTTGTTCTAACTAGATCTTAGGGAGTGATGTGACCTTTACCTATGTACGGAATAAATAAGACACCTTGCCCTTGAAATGTTGACAAGACGTTGAATGCATTTTTTGCAGATCTCAACAACCGAGAGCAGATTCTTATGAAGACTGTACTTGTGATTAACTTGGAGGTAAAGGATAACCATGAGGAGGCAGCAACTGGAGCTCAGCTTGCTTTAGATCTTTGTCGAGAGGTTTGACTGGCTGTACTTTATGTATTAATGATAGTATGCTTAATTTATGTATGCTGAGAAATTGCGTATTGTAATTTCTGGTCCACAGATAGAAGCAGCCGAGTCTTGGGAGGAATCTATTGATGACATTGTGTCTAATTTTGAGAAGCAGAACAGGCGGAAATTATTATTCAGCATTTCCTTTTATTGATGACCATGGTGAGGGCAAGAATCATGCTCTGAAAGCTTTATTATCCATGTTGTTGTTCTGTTAGTATTTTTTCTGCATATTTATATGTCAATGAACTGAACTTTTGGTTTTTGTTTGTCGTGGTAATATAAATACGTTACCAGATTTCTTCCAACGCTCTTCTTGTTTGCTTCGCGTGAAGCCTTCCCCTAGAAATCTTACGTTTCTGAGCCCTGCGAGCCTTATATAATCCATTACACAGCTAATCTTTTGATTATACCCTATCCTGAATTTGATCATTTCTTATGTCGGAAGATTGAATCAGGCTCTCTCATGTTTTACACCTTTGCTCAATCTTGGTTTTCACAGTCCATACCAATTGTTGGGTTTAATGAGCACTTTCCTTGACTTCTCATTAGTGGTAAGTGATTTTGCAACAATATCTGTCTGCATAATTAGAATTGTCATTCTCACGCTTTGCATTGAATTTGCTACAAAACCTATTCTTTGCTGTTATCGCCAAGCCTGTCATACTAATGCGCTGTGTCTATCCATTTTCAGATAACTCTGCATCGATGTGGAAAAGAAATTCTGAGTCGAACACTTTTCCACTCGCTTTATCTCTGGAATGTCGACCCATGATGATGTATTAGTAATTAGAAGCAAGCCAGTCTTTGCTTAGGAGTGAAAATTCTATTATTTTTCTGTAGTTTCTTTTTTCTTTCTTTCTTTCGTTCTTTCTTTGTACTACAGAACTAATTCTGCGATGGCACTCACTCGATATAGATGGAAGAAAAGAGATTCTGGCATATTGCATATAATATCTTCGAATGCAACATGTTGAAAACTGCCTCTATTTTCAATTTTCTGTATCTTGCATATGAGAAGAAAAGCAAGAGAACAGAACCAACCTGACCTGGTCAGTCATTGGATGTTCGGTTCTCTATTTATGGCAGGTTCAAAGTTCAATCGATCCTATTTATTTAAGATGAGTTGGATTTTTAAAAGAAAGTTACGTAAAAAGCAGAACCTTCTCATTTGAGTTCATTTGGAGATCGTCATTTTTCCCGCTGGCTGGGTATTCCTAGAGCTGGCGTCGATTTTGTCCTTTCACTTGCTTTCCTTACTTCTTGAATCAAAATTCCCTGGCTTATTCATTTAAAACAGCAGGCTCTGATGATTTGTCCAAAGTACCTAGCACTGACACCCACAACGCATCTCCATATGGCTTGGACCAAGGTTTGTAGCTTTACATCTCAAGGGGGAGGATGATTGCCTCACCTCGGTGCAAGTGTCTTTTCCGGCATGTCTCAAATGCCGGTCTCTGTAGCTGGTGAATTCTTCTTCTATCCTGCTGTTCCTTCGAGCTGGTGAATTCTTCTGCACCGCTGTTTCTTCAGGTAGACGTCGCTTTCTATTGACCCGTCCGTGGAAATTAAGGGTGTGTTTGTTTGTATTCTTTATTTCTATTTATGAACAAAAATTCTGTTTTTTTTTTGTTCCCGGGAACAAAAAAAGAACAGAAACGCATTTGTTTGCGTTTTTGTTCCAAATCTGTTTTTTTGTTCTCGGGAACAAAATTGGAACAAAAACAAGAAAAACTTGTTTTTGTTTCTAACAATTTTTAAGAACAAATTTTCTCTCTCATTTCTTTTCTTTTCTTTTCTTTTTTTTTCTTCTTTTCTTCTTCTTTTTTCTTTGGCTGGCGACCTCGCCGGAGCGTCGCTGGCCCCCGGCGAGCTCGGGCTCGCCCAGATCCTGCGAGCCTCGCCGTGGCTGGGTGAGGCCGCTGGCTCTCATCGGCCGGTCGCCGACCATGGCCGAGGCCAGTGACCGGCCACAAGGAAGAAAAAAAGAAAAAAAGAAAAAATAAAATAAAATAAAAATATTAAAAAATTAAAAGAAACAAAAAAAGAATACAAATTTACCAAACGTGTTTTTATTCTTTTTTATTGTTGGAACAAGTTTATCAAACGCGTTTTTCTAGTCAAAAATTGTTCTCCGGAACAAAAATAATTTTTTCTATTTCTGTTCCCTGGAACAATTTTTGAACAGAAACACAAATAAACGCACCCTAAGTGTCCGCTCTCTATGAACCTTTGATCTCCTCTGAGTTAGTTTGTATAACACCGACCACTGCAGTTAGTTCGTGGTACGGTCTACCCTCATGCAGCTTCTAATGTCCAAATAGACTTGTGTTTGCATCGTGTCAGCTACAACCCAACGGTGCCAATGAAACTCAGCCAAACAACAGTGCGCATTAGACAGGAAAAAGAGAGCTCTTTCTGCTCACGCATTTTATCAAATGTTACTATGGTATGAACGATGAAGAGAAATCGAAAGATGATGACTCTCCATGAACTAACAAACAGCGGCATCAACCGGCATTTCAATTTCATAAGATATTAAGTCCGATTCACTCAGCTCCTCATGGACCTCGTAGTCATCCGTAATGGCAACATACCCATCTCGCTTCATCTGCCCTAAGAGAGATCTTAACAAAGAATAAATATCACCCTTTTGAGTGTGCCTCTTGTCCTTGACAATGAAGACATGAACTTGACCCTGAATTTCTATCCAGCTACAACCGGGCTGCTTGACTACTCCCCGTTGCCTCATCAGCTTCCTTATTCTGATAACTTCGCCCCATTTTTTACGTTCCGCGTACATGTTTGAGAGCAGAACGTACGGTCCAGAGTTCGAAGGGTCGATCTCTAAGAGCTTCTCCGCTACATACTTGCCTAGCATTATATCCTTATGAACTTTGCAGGCTGCGAGCAGTGAACCCCAAACGACGGCATCAGCTTGCATAGGCATTGTCTCTATTAAGTCCTTGGCTTCACTGAGACAACCAGCTCGGCCGAGCAAATCAACCATGCAGGTATAATGGTCCTTTGCTGGTGCCAGATCATACTCCTCAACCATCTGCTTGAAATAATGGCGCCCCTCTTCGACCAGCCCTGCATGGCTGCATGCACATAGAACCCCGATCATAGTGACACGGTCTGGTCTCTTGCCAGATACCAACATTTTCCTGAATATTTCAAGCGCCTCTATTCCATAACCATTCTGCGCATGTCCGACAATTATGGCATTCCATGATACCTTGTCCCTCTCCAACATATTCTTAAACACCCATAAACCATCTTCCACAGCTCCACATTTAACGTACATATCTATAAGAGAATTTCCAACAAAAATATCCGATTCTTCTCCAGACTGGAAGCGAAATCCATGCTTCAAGACATGAGCGTGAGCCTGCTGCCCCAACTGCAAATCGGCAAGATTTGCACACGCATTAAGCAAATTTCCGAATGTGTAGTGCGTCGGCTCAATGGCTTCCCTCTTCAAAAGGCGGAATAAACCAAATGCTTCTTCATTCTCTCCATTCTGGGTGTACCCTGCGATGAGGGCATTCCAAGAAACTACATTCTTCTCCATCATCCTCGTGAACATTACTCTTGCAGTTTTGAGACTGGCTGCTTTTGCATACCCACTCACCATGGAAGTGGCTGACACTATATTTCTGGTAGGCATTCTATCAAAAACTGCTCTGGCCTTACTAATTCTGGAGCACTTAGAGTACATATCAACCAATGCATTTCCTAAAACAACATCATTCCTAAATTTGTCACATTTTACAACACGGGCATGAATTTGCATCCCTTCCTTAAGTGCTGACAAGCTAGCGCAGGCACTGACCACACTGGCAAAAGTAACCTCATCTATTTCGAACCCACAATCCATCATGCTCACAAAAACCTCAAGAGCTTCACTGGCTGGACCATTTTGTTCATAACACGTAATCAAGCTGTTCCAAGAAACTATGTTTCGAGAACTTATTTCATCAAAAGCCCTCTGTGCACAAGGCACGTTCCCACACTTGGAGTACATGTCGATAAGAGCAGAGACAATATGAACATCAGACGAGCACTCGGACTTCGATATCAAAGCCTGAATCTGTTGGCCCAGATGCATATCTGCTAACCCGGCACATGCGCTAAGCGCACTACCAAATGAGTACTCATTAAGCACATAATTCTCCCTATGCATCTTACCAAAACATTGCAGGGCTTCATCGAATCTTTCATGCTGCGCATAACCTGACAGCATTGAATTCCACGAGCACTGGTCGGGTTCCGGCATTGACCCAAATATCTTTTCCGCTTCATTAACAGACCCTGATCTGATCAACCCGCCTAAGATCGCGTTCCATGTGAAGGTATTCTTGTCGGGCATTCTATCGAACACCCTGCGGGCGTCGTCGAGGCACCCGCATCTCGCGTAGACGTCGATGAGCCGGTTCTGGATAAAAACCTCGGCGGAGAACGGGGTCTTGATGATCCGAGCGTGGACGCGGCGAGTGTCGCGCGCTGACTTGGACAGGCCGCAGCCGTCCAGGAGCTTGGCGAACGGGGTCGAGGTGGCGAAGGAGAGGTCGCCCGCCAAAGCCTTGACCCGCGCATGCCTCGCCATTCCATCATATCATCGTACGAAGCGAACTCTGTCGGAGAGGATTCGCATAGATGCAAATTGAATGCGATGGGGAGTTGCTGTTGACCGTTATATGTTTCCCCCCTTCAGCCAGACGGGCGGGAATATGTTGAGAGCGCTCATATGAAGTGGGAAGGCAAAGTTGCAGTGGCAAAATGGTAATTTCGGCATGACAATATATTAATTAGACTCATAACCATGAATTATATTTTTAATTATGAGTAAATCTAAGCTACAAATTAAAATGTGTCATAGATTTAATATCTTGTTGTAAGTCACTAAATCAGGATTGGTCATATTTATAATCCATACAACTTATTGCTTTATCAACTATAATTATAAGTTTTCGACCAAAAAAAAAACTATAATTATAAGTTTAATATAGGACAGGTCAATTTTATAACGGAGTTATTTACAAATCAAACATAAATTCTTGTCTAGTAATTTTGATTATTTTAATTGCAACTCATCATAAAAAAAAATGCAAAAAGCAATTCGAGAGAATGAAAATTGGATCTATGCCGGATTACATGGGATAGCTTTTCAATGGCCCCCTCCCACGAGGAATAGCTAACCTTGATTTTAAGATAATAGCAACTTCTCTGAAGTAACTAATCTTGATTTACTTCTTAGCCAACTAAGGACTAAGTGTCTCATCATGAATAGACCGGACATAAGGTAGTTATTGTGACGTTCTTGGATTAATCTAAGGTATTGTTCATTTTGGTCCATCCCATTTCGAGTCTCATGGTTTTGTCCTTCAAGCGCGTGAGCAAACACTTTTTCAATAGATTATTGTGACATTTTTGAATTAATTCACTGGAAATATTATCCGCTTTTACCATCTCATTTCGAGTCTCACGATTGTCTTTGGGCATACAAGCAGACACTTTCTAAGAAGGTAACTCATGTTAATAATATTTTAGTCTAATCACGCTCAACTTTGGAGTAGAATTACCAAATAGGTGAAGTGCCTACCCATAAGCTAAAGGACAAAACTGTTAGGCTCAGAATGAGACAAGTAAAAGCAGATAAAATCTCAAAAGAGTTAATGTAGAAACTGTCACATTATTCTTCCTCGAATAAAACGCATGGTTGGATTTTTGATTAAGATGCATCTTGTTCAAGTAAGGTCTGTCCCTTTTGTTTTGTTTTGTTTTGCTTTGCTTTTTTTTTTTTTTTTTGGTCGAATGATAATTCGGACATCGTCCTGTTATGGTAAGAAAAATCAATTAACCTTCTAAAGTGTGCGTTCATGTGAGCCTTGCGAGGGAGAGCTTCATGATAAGAAATGAAGCCCATCTGAATTCACATCCAATTTTTCAAGGCTTTGCAACTCTTTCGGCTTTATGCGACCAAGAACCGTCACATCTGAGAGTTATCTCAGGTTTTAGAAAGGTCTATTGATGTTCTTATTCCCTGGCGAAGCAGGATATATAAGACGGACAAAACTCCTGGGAAGCCTAGGCAAGAACCTGAGGTTCTTATATAAGCCTAGGCGTAACTTGTCAATCCACCGAGGATCATGGAGCTTCCTTAAGCCCGTAACTGTCGTAAGAATACCTCGACGCATATAAATGCAAGCTTCTTGGATTTAACTGGTACGGGAGATCTGGAATGCGTACATTGAGAAAATTACAAGCACAGATTAATTCCAAGCCCACGGCACCGTAGATTCTTGCCCCAAAGATTCATACGTCTCTACTTCTGCGACAAGAACTTAAATCCCAACTGATAATTTCAATTATTGAAACTTGAAACACAGTCATTAATCATTCAAAAGCCCCGTAGAAATCTGTCTTAAGTTATGAAAACTAAAGGACCTTTGTGACCATTGCAAATTATCATTAACTAGGGGGGGTTATGTTCATGCTAGACAAGATGTTTTGCCCCTACTTCTTCATTTCCTCAATGTGGAAATTTTCATGGGAAGTCTGCAACAATTCTGTGAATATGGTTGCTGATGTCTAATTAAATTCGCAACACTGAATGCAACACATTGAACATTAATCTCTGTGAATGAATTCTGGAGCAAGTCATCTTGAATCCTCCATGAATTTCTCCCATGACGAGATTAATTACCAATTGCACCCGCTAAAAATTTTAGAAGTAAGTAGGACCACAACAGACCAAAAAAAGAAGAAAGAAATTACAGAACCGTAAGTTTTCATGCTTCCGAGGACAATATTTTGATTTTAGCTAGAACTTGATAAGCTCGGAAGAAGGATTGAGTCCCGATCGACTATATTGCATCAGATAAATGAAATCAGATAAATCCACCCCCCACCAAGGGAGCGAAAATCGATCCCCTAATTGGTGCAGAAGTGAACTGACGCACAGGAGTTGCAATGTGTTCCAATAGAATGTGACTTGGGGTTAGGCTAAAGCTATCAAAGATTAGATGCAGATGGAAGAAAATCAATCGAGTCAGCTCCCGAGTGAGTTCATTGAAAGGCTGTTTTCATTGCGTCTGTATGATATGTCATGACTGAAAATAATAAAAACCAACTCAATCCGTTCCAAATCTTTTCCTAATCCATCATTGATTGCATCAAAGATTTCACGCGGACCCAATTCATGCAAATGTGAAGAGAGGAAATTACTAGAAAACCAAATAAAGATGCGGAGAAGGAAAAGGCAAAGACTTTTTTTAAGACAACATATTAAACTCTCGTGGAACAGATCGGCGGGCAGGAAGATGGGGTCGCAGTCCTCGGAGGCAGATCTCCACCGGGACGGATCGCGTCTCATGGCGCCGCTCGTTGCGTTCCTTGACGGCCGGGGTCTATTGCCGCTGGTTTTGGGCGAGCTTCTCGCTCGGGACGTCGCTGATGAGGGAGGAAGATGAAGGAAGGAGACGGAAAGAACGTGAGAAGATAGAGAAAGCAACGGGAGAAAAAAAAACGAAACGACAAAGAGAGAGAGAAACATAAATTTTCTTAAGAGTGGGTCCCACATATTCGCGTCATTTCGAAAAAATATTCCTTACCACTTTGGCAGTGGTACCCTTATTCTGAGCTTTCTACTCCATCATAAGGCTCTTCTTGCTTTTTTCAAATCTCTGTACTCATCAGATTCCAAAATCTCCTCCAATCTCTCACATTCTTGTATTACCAAATCCTCTACCTTCTTGAAGCATGAAGGATCAGAGAACTTTTGTAGAGACCCGCAGCCAAGAATATAAAGCCTCTTAAGTGATTCTAGTCTACCTCGAATCTCAAGTAGACAAGGACAATCTGCTAAAGTAAAAAAATCAAGCTCCTTGGCATTGGTCAAGTCAGGCAACTTCTTTAGCAACGGAAGATCCACCACACCTAACAACCTCAAGTTCTTCAAATTTTCCAAGCCTTGAATCTCTTCGATTTTCCAACAGCTTCTTATCTCTAACAAATGTATACGCTTGAAGGATAACAGATCAGGTAGCTTTTCGAGTAATTCACAACATGATAAAGAGAGAAACGTCAACGATTCTAGCTAACCTCGAACCTCAACCAGGTTAGGACAAATTTCTATCCAAATTGCCCAGAGCTTCTTCAAGCTGCTTAGGTCGAGCAACTTCACCAGCAGTGATGGAAGACCAACAAGCTCAAGGCTTGCCAGGTTTTTCAAATGTTGGAGGCCTTGAATCTCCATTAGCTGTCTACAATTATGGACTTCCAATGTTGATAACTTCTCCGAAAGGCCTTAAATCTCTAAGAGCTGTTCAAAATTATAAACTTGTAATTGATCTAGAAGATGTCTATGCATCTCAATTTCCTGAGGAAGGTCATGAGGTTTCTTCTCCAAATCTGGATGCTCATGCTAAGATGTCATCTTCTGCAAATACTCCCCAAACTGATTATGCTGAGGCAAGCACTCAGAATGATAACTCAGCAGACTTTCGACGAGTGCTTGATATTATTATGGAGATGCGAGGTCAGATCTATGCCCTGGGATATGAAGTTCGAATCGTAGAATGCCGCCAAGCCTCTTCGGTTTCTTTGCATGATCAAATACGAGACTCTTACTCTTCAAGTTCAAGCCACTTTGCCAAGAGTCAAGAGGTAGAACAGCTGAAGGAGGATTTGAAAAAGTTAGAAGACACTGTCCAGTCGATGGGAGATTTCCAACTTGTTCGCATTCCAAGACAATCCTAATCTCATTCTCTTTTCATCTCTTCCTTTTTAATGTTGACAAAAAAGGGGAGAAGGTTCGTGCAGATTTGACTTCATTCGAATTCATTCGACTCCTGTTTTATTCGACTTTACTTTTGTCTGGTTGTGACTGATTTGGATTTGGATTGATTGTTTAATGCTTGGATTTGGATTGACTGTTTAATGCTTGCTTGCAGTATTTTAAGTGTGGCAAAGATAGTTGTTTTTGCAGGACTAACACATTTTCTGTGGATGCAGATTCAATACTATCTTTATCCATTTATGAGATATCCATGTTTGCTTAAGTATTGTCTTGCAGGTCAAAATATCCAAATCTGCAGAAAATTTTTGTCACCATCAAAAAGGGGGAGAGAATATAAATATGCATATGCGTTGATTGGTTGATATTATTCATTGCATAATATTGAGCTGCGATTATTTTTCTATATATTGTTATGCTCAATCTATTTGCTATCTTATGATATCTTTTGATTTGAATTACATTGCTCTGATTTATCAATATTTTAGAAAATGTTATTACACATCTGCATATTCAGAGATTGTTTTGTCATCATAAAAAAGGGGGAGATTGTTAGGGAAATCCCTTATGATGTTTTGAAGATGACAAAATAAATTAAAGGCTACTAACATGTTTGATGGTTTAATAATAGACTATGCAGATGATAGAATGTGTAAAGGATATTATCAAAGTCTATACTTGGAAGAACCAGAAGGAAGCTGAACTGTGTACAGACTTTAAAGCTAAATCTGTTCAGAAGCAAAACATGTTCAGACTCAGATTGTAAAGTCTATCGCATTCAGACTCAGATTGCAAAGTCTATCACACTCAGACTCAGATTGTAAAGTCTATTGCTCTCAGACTCTACATCCAGATTCGACAGAACGTAACAGAAGCCCCGAAGATATAATGGCTAGTGATCTGGTTTGGATTCTACATCAAGATTTATTTAATTGACTCAATTTAATTGATTGACAATTCAATCTTGAAGACAAGAACTTTCTATACGAAGAAGCTTTACTTATGGAAACCAATATTCTGTTTGTATGGGCGATCGGAATCAATTTGGGATTTTACCTCTATCACTCAACGGCTATCAAATCTTCTAGATACAGAGCTGTCCAATGGGTAGATTGGAAGACGATCCTCAAGATGCTGTCCAACGGCTAGTTTGGAAGTGGAGGAGTATTTAAGGAGATCAAGGACCGATGAGCAAATAAGAGACGGAGCGTAGAATTTATAATTCCAAAGTCTGAGCAATCTTCAATCATACACTTGTCTCTTGTGAGCTTAAACGTTTGTGATCGTGAGAGAATACCAAAAGAGTGACTTAGTGAGATAGTGTGATCTACTACTAAGTGTTTGCACTCAAAGTTGTAATCTCTTGTTGATTGCATAGTGGAATCCAGCCAAGAAGGCTGTTAGCGTGGGAGAGTGGACGTAGGCTTGATCTAAGCCGAACCACTATAAATTGTGTTCTTATTCTCTTCCCTAAACTCCTTTATTTTATTCCGCATATATTTGCCAAGGTTTTGTTTAAACACCTATTCACCCCCTCTAGGTGTTCTTACTAGCCCTATCACTAGTGAGGGTTATGTTCATGCTAGACAAGATGTTTTGCCCCTACTTCTTCATTTCCTCAACAATTCTGTGAATATGGTCGCTGATGTCTAATGAAATTCACGACACTAAATGCAACACATTGAACATTAATATCTGTGAATGAATTCTGAAGCAAGTCATCTTGAATCCTCGATGAATTTCTCCCATGACGAGATTGATTATTAATTGCACCTGCTAAAAATTTTAGAAGTAGGACCATAACATACCCAAAAAAGAAGAAAGAAATTCCGGAACCAATAAATTATAGTAAGTTTTCATGCCTTCCAGGACAATGATTCAGTTTTAGCTAGACTTAACAAGCTCAGAAGAACAACTGCTTCCCATGTATGTTTTGAACTACTTCCTAAGGAGCGAAAAATCAATTCTCTAATTGGTGCAGAAGTGAACTGACGCACGGGAGTTGCACTGTGCTTCAATAGAATGTGACTTGGTTAAGGCTAAACCTATCAAAGATTAGATGCGCAGATGGAACAATATCAATCGAGTCAGCTGCCGAGTGGGTTCATTGAAAGGATGTTTTCATTGCGTATTTATGATAAGTCATGACTGAAAATAATAAGAACAACTCAATCCGTCCAAATATTTTCCTAATTTATCACTAATTGCATTAAAGATTTGCACGCGGACCCAATTCATGCAACAGCAAAGAGACAATTACCAGAAAAGGAATACAGGTGAAGAACTGAAGATCAAGAAAACCAAATGAAGATGGCAGAGAAGGAAGAACCCTTGCTGGCCTGAATCAGCTGCAACCAAAATGGGAAAGGAAGACCACGATCTATTAACCCCTTGTGGGAACAGATTGGCGGGCAGGAAGACAGGGTCGCAGTCCCAGAGGGAGATCTCCACCAGGTCGAATCACGTCTCGTGCTTCCGCTCGGGGTTGCTGTCGCTTCCTTGATGGTCAGAGTCCGTCTTGCTCGGGTCATCCCTGATGAGGGAGGAAGACGAGGAGAGGAGAGGGGAGAGAGAGAGAGAGAGAGAGAGAGAGAGAGAGAGCTACAGGAGAAAAAACGAAACAAAAAAACAGGGAGAGAAAGTTGAAATTTCTCAAGAGTGAGTCCCACCTATACGCGCCATCTCGAGTAAATATTCCCCACCGGGCCCACAGCGCTTTTGAGGTAATCTATACTCATCTCAAATCTAGCCAAGGGTATTCTCACTTTTTTCAAATCTCTGTACTCTTCGGATTTCAGAATCTCCTCTAATCTCTCACATTCTGCTATTGCCATTTTCTCTAGCTTCTTGAAGCTTGAAGGCTTAGGAAACTTTCGCAAGGACCCGCAGCTTTTAATAAGAAGCCTCTCCAATGATTCTAACCTACCTCGAATCTCAATCAGATTAGGACAATCCCCTAAGTCAAGATCCTTGAGCTCATTTGCGTTGGTCAGGTCAGGCAACTTCTCTAGCATCAAAAGATCCCCCACTTGTAAGAACATCAAGTTCTCCGAATATTCCAAGCTTAATCTCTTTGAGCTTCCAATAGCCCTTTATTATTAGTACCTTTATAAGCTTGAAGGTTAGTGGATCAGGCAACTTTTCGAGTGTTTCGTAGCTGTTTATATAGAGAACGTCCAACAATTCTGGTTGACCACAAACCTCAACTACTTTAGGACAATCTTCTATCCAAAGTCCCCGGAGCTTCTTCAAGCCGGTCGGGTCAAGTAACTTCACCAGCGGACAATCTTCTATCCAAAGTCCTCAGAGCTTCTTCAAGCCGGTCGGGCCAAGTAACTTCACCAGCGGACAATCTTCTATCCAAAGTCCCCGGAGCTTCTTCAAGCCGGTTAGGTCAAGCAACTTCACCAGCGATAGAAGACGAAGAAGACGAAGGCCTAGCAGGTTTTTCAAATGTTGGAGGCCTTGAATCTCCATTAGCTATCTACAATTACAGACGTTCAATCCTGACAACTTCTCCAAATATGAAAGATTTATTGACTTTTCCATTAGTCCAGGCCCATAAATATCGAAGAATGACAAATTCTAGAGAAGCTTAGGTAAGCATTCTAGGTTATCTACAATGAGTACAAGCTCCTTGAGCTTCGAAAGGAGATTAAAATCTGAAGGTAGGGTGACCAGACCATCACAACGCAACCACAAGGTTTCTAGCTTTCTTAAACCTCCGATCCAATTGAGGCTTGGAGCTAGATGGGAAGGGATTCGATACTTTAAATCCAACATCAAATTTCTCAAATTTGATAGTTTCAAGAGATCTGCGCATCTCATCTGTTGATTATGGCTCAGGTATAGATTGGTCATACTTTTAGGAAGCTTAGGTATATCGGAAATTCCCGTTTTTGTTAGTCTCAAGATTCTCAGAAATGATAGTCTTCCAATCTCACTTGGAATTTCCCCACACAAATATTCACAGTCGTAAGCTTCAATCTCTTCAAGCTTCTCCAACATCCTAAGGGTGCTAGGTAGCTTTTTTAAGACGGTGCCAGAGATCTTTAGT
This sequence comes from Eucalyptus tenuipes, assembly GCA_014182365.1. Lineage (NCBI taxonomy): Eukaryota > Viridiplantae > Streptophyta > Magnoliopsida > Myrtales > Myrtaceae > Eucalyptus > Eucalyptus tenuipes. Next base: position 45,698,224 of record CM024544.1, read on the forward strand.
ACTCTCAAATTCTTCATTGTCTCTATTGAATTGGGCAACTCTCGTATGCTCGACCGAAAAAGATTCAACTCAATGAGAGAACCAAAATTTCCAATTGAAAGTTCACTAATACTTGTACCTGACAAGCGAAGATATAACAGTAATGTTGAGCAACCAACTAAATTGCATTCACTCAGTAATCCACATGAACTTGCATTGAGAGTTTCCAATTTCTTCATTCCTTTCCATTTAGGAATTTTGGTAATATATGTCCCGTCAAGAAGAAGTTCTGCCAAGGCTTCCGGTCCCTCCATCTCCTTTGGCAATGTCTGAAGTTTGCTACAACCTTCCAAGTTTAAAAACACTAACTGCTTTAACTTACCAATAGACCTGTCAACTTGAACTAGCTCCTTGCACCCTTGAAGATTCAGTTGCTCTAAATTTTCATGAGTAGAAACATTAGGAGTTTTACGCAAGTTGCTCATTTAGTCAAATTTAGAACCTTCAAATTCTTTTCCATTTGTAATGAAGAGAAGAGGTTAATTCTAGATCATTTTAAGATACAGGACAATAAAGTTAACATAGCAAGTTCATGTTGAAAAAATACCATACCTTGAGGTGGTTCCATCCCTCCCAATCATTAGTAATTTGACTCCGTGATAGATCAAGAATCACTATCTTCATAAGGGAAAATGAGGTCAATTGGAAAAAGATGGGAAACTCATGCCATGAGAGATATCTCAAATTTGGAAGGATGAGCGAATTTTTTTGAAACCGCTTGGTTGAAGGACAATGCTGAACAAATTTATGCCATGAGAGGTATCTCAACTTAGGAAGGTTGGAGAGATTCCTCTGAACCAGTTGGTTAAAGAAAAATGCTGGACATTTTTCATATCCAAGTCTCCACGATCCACTTGAAGAAACCTCAAATTTGATAGACTTGCAAATTCTTCCTTCTTAAAGAAGCGTTGAGATTGATGATCAAACTTGAAACGTACAGCTTCAACATTTTCTGTTCCCTGCTGAAGCCCAAAAAAAAAAAAAATGGAAGCTAGTGATCACATAATTTCCTGTGAAGGGATCTGAGTTAAACATACTTCAGGAATGTACATTTTATTTATACTTTCAAATTGATTTACAATATGATTTATAGATGAGCTTGTCATCATAGTAAGCAGACAAGTAATGACTTGATTCAAATAGAAGCAATTAACCAAAATTGACATGTATAACTCATCCCTCTCCGAATAGGAATAAAATTGCACACACTTTACCTTTTCTATGAGAATACCATTTGCTTGTTCATGATTCCATACCCGACTTTGCTTCTTTGGTCTAAATGTACCAATCCGACAAATGAAATGTCGCCCAAAGTCTCTTAATAGATCATGCATCCACAATCGGTCACAGTTTGTAATCTTTTTTAACAACATCTGTTGGAGGACATCAAGATAATAGTCAAGTAAAAACCCACAACTTTTCCACATGTGCCTCACAATTTTCACATCAAACCCAATGAAGAAGCAACAAATATCGAAAAATATTTCCTTCACATGTGGTTGTAATGCATTGATATTGATGTTCAGCTTTTCTTCAACATTTTCATCGGGAATAATTTCTAGCTTCTCTAATGTGGTCTTCCAAATTTTTCTGTCTTTTCCAGCTAAAAATGAGCCTACGATCTCAAGAGCCAAAGGAAGATGACCACAGACTTTCACTGCTTTTTCGGAGAGAGGGACATATTCTGCTAGAGGATGATCACTTCTAAATGCATGTCTGCTGAATAGTTAGAGAGAATGATCAAAATCCATTCCAGTAAGTTCGTGCTTCAACTCAACATCTTTGAGAACTTCTTTGTTTCTTGTGGTAATAATAACCTTACGTCCACTGCCAAACCAGAATTTACCCATTCCCACAAGAGCATCCAACTTAGTCTTTTGGTCGACATCATCAAGTAGAAGTATGACCTTTTTAGAGGATAACAAGTCCTTGATCACTTTTTTCCCTTCATTGATATCATTGATGGTCTGTCGTTTCTTTCCTAGGACATCAGAGATGAGCTGATTCTGCAAACTCTCAATTTTTGTGTCTCCAATGTTGGACAAGGAGCAACATATAGTGGAATTAGTGGTCCGTTCACCTATCACTTTCATGATTCTGTCCACTTAATCGTCCATTTCCTCCAAGGAATTAGATAAGTTGTACTGTTTAGTGGAATGAGACAATAGTTTGTTATAGACGATTTTGGCAAGAGTTGTCTTTCCGACACCACCCATACCATGGATACTAACAATCTTTGTTTGAGCGGTGTACTCACCTATTAATTCCATGATTCTGTCCACGTGATCGTCCATTTCAACCAAGAAATCAGGTACTACCAAGTAGTTCTTTTTCAATTCGATCATAACCTTCTGAACAACTTCTCTTGTGAACTCACCTTTGCCCCTGATAGTATTGAAGGCAAAAGAATCAAAGTATTAAATCAAGATGAATAGAATAATATCTAAGGTACAAACAAATCATGCACAATAATAAATTCAAGTACCTCTCCTTGAGTTCCCATCCCTTTAATTCTCCAACCTTTTTGAGAGCTGCCTTCTAGTTCTCAATAGTCTCGTCAGTGTACAGTTGCTTATTTATGTATGACTGAATGGCCTTGCCATAAGTTGCAGTTTGGTTACGAACCTCGGATGGTTCAATGTCATAGAAAATTGGCATGATCGTTTGTCCCCACTTTTCCTTGCATTCCACCATTTGGACCAACTCCATGAGGCACCATTTACTGGCAGCATATTTGTTTAGAAAAAATAGGAATTGAGATTTTAGACTGCTTAATCGCTTGGAGAAGCTCCGGCCCAATCTCTTCCCCAATGCGAAGCTTCTCATCATCTCTATATGCCCATATTCCAGCATCAATGAGGCTATTGTAAAGGATATCAGTGATGTCGTGACGAGTATCCGGTCCTCTAAAGATCATGAATACTTCATAACAAGGTTCCATTGGCTTCTCCATTTCCTGAATTTTCAGAGGACTTGCAATGATTCGATATCCCACTTGGAAGAACGTTTACAATAAAAGTGGAGTGATGATTATCATGATTTTCTCTCAGAAATTCTTCTGTTTTAAGTCATTCTAGAAAGAAACCTCGATGACAGATGCACAGCTCCTTCTTGCATTGTCCTATACACCAACATATGTCCGATTATTATATCAACAATATAGCAGAGAAGTTGACCCATCTCAATACTAAAGGAAGAAATCTCCAAATTATTGGGAAATGGGTTTCAATTCACACTTGAAATTGATAATAAAAATGAAAATTTCAAGAAGATGTATCACTGTCGACTTCTTTTTGTCTCAAACTTTTTACAATAAAATTTTTCTTAAAAGCCTAACGTTGAATATCCTCTGCACATAAGCACCTGCTATGGCTTGTAGGTTGACTAATTATCTTATTATCTCATAAGAAGTTATGCCAAAACCGTACTCTTTTAGTTTTACCAGAATCGGTTTGACAAAAACATTCCACAACAGTCAATTAGTTGCTCACTTGACCTTAATGGGCGCAGGCAAAGAGTCGCATTCACCTATGACAATCTCAATAGAAAAATGAAATCAAGAAATTATGCTGCAGCTAATTCCACCCGCAACATCGGACTAGTTCTGAAAAGCATAAACCGATCCCTGATTACAGCCATCACTTAGTTTATTAACAAACAGATACATGGTTAATGGGCGAGCATTGGTTAGGCATGAGGCTATTATTCACATCTGCCAGACAGTATCAGTATATCAGACTTGTGGAGTTGATAAAAATTCAACAGAAAAGAGAAGCATGAATGCTATAATTATTTTTCCAGCAAAATAGGTTTGAACACATAGGAAAGCAAGAACGAGAGCTGCATTTCACAAAAGCTGAGAGTTCCAGTTCGCCACGGAGTGCAACATTATAGTCTCTGCAGTAAGCCTCTTCTGTTAAATACCAAGTTGTATGTATCAATTTTCTCCCTAGGAGTGTTCTTACTGCTAATCACCAGACAATAGTGTACTAGTTTGCCATATCGAAGTCTCTTAGAGACACCAGTATCTCTGGTCGCACAAGAAAATCCCATCAACCAAATTTAATCAACCGATTCCACTAAAACTAAATTAGCTTTTAGCACCGGCCCAGTTCCTAAAGAGCGGAAATTCAATCCCCGGTTACAGAATCAACAAACTGATGCATAGGAGCAGTATTGCGTTTCAAGCTCTGAGGCCTGACATTTGCGCAGATGGAAGCAGATGAGCGAGGTTTTAGCATCGGACTAGAGTTAGAGGCTAAAGCTATTAGTGTTGGACAGAACTAGCAGTGATCAATCATGGAGTCAACTGAGGAAAGAATTGATACTGATCTGAGAGTCCCTCTCTTGTTTCCATCAAATTCTGCATCTAGTTGCATTACAGAACAGAACCAATTCATTAAAAAGAAGGCAATAAACGAGAGGAAATTGGGTGAAAATGAAGAGTCCGGATCAAATGCTGAGAAGCAGACAAAGATCCCAAGAATGAACGCCCTTGGCTTTTGAGATCAGCTGAAGAAAGAATGAATCCGCGTTTTGCCATTCCAGGAAAGTGAGGCCTTGCTAGCTGCCGGGACACTTCAAGCCGACCGTGAAAAAGTGAATTCGCGTTGCTTTTAACTTTTGAGGTGATCGAGTTGAGTTCCTGGGAAATTTCTGGCAGTACGAAGACTCTTCGGCACGAAAGGCGAGAGGACGGGATTTTGATGCGTGTTATTAGTTTAGAAATCATTCAATTTATGGTATTCTTTTGATGACGACTAAACCCTTCTCTTGTGGGTGAAAATCCAGGCCCATTCAAATTTTACTTATACCAAACCTAAAAATGTAAAATTCATATATATATTAATTTATTGAGATGAATTACGTTAGTGTTATTCATAGTGAATTTATAAGACAAAAAAAGTTAGGAAAAATAACTACAAATGACATAATTTTTATACAACACTCAATTGAGTATTATAATTTTTTTTTTTTGGATTACTTGAGTAATATAACTTTTATTCGGTACTCACTTAAGCGTCAATAGCTTTATTTTTGATTATTTGAGTGTCATATAACATTTCAATTGATCACTTATGCCATAAATTTTTTAAATCATTTATCCAAATGCCGAATATCTCTTATTCATTTCATTACCTACATCTATGTTAGCTCTTATATGGATTTATCAATGCAAGTAATGGGATTTAATGGCTCAATTCATTTACTCATTATACCTCTTTTGCCGTATCAAAAACGAGACGAGAGAGTAAAAAGCACAATATATCTATACATTATAATTAATTAATTCTTGTCCAAGTACTTTTCTTTTTGGATCATTATTCGGTAATTGATACAGTAATAGTTAGTACATTGTTTCTTCTTTAACAGAAAGCCAATCTTTCATCTTCTCAGTAATGTTCATCATCAAATTTGTTGGCTTCTTGAAGCTGGAAAGGTCGGGTAGCTTTCCTGAGCCAGTCAATATGATGCATCTCCAATTGTTCTGCTTTGCCTCAAATCTCAACCGGTTTAGGACAAATCCATGGGAGAAGTTTTGGACAACGTCTTCAATTAAGGCACACCTGCAAGCATTGATAATAGTGTACAATTTCTGGCATCATAATTTTTTTAGTGTTCTTTTCAATTCTGAAATTTCTATCAACTTAATTCGATAGAGATGCTTCTGTTATTTTGCCTGGTATAGTATTGAGGGCCATGTTGCTGCCATGTCGAAAGGTACTGAGTGGTATACATGGTGAAGTTCTCAGATACAATCAACTGAGACAAACTAAATTTAAGGCAAAGAAAAGAGAGCCATTGGAAAGTATGGTTATCGAAGTTTCTGTCAACTTTATCCCTCAAAAGTTCATGTTCATTGGACTCTCTAGATTCTTACATCACTTGGGAAATTTGTGAATCAATTTTTACTCCTTCACCCTCTCACAACCGCTATAGGAAAGAATAAGAACTGTGGAGAGGAAGAATTGGTATCTGAAATATTGACAGTCTATACCTGAGGCAATGATAGGAACAGAAGACCCACAGCAGAAGCAATACGAAAAAACCTTCTACGTTGGAAACTTAGTTTGGATCCAATAGTAACACAATGGAGAGAAGAAATATTTGTACTGAGGGTGTGTTTGTTTTGCAAAAACACTTTCCAAGAAAACGTTTTCCTCATTTTCCAGCGTTTGGTTCATTTAGGAAAATGAGTCAACGGAAAATGTTTTCCTAGTCAACAGAAAATATTTTCCTTCTAAAACTTAAATTCAGGAAAACGATTTCCCCTTTGAAAGAACCGGAAAACATTTTCCAAAATGTTTTAAGGTCATTGCCTAATGAAAAATTTATTATTAAAAAGAATTTCTAATTAAAAATTTTGAATTTGCTATTATTATATCTTTTCTTTTCTTTCTTCTTTTTTTTTTCTTTTCTTTTTTCTTGTTTTCTCTTTTCTTTTTTTGCTTGTGAATGTAAACCCTAACTCCTCCTCCCCTCTCTCCTTCTCCTTCGCCCCCTCCCTTTCGTCACCGCCGCCTCCTCCAACCCTAGCCCCTCCTGCGCTCCCGTTGGCTTCGCTCCCTCCTCTTCCTCTTCATCAGCGTCTTCTACACCTTCAATCATTTTTCAAATGCAATCCAAACACCAGAAAACATTTTTAGTCATGTATCACCAAACAAAGAAAAACTAACCGTTTTCCTGGAAAATGGTTTCCCGAAAAACATTTTCCAAAAACGTTACGTTTTTCGTGAAACAAACACATCATAATATTTTCTCATTATTACATAAGGAGCTTGCCATATACAGAGTTTTGAGTTGCTGGCCAACCACTGAAATCAGGTGCGCAACCAATATTTACTTTCTACCATTAACCAAACTCAGAAGTCCAAGAGATAAAAGTATCTTAAAAACAACAAAAAGATACTCTAAGTTGGATTCCGCAAGATCAGACTGCGTCAATTCCTCAAGTACTTCACCGATCATCAGCACAAGAGAACATTCTACCTTCTCACGCTTGAGTGTATGAGAAGATTTTAGCTTCTCGATCTGGTAACTTCTCCAAAGATTTAACAGGAACCTATCGAAAGTTGCCTCAAACGATTTTACTCTGCCTTGGATCTCAACCACTTTAGGACATCACCGCAGGTAAAATTTCTGGAGCTTCTTCAGGTTGGTCAGGTCAGGCAACTTGTCCATAGATGGAACTCCTTCAAGCTTGAAGGCAATTGGGTTCTCCAAAACTTGGAGGCTTCTGAACTCTCTCACTTCAGGGCAACGACCAACTTCCAAATCTGACAGCGCCTTCCAATTTGAAAGGTCTATTCACGTTTTTATTTCCTTGCATGATTCGGTATCTAAGTACAACAAATTTGGGGGAAGGCCAGGTCGGCAGTGCAGCTTCTTGGAGGGGACCAGTTTAGGTTCCTTGAGCTGTGAAAGAAAAATGATGTCTGAAGATGGGGTGATGAAATAATGAGATTCCAACAGCAAGGATTCCAGCTTCCCTAACCTTCTGAGCTACGAAGGACTTGGAGCTTCAATGAATTTAGAAGCATCATCCAAATTGTCAAAACCTGAATTTTACATGCAATTTGAATATTGATATTAAGTTACTTATCATCAAGTGAATGTACATAATTTTTTTTTTATTACTTTACGTAATTAAAACCTTGTACAGAAGATCTGCCTTAAAAAGATATGTAGAAGCACAAATCTAAACATCCCTAAACTCCGAACCAACCAATATGTATAATATTTTTGAGGGAATGAGTTGACGTTCAGTAAATGATAGCTCTACTTCCAAAATGGGAGGCCTACCCACTACTCGACCCGAGAACATAACAATAACAATTAGCAAATAAGGTCATATATTATTATCAATAGGAAAACCAATATTCACCTAAGACAGTGTAATCCGTGCATTATATAAAAATGACTATAATTATCTGTGCAATGTATAAAATAGAAGCAATGTATGACATTCGTTTTAATGCTTAAATGCACACAATTGATCATACCAAATCTCATTATGCATAGACATCAACAGCTCATCGATAGACACAAGTAAATATCTATTACCTACTTGCTACTAGCCACAACTCATCTTGACTAACTCAACTAACAAGACATTATGACCACTAAATAATGCAAGAAGAAATCATAAATACATATTTACCACGCTTCAACCCATTCATTACAGGTATCCTCCAACGATGATAAATACAGTACAAACACATAATGACAGCTATCCTAGACTCAATTCTCATCAAGATTCATACCCATTCTATTTTCTTTCTTTTCTCAATCTTGGACCTCAATTTCATAATATCATAAATAGGCTATTCAAGTCACATCAGGTTACACAAGTCATATAATTTCACGTATAAATCATTGTACTTTATATTTTCTCAATCTTATAGAGAACGGTAGACCATCTGTCTTTTCCCAGAATCTTATATACATACTCAGAAAAATTAATTATAGTGTTGGTATATTGCTAAGAACACTTGTAGAATTTCAATGGAGTTGGTAATTTACTTAATATGGGGAACAAGCACACTTGGAGAGTGCAGCACAATGGAAAGTTGTATGCCGTGTTCAAAAGTATTGTTATTAATTTACTTATGATACTGGTTAAATTTCAAATGAGTTGAAAATTTCTACTTCATTGAAATATTAGTAAATTTCTGATAGTGTTATTAATTCACTTACGACATCGGAAAGTTTCCAGAAGACTTGGTAATTTACCAATCTAGTGGGAAATTGCTAAATTTCTGACAGCTTAGGTAATTTACTACCTCTTTACCTAACAAGCAAGTAACCATTCATTTTCTTTTACCTAACAATTCCAATTTTGCTGGTAATACCACCAAAAATTTCAAATGATGGAACTAGAAACGCAGTAATGAATCCACTCAGAAGCGCCTGCAGAAATCTGTTATAAGTTATCAAAACTAAAGAACCTTGGTGACCATTGCACATGATCATTACCTAGGGAGCGTTTTATGTTTATGCTGGACACAATGTTTTGCCCCTACTTCTTCATTTCTTCAATGTGGAAATTTTGATGGGAAATCAGCGACAATTCTGCGAATATGGTTGCTGATGTCTGATAGAATTCGCGACACTGAATGCAACACATTCTCAGGGTAATGCCTCGTGAACAATAATCTCTACGAATGAAATCTGAAGCGAGTGATTTAATCACTAACTACGCCAGCTAAAATATTAGAAGTAAGTAGGACCACAACAGACCAAGAGAAGAAGAAAGAAATTGCAGAACCAATCGATTATAGTAAGATTTCATGCCTTCCAGGATAATATTTCGGTTTTAGCTAGACCTTGACAAGCTCAGAAGAACAACTGATTCCCCATGTATGTTTTGAACTAGTTCCTAAGGAGCGAAAATCAATCCCCTCACTGGTGCAGAACCGAACTGACGCACGGGAGTAGCAATGTGTTTCAATAGAATGCGACTTGTGGTTTAGATCAAAGCTATTAAAGATTAGACGCAGATGGAAGAAAATCAGCTGAGTCAGCTCCCGAGTGAGTTCATCGAAAGGCTGTTTTCATTTCGTACGTATGACAAGTCATGACTAAAAATAATAAAAACAAGGGATATGTGCAATAGAAGTTATAAAACTTACAAGGAAAGTGCAATTGAGTCATAAATCTTACAAAAAGTGCAATCAAGTCCTAAAACTTGTCAAATTGGTTCAATTGAGTCCTAAAGTTAACAGCATCAGACTTACCAACGGAAAACGCTGACGTGACATTTTAAATGAATTTTATTTTCCACGTGGCTTTTAACATTAGTTTTATTCTTGTTTAAATTAGATTTAAAAACTAAAAAGGAAAAAGCTAAATTTATTTTAAAAAAACAAAACTGTTAAAGAAAAAGGAGCCGGTGGAGCTTCTGCCGTTGCCCATCACTGGAGGGGTCGGCGACTGTCGCCAGCCTTGGGCGAGGTGGCTGGCCCTCGGCCGAGCAAGGCCTCGCTAGCCCTGGGTGAGAGCCGGCCACCCCCGCCAGGTCGGGCGAGGACGCCAGATTTGGGCGAGCATCACCGACCCCAAGCGAGGCTTCGCCCAGGGCGGGCGATGGTCGCCGGCCCCCCGTGAGGGCTAGCAAGGCCTCCCGTAGGGAGGGCGATGGTCGCCGGCCCCTCGTGAGGGCCAACGAGCCCAGATCTGGGCATCCTCGCCCCACCTGACAAGGGTGGCTGGCCCTCGCTTGGGACTGGCGAGGCCTCGCCCGGCCGAGGGCTGGCCACCCCGTCGGCCCCTCCGGCAATGGGCGGCAGCTGCGACTGCGACGGAAATGCCCGCCGATGCCATTTTTTTTTTAACAGTTTTGTTTTTTAAATGAATTTTAGTTTTTCCTTTTTAGTTTTTAAATCTAATTTTTGAAGATTTGAAATAAAAAATAATTTTAAAAAGCTAGGTGGAAAATAGAAATTCATTTAAAATATCACCTCAGCATTTTCCGTTAGTAAATCTGACGGTGTTAAATTCAGGACTCAATTGAACAAATTTGACAAGTTTTAGGACTTGATTGCACTTTTTGTAAGTTTTAGGACTCAATTGCACTTTCATAACAAGTTTTAGGACTTCTGTTGCACATATCCCTAGATATCAATCCGTCCCAGTTCTTTTCCTAATCTATCACTGATTGCATCAAAAATTCGCACGCGGACCCAATTCATGCAAATGCGAAGAGAGAAAAATACCAGAAAACCAAATAAAGATGCAGAGAAGGAAAAGGCAAGACCTTTTTGTAGACAACCTACTAAACTCTCGTGGGAACAGATCTGCAGGCAGGAAGACAGGGTGGCAATTGTTGGAGGGAGATCTCCGCCTGGTCGAATCGTGTCTTGTTCTTCCGCTCGAGGTTGCCGTCGCGTTCCTTGATGGCCGGGGTCCATCGCTGCTGGTTCTGGGTGAGCTCCTCACTCGGGTCGTCGCTGATGAGGGAGGAAGACAAAGGAAGGAGAAGGAAAGAATGTGAGAAGAGAGAGGGGGCAACAGGAGAAAAAACGAAACAAAAAAAAAAAAAAAAAAAAAAAGAGAGCAAAAATTCCTCACCAATGTGGTACGGAATCTTCTCTCCGTGATTTCCGTATTATTATCCTTGTGCTTTCAAAGGGGTCTTGTCACTTTCTTCAAATCTCGGTACTCATCGGATTCCAGAATCTCCTCCAATCTCTCACATTCTTTTATTTCCAAATACTCTAGCTTCTTGAAGCTTGAAGGATTAGAAAACTTTTGTAGAGACCCGCAGCCATAAATACGAAGCCACAACACTGATTCTAGGCTACCTCGAATCTCAACCAGACGAGGACAATGCCCTAATTCAAGATCCTTGAGCTCCTTGGCATTGGTCAGGTCAGGCAACTTCTCTAGCAACAGAAGATCGCTCATACATAAGACCCTCAAGTTCCCCGAAACTTCCAGGCCTTGAATCTCTTCTAGCTTCCAACAGCCACTTATATACAATTCTTCTATATGCTTGAAGCTTGATCGATCAGGCAGCTGCTCAAGTGATTTACAATCCTCTAAACGGAGAGACTCCAATGATTCAAACTGACCTCGAACCTCAACCAATTTAGGACAAACTGTTATCCAAAGTCTGTAGAGCTTCTTCAACCCCGTTAGGTCAGGTAACTTCACTAGCGATGGAAGATCCCTAAGATCAAGCGTTTGCAGGTTTTTCAAAGATTCGAGGCCTTGAATCTCTATTAGCTGTTCACAATAAAAGACTTTCAATTTTGATAACTTCTCCAAATATGAAAGATTTATTGACTTTTCCATTAACCTGCGCCCAAAAAAATGGAAGTATGACAAATTTTGAGGAAGCTGAGGTAGGCATTTTAGGTTATTTACGTTGAGTTCAAGCTTCTTGAGCTTCACAAGGAGATTAAAATCTGAAGATAGGGCGACCACACTATCACAACGTAACCGCAAGGACTCTAACTTTCTTGACCCTCCGATCCAATTGAGGCTTGGAGTTGGAAGGGAAGGGCTTTGATACTTTAATCCCAACACCAAAACTCTCAAATTTAATAGGTTTGAGAGATCTGGGCATCTCATCTGTTGATTATTGTTCAAGTATAGTTCGGTCATACTTTCAGGAATCTTAGGTATATTGGAAATTCTCGTGCCCGACAACCTCAAGATTCTAAAAAATGATAGTCTTCCAATCTCACTCGGAATTTCCCCACATAAATATCTACAATTGCTAGCATGGATCTCTTCAAGCTTCTCCAACATCCCAAGGGCGCTAGGTAGCTTTTCTAAGATGGCGCCAGAGATCCTTAGTACCCTCAAATTCTTCATTGTCTCTATTGAATTGGGTAACTCTCGTACGCTCGACCGAGAAAGATTCAACTCAACAAGAGAACCAAAATTTCCAAATGGAAGTTCACTAATACTTGTTTCTAATAAGTCAAGATACGATAGTGATGTTGAGCAACCAGCTAAATTGCATTCACTCAGTAATCCACATGAACTTGCAGTGAGGGTTTCCAATTTCTTCATTCCTTTCCATGTAGGAATTTTGGTAATAGATGTCCCGTCAAGGAGAAGTTCTGTCAAGGCTTCCAGTTCCTCCATCTCGTCTGGCAATGTCTGAAGTTTCCCACAATATTTCAAGTTTAATAACACTAAATGCTTTAACTTACCAATAGACCTATCAACTTGAACCAATTCCTTGCACCCTTCAAGAATCAATTGCTCTAAATTTTCATGAGCAGAAACGTTAGGAGTTTTACATAAGTTGCTGCATTTAGTCAAATTTAGAACCTTCAAATTCTTTGCCATCTGTAATGGAGAGAAGAGGTTAATTTTGGATCATTTTGAGATACAGGACAATAAAGTTAATGTAGCAAATTCATGTTGAAATAATACCATACCTTGAGGTGGTTCCATCCCTCCCAATTATTTGTAATTTGACTCCGTGATAGATCAAGAATCACTATCTTCATAAGGGAAAATGTGGTCAATTGGAAAAAGATGGGAAATTCATGCCATGAGAGATATCTCAAATTCGGAAGGATGGGCAGATTTTTCGGGAACCGCTTGGTTGAAGGACAATGCTGAACAAATTTATGCCATGAGAGACATGTCAACTTCGGAAGGTTGGATAGATTCCTCTGGAACCAATTGGTTAAAGAAAAATGCTGGACATTTTTCATATCCAAGTCTCCACAATCCACTTGAAGAAACCTTAAATTTGATAGAATTGCAAGTTCTTCCTTCTTAAAGAAGCGTTGAGAGTGATGGTCAAACTTGAGACGTAATGCTTCGACGTTTTCTGTTCCCTGCCGAAGCGAAAAAAAGAAATGGAAGCTAGTGATAACATAATTGCCTGTCAAAGGGATTTGAGTTGAACATACTTCAGGAATGTACATTTTGTTTATACTTTCAAATTGATTTAGAATATGATTTACAGATGAGCATGTCATCATAGTAACCAGACAAGTAACGACTCGGTTTAGAAAGAAGCAAATAGCCAAAATCAACGTGTGTAACTCGTCCCTCTCTGAATAGGAATAAAATTGCACACACTTTACCTTTGCTATGAGAATATCATTTGCTTGTTCTTGATCCCACACCCGACTTTGCTTCTCTGGTCTAAATGTACCAATCCGACGAACGAAATGTCGTCCAAGATCTCTTAACAAATCGTGCATCCACAATCGGTCACGTTCTATAATTTTTATTAACGACATCTGTTGGAGGACATCAAGATAATAGTCAGGTAAAAACCCACAGCTTTTCCACATATGCCTCACAATTTTCACATCAAACCCAACAAAGAAGCAACAAATATCGAGAAATATTTCCTTCGCATGTGGTTGTAATGCATCGATACTGATGTTCAACTTTTCTTCAACATTTTCATCAGGAATAGTTTCTAGCTTCTCTAATGTGGTCTCCCAAAATTTTCTATCTTTTCCAGCTAAAAATGAACCTATGATCTCGAGAGCCAAAGGAAGATGTCCACAGACTTTTACTGCTTTTTCGGGGAGAGGGGCGTATTTTGCTGGAGGATGATCACTTCTAAATGCATGTTTGCTGAATAGTTGAAGAGAATGATCAAAATCCATTCCAGTAAGTTCGTGCTTCAACTCAACATCTTTGAGAACTTCTTTGTTTCTTGTGGTAATAATAACCTTACTTCCACTGCCAAACCAGCATTTACCCATTCCCACAAGAGCATCCAACTTAGTCTTTTGGTCAAGGTCATCAAGTAGAAGTATGACCTTTTTAGAGGATAACAAGTCCTTGATCACTTTTTTCCCTTCATGAATATTATTGATGGTTGGTCGTTTCTTTCCTAGGACATCAGAAATGAGCTGATTCTGCAAACTCTCAATTTTCGTATCTCCAATGTTGGATAGGGAACAACATTTAGTGGAATTAGTGGTCCGTTCACATTTCACCTCCATGATTCTATCCACTTGATCATCCATTTCCTCCGAGGAATTAGACAAGTTGTAATGTTTAGTGGAACCAGACAACAATTTGTTATAGACAATTTTGGCAAGAGTTGTCTTTCCAACACCACCCATACCATGGATACCAACAATCTTTGTTTGAGTGGTCTGCTCACCTATTAATTCCATGATTCTGTCCACGTGATCGTCCATTTCAACCAAGAAATCAGGTACTGCCAAGTAGTCCTTTTTCAAATCGATCAAAACCTTCTGAACAACTTCTCTTGTGAGCTCACCTTTGCCTCTGATAGTATTAAAGGCAAAAGAACCAAACTATTAAATCAAGATGAGTAGAATAATATCTAAGGTACAAACAAATCATACACAATAATAAATTCAAGTACCTCTCCTTGAGTTCCCATCCCTTTAGTTCTCCAACTTTTTTTAGAGCTGCCTTCCAATTCTGAATAGTCTCATTAGTGTACAGCTGCTTATTTATGTGTGACTGAATGGCTTTGCCATAAATTGTAGTCTGGTTACGAACCTCAGATGGTTCAATGTCATAGAAAATTGGCATGATCTTTTGTCCCCACTTTTCCTTGCACTCCACCATTTGAACCAACTCCATGAGGCACCATTTACTAGCGGCATATTTTTTAGAAAAGATAGGAATCGAGATTTTAGACTGCTTAATCGCTTGGAGAAGCTCTGGCCCAATCTCTTCCCCAACACGAAGTTCTTCATCATCTCTATATGCCTGTATTCCAGCATCAATGAGGCTGCTATAAAGGATATCAGTGATGTCGTGACGAGTATCTGGTCCCCTAAAGCTCAAGAATACTTCATAATAAGGTTCCATTGGCTTCTCCATTCTCTAAATTTTCAGAGGACTCGCAACAACTTGATATCCCACCTGAAAAAAGGTTTACTATGAATGTGGAATGATGATTATCATGATTTCTCTCAGAAATTCTTCTGTTCTAAGTCATTCTAGAAAGAAACCTCGATCACAAATGCACGAGCTCCTTCTAGAATTGCATTGGACACCGAACTATGTCCAATTATTTTATTAAAAATATAGTAGAGAAGTTGATCCATCTCAATACTAAAGGAAGAAATCTCCAAATTATTGTGAATTTATGGGTTTTAGTTCACACTTGAAATTGATTGGTAGAAGGAAAATTTTGAGAAGATAAATCACAGTCAACTTATTTTTGTCTTAAGTTTTTTACTTATGAGATAAATTTTTTCTTAAAAGGTAACGTTGAATGTCCTCTGTACATAAGCGCCTGTTGTGGCTTGTAGGTTGACTAATTATCTTATTATCTCATAAGAAGTTATGCTGAAACCGTACTCTTTTCAGTTTTACCAAGATCGATTTGACAAGAACATTCCAGAACAGTCAACTAGTTGCTCACTTGACCTTGATGGACGCAGGCAAAGAATCGCATTCCCCTATGACCATCTCATTTGAAAAATGAAATCAAGAAACTACTCTGCAGCTAATTCAACTCCCAACATCGGACTAGTTCTGAAAAGCATAAACCGATCCCTGATTACAGCCATTACTTAATTTATTAACAAACAGATACATGGTTAAGGGGCGAGCATTAGTGAGGCATGAGGCTATTATTCACATCTGCCAGACAGTATCAGCATATCAGAAAAAAAGGAGCGGATTACTAATCAAATTGTGGAATTGATAAAAAATTCAATGGAAAAAAGAAGCATGAATGCTATAATTATTTTTCCAACAAAATAAGTTTGAACACACAGGAGTGCAGGAACGAGAGCCGCATTTCACAAAAGCTGAGAGTTCCAGTTCACCACAGAGTGCAGCATTGTAGTCTCTTCAGTCAGCCTCTTCTGTTAAATACCAAGCTGAAGGTATCAATTATCTCCTTAGGAGTGTTCTTACTGCTAATCACCAGACAATAGTGTACTAGTTTGCCGTATCAAAGTCTCTTAGAGGCACCAGTATCTCTGGTCGCACAAGAAAATCCTATCAAAAAAATTTAATCAACCGATTCAAATCAAACTAGTGCAGAGCGTCGGCCCAGTTCCTAAAGAGCGTAAATTCAATCCCCGGTTACAGAATCAACAAACTAATGCCTCGGAGTGGCATTGCGTTTCAAGATCTCAGGCCTGACAGTTGCATAGATGGAAGCAGATAAGGAGGGTTTAGCATGCAACTAGAGTTAGAGGCTTAAGCTATTAATGTTAGACGCAACTGGTGGTGATCAATCATTGAGTCAACGGAGGAAAGAACCGATGCTGATCTGAGAGTCCCTCTATTGTTCCCATCGAATTCTGCACCTAGTTGAATTACAGAACAGACCCTATTCATTGAAAAAAGCAATAGATGAGAGAGGAAGTTACTGGAGATGGAGGGGGTGAAGATGAAGGGTCGGGATCAAATGCTGAGAAGCAGATAAAGATCTCGAGAGTAAAACGTTCTTGGCTTTGAGCCAGCTGAAGAAAAAGACTTTTCACTAGACAGTCTGCTCACCCTCGCTGGCCGTGCTCATCCAAGAAGGTGAATTGATACTCACCCTTACGTGCCAACTTCAAATACAGAAAATGAAGGAATCCGCCTTTCTTTTGAGGCATTCGAGTTTTAGGTTTGGTTGAAATTTCTCCGAGTCCAAAGATTTTTTGTCTCAAAAGTCTTATTAGTGTAGAGATCATCGAAACCCTTGTTTCGTTGGTGAAATCCTAGGCTAATTTGAATTATTCATCAATCAAACCTACACATATTAAGTATTTAAGATGTATTATGACAGCAAGTTATTCACAGTAAATTTACAAAACAAACGTTAAGTTTTAAACAATGAAAGTCGCATCGAGCTAGAAAAGGATTAAGGTCCTTTTTATTTTGCAAAAAATGAATGATTGGAAAAGTATTTTTCAAAAAATGATTATTAATATCACTTGAAATCATTAGTCAATAAAAAATATTTTCATTATCAATAACAATTTACGTCTAAGCATTTTCATGAAACATTTTTTGCTCATTCATTCCTGTAAGGAATATAAACGATCATTTTTAAGAAAATGTTCTCTAAATCATTTATTTATTGCGAAACAAACGTTCTTTAAAGCTCCAAAAAATTTATTGTGCGAATGAAAGTTTGTCAACCATGGATGGTTTGAGCAAAACTTCCTAGATACGTGCCGTTTTCTCTTTCCTTTCACAATTCTCGGGCGCTCTTATCGCATTTTTCGCAAGTTTACAGGTGGAGAATGAGATTGCCTTGGATCAAACAGCTTTTGGCTATTCTCCTGCCTGCAAGACTAGTTGAATTTTGGGGTGAAATGGGAATGTCCATATTACCACTCGAAGTAATCTTGAACATTATTTTGACCAAGGAATTTTTTTAAAAATAATTATCATAGTATTTCAATTTGAATAGTTTAATAAACAGAAATTAGGATTGGTTATACATAATCACAAAAATATTAATAATGATGAATTACAAAATATAAGTCAACTTAACTTATTTTTATATATTATCTATGATTAAAGTCAAATAAGAAAAATAGATTGTAATATTGATGCTTTTTAATTAATTAAAAAACTGTACCATTATAATTTTGCTAATTTTGAAACAACGGCTGGTAAAATTTATATTAAATTAAACTATATCAATTTGGATTGACTTTTACTTTTTTGATTTTTAATTTTTGCTTCATTTAATTTCCACTGCCTACGCACTTTAACTCTTTTTCCAAGTCCCAAAACTTTCACAATAGTTAGATGTTATCACGTAATTTTGTATTTATTTTTTTAATAATTTTTTGAAATATAAATAATATTTTTACTTTTAATAGAAAAACAAAATTTATTTTATTTAATTCCAAACAAAGTGGCATCAAAGCCATTAATTTTCGTCATTTCTTAGGCATGAGGCTGTTGTTCACATCTGCCAGAAAGTATCGGCATATCAGAAGAAGAGCAGATTACTAATCACTTATGGAGTTAATAAAATTTCCACTGAAAAAAGAAGCATGGACGCAATAACTGTTTTCCAGTAAATAAGTTTGAACACGCGTGTAGGGATGAAAACTGCATTTCACAAAAGTTGAGAGTTCCGGTTTGCCAGAGTACAACATCATATACTCTTCAGTTTGTCACTTTTGTTAAATACAGAGTTGAAGGTATCAATTTTCTGTCTAGGAGCATTCTTTCTCACGGCTTATTTACCAGACAATAATGTACTAATTTGTCTCCACTGTTAAACAAATGAAATCAACCGATCCTAATTCTAACTAATTCAGCTTTGAGTGCTGGCCAGTTCCTAAAGAGTGTTAATTCAATCCTGAATTACATAAACGTCTAAGCTATATCAACCAGCTGATGCATAGGAATGGAATTGTGTTTCGAGATCTGAGGCCTGACCGTTGCATAGATGGAAGCAGATGAGCAGGGTTTACATGTGACTAGCGTTATGCTAAAACTGCTGGTGTCAGATACAAATTAAAGTGATCGATCATGGAGTCAACTATGGAAAGAACTGATACTGATACGAGAGTCCCTCTATTGTTTTAATCAAATTAATGAAAAAAAGGCAATGAATGAGAGGAGATTACCAAAGATGGAGGAGTGAAGATGAAGAGTCCGGATCAAAAGCTAAGAAGCAGATAAAGATTCCCCAGATCAATCGTTCTTGGGTTTGAGCTCCGCTGAAGAAAGACTTTTTGCAAGATGGCCCGCTCGCCCTCGCGTGCGATGCTCTTCCTGGAAGGTGAGGACTTGCGAGTTGCAGGTATACTCAAAGCCAGCCATTGACTTTTGATGTGATAGAGATGAAGGCCGGCCGTTGACTTGCCAAAGATTTGTCGGCGCAAACCACCAGAGTTCAAATAGACGAGATTTTAATGCATGTTATTAGTTTGGAAATCATATAATTATATTGATTGATATTCTTTTAATGACGATGAATAGTCTGCCTTGGATCACGACCACCTTAGGGCTCACCTGCAGATAAAATATCTGGAGCTTCTTCAAGTTGGTCAGGTTACGCAACTCGTTCAAAGATGGAACTCCTTCAAGCTTTAGGGCCCTCAGGTTCTCCAAAGCTTGGAGGCCTCTGAACTCTCTCACTTCAGGGCAATGAGCAACTTCTGAATCTGACAGCACTTTCAAATTTGAAAGGTCTATTGACGTTTTTATTTCCCAGCATGATTCAATATTTAAGTACAACAAATTCTGGGGGAAAGCTAGGTAGGTATAGCAGCTTCTTGGAGGGGACCAGTTCTGATTCCTTGAGCTGTGAAAGAAGAATGGTGTCTGAAGATGGGAGGGGAAATAATGAAATTCCAGCCGCAAGGATTCCAGCTTGCCAACCTTGCAAGCGACGAAGGACTTGGAGCTTCAAAGAATTTAGGAGCATTATCAAAATTGTCAAAACCTGAATTTTCCATACAAATTTAATATCGAATTAATAAGCAATTTAACATCAAATGTATGTACATATATATATATATATATATATATATATATATATATATATATATATACTTTACATAATCAAAACCTAATACAGAAGATCCACCTTAAAAAGATATGTAGAGGCGCTAATCTAAATGTCCCTAAACTCTGAACCTGACCAATATGCATAATATTTTAGAGAGAGTGAGTCTAAGCTCATATATATGAAAGCTCCACGTCCAAAATTGGAGGCCTACTCACCACTCAACCCGAGAACGCAACAGCATACTAACAATTAGCGAATAAGGTCATATATCTCTGTCAATAGGAAACCAATATTCACCTAAGATACAGTAATCTGTGCATTGTATAAAAATGACTATAATTATCTGTGCAATGAATAAAACAGATGCAACATATGAGATTCGTTCTAACAGTCAAATGCACAGAATTGACCATACCAAATCTCATGATGCCTAGATATCAGTAGTAGCTCATCAACCTTGGACCTCAAGCTCATTATATCACAAATAGACTATTCAAGTCACATCAGGTTACACAAGTCATATAATTTAATGTATAAATCATTGTAATTTGTCTTCTCAATCCTATAAAGAACAGTAGAACATCTCTTTTCCCAGATACTTATATACGTACTCAGAAACATTAATTACAATGTCGGTACATTGCTAACAACACTAGTAGAATCTCAACGGAGTTGGTAATTTACTTAATATGGGGAACAAGCACACTTGGAGAGCGCAGAACAGTGGAGAGTTATATGCTGCGTACGAAAGTAGCATTATTAATTTACTTACGACATTGGTAAAATTTCAAATGAGTTGATAACGTACTACCTCATTGAAAAATTAGTAAATTTCTGATAGTGCTAGTAATCCACTTACGACACCAGAAAATTTCCAGAAGAGTCAGTAATCTACCAATTTAGTGAGAAATTGCAAAATCACTGATTAATTTTGGTAATCTACTACCTGTTTACCTAACAAGCAAGTAACCAGTCATTTTCTTTTACCTAACAATTCCAATGTTGCTGGTAATCCCACCCAAAAATTTCAAACGATGAAACTAGAAATGCAGTCATGAATCAACTCAGAAAACACTGCAGATATCTGTTTTGAGTTATCAAAGCTAAAGAACGTTTGTGACCATTGCAGATGATCGTTACCTAGGGTGCGTTATGTTTATGCTAGACACAATGCTTTGCCCCTACTTCTTCATTTCTTCAATATGAAAATTTTAATGGGAAATCAACGACAATTCTGTGAATATGGTTGCTGATGTCTGATTGAATTCGCGACACTGGATGCAACACATTCTCAAGGTAATGTCTCGAGAACATTAATCTCTATGAATGAATTCTGCAGCAAGGCATCTTGAATCCTCGATGAATTCTTCCGTGACGAGATTAATCACTAAGTACACCCGCTAAAATTTTAGAATTTAGTAGAACCCCAACAGACCCAAAAAAGAAGAAAGAAATTGCAGAACCAATCTAAGCTTAGAAGAAGAATCGAGTCCCAGTCAACTATATTGCATAAGATAAATGAAATTAGCTAATCCCACAGACTGATTCCCCATGTAACGTTCCTAAAGAGCGAAAATCGATCCCCTAATTGGTGCAGAATGGAACTGAAGCATACGAGTGAGTAGCAATGTGTGTCAAGAGCATGTGGGTTGATCAGGCTAAAGCTATTAAAGATTAAATGCAGATGGAAGGAATCAATTGAGTCAGGTCAAGAGAGAGTTCATCGAAAGGCCGTTTTCATTGCGTATGAATGACAAGTCATGACCGAAATAATCTAAAACAACTCAATCCGTTCCAAATCTTTTCCTTAAACCATCACTAATTGCATCAAGACACGCAAGCAGGCCCAATTCGTGCAAAACAGAAACAATGTAGAGAGAAATTCACCAGAAAAGGAACGGGAGACGATGAAGAATATCAAATCAGACAGCCGCCGAGTCCGAATGAAAATGCAGACAACCAAATGAAGATGCAGAGAAGGGAGGAACCCTTCTCGGCCCGAGTCAGCCGCAACCGAAATGAAAAAGGCGAGAATTTTAACACAATCCATGAAACCCCCGAGGAACGGATGGATGCGGCAGGAGGACGGGGTCGCTGTCCCGGAGGGAGATCTCCGCCCGATGGAGAGTCGGGTCTCGTGCTTCCGCTTGGGGTCGCCATCGCGTTCATCGACGGCCGGAGTCCGTTGGTGGTGGTTCTGGGCGAGCTTTTCCGCTCGGGGCGTCGCTGATGAGGGAGGAAGGAGAAGGCAGGAGAGTGAGAAGACGGAGTGAGCAACGGGAGAATAAAGAAAGAGAGAAGAAAGAAGGGGAAAAAAAAAGTTGGAATTTCTGAGGAGTGGGTCTCACCTGTGCAAGTGGCATCGAGAATATCCTACTCAGAGTCGGCTTTTCTCAAATCGTCTCACTTTTTTCAGATCTCTGTACTCATCGGATTCCAGAACATCCTCCAACTTCTCGCATTCTTCTATATACAAACCCTTTAGCTTCTTGAAGCTTGAAGGATCGGATAACTTTCGTAGAGACTCACAATGAAAGATAACAAGCACCTCCAATGAATCTATCCTACCTTGAATCTCATTTAGACTAGGACAATGCCGTAGAGTAAGTTCCTTGAGCTCGTTGGAATTGGTCAGCTCCGGTAAATTCTCTAGCAACGGAAGATCCTCTAGAGATAACATACACAAGTTTTTCGAATCTTCCAGGCCTTGAATCTCTTTTAGCTTTCGACAGTGTTTTACAGTGAAATATCTTATATTCTTGAAGCTTAATGGATTAGATATCTTTCGTAGAGATCCACAATGATCGATCTGAAGCTCCTCCAATGATCTTAGCGTACCTCAAATCTCAACCAGACGAGGACAAAGGTTTATACTAAGTTCCTTGAGCTCGTTAGAGTTGGTCAGGTCGGATAAATTCTCTAGCAACGGAAGATCCTCTAGAGATAACTTGCGCAAGTTTATCGAATCTTCCAGGCCTTGAATATTTTTTAGCTTCTGACAGTGTTTTATAGAGAAATATCTTAGATTCTTGAAGCTTGATGAATTAGTTAACCTTTGCAGAGATCCACAATGATCGATTTGAAGCTCTTCTAATGATCTTAGCGTACCTTGAATCTCAACCAGACGAGGACAAAGGTTTAGACTAAGTTCCTTGAGCTCGTTGGAGTTGGTCAGGTCGGATAAATTCTCTAGCAATGGAAGATCCTTTAGAGATAACTTACGCAAGTTCTTCGAATCTTCCAGGCCTTGAATATCTTTTAGATTCTCACAGTGTTTTATAGTGAAATATCTTAGATTCTTGAAGCTTAATGAATTAGATAACCTTTGTAGAAATCCACAATGATCGATTTGAAGCTCCTCCAATGATTTTAGCGTACCTCGCATCTCAACGAGACGAGGACAAAGGTTTAGACTAAGTTCCTTGAGCTCGTTGGAGTTGGTCAGGTCGGATAAATTCTCTAGCAACAGAAGATCAGCTAGAGAAAACTTACGCAAGTTCTTCGAAACTTCCAGGCCTTGAATATCTTTTAGATTCTTGAAGCTTAATGAATTAGATAACCTTTGCAGAGATCCACGATGATCGATCTGAAGCTTCTCCAATGATCTTAGCGAACCTTGAATCTTAACTAGACGAGGATGAAGCTTTAGGTTAAGTTCCTTGAGCTCCTTGGAGTTGGTCAGGTCGGGCAACTTCTCTAGCAATGGAAGATCCCGCAAATATAACTTACTCAAGTTCTCTGAATCTTCCAGGCCTTGAATCTCTTTTAGATTCGGACAGCTTTCTAAAGTGAAATATCTTATATTCTTGAAGCTTAATGGATCAGACAACTTTTCGAGTGATTTACAGCACACTAAACAAAGCTCCTCCAACGATTCTAGCAGACCTCGAACCTCAACCAGTACAGGACAAAATGATATCCAAAGTCGCCTCAGCTTCTTCAAGTCGGTCAAGTTAGGCAACTTCACCAATGATGGAAGATGGAAAAGATCAAGTTGTTTCAAGTTTTTCAAACCTTCGATGCCTTGAATCTCTATTAGTTGTTTACAATTACAGACTTCCAATTCTGATAACTTTCCCAAATATGAAAGATCTATTGACCTTTCCATTAAATTGCGCCCATGTATACTTAAGTATGACAAATTTTGGGGAAGCTTGGGTAGGCATTCTAGGCTATTTACGATGAGTACAAGTTTCCTAAGCTTCGAAAGGAGTTTAAAATCTGAAGGTAGGGTTACCAGACCATCACAACACAACAGAAAGGACTCTAGCTTTGTTAATGCCCCGATCCAGTTGAGGCTTGGAGCTCCCAAGACTGAGCTTTCGGATCTTAAATCCAACTCTAAAACTTCCAAATTTAATAGGTTCGAGAGATCTGGGTATCTCATCCGTGGAGAAGTTGTAAGGCACAAATTGGTCATACTTTTAGGAAGCTTAGGTACATCGGAAATTTTCGTGTCCAGTAATATCAAGATCCTCAAAAATGATATTCTTCCAATCTCATTTGGAATTTCCCCTTGCAAATTTCTACAGCCATGAGCATAGATCTCTTCAAGTTTCTTCAGCATCCCAATGGCGCTAGGTAGCTTTTCTAAGGGGGTGTAAGACATCCTTAGTACTCTCAAATTCTTCATTTTCTCTATTGAATTGGGTAACTCTTGAATTTTTGACCCAGAAAGATCCAACTCAACAAGAGATGCAAAATTTCCAAATGGAAGTTCAGTAGTTTCTGAACCTTCCAACCTAAGATTAATTAGTGATGTTAAGCAACCGGAAAAATTGAACAAACTCAATGATTCACATGCAATTGCATTGAGAGTTTCCAACTTCTTCATTCCTTTCCATTCAAGAATTCTAGTAATAGATGTCCCATCAACAAGAAGTTCTGTTAAGGCTTCCAATTCCCCCATCTCATCCGGCAACGACTGAAGTTTCCTACAACCTCCCAAGTTTAAGAACACTAAATGCTTTAACTTGCCAATAGACCTATCAACTTGAACCAGTTCCTCGCACCCTTGAAGAATCAATTGCTCCAAATTTTCATGAGCAAAGAAGTTAGGAGTTTTACACAAGTTTTGGCATTTAGTCAAATCTAGTACCTTCAAATTCTTTGCCATCTGTAATGGAGAGAAGTTATTAATTCTAGACCATTTTGGGATACAGGGCAGCAAAGTCAATATAGAAAATTCATGTTAAAATAATACCATACCTTGAGGTGGTTCCATCCCTCCCAATCATCCATAATTTCACTGGAAGATAGATCAAGAATCACCAGCTTCATAAGGGAAGATTCGGTCAATTTTAAAAAGTTAGGATAGTGATGCCATGAGAGCCATCTCAACTTCGGAAGCATGATCGGATTCTTCAAGAACCAATTGGTCAAAGGAAAATGTTGAACTTTGCTCTCATGCAAGTCTCCACAATCCACCTGAAGAATCCTTAAATTTGATAGACTTTCAAATTCTTCCTTCTCAATGAAGTCTTGAAATTGATTATCAAACTTGAGATGTATTGCTTCAACATTTTTTGTTCCCTGCCAAAGCAAAGAAAGGAAACAGAAGCTAGTGATCGCATAATTGCCTATTGAAGGGATTCGAACTGAACATGCTTCGAGAACGTACATTTTATTTATACTTTCGAATTGATTTATAATATGATTTACAAATGAACATGTCATCATGGTAAGCAAACAAGTAATGACGCGGTTCAGATAGAAGCAAATAAGCAAAGTCAAGGTGTATAACTTGTCTCTTTGAATAGGAATAACATTGCATAACTTTACCTTTGCCATGAGAACATCATTCGCTTGCAGATGGTCCCACACCCGACTTTGCTTCTCTGGTTTATAATTACCATTTTGACAAACAAAATCTCGCCCAAGATCTCTCACCAGATCATGCATCCACAGTCGATTACATTGTGTAATCTTTATTAACGACATCTGTTGGAGGAAGCCAAGATAATAGTCAGAGAAAAACCCACAGATATCCCACATGTGCCTCACAATTCTCACATCATACCCAATGAAGAAGCAACAAACATCAAGAAATATTTCCCTTGCTTGAGGTTGTAATGCCTTGATACTTATGTTCAACTTTTCTTCAACATTTTCATGGGGAATGGTTCCCAGCTTCTCTAATGTGGTCTCCCAAAAGTTTTTGTCTTTCCCAGCTAAAAATGAACCTATGATCTCAAGAGCCAAAGGAAGATGACCGCAGATTTCTACTGCTTTTTCTGAAAGGGAAACATATTTCGCTGGAGGATGATCTCTTCTGAACGCATGTTTCCTGAAGAGCTCAAGAGAAAGATCAAAATCCATTCCAGTAAGTTCATGTTTCAGCTTAACATCTTTGAGAACTTCTTTATTTCTTGTAGTAATAATAACCTTACTTCCTCTACCAAACCAGCATCTATCTATCCCCACAAGAGCATCCAGCTTAGCCTTATGGTCAACATCATCAAGGAGAAGTATGACCGTTTTAGAGGATAACAACTCCTTGATCACTTTTTTCCCTTCGTCTATATCACGGATGGTCACCCGTTGCTTTCCTAGGATGTTAGAGATGAGCTGATTCTGCAAACTCTCAATTTTCCTATCTCCAATGTTGGACAAGGAGCAACAATTAGTGAAATTAGTGGTCTGTTCACCTATCACTTCCATGATTATGTCCCCTTGATTGTCCATTTCATGCTTTCCTAGGACATGAGAGATGAGCTTATTCTGCAAACTCTCAATTTTCGTATCTCCAATGTTAGATAGGGAGCAACAATTAGTGGAATTAGTGGTCTGTTCACCTATCACTTCCATGATTCTGTCCCCTTGATCGTCCATTTCATCCAAGGAATTAGACAAGTTGTAACGTTTAGTGGAATCAAACAATAGTTTGTTATAGACGATTTTAGCAAGAGTTGTCTTTCCGACACCACCCATACCATAGATACCAACAATCTTTGTTTTAGTGGTCTGCTCACCTATCAATTCCATGATTATGTCCACTTGATCTTCCATTTCAACCAAGAAATCGGTTACTGCCAAGTAGTTCTTTTTCAATTTGATCAAAAGCTTCTGAACAACTTCTCTTGTGAACTCACCTAGGCCTCTAATAGTATTCAAGGCAAAAGAAATGAATTGTTAATTCGAGTTAAACATAATAATATCTAAGGTACAAGCATACCATGAACAATAATAAAATTGAGTACCTGTCCTTGAGTTCCCATCCCTTTAATGCTCCAACCTTGTTAAGAGCTGCCTTCCAATTCTGAATAGTTGCATTAGCGTACAACTGCTTATTTATGTGTGACTGAATGGCATCACCGTAAGTTGCAGTCTGGTTACGAACCTCGGATGTTTAACGTCAAAGAAAATTGGCATGATCTCTTGTCCCCACTTTTCCTTGCACTCCACCATTTGGACCAACTCCATGAGGCACCATTCACTCTTAGCATATCTTTTAGAAAAGATAGGAATCGAGATTTTCGATTGCTTAATCGCTTGG
Organism: Eucalyptus tenuipes; assembly: GCA_014182365.1. NCBI lineage: Eukaryota > Viridiplantae > Streptophyta > Magnoliopsida > Myrtales > Myrtaceae > Eucalyptus > Eucalyptus tenuipes. Next base: position 45,725,658 of record CM024544.1, read on the forward strand.
AGAAGCTCCGGGCCAATCTCTTTCCCAACGTGAAGCTCTTCATTATCTCTAAATGCTTGTACTCCAGCATCGATGAGGCCGGTGTAAAGGACATCAGTGATGTTGCTGCAAGTATCCAATCCTCTAAAGCTCAAGAATACTTCGTAATAAGGGTCCATTGGCTTCTCCATTTCCTGGATTTTCGGAGGACTTGCAACTACTTGAAATCCCACCTGAAAAACGTTTATTACGAAGGTGGAGTGATGATTATTATGATTTCTCTAAGAAAATCTTCTGTTTGAAGTCATTCTAGAAAGAAACCTCAATGACAAATGCACGAACTCCTGGATTTGCACTGGACATCAAACTCTATCCGATTATTTTATTAAAAATATAGTAGAGGATGACTCATCTCAATACAAAAGAAAGAAATCTCCAAATCATTGGTAAAAGGAAAATTTCGAGAAGATAAATCACAGTCAACTTATTTTTGTCTTAAATTTTTTATTTATGAGATAAAAAATTTCTTAAACGGTAACGCTGAATGTCCTCCGTACATAAGCGCCTACTGTGGCCTGTAGGTTGACTAATTATCTTATTTTCTCATAAGAAGTTATGCTGAAACCGTACTCTATTTAGTTTTACCAAAGTTGATTTGACAAGAACATTCCACAACAGTCAATTAGTTGCTCACTTGACCTTGATGGGCGCAGGCAAAGAACCGCATTCCCCTATGACTATCTCACTAAAAAAATGAAATCAAGAAATTACGCTGCAGCTAATTCAACCCCCAATATCAGACTAGCTCTGAAAACCATAAACCAATCCCTGATTACAGCCATCTCTTAGTTTATTAACAAACAGGTACATGGTTAATGGGCGAGCACTAGTTAGGCATGAGGCTATTATTCACATCTGTCAGACAGTATCAGCATATCAGAAAAAGAGGAGCGGATTACTTAATCACTTGTGGAGTTGAAAGAAATTCAACAGAAAAACGAAGCATGAATGCTATAACTAATTTTCCAGCAAAATAAGTTCGAACACCCAGGAGTGCAGCAACGAGAGCTGCATTTCACAAAAGCTGAGAGTTCCAGTTCAGCACAGAGTGCAAAATTATAGTCTCTTCAGTCTGCCTCTTCTGTTAAATACCGAGTTGAAGGTATCAATTTTCTCTCTAGAAGTGTTCTTACCGCTAATCACCAGACAATAGTGTACTAGTTTGTCATATCGAAGTCTCTTAGAGACACCAGTGTCTCTGGTCGCACAAGAAAAATCCCATTAAACAGATCTAATCAACCGATTCCACTCAAACTAGTGCAGAGCACTGGCCCAGTTCCTAAAGAGCGTAAATTCAATCCCTGGTTACAGAATCAACAAACTGATGCATAGGAGTGGCATAGCGTTTCAAGATCTGAGGCCTGACAGTTGCACAGATGAAAGCAGATGAGCAGGGTTTACCATGTGACTAGAGTTAGAGCCTAAAGCTATTAGTGTTAGACGCAAATGGCAGTGATCAATCATCGAGTCAACTGAAGAAAGAACCGATGCTGATCTGAGAGTCCCCCTATTGTTTCCATTAAATTTTTGCACCTAGTTGCCTTACAGAACAGATTCATTAAAAGAAGGCAATAAACGAGAGGAAATTACCGGAGATGGAGGGGCGAGGATGAAGATTCCGGATCAAACGCTCAGAAGCAGACAAAGATCCCAAGAGTAAACGCTCTTGGCTTTTGAGTTCAGCTGAAGAAAGACAGATACTTTTATTAGACAGCGACTTCACCCTCCTTCGCCGTGCCCTTCCACGAAACTGAGTGCTCGCTACGTGCAGGGAAACTTCAAGCCGACCCTGAAAAAGTGAATACGCGTCACAACTTCCAGCGTTTGAGATGATTCCTCAGTAGACAAGCAGCAGCAGAATCACCAACAGCTTCTGTGATCCCGTTGTCTGTTTTCACCTCTTCACTGGGTTGTACAAAAAGATGGAAACAATGGAAGCGACGATCGATGCCAAGTGCGAGGACCAACCTGGATACACCCTCTAAACCTATGAAAACAATGCTGTGAAGATTTCTGTCGGGATGGGAAACAGATGTACGTGAGATCTGCTCAGGTCAATGATTGCTGTCAGTCTTTTTCTGGGTAACTTTGTATCGAACATATTCTATTGTCTTGAAAAACTTAAGAAGGAAGCTTCCTCTTCAGTTCAATCGAGGTATACACGATTTATTTTTTCTATTGGCCATATACATACGCGATTAAAACGCGGCTTCTCTATGCCGACCACGAGGGAGGGGAGCCACGACGGAACATGCCAACGCAATAGACAACTTTTGCTGTGTTACTGATGATTAAGGAAAACTTCACTTTAATTATTGACTATTCTTCATATGCAAAGGGTGCGTTTGGTTTGGCATTTTGAAAACCTATTGGGAAAATACAAAGTAGTTTAGCCTAAAGGACTTTAGGCACATGCAAAAGCCGTTTGGTAAACTATTCTTTGAGAAGTAACTTTGAGTGAAATCCTGTTTGGTAGAAAACATATTTGAAAAGCCATTTTGGTGATTAATATTAGTTTTTTTAATTTCATTTGTGTAAAATTGAAAAAAAATAATGTATGCAACTTTTAAATATAAATTTTGACAATAATACTAAAAAAATCAAATATTATATATATATATATATTTTTTTTTTTAAAAAGACCAAACCCTTCATAGGGATTTTTTAATTTTTATTTGCTTAAAATTGAAAAAAAAATGTATGTAACTTTTTAAAGATAAATTTTGACAATAATTCTAAAAAAATCATATTATATATAATTTTTTTAAAAAGACCAAATCCTTCGTTGAATTTTTTTTTAATTTTTATTTGTTTAAAATTGAAAAAATAATTTATGCAACTTTTTAAATATAAATTTGAAAATAATGCTAAAAAATCAAATATATATATATATATATATTAAAAAAGACCAAACCCTTCATTAATTTTTTTTTTAAATTTTATTTTTTTAAAATTGAAAAAAAATAATGTATGCAACTTTTAAAATATAAATTTTGACAATAATGCTAAAAAAATCAAATATATATGCTAAAAATCAAATATATAAATAATTTATTTTTAAAAAGACCAAAATATATTTAATTTTTTTAGCATTTATATAAATTTGATTCTTTTAGCATTATTTTGGCATTTTAAAAAATAATAACAAGGGCAAAATAAGAAATTTGAAGAATGAGTGATGATAGTTTTGGAAAAAAATAAGTTTCAACATTTGGTCAAATGCTGAAAACTCAAAGTTAGTTCCTACTAGCATTGGGTTTCAGCCTTCCCAATGCTGACTTTCATTTGAAAGCTACTTCAAAATGGTTGCTAAATGGTCAAGCATTTCCCCAAGGGGTTTTGGAGGCTGAAAGCCCTTTGAGAATGCTGAACCAAATGCATCCAAAAGCTACTTGTCCTGATATATTGATATGTTAATTAGATGCTTTTATTGTTGACACCTAAATTTTGGCAACCCGTTTAGTCATTTACAGCATTAAAAATTAGGGATTAATTTTTAACCCCTAAACAAAAATATTAGAATTAAATTGCATAACAAATAGTTTTAGGAGCATTTTTTTTATTCCATTTGCATCGGACCGGTGACGGATGGGTTTGACTTGATGGTTCTAAGCTTAAATTTAGCTAGTTGAGGTAATCCCACGGTGATGAAAATTCGGCTGAACTTGTTGCTCATGTAAGCCCATTATTCCTTTAATGAGGCTAAAATCGATATATGCTCTCCACGTGCAATGCTTCAAGGTAGGAAATATAACGAGCAATATTATGATGATCTTGAGAATTCGTATATGTTCACGTGGTTGAATAAAAAATGGAAAGAAAAAGTCAGCTAGAGGAGATGGGTCGTCTGGAAAGTATAAGGAAATAAGAAAAGTGGAAAAAATAATAAAGTATGGTTGATTTGGTGAGTCACAAGGAAACAAAATAAAAAGGGCAGATTGGCAAAGAGCAGGAGGCGTGGGCATCATGAAATAAAACAAAGGCGAAATTTGATTCTCAGGATTCGAAGTTGGAGCAATATTCAGTCAATAAAAACAGGAAATAAGGAAGAATCGGCTTATATGTGCATGATATGCGAGGATCAGAAGAAGGAAAGAGGATTTTGGGCTTTCCTTTTACCAGCCCTAGCCGTTTAGTATAAAAGGAGAGGATTCTTTTGGTCGGCAGAAGAAGGCCACATTACATTGAAACTCACGGCTACGCATATTGACGTCCACTGCCATAATTCTGAGGGAGAGCACGTTCATTCACGAAAAGAGAAGAAAGCATGAGAGACTTCACTATATTATTTTACAATTCCTCATGGTAATGGATGGTCGCATGGACTATCCCATGATGTGACCATCACTACTTGGAGGTCGACACACAACCAGTAGAGAGAGACACGTCTCTTGGCGAAGCGACCAGCGAAGTCAGCTGCGACCACGTACTCCAGCGAGCGCTTGAACCGCCCATCAAGACGTCGAGCCCCTTGGCGAACCTGTTGTCCCCGACGTGCCGAGCCGACACCAAGCCCCTCCGCGACGTTGACACTTGTTGCCCCTTTGAGCCGCAATGCCCTGGTGTGCTCGAGCTACGGAGCCCCGACCACGAGCTGCTGCCTCCTTGTACCGTTGCCGAATTTTCAACGACGATCACTTGAGGCTCGCCTATCAACAACTCTCTCCTCTGGTTTTCCAACGTCCGTGGCGTCACAACAAGTGCAACCTTCATCCATAATTTCCGTTGACATCTGGCTCGTGTGCGACATCGAGCATCATTAAGAAACTGAGTCTGATGGTGCTGGATTAGGAAATAAAGAAAACAAAGAAAGATTTTTAGAACGTCCAGTAGACTCCAAGTGGTGATCGTGGAATCAGTCAAGGGGCTTGGTCAAAGTAAAAGTGTTCTTGGTGGCTTCCCGCAGCTCTTCACCGCGCGCTTAACTTTTCCTTTGCAGGTTTACCAAATCGGAGCAATTAATTTTTACACAGCAGCATAGTCACAACACCTCACCAATTTGCAAGCGTCGCCACCGTTCACTGTCAGTGGAGCTAGTTGCTATCCCACACACCGCCGGTCACCCGTTGAGCGGATTCCACTCGGTCCAAATTTGGTAATATCACTTGCGGAATTAGGTAATTATCATACCTAAATTTGATTTAGATATTTTATTGCCTAAAACATGCTTTTCAGTATCTTACGTGCATATTTAAATGATAAGCGCATTCCCGATTAGGATTTATTGCCTAATCTACAACCGCACGCCAATTTTTTATTTCCATCTATAAGGCTTTAGATGGAGTAATTAATCAAGCGGGAATAAAATTGATATTTTGATCTTTAAGGCTTAAGATCAATTTATCGATTTTATTAGCGAGATATTATTCCTTGATCTGAATGATATATGATATCTTTGATGATTCTAAATGGCTTGGTGCTTGTCTCGTCTTGATTGTTTTATTTATCTTGAAATATGTTTGACCTAGATTAGGTTCACATTAGAATGTTGCATACTTTAGGGTTATTTGCATATTTAGACTAAGAATTTTATTTATCATGAATTTTCGAAATTAAAAAAAAAAAACATAAATTTAGGATGTCAGATTTTCGTTTCATTAGCTTAAATTTCATGTTTAATTATTTGACATTTTTTAATTTCAAAATTAATAAAAAAAACAACAACAAAAATCATCATGCATATGTCATGTAGAATTAGAGCATCCTTTGTACGTCATTGCACATTAGGATAAAATTGCATATTTCATTTTTAGTTTAGATTGATTTTTTAGATAGATTGCATCTTAGGTTAGAAATTGCTAAGTTAAGATAATATCTTAGTTTAAATTAGGATTTGGCTTAATCTAATTCCAAATACAAATTGAATAGAATCTTAATCTAGTTAGACAATTTTCACATTTTTCATAATTTCGAATTTCATGAAAAAATACAAAAAAATGACTTAGGATAAATTAGTTTCAATCCCTAGGATAGATTGCTTTTTTTAAAAAAATAAAAATAAAAAATGTCATTGCATGTCATATAGAATTAGATTCATGAACTGCATGTCATTTATTGATTGTTGCTAGGTCCATTTGATTAGAAATTGCCTGTCATTAGAATTAGGTCATTTAGTTATATTGCATTGCATAAAGCATGATTCTCATTAATTAAATGGAAACAAAAAGAAAGTGCGTGTTAATTAGAAATCATATCTAGGGTTGATGATGTGAATTCTGATCTAACAACGCAGATGCTCTCGTTGCTACAAGGTAAGTCTCGCATGATCACTACATATGTTAGGGAAATAGATTTAAAATCAGTCAAAGCTGCCTACAAAAAACATTTTGAAAATGAAAAGAAATGGTACCGAAAGGGTATTAGAGAAGTATAGTGTAACCAAGTCCCCGTACCCAAAGTCTCTGGTTCGTAGGAGTAAAGTAATTCTCCCGTTATTTTACTTAGGTGTCTAATTGACCTACCATAAACTGATTAGTGGCAACTCCTAGATAAAATCTATTTGCATGTTAAGAAATTTGAACCTAAGTTGCGAATTGGTATGGGCTTGGGAGAGCCCGAGCTAAGTCTAGGCTTAGTAATCTATTAGCCAAACCCTAGGTGATGCACCCGAAAATTTGGTCGCGACACTTATCCTAATAGATAGGGCTTCAAAAGGGGTTTGCTTCGGCCAAAAGTCAAGGCCAGCCCGAAGATTTCAAGCAACAAATTCCGAACCTCAACTCTGGGCTTAGCGCGAGACAATATGAAATGGCATGGCCAGAAGTAATACAATGTGGGCCAGTTTTCGCCACCTTAATATTAGTTCATCTCACAGGCAACTTCAACGGAGAATTGTCTCGTATTGGGTAGGTGCTTTACTCCTGAAGTGCTTTTAACAGGGTTTGAACCAACACTATCTCCCTTGCTAGTTTCTAGTAGGTTAAGACTAACTTTTCCATATGAAAATATATTGCTCGCATGAAAATACTAGCAAGCGATAGGTATGTGTAGATAAAAAAATTCATGAAGAATTACTACCTAGAGGAAGACTAATAGACCGAGGACTATTTATCCTTATGCAAACATAAAGAAAACCTTGCTACTACTAACGATGACTTATTTCCTTCTAATCACCGCTGAAAACTTACTAATAAACGTACCTAGAACATTGGTACTTTTTCAGGTGATTTGATATCTAACTGATAAAAATATATGACATCTTCAATGAAAACTTACTATCATGTGAAAAATAACTCCTCACCAATATTTATATATTCTCTTTTCCAGAGTCCAGCATTTAAAAGTAGTTATAATATGTAGTTTATTACAAATAATTAGGAAATTTTAGGTCAATTACCATACAAAAAAAACTCCCAACTTTACATTCTTGTTAATTTTATGTGAAATATAAAACATAAGAAAGAGACGCTAGAATTTGTTCTTTTGTGTACAGTCACCCTCTATTAGTCCGTTAGTCAGCAAGGAAAATATGATCGTCGCCTCATTGATGTGGCGACTAGTGTGACTAACTATCACCATTAAGCGTCATTAATAAGCAAATAGAACTAAGTGGTAAAAGTTATTTCATGAATTGATAGTAAAAGAAGTTACTTTTAAAGATCAGAGAAAAAGGTAACATAGGAAAAAAGTGGGGTAGAAATTGAGAGAGGGAGAAATGAAAAAAATGACCGATCCAATCATCATGCAATCACAATGGGTAACGAGAGTAGATCAATGTATATTAGTTGAAGTTACTGACCAATTTCAAATATTATTCAGGTCTTAGCATGACCGCATCGCCACTCAACCTCAAGGTTAAACTTTCAGCTTTTCAGAATTATTTATGATCAAACATGTTGGCTTCTTGAAGCTGGTAAGGTCAGGTAGCTCTTTTGGGGCAATCAATATGGTGCATCTCCAAAATCTCTAACACCGGATACTCTAACGGTAAGAGCTCCTTCTGGAACAACTTCCATTAGAATTCAATCTCTGACATTAAGTCAGTTGCTTGCCTTGTAGATGTGTCAAACAATTGATTATCCCTCTGCTTTGGAACTTCAAACAAAGGCTTTTCTCTTATAGTGAGGACTTCATTAGCCCTCGAAGTGCTAGGGCCCTGGGGAGGGGCCCTAGTTGTTGTGCTTATTCGCTTCCCCTCTTGGCCATTCCCTTGGCCAGCATTCGATCACTCTCGACTCGCTTTGTGGGAAATTTCTTCCAATTGCCTTGTCCAAGCTGATGGAAGATGCTTACTATTCTTGTGTCTAGGCTTCGGCCTTACCCACCCTTTCGTTTTCCCCCCTTCTTCGCCAACCTTGCCTTCTCTTCTTGTCAACTCCTAACATCCGCTCTTCGATGGTGAAACGGACATTTCCCAATCTGTTGACTCGCTTGTGTTAAGCAAATGAGTTGACTCGCGGATTCTGCTTTCAAAGCCTTTCTACCTCCCCCGCCTTCACGCCCAGGTAAAAGCCTTACCTATATTCCTTACTTTTCGCTTTCTTATCCTAGTTAACACACTGCATTTGACACTCTCTAGGAGAGAAGGGGGAGAGTGATTCAATACCAAGACGCTAACTGTCACTATTGACGGCGGAAGGTGGGAATCGAGCATTGCACGGGCGCAAAGGCGCTCTCGGAGTATCACCATGATTTGGTTGGGGTAAGGAGATCAATAGCTATGTGCTATGGAAGCGGGGAGGAATTGATTGTCTAATAGTTGTTTAGTAGATTAGTAGTTTTTCTTAGATAGATTAGTTGGCCTACTGAAGACACACCGAATCGAAAAACAGATGGTTTGATAGTTGCACATTCGCTTAGTGACTGATCCAGTGCTAGGAAGGAGAACCCTATTTGATACTAAGACTCAAGCATTAAAAAAGGCACACTTTTTTAGTTATTGTTTTGTGATGTGATGATAGATATCCCATTACCTATTATATAAGGGTGGGCAACGAAACAAACAAGTTTTTTCCACTACTAGAGACTGTTTCCTATAACCAAACCTACTACTTTAACTAGTACCTTTTCTAGTACCAGCACAGGGAAACCCTGTACCTCAAACTAGTTCCTATTACCTGGCTAAAGCCCTAATATCCCGTTACTGTACAGGAGTGGAAACGAGAAAAGAAAAGCAGGTTTTAGATACTATACTAAAGAGACTCTAGTCCGAGACTTGAAACTATCAACCATGAGATCCTTACTAGAGCTCATGACGTAACTAGAACATAGCACGAAAAGATGGATACGTATAGAGACCGAATCGGATGGATAGGAGCTTGATTGTAGGGGATGCTGGGGAGGGTCAAAAGCTGAGAATTCTCTCTGTCCTTCCGGTGTCTAGCATCTTCCGCTCCTAGTCATCCCACCGACTCCGGATATCTCAGTCACTTCCTCAGTAGCTGGGGCTTGACTATGAGCTGTAGTCTTTTTTATGACTTCTTTCTAGTCTTCTTTTGACTTGACTGCTTTTTTTTGATCCTTTTAAGGTATAAAGTTCCAGGGAGTTCTTTTGGGAGCATAAGGTGAGGACGCTAGTTTAGGCTCCGCTCTCACTTGAAGTACAGGAATGAGAATTGTTCGGCCAATGGGATCAAAGATGCTCTTATTTCCCCAAGTCCATAAGTACCATAAGGCATATACAAATAGGATTGAACACACTAGATTTCACAAGATGTTAGAAGGTGCAACTCTTGGGATTGAGGTCTCTGCCTTGTTATCAAAGCATATTGCCGAGCTAAGGGATCTGAGTTCCCTTCCACCTGTTACTCACTCTCCGGCGGTACACATCGAGCTATGAGTCCCCAGGGAGTCTATAGAGACTTCCTCAATCCAATCAACCCAATCCAGGGACCTACTCCAATAGTTCGCCTTACCCTACCCTTGGGAACCTTTTCACCCCCAGGATGTGATGAGTCGACATTGAGGTGCCAAACGACTCCGTCGATAAGAGCTCTTGGGATAAACCCACCGCCCTATACTGCGAAATGAGTTTGTTTCATCCTGGGGTTGGCAGAGTCTCCTAGTTGGCCGTGAAGCTATCCTACCTAATGTCAGATGGTCTGTTGGAGACGGGAAGCTGATTAACATTCGTAATCATAGCTGGTTACCTACTGGTCCTATAGGAGGACCAGCAGCAAGAGAGGAGCCTAGGTTGGTGGCTGATCTTATTAACCCTGCTCACCATACCTGGAATATTCCCCTTTTAAACGAAATGTTTGACGATAACATCATCGAAGAAATACTTCGGATCCCCCTCAGACCCTTACATGCGGCTGACCAATTAGTTTGGACAGCAACAACAGATGGACAGCACACGGTAAAGAGCAATTACATCACTATAGTCAGTTCAGCAGCCACACCAAACAGCCATCAGGCCTCTACATCATATCGAATCCCAAAGATCCTTTGGCGGAAAATATGGACAATGCGGGCGGTACCAAAATCAGAATTTTCCTATGGACAGCCTGCCAGAATGCCCTTGCTACCAGAGCCAATCTATATCATCGACATATAACCCCTGATCCTATATGTACCCTATGTGATCAGCAGGCCCCTGAAACCAGTGAACATCTTTTTTTCTTCCGTCCGTGGACTACAGGAGTTTGGAATCATCCTAGTCTGAATATCTCTCTATCAAATCAACGTATACATCGTCTGGACCAATGGATTACCGAAAGAGCAGTGTATCAGAAACTCTTACTTAGGTTGGAGACAATAGCTCACGTCCTATGGCAGATCTGGTGTCTGCGAAACCACAGCATCTTTCGTGGACATCGCCCTGATCCAAATCGAGCAGTTGCCGACGCCTTGGCCCAAACATGAATCCAGCAACTGTCGGATCAGTCCCACCACAGAATAGGGATCTCGCGCAGATGGGCTTCTGTCTCCAAAACTGCGATCTTCTGGCGACCTCCGGAACGCGGCTTCCTCAAGTGCAATATAGATGGATCCTACCATCCTGGTAGTTGGGAGGGAACGATGGCCTGCATAAGTCGCAACCATCAGGGACTCCTCACAGATGCATACACCAGCAGATTCACAGCTGTCTCGGCATTTCAATCAGAAGTACAGGCGCTTACCTTGACTTTGCTTCACCTGCAGCATCAAGGTCTCACCAATGCAAATCTGGTGATCGAGTCGGATTGTCTGCTGTTGATCGATACGGTTCACGAAAGAAGGAAGCCACCGTGGGAAGATCGTGCCTTGTTTGCTGAACTCGCCGCTTTGCTGCCCCTCTACCCTAATTTGCAGCTACGACACTGCAATAGAGAGGCGAATGGCATTGCAGACTGGGCTGCAAAAGCCCATGGAAGACCTGACTTGGCCCATAACTGGAACATCTATCCTCCTTTTATTTTGCAAGCTTTGGTAGCCGCTGACGCCATTGCTTCTGGATGTAATTTGTCGAATTTCTGTATGGTTACAGCGTCTATATAATACATATTTCTTTCTAACCAAAAAAAATATGGTGCATCTCCAGTTGTTCTGCTCTGCCTTAAATCTCAAATAGTTAAGGACAACTCCATGGGAGAAGTTCAGGACGCCATCTACAATGATGGCAAACCTGCAAGCAATTTTAGTGGTCTTTTCGAACTTCTATCAGCTCAATTTGAAGAAGATTATGTTGGTATTTTGCCAGGTATACTATTGAGGGCATGTAGCTGCCATGTCGAAAGGTGGTAAGTGGTACACATGGTGAAGTTCTTAGATACAATAGAGACAAACTAACTTCAAGGCCGAAAAAGAGAGCTCATGCAAAGTTTGGTAATCGAATTTTCCATCAATTTGGTCCTTTAGAAGTTTATGTTCTTTGGACTCTAGCTTCTTCCTGCACTTGTTGAATTCGCAATCAATCTTTGTACTCTTTCACTCTCTCTCGACCAGTCCATGAAAGAATATGAACGATGGAGAGAGTAGAAGACTTCACATCATTGACAGTCTGTACATGAGACAATGGTAGGAATAGAAGATGCATAGCAGAAGCAATATGAAAAATAATCTTTGAGCCTCAGCTCAGAGTAGAAGGAGCTTGCAATAGTTAGAGCTTTTGAGATGTTGCCTAACTGATAAAGGTAGGATGAATACCTAGAGATGGGTGAATAGGTATTAAAATATATTTTGATAAATAACTACGGAATAAATAAGTTATGAACAAAGTCTAAATATGGAGAAGAGTTTGTTATGCAAGTCACCAGATTTATGAGATAACTTGTAAGTGTGCAATAGACTTAAGTAAAGAGAGTCAATGGAAGAGAAGATTGCATATGAAATTTATAATGAATCGGCGTAGATTAAGCTTACGTCCACTCTCCCATGCTGTTGACACCTAAATTTTAAATTTTTATTTGGGATTTAATCGTGTACAAAATTAGGATTTAGTTGCTAAAAAACAAAAGAAACAACAAAACAACAACAAAAGAAAAAAAAAGAAGAAACAAAAAAAAACCACAACAAAAGAAAACAAAACAACACAAAAAAAGACAAGACACGAGAGGGGCCGGGTTGGGCCGAATCGGCCTTGGCCCAACCCACGCCTCCTCTTTTCCTCTCTCTCTCTCGCACGCCCGGCCCTTTTCACCTTCGGCCCGGCCCATCCCAACTTTTCTTCCTCCTCTGGCTCCAGCTCGCGTGCAGAACATTAGCAAAAGAAGAATCGGCAGCAAAAGCACAGCAACGGGGAAGCACAGAGGAAGAGAGAGGCAGAGGGTGAGACGCAGAGAAAAAGGAGCTGGAGAGGATAGAGAGCTAGAAGGAGAGAAACACAGGGAACAAAACAGCAGCGCAAAACCGAGAGAGAGAAACACAGAGTGAAACAGAGGGAGAGGGCACGAGACAAAGAGACAGATCGAGCAGGGAGAGAGAGAGAGAGAGAGAGAGAGAGAGAGAGAGAGAGTGAGTGAGTGAAGAAAGTTGGAGGGAGAGACTGCCGGCCACCGCACGCCCGACAACCCGCCGCCGTGCCTCCTTTCCCGCTCCAAAACTCCGACCAGAGGGAGAGCAGAGGAAGCAGAGGGAGAGAGAACCGAGAAGGAAAAGGGGGAAACAAGAAAACCCGAGAGAGGGAGAGAAACCGAGGGAGGGGGCAGGATCCGAGGAGGGAGGCGACGTCGTCGACGTTGCCTAACGCCGTCCGAGCCGCCGCCCTCCGAGTCCGGGCCGTTCGAGTCGTCGCCGTCCGACCCCCGCACTCGACACCGCTGCTACCGCTACCGATGCCAGCACCCGCAAAGACCCGCCGTCGCTGCTCCCAACGTCAAGCCGCCCGAGACCGGGGAGGGAGGGGAAGACGAACTCGGAGCATCTACCTGAAGATCCGAGGCAGGGGGTCGGCCAAAGGCCTAGATCTAATTGTGCTTGATCAGATCTGGGAGTAGATCAAGCTTCGCCGCATCACCAGGCCGGCCGCCACCGTCGTTCAGTCATCGACGACACTGCCAGGCCACACCTTTCCAGAACCGCCGCTGCTCACCGAGCCGCTGCCCTCTGACCTCGACTGCGGCAATGCCTGGGCCCGACGCCGTCACTGCCCATCATCCCGACGCCGTGCCGAGTTGCTCGTCTTCGCGTCCGCTGGCCTTCGACATGAGCCCCGACATGCTGCTCGTTGGCCCGTCGGTGTCGCCTCCGCCTCAACTCCATCCCCAACGCAGCCATCCTTGTTGCTACCCGACTCCGTTGGTGTCGCCTTCGCCGTAACCGCCGCCTGTCGTCGCCCCTCGCTGCTCGCGGCCGCCGCCCACCTCGTCGCCGTTACCGCCCACCATGTCGCCGCCGTCGAGTTGCCGACATCCCTGCCTCCCCCGGGCGCCGCTAAGAAGCCCCGGAGAAGAAGGAAGGCGCGAACCAGTCAAAAGAGCCGGCTAGGTGTAATTTCTCGGGTAGGGTTTCGTCCACATTGGGCTGTTGCAACAGGCCCTCTGATTTTTGGGCTTTAGTTGGGCCCCTCTTTTAAAATCAAATCTTGCTGGGTCGGGCCCACGGGGGCCCTTTTGCAAAAGGTTTGGGCCCAACCTGCAGTTAAATAAAGGCCCGACTGGTCGAGCCTTTCCCTTTTTTGGCAAGTCAACCGACCCGCCCCCCAACTGGACCCAACTCGCACCGACCGGGCCAAACCCATGTCAGGTCACATCGGACCCGACCCGATTCGCCCAAAAAAAATAATTTTTTAAATAAAAAAATTTAAAAAAAATTTAAAAATTTCGAAAGTTAAAAAAATGTAGGGTTTGATTGGAAATTGCCATGTTTTCCCTTTTTAGTATAATTAGGCCTTTATTTGCTTGCACATTGATTGTATCACGTGTTTAATTTGCATATTTAATTATGTTTAATTGCACGTGCTCAATTTTACTGCAATTAGGATTTTGGTAGCCGTGATTGTTACTTTAATGATTGCGTACCCACATGATCACCTCGCATGTTAGGAATAGGTGTAAAATCAATCAAAACTGCCTAACAAAAATATAAATATTTTTTTAAATGAACAATATTAGATACTGAAAGGGCACTAATTGGTCAATTAGTGTAATCAAATCCCCGACCCTAGATTCTCTAATTGCGTAGGAAGTGAAGTACACTCCCATGCCTCACTTGGTTTCTAGCCGACCCCAATAGGCTAGTGGCGACTCCTTTTATGCAAAATTCATAAAAAAATATCCCAATGTCACGCAGGATATTGGCTTGGGAGAGCCCACGCCTAATCATGGGCTTAGGTCCATCCTTTAGGCAACACCTCTAAACCTATTCCCTCCCCCCGAGGGTAGGTCGCGACAGCTTGGCGACTCTGCTGGGGAATTGGTTTTAAACCTTAGAGGACTTAGGCTAAAATTAATCTTGTTCAAAAATATTTTTGTTTGGCAGCGAGGATTCCATGTACGCCCCTAACATTAAAGGTGTTAAAATATTTTTACAGAAGGGGAGGTATAAGAGGAAGTGTTTGCTCACATTTGTCTTGCAGGGAGGTGTAGGAATGTATGGTTTATTTTTTATGTACGGAGTGTTGTTTGCCTATAAATTGTTGTGCATGTATCCTTTGCATTGCACTACACCTTAGCATGCACAACCTGCCGCCAAACCTGGGCCGCATAGGATCACTTAGGATGGTGTTGAGGTGGATACCACTCCGACTACAATCATATAGTACGAGTCGCCCATCTCAACCCTGAAATTTCTTTCTTGATGTCAGAGGTCCCCACCCTGGTCTGCGATCATGCAACACGGGTCGGTTCTTTGACGAAGCTAGAGTCATGGGCAACACGACCTAGCTGCGATCATGCTGGTTCGGTCCGGTGATCTTAAGGTTCCATTTTGAGCCGGATAGAGTAGAAATCGAACCACATCCCATGTGCATGTCTATGTAATTGAAAAAAAAAAAAAAGCAGAGGCAAAGGTTGGCACCCATTGTAAGTATCATTTTCCTTTTTATTTGCTCATTTTGTATTGAACTTCCATCTTGAAATTCGCAAACATCAATTGATTGCCCTCGGTGCTGTAGGCTTATAATTGAAAAAATTGGCAATCACTTTTGATAAGTGAACATCGAATGCAAGTTCTAAACACTTTGATTTGGCTTTGTTGATCACATGGTTTTGTTTAAATTTCTAGTTATGGGCTCAAAATCATTTAAAAAAAACGAAAAAAAAAAAAAAAAACAAATTTTCAAGTTGTGATTTGATATTGGGGCACAAAAATTGAAATTGCATTTTTTTTTATCAAATTCTCTCATTCTCACATTTTAGGACTAAAATGCAAATCATTTTGAGTACAAATTTCTCAAAATAGAAGTCACTTCATTTTTCTAGGAGTAAAATCACAAATCAATCTTTCAAAAATCAATGACACTTTTGCACACGAAACTTTTGGAATAAAAGTGGACATTCGATTGATGGCTGTGGATTGATTATTTTAATGATGTATTCTCTTATGATAAAATCTTGGCAAAATACTAAAACCCCATAATAAGGACTGTGGGGCATGTACCGTCGCCTCAATTTTATTGTAAGAAGCGACCTCATTGAGATATCATTTTCTCTCATTCACATACTGACATTGTCGTCTTTTTGCAGGTTATCCGCGATGCTCCTTGACATTCTCGTGGTGACTACACAAAGAAGTGAATTCTAGAGCTAGGACAAGAATTGATTTTTACTCTTATCTATACGAGAGTTTTTTGTATTTTATCATTGTTCTTATTCTTGTTAAGAGTCATGTTTTCCATTTTGGGTTTTGATTGTGAATCCAATTGTTGTTTTTGTGAATCATGCAATTCACATTTTTTTAATGATGGAATTCATTTTCGTGATAATCATCACTTAAAAAAAACAAAAATAAAAATAAAAAACAAAACAAATTCAGAAGTGTTTCAAGCAAACCTTTACGTCTACCTTCCAAAATGAATTTCAAGAAAGCTTTGCTTGGAGCCCTCTCTTCATGTGGTCGCTTTCTTAGGCTCAGGGAACTCGAGGAGCAAGCATGCGTCGAGGCTTCCTCAACACCAATCTTCCAATAGAGGCGAAACGAAGTTGAATTTCGTTTTGGGAAGTTTCTTTAGTTGGAGGTGCCTTAGGTTTCAAAATAGCCCATCGATCTCGTTCACTTTGCATGATGAGACAGATGAAGGGAGTTGCCAAGTATCCAAAAGGGCGAATTCGAAGGAAGAGTAAACTGTATCGATTCTAATTATCCATTTCTGATACCGTTTCTGACATAATTTTCTTTTCATTGTTAATGAGACATCAAGAGTACCAAGTTTTGTAACGTTCCAACAAACGCGATGGAGCATTATTGGAGCATTATTAAGCCCGATTCATCTTTAAAAAAAAAAAAAAAGATTCAAATGAAATAGAGGGGCAATATTATCCATTCCTCCATAGAGATACCTTAGTATGTTGACCGCCCGACTTTGGAAAAAGGATGTTTTTCATTCCTAAACTTGATTCTTTTTAGCATAAAAAGTGACATATTCTTTTCTTTGGTACAGGACAGACTCAAACAAAATAAAGGTTTGTCAAATAAAGAGTGGGAGAGCCACATTTGATTTAGAGAAAAATCTCTCATTCCCCCCACCAATGAAGTGTGCTGGAATAAAATTGTCAAATTCATCAAGAAATGATGTATCGTTTCTAAATTGATTAAGTATGGAGATAACCCGTTTCATCTCCTCTTCTTACAAGGTGATAAAAAAAAAAAAAAAGTTGCACCTTGACCATAGAAACGACGCCTTCCACCAAGGAATCAGGAAAACATCAAATACTCAAAGGCGAATGCAAGGGAAGGGTATTGTCGAGTTACCAAATATCCACGAAGGTGAATCCAAGAGATGTTAGCGCCCAGAGGATGAAAGCGAATGAAATGTAATAATGTATTGTTTCCAACATTTCAATCCCTAAAGATTTTTGCACCAACATATTCTTTCATATTTTTTACAGGGTTACCGAGTCACCATGCCACAAGTAAGTGAAAGGGGCTAGTACTAACACCTAGAGGGGGGGTGAATAGGTGTAGATACAAATTTTCGCAAGACGTGGATAATTAGTTTTTCCTTTGATAATGATAGACTTAAAAAGTAACTCAAATTGAGCAAGTAAACAAACGATATAAGAAAGTAAGAAGTTCAAGGAGGAGAAAATAAGAACACAAGGTTTATAGTGGTTCGGCTTAGATCAAGCCTACGTCCACTCTCTGCGCTGACAGCCTGTTAGCTGGATTCCACTATGAATCAAAAGAGATGTTACAGCTTGTGATCTCGACTATCACAGTGACGAGTCTCTACCGAACTCCTACACAGTCTCACTAAGAGTATCTCTCTTTGTTATACAACTTTTAGCTCGATGAATAGAAAAACGAGAGACTAGAAAGCTTCAGACTTTGGAATTCTCTTTCAAGCACCCCCTCGAACAACTTGAGAGTCTTCCTTATATACTTCTCCATGCCTCTACAACCGCTGGCACTTTCCAAAGGAGTTCTTCCAATCTACCCGTTGGACAGAATCAATCAAAAGAGATCTCGAGTCATTTAAGGAATGTGATGATAGCCCATCAATCATGTTCGCCCATACAATCAGGATCTTGAGTTTCCATAAGTAGAACCTTCCAAGTTTGTTCGCCTTTCAAAGATCTTCGTATCGGAGTAAATCCCAATAAGAATAATCAATCAAGCAAATATGAAATCTAGCTATAAGATCTTCCATTAATTATACGAATCGAAACTTTAAAGACAATCCTGTATTTGAATAAGTCTTCATTCTTCAGTCTGGAACTGTCAGTGGGAATAGACTTTAAGACTAAAATCTGGTGGTCTTCAGACTTTGACAATAGAGTCTTGAAATCTTCAGATATAGACTTTGGAAAGGTTTTGTCAACTTCAAAACAATAAAGGAGTTTTCTCTAACAGTAAGTACCCTTCTTCTCAATTTTTTTTTAAAATAAAAAAGAAGAAAAAAAAAGGAAAAAAATGGAGAATTTCCATTACAAAAAAGAACCTTTTGTGCTTTCCTAGAGACAAGCACAAAAATGAATAATTAAAAAAACTTTTTACAAACTTTTCGAGCATCCTTTTTATCTCAAAATTGTTTTCTCGTCTTTTGGATTATTCATTTTGAATCAAATTTCCCTATGGAGATTGATCTATTCAGATGATCTCGACAGAGTGAGATGGAGACGTTAACCATGCCAAACAAGAAGCACTTAGGATGAAGAAAGGCAAGCCATTTCCAAACACATCATTCAAACACTTTTGAGAGTTGAGTGAAAAACAACCTTCTCTTAGGACAAATGATTCATTCGCATTAAGCACAAAGATCGAAATGATAAAGGCATTTCCTTCATCAATCCCAAGCATTGCACTAATCTCTTGCTACCCCTTTGGGCCGAATAAATATGATCCTTCAAAGTACCCTTGTCAAGAACGACCCTACATTGGGGGCAGCATCGGAGGTTACGAGCGTGTTGTAGAGCAAAGGATTGAGAAAGATTCTATTACTTTCACTTGCATCAATCTTTTGGTGATAGCTTCAAAGGAATTCTCATCAGAGCTTGACTCATCACAAGGTGAAGAAGAGCATTTCCTTCTCTACCCAAACACTGATACCCATTGTTTTAACCAATTTGGGCTTGATTGTTCATTTCTGAATCCCGAGCGGTGATCATCTCCCTTCACTGGGGCAAGGCATAAGGATTAACCAAATACAATTGACAGTTAAGAGAAAACGGGAAAAGCATCTTGAAAGTCATAAGAGCTACAAAAGTTCAAAGAGCAAAAAGTTCGTCAAACTAGGAGGCATGAAAAAGCAGTGTGCCTGGTAAAAGCAAGGCCAATGCCCGTCGAGAAAAAGAGACAAAAGGCTGCATCTTATGTGAAAAAAATTATCAAAGTCCAAGTGCCTGCGTAAAAAAATCATCACAAATGCAAAGGAAATCAGAAAAAGGAGCAAAGCTCCCATGCCGAAATGATTAATCAATGGACTTTCGAGATGCGCTGTGTTTCAAAAGCCAAATGATTTCGAAAGATCGAGTGACCTAGTCACGATGCCATGATGATCACCGACTCTTAAAAACCCTCTTGAAAATTTTAAGCCTTTCGAGCCTCTCCCAAGCCAACATTACAACCCTCTTCCAAAGTCTCTTCTGATTGGAATAGTTTGAGTGAAAATGAGAATGCCACAAAGAAGCTACTGCTTGAAGGAGTGAAGGTAATTCTATCTTGTCTTATCTTCCAAGTTCTCAACTTGTAAACCCGATGAAGACAGTGACAAATGTTTCTTTATTGGCCTCAAAGTAATAATTCCTTTGTGTAAGTCCTAACCGAGCTTATATTGCGGTCCTTTCAAAAAACCTTTTTGATTGATCAGATTGTGCTCATCACGAATGTTTTTGAAAGCCTTTGACATAAGTTATGTGAGATAGCCTCAGCAATCGGTTACTTCCCACGCGAATGGATGTGATCAAATAGCCATTTTATCAAGAGTGTGTGAGAAACCATTTCTGACTAAAAAGCTCTAGTTTGGCATGCTTAATGAGCCTTTTTCACGAGTCGTAGCCGTTCTGATAAGAACTTGACTCCTAGAGAATTTGATGATTAATGATACATCCCGGAGCAAGATGACAGTTTTGCGCCATAAGATGCTGATTAACATCGAATGTCTTTTTTAAAAAACAGTTAGACTTAGCTTAATTAGTTTGTTCAATTAATGTTGTAATATTACCAATACATTTCTTGATGCCGTCCCTAATGACATTTGCTCAAGTTGAGTTTGACAAGATTCCTCAGTGAAACCGTGCAGTTTTCAAGGGTTAGCGGGTGCTTCCCTAAAAACTAAAGGTTCATAGTCAGCCTTAAACCGTCTCATCTCCAAAGGTTCATGGTCAGTCTCAAACTATGTCATCTACAAGGTTCATGGTCAACCTTAAATTATGTCATCTACAAAGGTTCATGGGTTTTCCTCAAAACCATGTATTTTCAGCCCGGTCGAAATCCGTTGTTACACGGTGAGACTTCCTCGTCCTTCTTTCTGTGACATAAAGAGCTTCTGTAGCCCAGAGTCCTTATTCCTATGACACGGAGAGCTTTTGTAGCCTGGAGAGCTTCTGTAGCCAGGAGTCCTTCTTCCTATGACACGGAGAGCTTTTGTAGCCCGGAGAGCTTCTGTAGCCCGGAGTCCTTCCCCTTCTTCCTATTACACGAAGTGCTTTTGTAGCCCGAGGTTTCTTCTTCTTATTATGACACGGCGTGCTTCTGTAGCCCGGGGTCTTTTCTTTCCTCTTATGACACGGCATGTTTTTGTAACCCGGGGTCTTTCCTTCTTCTTATGACACGGTGTGCTTCTGTAACCCGGGATTTTTCCTTCTTCTTATGACACAACATGCTTTTGTAACCCAGGGTCTTTTCTTTCCTCTTATGACACAGCGTGTTTCTGTAGCCTGGGGTCTTTCCTTCTTCTTATGACACGGTGTGCTTCTGTAACCCGGGGTTTTTCCTTCTTCTTATGACACGACATGCTTTTGTAGCCCAAGGTCTTTTCTTTCCTCTTATGACACGGCGTGCTTCTGTAGCCCGGGGTCTTTTCTTTCTTCTTATGACATGGCGTGCTTATGTAGCCTGGGGTCTTTCCTTCTTCTTATGACACGTTGTGCTTTTGTAGCCCAGCGTCTTTTCTTTCTTCCTATGACACGACGTGCTTCTGTAAACCGGGGTCTTTACCTTCTTCTTATGACACGGAGTGCTTTTGTAGCCTGGGGTCTTTTCTTTTTTCTTATGACACGGCGTGCTTCTGTAACTCGGGGTCTCTTCTTCTTCTTGTGACTCGTCGTGCTTTTATAACCCGGAGTCTTTCTTCCTCTTATTGACAAGACGCGCTTCCATAGTTATGAATCCTTTCTGTCTACCTGATACGTGCCTATGCACCCAGGGTCTCTCTACCGCCGAAATAATTTAGGTGTCTTTAGTCTTTAAATGGAACCTCTTCGAGCTCCCATTCAAAGAGGGGCAGCTATTGACACCTAAATTTTACATTTTCATTTGGTATTTAATCATGAACAAAACAACAACAACAACAACAACAACAAAAGAAAACAAAACAACACAAAAAAACAAAAAGACAAAAGACGCGAGAGGGGCCAGGTTGGGTCGAATCTGGCCTTGGCCCAACCTGCGCCTCCTCTTTTCCTCTCTCTCTCGCCCGCCCCGCCCTTTTCCCCTTCGACCCGGCCCATCCCAGCTTTTCTTCCTCCTCTGGCTCTAGCTCGCATGCAAAACAGTAGCAAAAGAAGAATCGGCAGCAAAAGCACAGCAATGGGGAAGCACAGAGGAAGAGAGAGGTAGAGGGTGAGATGTAGAGAAAAAGGAGCTCGAGAGGAGAGAGAGCTCGAAGGAGAGAAACCGAGAGGAGGGAGAATGAGAAAGGGGAGAGGAGAAACGGAAAAAGAAGGCCGAGAGGGCGAAGCGAAGGAGCCGAGATGCCCCCAGTACGTCCAGCCGTCGCCGTTCCTTCCATCGTTGTCGCCGCTGCCACCCGACCAACTGTGGCTGACGCTGTCTCCCTGGAACCCAGATCTGGAGCAAAGACGCTGGTGTGAAGAAGCAACGCAGCGAAAGAGAAGAGAGAGAAGGAGCGGCGGGGAGGAGGGCAACGGCGGCGCGCTCGACGTCGTTCGAGCTGTTGCCCTCCTCGCTACCTCAACCCGACGCCGTCCGAGCCGAGCCGCGGCGGCGCTGCCCTCCCGCCCGACGCCATCCGAGCCGCCGTGGCCGACCCCTACACTCGTCACCTCCATCCCAGCCCGGACCGCGCCGGCCCGTGACCCGCCCGCCGCTCGCCCGACGTCGTTCGAGCCGCTCCTCGCCCGGTCGCGCGCCGCCGCTGCCTACGCCACGACGCAACCACTCCGGCCTCGTCACGGCACCAGCACCACGCCGTTGCTGCCCGTGTTGCCTCCACCCGCTGCGCCGCCGCTGCCGTTCGATGTCGGGCGCCGCCAAAAAACCCTAGAGAAGAAGGTTAGAAGCCGGGTTGGGTGCGGGTCGCAAACCGGGTAGGGTTTCGAACAATTTGTGCCTGGTATATCGGGCCGGGTTTGGACTAGTTTAGGACGTGGGCTTGTGGGCTTCCTTGTTTAAAATAATAATAAAAAAAAAAGATTAGCCCAGATTGGGCCCGCTGGTTAGGCCCAATTTGGATGAAGGAAAGGCTCGACGAAGGCTAGTCGGGCCTTGCCTTTTGGGCGGGTCGATCGGCCCGACCCCCAGCCAGGTCTGATCGACCCTCCCCGACTGGGTCAGACCCGGGTCCGGTCAGACCCAAAAAAAAATATTTATTATTATTTTTTTAAAAAATCCAAAATCCAAAATCCAAAATCCAAAATAAAAATCCAAAATCCAAAATCCAAAAATGATGGGATTTAGTTAGGAATTGCTATGTATTACCTTTTTAGTGTAATTAAGCCTTTATTTGCCCGTATATTGATTTTATTGCATGTTTAATTCGCATATTTAATTATGTTTGTGGATGTTCAATTGCACGTGCTCAATTTTACTTTAATTAGGATCTTGGTAGCTATGATTGTTACTTTAATGATTGCGCACCCGCATAATCACCTCACATGTTAGTAGATAGGTATAAAATCAATTCAAACTGCCTGACAAAAATATTTTCTTTTAAAATGAACAAGATTATGTACCAAAGGGGCACTAATTGATCAATTAGTATAATCAAGTCATCGACCCTAGTTTCTCTGGTTGCGTAGGAAGTGAGGTACACTCTCATGCCTCACTTGGTTTCTAGTCGACCTCAATAGGCTAGTGGCGACTCCTTTTGTGCAAAATTTCTAAAAAATATCACAATGTCACGCGGGGTATGGGCTTGTGAGAGCCCGCGCCTAATCATAGGCCTTAGACCCATCCTTGAGTCAATACCCCTAAACCTACTCCCTCCCCCTGAGGGGTAGGTCGCGACAGCCACGCTGACAGCCTATTGCCTATATTCTCTTATAGGATCAACAAGAGATTACAACTATAAGTGTAAATATTCAATGTTAGATAACACTATCTCACTAAAATACTCTTTTTGTGTTTTCTCTCTCTTGATCACAATTTGTAAAGCTCACAGGAAAAAATGAGTAATCGAGAACAATTTCAAACTTTGAAATTTCATATTCACGTCCCATCTTCTTGACTGATTAACCTCCTTAAATACTCCTCCATGCTTACTAGCTGTTAGCCAATCATAAGAAGATTTTATTCTAATCTACTTGTTGGACAGAATGATTTAAGGAGATCTTGTAACCGTTAAAGACAATGATGAAATTTCCACTTGATTCTGATCGCCCATACAAACAGAATCTTGGTTTTCATAAGTGACACTTCCTCATTTGGAACTTATCTTCAGGATTGATTTCATTAATTTATGATTGATTCAATCAATATATTTACATATAGAAAATGAAATCCATTACCAGATAACTAGACGTTGTCAGTTAGATTCTAAACTAGTCTCATTCTGGATTCGTGTCGTAACCTTGATAAGTTTGGTTCAGGACTTTTCTTCGTTCTAACCTTGACACATTCTAAACTTGTCAAAGTGAGATATATTTCCGAGATAGAATAGACTTTGAAAAAAATTCTCAATAGTAGCTCAGAAACATACTTATACCAATCATGTTCTAATATAAGCATTAAAACTAGAAAATTTTGTCAACTTCAAAATATGGTAAAAGTTTTCTCAACACCAACCACTTAAATTAGGCGCATCCATCCCTTACATTCTTCCATCCACCATACTTAAAAGTCCAAGATAGAATAAATATCCTAAAAAACTACTCTGACGAGTTGGATTCCACATGATCAGACTGCGTCTCTGCCTTCAACGTCCTCCACCCATCATCAGAACCCAGAGAATCTTCTAGCTTCTCTCACTTACGCATAAGCAAAGATTTCAGCTTCTTGTGGCTTGATGGATCGGGTAACTTTCTGAAAGATTTACAGGAACTGATCCAGACTGTCCCCAACGATTCTAGCCTTCCTTTGATCCCGACTGCTTTAGGACAACACTGCAGATAAAGTTTCTGGAGCTTCTCTAAGTTGGTCAGGTCAGGCAACTTGTCCAAAGATGGAACTCCTTCAAGCTTTAATGCTCTCAGGTTCTCCAAGCCCTGGAGGCCTCTAAACTCTCGCTTGAGGCAACGAGCAACTTCCAAATCTGATAGTGCTTTCAAATTTGAAAGGTCTATTGATATTTCCTGCATGATTATATATTTAAGTATGACGAATTTGGGGGGAGGCGAAGTAGGCGTCATAGCTTCTTGCGGTGGACCAGTTCAGGTTCCTTGAGTTGTGAAAGAAGAATGATATCTGAAGATGAGGAGGTTGAAATAATGACATTCCTATTGCAAGGACTCCATCCTACCTATATTCTAATCCACCAAGCACTTGGAGCTTCATTGAATTCAAAAGCATCCTCAAAATTGTCAAAACCTTGATTTTCCATACAGTTTGTAGACTGGATTAGTAAGTAATTTAACATTGAATGACACATTCTTTTTTTACTCTGCATAATCAAAACCTCGTACAAAAGATCCACCTATGTAGAAACACTAATCTAAATGTCCCTAAACTCCAAACCCAACTAATATGGACAATATTTTGGAGGGGTGAGTCCAATCTCAGTAAATGAAAGTTCTAGGTCCACCTACTCACTAGTCAATCCAAGAACACAACAGCATAGTAACAATTATTGTCAATTGGAAAACCAATACTCACTTAAGATATGCAATTCATGCATTATATACGAATGACTATAATTATTTGTGCAATGAATAAAATATATGCACTCCAACGGTAAAATATTCGTTTTTCAACCATATAAAGGCCCATCTTAAACGGTAAAATATTCATTTTTTCCATAGTCTTATAAACGTACATAAGAAAATTATTTTTAGTGTTGGTATATTACTAACAACACTTGTAGAATTTCCATGGAGTTGGTAATTTACTTAATTATTAGAATATTGATAAATTCCTAATAGTCTTGTTCATTCACTTACAACAATGGTAAAATTTCAAAGGAGTTGATAATATGCTGCTTCCTTATATTGATAAATTTCTGATAGTGTTAGTAATTTGTGTAATATACAGGTAGAATACAAGAAGATTTGGTAGTTTACCGATTTAGTGGAAATTTGATAAATTTCTGATAATATTGATAATTTACTACTGATTCACCTAACAAGCAGGTAACTAGTCATTTTTTTTTTTACCAGGAAAATTGAAATTCTCCTATCATCGAAAATTTTCAATTTTCCAACCCCATAGCATCGTAGAATTTTGCCCTGAAGTTTCATACATCTCTACTTCTGCAATAAGAACTTAAATCCCAACTAATAATTTCAAATTTTGAAACTTGAAATGCAGTAATTAATCATTCAGAAAGAAATCTATTTTAAGTTATCAAAACTAAAGGACCTTTTGTGACCATTGCACATGATCATTATCTAGGGAGGGTTATGTTCATGCTAGACAAGATGTTTTGCTCCTACTCTTTCATTTCTTCAATGTGGAAATTTTCTTAGGAAATCCGCAACAATTTTGTGAATATGGTCGCTGATGTCTGATTAAATTCGCGACGCTGAATGCAACTCATTGAATATTAATATCGACAAATGACTTCTGAAACAAGTCATCTTGAATCCTTGAAGAGTTTCTCCCATGACAAGATTAATTACTAATTGCACCCGCTAAAACTTTTAGAAGTAGGACCACAATAGACCAAAAATAGAACAAAGAAGTTGCAGAACAAATCTATTATGGTAAGGTTTCATGCTTTCCAGGACAATATTTTGGTTTTAGCTTGACCTTAATAAGCTAAGAAGAAGAGTGGAGTCCCAGTCAACTTTATTGAATAAGATGAATGAAACTGACGCACAGGAGTTGCAATGTGGTTCGATAGAATGTGACTCATGGTTGAAAAGTTGGGAGAAAAAATTGCAAGCGACGCTGGCATCACTCCCGTAGCTCGAGCATACCCAGATCTGCAAGGTAACCAACTCTGGAGCCTCGCCCTTAGCCCGAATCGCCCTGCTGCCGCCGCCTCTTTCTCCTCCGGCCATCCCTGCCTCCACCTTCCTTCTCCAACCCTTAGCCAGAGCCGATCTTTACCCAGTTGCAGACTATGATCCTCCACCTCCCGAGACCTCCGTCACCACCGCAGCCACTCTCCATTTTCTTCCCAAAACCTGAACCTGAACCGATTCCAGGTGCTCTTTTTCGGCTACACAAAGTGTGCACAGCAATTGTTCGACCAAATTCCTGTGAGGAGGGAATCTAGGAGCTCGCCTGCTCTTCACCCAGTCAGCCTTCCGCCTTCTTGCCAGCTTGATTCTAAGGCGCATTCGGCTGCTGCCCAACTCCTTTCAGCCGGTTGATAGTTGAAGTCGAGGTCTCTAGTCGGGGTATCGAATTTCATGGTCCAGGTTCTTAAGCATATCGACCCAACCACTTCTGCCCATAGGCTACTTATTTCGACAATGATGGCAAGTACGCCGCGTAGAAGAGGCAGTAGTTGGAAAGCCACTCCTTCGGTCACCCCAGAACTCGACGCTATTTCTGCAGAAATAAAGAACAGCCTCTTCTGTTCAAAGACGGAGGAACCAAAGGTAGGAGCTCAGAATGACAAAAATACAAGTCTCCCAGGTACAAATTTTGTCATTCTCCCTAGTTGCGATGATGATACCTTGGCCGCGGGGAATTATTCTACTGGTAAACATATATGTGATAAAAATTTTCTTGAAAGGTGAGGTTGAAAGTCCTCTGCACATGAGCGCCTACTGTTGCTTGCAGGTTAACTAATTATGTTATTATCTGATAAGAAATTATGAGGAAACCTTCTCTTTAATTTCACCAAAATAGATTCGACAAAGACATTCCACAACACTCAATTAGTTGCTACCTTGACTGATGCAGACGAGGAATCACACTCCGCTATGACGATCTCATTAGGAAAGTGAAATATCAAGAAGTTGCACTGAAGCTAGTTCAACCCTCACCTTTAGACTGGTTTCTAAAGAGCATAAACCGATCTCTAATCACAGTCATCTCTTAGGTCATTAACAAACACGGTCATCTCTTAGGTCATTAACAAACAGATGCAGGGTGAACAGGCGAGCATTAGTTAGGCTTGAAGTATCGGCATATCAGAAAAAGAGGAGTGAACTACTAATTAATTACGGAATCGATAAAATTTCAACAGAAGAAAGAGGCAATGAATGCTGTAACTGTTTTTCCAGGAAAAAAAGTTTGAACACACAGAAGCCTAAGGATGAATGTTGCTTTTCAAGGAAGCTGAGAGTTCCGGTTAACCACAGGGTGCAATATTATAGTCTATTCAGTCTGTCTCTACTGTTAGGTACAGAGTTGAGGGTATCAATCAAGTAGTGTTCGCACTTCTATTTACCAGACAATAATGTACTAATTTGTAGTATTGAAGTCTGTTCAAGACACCGATATCTCTGTTTGCATATGAAAAATCCCATTAAAAAAATGAAATCAACTGATTCCACTCAAACTAATTCAGCTTTTAGCACCAGCCCAGTTCCTAAAGTGCATAAATTCAATCCCTACTTGTAGAAATCTGAGTTTTATTGACAATCTGGTGCATAGATGCGGCTTTGTGTTTCCAGATCTAAGGCCCAACCGTAGCATAGATGGAAGCAGATGAGCAGAGTTTAGCATGTGACTAGAGTTAGGCAAAAGCTATTAGTGTTAGATGCAAATGACAGGGATCAATCATTTAGTCAACTATTTAAAGAATTGATACTGATTTGAGAGTCGCTCTATTGTTTCCATCGCATTATATACCTAGTCGCATTGCAGAACAGACCCAACTCATGAAAATAGCAGTAGATGAGAGGAATTACCGGAGGTGGATGGGGTGAAGGTTAACTGTCCGGATCAAATGCTGAGAAGCCGATAAAGATCTTGGCTCTGAGTTCAGCTGAAGAAAGACTCTTTATTAGACAGTCCACTCACCCTTGTACTTGCTGATGCAGGAAGGTGAGGACTTATTAGTTGCAGGTACACTGAAAGCCGATGACTATTGATGACCGAAGGCGCCAAAACAAGGAAGTTGGGATGTAAGTAACCCTCCTGCACAGAATAGTTGCCTGAGTTATGACCTTGCAAGACAAACATTTGAAGGTTGAGGGCTCTGAAGTGTGTGAAACTGCTTAATACAGTTAACCGTGGATGGTTCGAACAGTACTTCCAAGCCATACTGGTGTGTTTGATTAGCACTTAGGAGGTGAGGCGGTCATCCACCCTCTTATCTAGTTGGACTTGGGGTAAAATGAATTGTCCATATTACCGCTAGAAGGAATCCTCAAATATTTTTCTTTTGAACAAGGAAAATTTAATTATCGTATTATTTAGATTTTAATGGTCCAACCATTGGAAATTACAATTGGTTACAAATATTATGGTATTATAAGTAAACAAAATATAATCAACTTATATTTATAAATAAGCTATGAATACCGATAAATAAATAATAGATTGATATCAAAAATAAAATAAATTAATAGATTGATACCAAAAATAAAATAAAACAATAGATTGATATATTGATGCACTTCACCATCTGTACCAATTCCATAAGACACCACTTACTGTTGGCATAGCCTTTAGAGAAGATGGGTATCAAGATTTTGGACTGCTCAATTGCTTGGAGAAGCACTGGACTGATCTCTTCACCAGTACGGAGCTCTTCGTTATCTCTGTATGCTCGAATACCAGCATCAATGAGACTGGTAAACAGGATATCAGTAATATCCAAGTGTGTATTGGGTTCTCTAAAGCTCAAGAATACTTTGTAACATGTTGACATGGCTTCACAACTTCCAGCGTTTGAGATGATTCCTCAGTAGACAAGCAGCAGAAGAATCGCCAACAGGTTCTGTGATCCCGTTGTCTGTTTTCACCTCTTCACTGGTTTGTACAGAAAGATGGAAACAATGGAAGCGACGATCAATGCTGAGTGCGAGGACCGACCTCGGTGCACCCTCTAAACCTATAAAAACAATGCTGTGAAGATGTCTGTCAGAATGGGAAACAAATGTATGTTAGATCTGCTCAGGTCAATGATTGATGTCAGCCTTTTTCTCGGTAACATCGTATCTAATATATATTCCATCGTCTTCAAAAACTAAAGAAGGATGGTTCCTCTTCATTTCAATCGAGGCATACACGATTTAGTTATTTTTGTTGGCCATATACACACGATTAAAACGCGGCCTCTCTATGGCAGCCACGAGGGAGGATAAGATAACCTAGACGGAGCATGCCAACACAAGAGACAGCTTTTACCGTATTAGTGATGATTACCTTGGATACTTCGTATACAAAAGCTACGAGTCCCTGATATGTTTATTGCAAAAATTACTCACCCCTTAGTGATGAGTCCCTTAAAACTTCAAAAATTACTCACCCCTTAGAGGAGGAGGAATTGTTTATTGCAAACATTGGTATGTTCATTAAATATTTTTATTATAACAGATAGGGCTTGAAAAGGGGTTTGCTTTGAACAAAATTCAAGCACAACCCGAAGATTTCAAGCCACAGATTGTGAAACCTCGAACTTAGGCTTGGCTCGAGACAATATGAAATGGCATGACGAGAAGTAGTTTGATGCAACTGGTTTTCGCACACCTCAATATTAGTCCATCTCATAGGCAACCTCAATGGGGCATTCCCTCATGTTGGCTAGGTACTTCCTGAAGTGCTTCTAACAAGGTTTGGACCAACACCACGAGGAAAAAGGCAAACTCCCTTGCTAATTTCTAATAGGCTAAGAGTGACTTTTCCATACGAAAATAAATTGCTCACGTGAAAATACTAGTAAGTGATAGATATGCACTTGCTTTTAGGAGCAACTACTAATTATGATGAAAAGATCCCTTCTTAAAACAATTGATGTACAGATAAAAAAACAAAAAATATGAAGAGTTACTGACTAAGGGAATACTAATAGACCAAAGACTATTTATCCTTATGCAAACATAGAAAAAAAGCTTACTAAGTACTAATGATTACTTATTTTCTTCTAATCACTGCAGAAAATTTACTAACAAAAGTACCTAGTACATTGACACTTACTTTTTCAAGTGATTTGATATTAACCGAGTGGAGGTTTTTCTATCCTATAAAAACATATTATATCTTAAATGAAAATTTACTAATCACGTGAAAAATAACTTCTCGTAAGTATCTATGTATTCTCTTCTCCAGAGCCAGAATATATAAGTAGTTATAAATTTTAGGCCAATTACCATACAAAAAAAAAAACTCCCAACTTTACACTTTTGTTAATTTTTTTGGTCAAGTATAATGCATATGAAAGAGACGTCAGAACTTATTCTTTTGTATATAATCCACCCTCTGTTAGTCCGTCAGCCAGCAAAGAAAAAATGCTCGTTGCCTTATTGATGTGGCGACTAAGGTGACTAATTATCACCATGAAGCGTCATTAATAAGTAATTAATATAAATTGATAGTTAAAGAAGTTACTTTTGAAGATTAGAGAAAAAGGCAACAGAGGAAAAAAGCATGGTGGAAATTGAGAGAGAGGGAGAGATGAAAAGATGACTGATTCAATCATCATGCAATCACAAACTGTAACGAAAGCAAATCAATGTAAATTAGTTGAAGTTTCCGAACAATTTCAAATGGTATTCAGGTCTCAGCACAACCACATCGCTACTCGACCTCAAGCTCAATCTTTCAGCTTCTCAGTATTGTTCATGAGCAAAAATGTCGACTTCTTGAAACTGGTAAGGTCGGGTAGCTTTTCCAGGGCAGTCAATATGGTGCATCTCCACTTGTTCTGCTCTGCCTTGAATCTCAAACAGTTAAGCACAACTCCATGGGAGAAGTTTCGGACGCCATCTCCAGTGATGACAAATCTGCAAGCATTAACGATAGTCTACAATCTCTCGCATCGAAATGATTTAGTGGTCTTTTGAATTCAGGAATTTCTATCAGCTCAGTTCAAAGAAGATTATGCTAGTATTTTGCCAGGTATACCATTGAGGGCATGCAGCTGCCACGTCAAAAGGTGGTAGGTGGTACACATTGTAAAGTTCTTAGATACAATCGACATAAACTCAAGGCCAAAAAAGAGAGCTAGTGCAAAGTTCGGTTATCAAATTTTCCGTCAATTTGGTCCTTCAAAAGTTTGTGTTCTTTGGACTCTATAGCTTCTTCCTGAAGGTAGGAAATTCGCGATCAATCTTTATACTCTTTCACTGTCTCGACCGCTACATGAAAGAATACGAACTGCAGAGAGAGCAGAAGACTTTCATATCATTGATAGTCTGTACATGAGAAAATGGTAGGAACAGAAGATGCACAGCAGAAGCAATATGAAAAATAATCTTCGAGCCTTAGTTCTTATTCAACATTAGAATAACAGTAGAAGGAGCTTGCAATACTTAGAGCTTCTGAGATGCCGCCCAACCCCTGAAATCAGGCACAACCATCGCCTACATTCTTCCATCCACCATACTTAAAAGTCCAAGAGAGAAAAAATATCCTAAAATATTACTCTGACAAGTCAGATTCCACAAGATCAGACTGCGTCTCCGCCTTCAAAGTCCTCCACCGATCATCATAACCCAGAGAATCTTCTACCTTCTCACACTTATGTATAAGCAAAGAATTCAGCTTCTTGTGGCTTGATGTTAGGGTAACTTTCTGAAAGATTTACAGGAACCAATCCAGACTGTCTCCAATAATTCTAGTCTGCCTTTGATCTCGATCACTTTGGACAGCACTGCAGATGAAGTTTCTGGAGCTTCTCTAAGTTGGTCAGGTCAGGCAACTTGTTCAAACATGGAACTCCTTCAAGCTTTAATGCTCTCAGGTTCTCCAAACCTTGGAGGCCTCTTAACTCAGTTTAGGGCAATGAGCAACTTCCAAATCTGACAGCGCTTTCAAATTTGAAAGGTCTATTAATGTTTCCTGCATAATTATATATTTAAGTACAATGAATTTGGAGTAAGGCGAAATAGGCGTCGCAGCTTCTTGCAGTGGACCAGTTCAAGTTCCTTGAGCTGTGAAAGAAGAATGAAGATGGGGAGGTGAAATAATGACATTCCAACCCCCAGGACTCCAGCCTGCCTAACCTTCTGATCCACCAAGGACTTGGGAGCTTCATTGAATTCAGAAGCATCCTCAAAATTGTCAAAACCTGGATTTCCCATACAATTTGAATACCAGATAAGGAAGTAATTTAACATCGAAGGACACACATTAAAGATCCACCTTTGTAGAAATACTAATCTAAATGTCCATAAACTCTGAACCCGACCAAAATGGAGAATATAATGGACAATATTTTGGAGGGATGAGTCTAATCTCAGTAAGTGAGAGTTCTAGGTCCATGTGCTCACCAGTCGATCCGAGAACACAACATTATAGTAACAATTATGGTCAAGGGGAAAAACAATACTCACTGGAAATATGTAATCCATTCATTATAAACAAATGATTATAATTATCTGTGCAATGAATCAAAGAGATGCACTCCAATGCAAACGATTGAACGTACTAATCTCATGTGTGCAATACCTGTTGCTCATCCATATACCCAAGTGAGTACTTATACCCTACTTGTCACCGGTCATGACTCATCTCAACTAACGAGATATCATCACCAACTCATGAGACGAAATCATAAAAACTTTTTTGTCACGCTTTAGTCCATTCATCACGGATATTCTCCAGCAATGACAAATATAATACTCTACACCCACATGATGATGGCTATCCCAGACTCATTCTCATCAAGATTCTTACCCATTCTATTTTTTTTCTCGTTCTTGGATCTCAAGCTCATAATATTACATACGGGCTATTTAATTCACATTTTGTTACAAAAATGTTATCATTTCGTGTATGAATTATTGGACTTCATGTCCTTTCGACCATAAAGAGACCTTTTTTAAAAGGTAGAATATTCGTTTTTTCTAGAGTCTTATATATGTACTTAGGAAATTAATTGCAGTGTTGGTATATTACTAACAACACTTGCAGAATTTCCCTGGAGTTGGTAAGTTACTTAATTATTAGAAAATTACTAGTAAGATTGGAAAATTACTGGTAAGATTGGAATTCTACCAACACAGAAAGTTTTCAATTTTCCACTGCATGGGACCATAAAATTTTGCAAAGCTTCGTAAGTCTGTACCTCTGCAACAAGAACTCAAATCCCAACTAAAAATTTCAATTGTTGAAACTAGAAACGCAGTAATGAATCAATCAGAAGCCCCTGTAGAAATCGGTTGTAAGTTATCAAAACTAAAGGACCTTTGTCACCATTGCACATGATCATTAACTAGGGAGGGTTATGTTTGCACATGACCATTAACTAGGGAGGGTAATGTTCATGCTAGACAAGATGTTTTGCCCTACTTCTTCATTTCTTCAATGTGGAAATTTTCAGAGGAAATCAGCAAAAATTCTTCGAATACAGTCACTGATGTCTAATTGAATTCACAACACTGAATGCAACACATTGCACATTAATCTCCGCGAATGAATTCTGGAGCAAGTCATCTTGAATCCTCGATGAATTTCTCCCATGACGAGATTAATTAATAATTACACCCACTAAAAATTTTAGAAGTAGGGCCACGACAGACCAAGAAAAGAAGAAAAAAAATTGCAGAACCAATCGATTATTCTAAGTTTTCATGCCTTCCAGGACAATATTTCGGTTTTAGCTAGACCTCGACAGGCTCAGAAGAACAACTGATTTCCATTTCCCCATGTATGTTCTGAACTAGTTCCTAAGGAGCGAAAATCCTAAGGAGCGAAAATCAATCCCCTCATTGGTGCAGAAGTGAACTGACGCACAGTAGGAGTTGCAATGTGTTTCAATAGAATGTGACTTGGTTAAGGCTAAAGCTATTAAAGATTAGATGCAGATGGAACAAAATCAATCGAGTGAGCTGCCGAGTGAGTTCATCGAAAGGCTGTTTTCATTGCGTACGTATGATAAGTCATGACTGAAAATAATGAAAACCAACTCAATCAGTTCCAAATATTTTCCTAATCCATCACTGATTGCATCGAAGATTCGCACGCAGACCCAATTCATGCAAATGCGAAGAGAAAATTACCAGAAAAAGAGAATATAGGTGAAGATGAAGGAAACCAAATGAAGATGCAGGGAAGGAAGAACCCTCGTTGGCCTCGGTCAGCTGCAACCAAAATGGAAAAGGAAGACCACAATCCATTAACCCCTTGGTGGGAACAGATCGGCGGGCAGGAAGACGGGGTGGCAGTCCCCGGAGGGAGACCTCCAACTGGAGGACTCGCGTCTCGTTCTTCCGCTCGGGGTCGCCGTCGCTGCTGGTTCTGGGGGAGCTCCTCACTCGCGTCGTCGCTGATGAGGGGAGGAAGACGAAGGAAGAAGGAAAGAACGTGAGAATACACAGAGAGAGCAACGGGAGAAAAAACGAAAAAAAAAATAAAAAAAAAAATAAAAAAACAGAGAGAAAAAGTTGAAATTTCTTAAGAGTGGGTCCCACCTTTATGCGTCATCTCGAGATAATATTCCTCACCAATCTCCTACGGAATCTTCTCTCCCTGATTTCAGTACTCTCTCCCTACTTCCTTGGAAGGGTCTTCGCACTTTTTTCAAATCTCGGTACTCATCGGATTCCATAATCTCCTCCAATCTCTCAGAGTCTTTTATTTCCAAATCCTCTAGCTTCTTGAAGCTTGAAGGATCAGAAAACTTTTGCAAAGACCCGCAGCCATCAATAAGAAGAGACACCACTGATTTCAGCCTACCTCGAATCTCAACCAGACGAGGACAACGCCTTAATTCAATATCCTTAAGCTCCTTGGCATTGGTCAGGTCAGGCAACTTCTCTAGCAACGGAAGATCGTCCACACATAAGACCCTCAGGTTCTCTGAAACTTCCAGGCCCTGAATCTCTCCTAGCTTCCAACAGCCATCTATATCCATTTCTTCTATATGCTTAAAACTCGATGGATCAGGCAGCTGTTCAAGTGATTCACAGCAAATTAAATGGAGAGACTCCAATGATTCAAGCTTACCTCGAACCTCAACTAATTTAGGACAAACTGTTATCCAAAGTCTCCAGAGTTTCTTCAAGCCAGTCAGGTCGGGCAACTTCACCAGCGACGGAAGAAACTCAAGAGCAAGCATTTGCAGGTTTTTCAAAGGTTCGAAGCCTTGAATCTCTACTAGCTGTTTACAACTATAGATTTTCAATTCTGCTAACTTCTCCAGATATGAAAGATTTATCGACTTTTCCATTAACCCGCGCCCAACAAAATGGAAGTATGACAAATTCTGAGGAAGCTTAGGTAGGTATTCTAGGTTATTTACGAAGAGTTCAAGCTTCCTGAGCTTCAAAAGGAGATTAAAATCTGAAGGTAGGGTGACCAAACTATCACAATTCAACGACAAAGACTCTAGCTTTCTTAACCCTCCGATCCAATTGAGGCTTGGAGCTGGATGGGAAGGCCTTTGATACTCGAATCCCAACATCAAAACTCTCAAATTTAATAGGTTCGAGAGATCTGGGAATCTCATCTGTTCATTACCGGTCAGGTATAGTTCGGTCATACTTTCAGGAAGCTTAGGTATATTGGAAATTCTCGTGCTCGATAACGTCAAGATTCTTAGAAATGATAGATTTCCAATCTCACTTGGAATTTCCCCACACAAATTTGTACACCACCCGGCATTGATCTCTTCAAGCTTCTTCAACATCCCAAGGGCGCTAGGTAGCTTTTCTAAGTTGGACATAAAGATCCTTAGTACTCTCAAATTCTTCATTGTCTCTATTGAATTGGATAACTCTCGTATTTTCGACCCATAAAGATTCAACTCAACGAGAGATCCAAAATTTCCAAATTGAAGTTCACTAATTCCGGTCTTTGACAAGTTAAGATATGATAGAGATGTTGAGCAACCAGCTAAATTGCATTCACTTAGTAATTCACAATATTCTGCACTGAGAGTTTCCAATTTCTCCATTCCTTTCCATTCAGGAATTTTGGTAATAGATGTGTAATCAACAAGAAGTTCTGTCAAGGCTTCCAGTTCCTCCATCTCGTCTGGCAATATTTTAAGTTTCCCACAACCTATCAAGTCTAATGATACTAAATGCTTTAACTTACCAATAGACCTATCAACTTGAACAAGGTTTGAGCACCATTGAAGAATCAATCGTTCTAAATTTTCATGATTAGAAAAGTCAGGAGTTCTACGCAAATTTTCGCATCCAGTCAAATTTAGAACCTTCAAATTCTTTGCCATCTGTAATGAAGAGGAGATTAATTCTTAATCATTTTGAGATACAGGACAACAAAGCGAATATAGCAAATTCATGTTCAAATAATACTGTACCTTGAGGTGGTTCCATCCCTCCCACTTATCTGTAATTTTACTCCTTGATAGATCAAGAATCACTAGCTTCATAAGGGAAAATGCAGTGAATTGGAAAAAGATAGGAAAGTTATGCCATGAGAGCCATCTCAAATTTGGAAGCATGATGCACAAGTTGGTAGAAGGAAAATTCCGAACGTTGTTCTCATCCAAGTCTACACAATCCACTTGAATAAATCTTAAATTTGATAGGCTTAAAGATTCTTCCTTCTCAATGAAGTCTTGAAATTGATGATCATATTTGAGACGTATTGCTTCAACATTTTCTCTTCCCTGCCAAAGAAAAAAAAATTAAACAAAAGCTAGTGATCACATAATTGCCTGTTAAAGGCATTCAAGTTGAGCATACTTGAGGAATGTACATCTTATTTATAATTTTAAAAAAATTACAATATAATTTACAGATCAGCATGTGATCATACTAAGCACACAAGTAATGACTTGGTTTAGATAAAAGGAAATAAGCAAAGTCAACGTGTATAACTCGTCTCTTTGAATAGGAATAACATTGCAAAAACTTTACCTTCTTTATTCCAAGAACATTAATTGCTTGCTCATGATCCCGCACCCGACTTTGCTCCTCTGGTTTATAATCACCATTCTTACCAACGAAATCTCGCCCAAGGTCTCTTACAATATCATGCATCCACAGTTGGTTATGTTCTGTAATCTTTATTAATGACATCTTTTGGAGGACACGAAGATAAAAATCAGGTTGAAACCTACAGCTTTCCCACATGTGACTCACAATTCTCACATCAAACCCAATGAAGAAGCAACAAACATCGAGAAATATTTTCCCCGCTAGTGGGTGTAATGCCTCAATACTAATGTTCAACTTTTTTTCAACTTGTTCATCGGGAATAGTTTCCAGCTTCTTTAATATGGTCTTCCAAGATTTTTTGTCTTCCTCAGCTAAAAAAGAACCTATGATCTCAAGAACCAAAGGAAGACCTCCACAGATTTTTACCGCTTTTTTCGAGAGGTCGACGTATTCGGCTGGAGGATGATCACTTTTAAAGGCATGTCTGCTAAACAGTATAAGGGAACGATCAAAATTCATTTCAGTAAGTTCATGCTTCATATCAACATGTTTGAGAACTTCCTCATTTCTTGTGGTGATAATAACCTTACTTCCTCTGCAAAACCAGCATTTACCCATCCCCACAAGAGCATCCAGCTCAGTCTTTTGGTCGACATCATCAATTACAAGTAAGACCTTTTTAGAGGATAAACTCTTCTTGACCTCAGTTATCCCTTCTGCAATGTCATGGGTTGGCAGACATTTCCCTTTTCGGAGAGTAGAGATGAGCTGATCCTGCGAACTCAAAATTCCTTTATGTCGAACGCCAAACAGGAAGCAACAATTATCAAAATTAGCCGACAATTTAGTAGAGACGATTCTTGCAAGAGTTGTCTTTCCGACACCACCCATTCCATGGATACCAATAATCTTTGTTTCAGAGGTGTCTTCACCTATCATTTCCATGATCTTGTCCACTTGATCATCCATTTCAACCAAGCAATCAGGTGCTCCCAAGTAGCCCTTTTTCAACTCAAACAAAACCTTATAAACAACTTCGTTCGTGAACTCGCCTTTGCCTCTGATAGTTTTGAAGCAAAAGAACTAACTGTTAAATCGAGATGAATAGAATAATATCTAAGGTACGAACAAATCGTGCACAATAATAAATTCAAGTACCTCTTATTAAGTTCGCATCCCTTTAATTTTCCAACCTTGTTGAGAGCTGCCTTCCAATTCTGAATAGTCTTATCAGTGTAACATTGCTTATTTATGTGTGACTGGATGCTGTCGCCGTAGGTTGCAGTCTGCTTACGAACCATCCGTGGTTCAACGTCATAGAAAATCGGTATGATCTTTTGTCCCCACTTTTCCTTGCACTCCACCATCTGGGCCAATTCCATGAGGCACCATTTACTGGCAGCATATTCTTTAGAAAAGATAGGAATTGAGATTTTTGACTGCTTAATACAATGGAGAAGCTCTCGGCCAATCTCTTCCCCAACATGAAGCTCTTCATTATCTCTAAATGCTCGTATTCCGGCATTAGTGAGGCTGTGGTAAAGGTAATCGGTGATGTCATTGCGAGTATCTGATCCTCTAAAGCTCAAGAATACACCATAATAAGATTCCTTTGGCTTCTCCATTTCCTGAATTTTCAGAGAACTTGCAAGGACTTGACATCCCACCTGAAAAATGTTTATTATGAAAGTGGAGTGATGATGATCATGATTTCTCTCAGAACTCTTTTCTTTTTTTTTTTCTTTTTTTTTTCAAGTCACTATAAAAAGAAACCTCGATGACAAATGCACGAGCTCCGTCTAGGGCCTTGCACTAGACACCAAAATATGTTTGCTTACTTTATAAAAAAATATAGTAGAGAAGTCAAACCATCTCAATTCTAAAGGAAGAATTTCCAAATTATTGCATAATTATGGGTTTTAGTGCACACTCCACATTGATCGGAAAAAAGAAAGAAGAAGAAGAATATTTCGTGTGAAGATAAACCACTGTCAACCTATATTTGTCTTAAGACTCTTTCTTTGCGTGATAAAATTTCTCCCGAAAGGTGACGTTGAATGTCCTTTGCACATAGGCGCCTAATGTTGCTTGTTGGTTGACTAATTATCTTATTATCTGATAAAAAATTATGATCAAACCTTCCTAATTTCGTTTAACCAAAATAGATTTGACAAAGACATTCCACAACACTCATTTAGTTGCTTCCTCAATCTTAACAGATGCTGGTGAAGAACTCATTCCCCGATGACCATCTCATTAGAATAATGAATCAAGAGATTACACTAAAGCAAATGCAACTCTCACCATATTGGACTAGTTTCTTAAGATCATAAACCGATCCCTAATTACAGCCATCTCATGGGTTATCAAAGAACAGATACACGGTCATGGGTGAGCATCAGTTAGGGTTGAAGATATTATCCACACTTGCCAGAAAGTACCAGCATATCAGAAAAATGGGATTTACTCACTAATCAATTATGGGGTTAATAAGATTTCAACAGAAAATAAAAGCATGAATGCTATATTACTTTTTTTTTCCCAAAAAATAAGTTGGAACACACAGGAGTGTAGGGATGAGAGCCGCATTTTATGAAAGCAGAGAGTTCTGGTTCACCACAGAGTGCAACAGTATAGTGTATTCAATCCGTCTCTACTGTTAAATAGAGGGTTGAGGGTATCAATTTTCTGCCTTGGAGTGTTCTTACTGCTAATCACTAGACAATAATGTACGAATTTGTCATATTGAAGTCTCTTAAAGATACCACTATCACTGTTCGCCCAAAAAAAAAAAGATCCCATCACACAAATGAAATCAACAGATCCACTCAAAACTAATTTAGCTTTTACCACCAGCAATCCATGCGAAAACTCAGAGAGAGAGAGAGAGAGAGAGTACGCGGGTGGCAAGCTGGTAAGACTGAGCGTCGTCGATGATGGAACCGGACTCGCCTCCGCCTTCGCCGCCGGCGCCGCCCTCCCTCCTCTTCTTCTTGCCGCTCCTCTTCTTCGGCTCGTCGTCGCGAGGGTGGCTGCCGCCCTCCCTCCTCTTCTTCTTGCCACTCCTCTTCTTTGGCTCGTCGTCGCGAGGGCCGCCGCCACCGCCGAGGAGCTCACTCCGAGGCTCAACACCGCTCGCCTCCGCTTCAGCTTCGTGCTGTCTCTTCTTCTTCGCCATTCCCGCTCTCTGATATCAGAAAGTTTCGATTTTTCGACACGGTACGAGGTCGACTGGTCAAGGGTCTAGGCGTCGATCTTGGTGGTGGTATTGCGTTTCAGGATCTGAGGCCTGACAGTTGCATAGATGGGAGTAGATGAGCAGGGTTTAGCATGTGACTATATTTAGAGGCTAGAGCTATTAGTGTTAGAAGCAACTGGCAGCGATCAATCACGGAGTCAGCTGAGGAAAGAATTTGATGCTGATGTGAGAGTCCCTCTCTTGTTTCCATCAAATTCTGCACCTAGTTGCATTACAGAACAGACCCAATTCATTAAAAAGAAGGCAATCAACGATAGGAAATTACCCGGAGATGGAGGGGGTGAAGATGAAGAGTCCGGATCAAATGCTGAGAAGCAGATGAAGATCCCAAGAATAACCGCTTTTGGCTTTTGAGTTCAGCTGAAGAGAGGCAAGACTTATTTAACAGTGAATTCACCCTCCCTCGCCGCCGCGCCCTTCCAGGGAAGTGAGGGCTTGCTATTTGCAGAGAAACTTCAAGCCAAGGGGACCGTGAAAAAGTGAAAACGCGTTGCTTTTTGACTTTTTAGTCAACGAGTTGAGTTACCGGGAAATTTCTCCAAGTACGAAAACTTTTTGGCGCGAAAGGCGAGAGTACAAGCGGATTTTCATTGCATGTTATTAGTTTAGAAATCATACAATTTATATTAATTGATATTCTTTTAACGACCATGAAGGCGAAGCCCAGGCCCATTCAAATTTTACATATATTAAACCCAAAAATGTAGAGTTCATATATTTTAATTATGTCAGAATTATACACAATAAGTTCGTAAAACAAAAAGAAATTAGAAAAAATAACATTACCAATATCATAACTTTCGTACAATACTTACTTAAATGTTATAACTTATATGAGATTGGTTAAGTAATATAATTTTCATTTGACGCTCAGTTAAATACCATAATTTTATTTCTTGATGCCATGACTTGTCAAAATTGTTCACCCAAGAATGAATGTTCCCGTGAGGACCGCTGGTCTACCACTGTCCTTCTAGGTTTTCCACTTTTGACGCTTCCTCTTTTCTCCAAATTTTTACTTTATTCTTTTTAATTTTTTCTTAAAATTTGCTGACCTGGCAGCTATATCAATGCCTCCATCTTCAAGGAAAAAAAAATCATGATCATTTTTCCTATTAACTGAATTGGATGAAGTTGATAGCAGGATTTAATCGCACTAATTTAATGAATTTTAAAATTTGATTGCACTTTTTGAAAATTTAAAAAAATTTAAAATTTGAATGCACTTGTGCAACATATTTTAAGATTTATGTAGCATTTATCCTCTCTTATGAGATAATAACAGAAATGATCTTTAAACTTTGACTTAATATGTAATGTTATACTTAGATTTTTAATTTATTCAATATGATCTCTAAAATATTGATAGGTGTTCAATTTAGTCTTTAGATTAAATGCGTTATTTCCATATAGTTTAACGACTAGATTGGATATTTGTTAATAGTTCATGAATCACATTAAGTAAATTAAAAGTTTTAAAAATGACATAACATATTTTGTCATAGTTCAAAGATCATATTAAACAAATTTCAAATTCAGAGACAACGTTAGATATTGGACAAAATATAGGGATTATTTTTTTCATTTTTTTCATTTTTTTTTAAATCTAAAACTCCAGAAACTTAAAGATAGGCAAATAAATTCACATATATTTTTTTGATAATTTTCTGAAATTTGAACAATAATTTAAATTTTAAAAAAAAAGGTAAAAGAACTACTATTAACTTCTTTAAGTCCAAGCAAAGGGGCACTAAATCAATTGATTTTCGCCATTTCTTTACAATGTCACTTCACGTGGGCACCATTTT
This sequence comes from Eucalyptus tenuipes, assembly GCA_014182365.1. Taxonomy (NCBI): domain Eukaryota; kingdom Viridiplantae; phylum Streptophyta; class Magnoliopsida; order Myrtales; family Myrtaceae; genus Eucalyptus; species Eucalyptus tenuipes. The sequence goes on from CM024544.1 coordinate 45,768,251, forward strand.
GATGGGAGAGACGACTGGTGCATTGACGCTCAGGAAAGTGAGGAATTGCTGGTTGAAGGGAAACTTCAAGCCGACCGTCAAAAAGGGAATACGCGTTTTTTTTATTTTGACTTTTGGGGTAATTGAGTTGAGTTTCTGGGAAATTTCTGGAAGTCCAAAGAGTCTTTGGCACGAAAGGCGGGAGTACACGAGACTTTCATGTGTGTTATTAGATTAGAAATCATTCAATTTATGCTAATTGATATTCTTTTAATGACGATAAAACCATTCTCTTTTTTTTTTTTTTTTTTTTTGGTAAGGATAAAACCATTCTTTTATACATATACTAAACCCAGAAATATAGAATTCATATATTTTAATTAATTGATTAATTGAGATGAATTATGTCAAAGTTATACCTATTGAGTTCGTAAGACAAAAAAAGTTAGGAAAAGTAATACCACAAATGGCATAAATCTATACAACACGCGAGTTCTATAACTTTTTTTGGGATAATTTGAGTGTTATAACCTTCATTCAGCATTTACTCAAATGCCAAAACTTTTTTTTTTCGATCACCCAAATGTTGAAAATTCGACATGGTATAACATTTGTGATGAATGTCTTTAAAAATCATATCACTTAAGTAAAGTTATGATACTCAAGTAAATATTTTTCTAAAAGTTATGGCACTTAAATAATGAGAAAAAAATTAGTTATAGCAGTCAAGTAAATATCGTACGAAAGTTATGACACGTGTTATATTTTATTTGTCAAAAGTTGTACTCAGCCAAAAAGGAGTAAAACTCCAAAAATATTTGCAATACTAGTGAAAGCTTACCAATTATAGATGGTTCGAATAGAACTGCCAAGACCGAGGACATCAATATGTGCAATTACGAGAAAATATTGGCTGCAATTCGGATTTCGCTATCATAATCAGAGTCTACACATTGGGCGACATGTGTTGCCCGAGCCCCACCGCGTCAAAACCCTCTGACACCCTGATTCTCTAGCCTCACTCTAGATTACCTCTCTCTCTCTTCCCTCTTTTCTTTTTTCCTTTATTTCTTCTTCTTCTTCTTCTTTCCTTTGCTCATAGTGGGTAGCCTCGCCTTCAAGATCCCTATCATTGCCAAACCCACATGCTCCGCCGTCCACACCTCCTCCTCTCCCTGCTTCTACAAGATCAAGCTTCAAGAGTTTCCCCCTCCAGACTGCCCTTGTCCCCTCCCTCGCCTGATGCCACCTCCTCTCCTAGGGGACGGGGCGGCAGCGGTGCTACCTTCCATCCCAACAAGTCTGATCTTGACAAGTGTGTCAAGAAGTCCATCTTCTCCAACAAAGTCTGCTTGAAGGTCTCCATCTACATAGGCTTGTGTGGGGGCAACCTGTGAGGTGAGCTCCGGGAGGCTGCTCGAGAAGGTCTCGGTGTCCCTAGACCTTACTGGGGCTAAGTCCAAGGCTTGCATGTTCCACAACGGTTGGATTAATGTCGGCTACGAGACCAAGGGGTCGTCGTCGGCGTAGTTCCACTTGAGCGCGAAGGTAGAGCTTGACCCCCGCTTCATGTTCCAATTTGACGGGAAGCCCAAGTGTAGCTCCCAAGTGTTCCAAATACAAGGTAACATCAAGCAAGCCATGGTGGACAAACTCTCTTGTTGTCCACGTTGGAGTGAAAGGAAAGATTGGAGGGAAGAAGGAGAAGAAGAAGGAGAAGAAATAAAGGAAAAAAAGAAGAGAGGGAAGAGAAAGAGGCAAGAGGGTGTGGTTGTCGGAGGGTTCTAACACGGTGGGGCTCAAGAGACACGTGTTACCTAGTGAGTGGATTCGGATTATGACACGGTGGAATTTGAGCTGCAGTGAATATTATTTCGTGCAACTATAGTTGTGTGTTTGGTCACCCGCCCTTTAGTTAGTTGGAATATATGGGGCGAAATGGTAATGTCCATATCACCACTAGAAGGCAAGGCATCTTGAAATTTTAGCGAAGGAAAATTTTAAGAGAAACTTAATTATCCTATAGTCCAAAAATTGGAAATTAGGAAATTATAAGTAAATCATGAACTACAAAAATAAGTTAACTTAACTTATTTTTATAAATTATTTATAATTAAACATAAAATTAATAATATGTTGATATGCATCGATGATGATTAATCAACAAAAGAAGTATTCCATTGTTGTTAAACAATGATTGGTAAATTAATTTAAATTACTATCATGATCTTGTTATATATTCCATAGTTATATATATACATACATATATACACACACACATATATATATATATATATATATATATATCTAAAGGAAATGAAATCATTTTGTAAAATCTATGTTAAATATTGTAATTTTTATTGCATCTATTCTCAATTTTTTGGTCGGAAAATAAATATATATTAACGGACATAGGAATAGTCTCTATACAAAGCTTCCGAGTTTAGGAGATCTATTCTCAATTTGGTTTTCATAAAAGTTGATATGGCTTTTTTTATTTGTGTTTATTTTAAGGGAGGCGCTGATGTGGTTACTAATGCCAAATGTTCTATTTTCTAATCAAGATATGAAAAATTGTTTTGAAAATCTTGGAGAAATAAAGATCTAAAAAAAAGGATAGAAAAATCAGGCAAGAAATCATTATGAAGAGGTGCAAAAGTCTCCATCAAGTAGCTTTGAACATCATTCATTTAAAAGAAAAAAGAAAAAAAATGCTTCGAACAGAGTGTTCTGGACAGTGGAGATTGCATTCGTTGTTGCACGGATACATCTTCCCATAATCAAATTTAATTCATGAAATTTATTCTGCTTATAGGTTTGTGTGAAATTTCTTTGCCCACCTCCTTCATGGAGCTCTTGGAGAAGCCAAAGGTTATATTCTTCAATCTTCTTCAACATGTTACTGCGAACTTGCGCCTCTCCAAGTCCCCGATCTTCTTGGCGTCCACTGTCTCGCAGTCGAGTACCGCCACCTTTTACGATAATCTTTGCAAATCAGAGCAAGGGTCTTAGCCATCATGGCCGGGTGGGCAAGGGAAGCTAGCGGCAACTTCACAATCGGCCTCACCGGCAAGTGATGAGGGCTGCCTGTAAGAGTTTTCCTAATGTGAACTACATTAATTGATATTGTAACTTACCGTTTTACGGGGTTTGGTACAAGGTGAGATAGAAGGTTTCTTAATTAGTCTAATATGGGGCTAGCTAGTGTGGGCCTAGTTGAGCCTAGTCCGTAATGAGGGGGCCTGGCTGGAAACTCTATAAATAGTGCTCAAGTCTCTCCTCTAACCCTAATTCTCACATGTATCCTCACATAAGGAGCGTTTACCTAACGCTAAAGGTGAGGGGGCTGCCTCATTGAGCCAGTGATACGGAGGGTAATAGAGGAGAAGGACTTGCGCGTGGAACATCAGTTTTCCGCTTCCGCTTCAAGAACGATGGATCCCAAAATAAGTGCGTTAATCTTTCTACTCAATTATGCATGTTCTTGTTCTGGTTATGGAGATCTTGGGATTGCGTAATTTGCATCCAACATGTGGTATCAGAGCAACCATAACCCTAGAACTCGAGCACATAGAATTTTTGCCCTAATTTGTGATTTTCGTGATTTTTTGTTCAATAAAAATAAAATTTAATCACAAATTCGGACTGGGCTCGACGAGACGAGCAAGACAGTCAGTGGCGCGTCTCCGGGGGAGGCTTCACGCGCCCCCACGCGCGGCCACGTGCCGCTAGGGCGTCGGAGACGCGCTCCACGCGCCCTCACGTGCTCCCGCGCTCGGGGCGCTGCTCGCGCGTGCGCCCCACGTGCCGCGCACTCAGGCGGCACGTGCGAGCACGTGGAACGTCAGATCGGTGGGTGGCCGGCGGCTTTGGATTCATACGATCCTCCTCTATGTTGTGGTGTATTTATTTTACATGTTTGATGATTTTATGGATGTACAAATACATACAAAACCCTAAATATGCGTATTTTTAGTGTATTTTTGCGTATTTTTCTTGTATTTTTCCGTGATTTTGGAAATACAAGTGTTGGATTACTAGTATGTTATCACATAAACATTATAAAAGTATAATTCATTAATAAGAAAATTAAAATTTATTGTGAACTGAAGATGGCTTACTTAGATACAATCATTATTAGATAGTATTTAAGCTATGTATAGAAGGGATGAGAAACAGTAAAAGTTATGAAACTTTTGTTGCTCAAACATATTTCTTTATACATATTTGCTGAATGTGGGTAATGCATGTAAATTAAGTTATTACATATTGTACCTAAACTCATCTAATCACTTGGTAATGTCTATCAAGTTGAACATTTTTTTATGGTTAAGAAGTATGACAACATTTACGCAGAGCAATAGTATCTACTGTTATAGTTTAGATACTTGCTTCTGTGGTTTGACTCAATTATAAGCCACTGGTTGATGCAATGATAATTTGTTACTTAAAATTGGCTAATAAATCAAGACCTTAGAGTCATAGTTTACCTTATGAAACTCATGAGCATCAGCTGTCAGGATTGTCGATCTAGGGTATCCTGTATTGCTATTGATGTTAGCTTGTGATAGATCATCTGGATCAGCATTCTTCTTTATGTTGTTATGGTAATCTGTAATCTGGGTGCACAAGAGACGCTTTCTTCTATGTTATGAGAAATTTCTTGTGTTGCTATGATTAGTGATTTTCCTGGATGAATAAAGTAGTGTAATTAGCATGATATATGATTTTGGTGATTTACTACCCCTGCCACTAAAGTTAAAATCACATATATATGATGTATGTGAGCAGTAAGGTTTATATCCCTGATATGAGAGAGTTTCAAGGATTCAATTAAGTAGTGACCACCAAAGTGGCACGCTTGATTGGATTTGAGAAATTTGGTCTTGTATATTGATTAGGATGTCTCTTGGTCTAATGCATAGTCATACTCCCAAAGGAGATGATTGTGTATTAGTTCATGGAGGGATACATGATGGTATGGTGGAAGAGTGACTGATCCTAGTAGTTCATATGCCCAAAGGTGATGAATTTACGAAGATTGAAATATATTCTCATGACCGCTATCATGAGGGGAGTGTACAATTGCATGTCATATATTCTGCCCAAAGGTGATTATATGATTTTGCATGTAACTCTCTGAATGTATACTTGTACGTCAAGTTACACAGTGCTCACATGATGCTAATTACATACATTGCTTGTTATGTGAGCAATAAGGTTTATATCCCTGCTATGAGATAGTTTCAAGGATTCAATTGAGTGGTGACCACCAAAGTGGCACGCTTGATTGGATTTGAGAAATTTCGGTCTCGTATATTGATTGGGATGTCTCCTGGTCTAATACATAGTCATACTCCCAAAGGAGGTGATTGTGTATTAGTTCATGGAGGGATACATGATGGTATGGTGGAGGAGTGACTGATCCTAGTAGTTCATATGCCCAAAGGTGATGAATTCACGAATATTTGAATATATTCTCATAACCGCTATCATGTGGGGAGTGTACAATTACATGTCATGTATTCTACCCAAAGGTGATTATATGATTTTGCATGTAACTCTCTAGATGTGTACTTGTACGTCAAGTTACACAGTGCTCATATAATACTAATTACATACATTGCTTGTTTTTCAGTCACATTTTCTGTAATTAATAACTCCACTATTATTGAGGTTGTTTACTGCTACAAATTTTAAGTTGTGGACAAATGATTTGCTGCTTGGAAAAATAGCAATCGAATTTGCTTACTGTCCATGAAGCGTTCCATTCAGGAACACTTGAAAAGTGGTTTGTCTGCGGACTGCATTGCTAAAAGATGAAGGAAGCCTTAGTGGCTTGAAATTATGTCTTGTCTAATACCGAAATTAGGACACATCTGCAAAGATTGTGTTTAAGTCCTAATGTATATATGTCTCGTATACGGTTGAAAATGTTGTTTCCAAAAATTTTCTATCTATGAAATAATCTCACACATGTTTAAAGAAAGAGTAGAAAAGTTGACAATATTGATATTTTGTCTACTCTTAACAGTTATATAAAGACTTCTATAAATTATTGTGGAAGTTAAATGACCGAGATAAAGAATAAATTGGTTAGAATTAGTCTTAAAGGTTGTCAGGCTTAATAGTGGCAGTGAGTATTTTGACAAGTATGACAATGCGGAATAGCTCAAAGGGTCATTTGTCAAATACTTGATAAATTATGAGGTGGTAATTTAATTACTATGCCTGAAAATCCTGACAAAAGATTTTGCCGAAATGCATAAGTACACCATAATGAACATTGTGATGAGTATGATGAGTAAAACTAATTTATTTGGTCCTCTGTGGGTTGATATTTTGAAACCAACTCTTTTCACATACAAAAGGTGTTTTCTTACCAAAGTTGTTTCATAAACTTCTTTTGAGTTATGGACTAGACATAAATTACTTGAATCATATTAAATTTAGAGGTGTTATGTAGAAATGAGGTTATCTAATCTAATATTAAGTGTGTTGGAATTTAGATCCACTCGAAATTATTTCGTATCTTACTCAGATTGTTCAAAGGGTTTTTTTTTTTTTGGAGCTGGACGAACCACTTTGGCCGACAGCCGCCACGTAAACCCCCAGGTGACGCTAGCGAAGGACCCACCACCCCGACGTCACGCTTAAGACACCTAATAACTCCACCAGCCTCCTTGCAACTTGCGTTGCAAGGGCTTCGAACTCCTGACCTTCCCTCAAAGGACTGAAGCCTACCCAGCGGAGCCACCACGGCCGGTGGTAAGGGATATTGATTTTATGACCCTAATAAAGGTACAAGAATTATGGAATCACATACCGTAAAGTTTCTAAAGTTCAATGTAATTGTAGAGGATAGCTGCTCGCAGACTATTAAGGATAATAGTACGATTGAAGATTACTTTGTCTTTGTCTTTGCTTATACAGACAATTGTGGTACAGACAATTGTGGAATCTCCTATATCATAAACTAAACTTGTTGAGGTTCAAGGTACTATTTTTGATATAGTTTATGATGAAATTTCTCAAACCTCTCAAGTGTGGAATGAAGTGGTTGTATTAGGAGATTTGTTAGGGAAAAACGATCGGTTATACCATCAGTCTATATAGTCTATTTGTGAGAGCATGATTACAATATCTACTACATGGTTGATTTAGCGACATATATATAAATGTCGTTTCTTGTTCTCAATCAAGTATGTGATTAAATGCCATAAAAGATGATAAAGTTTTCACTTTAAAAGAGGGGTGAATAGTTTATAGTGAAGAAATAATTATTTCTTTTTAGTATCTTTTAAAGATTCTTTCAGAGTGAACGTGGCATTAATAACTCTTTTTGATATGGAGTTACGCCAAATAAATACAAAATCTATATAGTGCAATCGGAAGATTTTGCAGCACATGTTTTAAGTAAACTTGTGTGTAGACTGAAAAATCTTATAAATGGTCTTAAGCAAGTTTCCAAATAATATTATTAAAGTTTCATAGCGTTGTTATTTCGTTCAATTGGGAACAAAGTAATTCAGTAGATATTATACTATGAGGTCAGTGGGAGGAAATTTATTTTTCCCATACTCTATATATATGATTTTTTGCTTACAAATAGTGATATTGAGGCATCTTTTGTCCTTTATACTGAGGTCTGTAAGGATTGTTCTTGTCATATATATTAGATTTATTTCAGAGGATATTTTCTGATCGTATTTTGGAAATATTAAATATACATCAATGCAAGCCAGGAATTGCTCCTATCGTTAAGGGTGATCGACCGAATCCATTACATTGTCCTTATTTAGATATTGAGAAAATCTAGTAAAGGGTGTCCCTTGTGTCGGTGCATTTAAAAGTATAATGCATGCTCAAATTTGCACTAGACTATATATCGTCTTTGCGACGGAACTTCTAGGCAGAAATCAACCATACTGGGTTGCTGCTAATAAAATTTTAAGGTACTTAAAGAGGACAAGAGATTATATGCTAATTTACAAACATGTTCAATTCTTGCAGCTAGTAGGGTATTTAGATGTAAACTTTGCTGGCTATTAGAATGACATGAGATCAATAACAGAATACATATTTATGTTAGCCGGAAGTGCAGTAAATAAAGTTCTATGCCTACTACCTAAGTAGAGTTTGTAACATTATTTTAGGATGTTACCTGGGCTATTAGGCTCTAGAACCTTATTAAAGAGTTTGCCGTTTTTAACTTTATGGATAGACCCATTAGTTGTATTGAGACAATAAATTTGCAGTATTATTAACTACAGAGGTCTCAATGGATCTAAATATATGGTGGTCAAAATTTTGACCAAAAAGATATGGTACAGAAAAATGATGTTATAATATAGCATATTTCCACAAATGATGTTGTTGCAGATCCACTAAATAAAAGCCTACGCCCATGTGTATTTGAGCGACATGTCATTAGCATGGGCCTAGGAGCATCATGAAATGATGTTGTTTAGTGGGAGTTATTTTGGCTTTACTCTGATAAAGTTCACATCCGTGTTCGTTACACTTAGTAACGGTTTGATATGTATTAACTTTTGCATTCAATAAAATATTTTTGAATATGTTGTTATTATGTTGAATACATATTAATAAAGTCTCAAGGTATTGTATAAACTTTGAGTGAAGGCTAGGGGCATTCGGTTATTAGCCTTGTGCATATGCCTTGTTATACATAAAGAAGGGTTAACTATAAGGACAAGGCATATGTGGGTTCATTGGAACCATAAAGACATTCTCTAGTAACACAAGTTTTTTGTGACACTTAAGGTAAGAGAATGGTGACTGACAAATGGGATCTCTCTATGAGAGATGTTATCCATTTGACACACTACCATATGGAATTCATATCAATAATGTTGAAAGCACTCGTGACTGTGGAAGGCTCTGTGTGTATATATGTAGTTACCGCAATGATTCGATGTTTGAGACTTTATGGGATATGATTGACTATTAAGAATTATCTCTAGACCAATGTGTGCACATACAGTACGATTTCAATTAATATAGTCCAAGTGGGAGAATGTAAGAGTTTTCCTAATGTGGACTACATTAATTGATATTGTAATTTACTGTTTTACGGGGTTTAGTTTAAGGTGAGATAGAAGGTTTCTTAATTAGTTTAATATGAGGCTAGCTAATGAGGGCCGAGTTGAGCCTGGCCCGTAATGAGGGGGCCTAGTTGGAAACTCTATAAATAGTGCTCAAGTTTCTCCTCTAACCCTATGTGAGGAGCATTTACCTAACGCTAAAGGTGAGAGGGTCACCTCATTGAGCTAGTGATACGGAGGGCAATGGAGGAGAAGGACTTGCGCGTGGAACATCAGTTTTCTGCTTCCGCTTCAAGAACGATGGATCCCAAAACAGGTGCGTTAATCTTTCTACTCAATTATGCATGTTCTTGTTTTGGTTATGGAGATCTTAGGATTGCGTAATTTGCATCCAACACTGCCACCTTGCCTGGTTCACTCGTTGCACATGTTCACACATACTCAATCACTCCGTTCCTTTCTCAGCGTGGGAAGGTGGTCGTGAGGGCCAAGCTGGCTTCGCCGACGTCCGGCAAGGAATGCCAGCCAACCACCGTCCTTCTTTGTTCTCCACTGTTACATTCTTCCTCTTTTTTCCAAAATTTTACCTTTTTTAGGTTTTTATTTGTAGAAAACTTGGAATTAAGTTTTTCCTTTTCTTTATATTTTTCTTAAATTTTGCTAACATGGCAACCATTTCAATGCCTCTATCTTCTGAGGAAAAAAAAGTCATGTTATTTTTTTCCCATTAGCTGAATTGGAAAGAGTTAACAGTAGGATTCAATTGTATCGATTTAATAGGTTTTAATATTTGATTGCACTTTTTTGAAAATTATAGAATATGATTGCACTTTGCAACATATTTTAAGACTTATGGTGCATTTCTCCCCTCTTAAGGGATAACAACATAAATGGTCATTGAATACCGTTCCTAGATTTTTAATTTGTTCGATGTGATCTCTAAATTATTGATAAATATCCAATTAGTCTTTACACTAGATTCGTAATGTCCACATAGTTTAAAGGCTAGATTGAACATTTATTATTAGTTTATAAACCACATTAAATAAATTAAATTTTAAAAACGATATAACACATTTGGAGAAAATTTAAAGATCACATTAAACGAAATAAAAATTTGGGGATTATTTATATCATTTTTTTTTTCATTTTTTAAATCTAAAACTATAGAAACTTAAGCATAGACACATAGATTCACATATAATCTTTTGATTTTCTGAAATTTGAACAATAATATAAATTTTAACAAAAAAGTAAAAAAAAAAAAACTACTATTGACTTTTTTTTTTTTAAAACTCCAAACAAATATTAAATCAATTAATTGTCGCCATTTCTTTACACTGTCGCTTCGCGTGCCGCTTGTTAAGTAATAAGATGCAGAAGACACCATTTTCATGGGAGAGACGACTGGTGCATTGCCATGTTCTTCAGCGATATCGTCCCAACCATCGATCACTATGTCTCTCTCATCGCAAGATGCGTCGCCAAGAAACACCTGAAGCTCGGCATGACCCTCCACTCTCACCTCATCAAGACCGCACTCGCCAGCGACTCTTTCATCGTCAACAATCTCATTGGCATGTACTCCAGATGCTCTTCCATCCGAAGCGCCCACAAGGCTTTTGATGATCTTGATACAAAGAACAGTTACTCTTGGAACACCATCATATCTGCATATGCTCGGATAGGCTATTTCAAGAAGGCCCTCGTCTTGTTCGATGAAATGCCGCAGAGGGCTCTTATCTCTTACAATTCCTTGATTTCTGGGTTGTCCCGTCATGGGTTTTATGTGGAGTCTCTGAGCGTCTTCATGCATATGCAAAAGGGATATGATTGTCTATTCATGGATGAGTTTACCTTTGTGGGCGTTGTGGGTGCTTGTGCTCGCTTGGGTGCATTTAAGTTCTTGCGCCAGGTTCATGGAGTTGCCACCATAATGGGCTTGGAATTTACTAAGATCACTTACAATTCCCTGATTGATGCTTATGGTAAATGTGGTGGAGTCGATATATGCCATGCGTTGTTCGAGGTTATGCCTGAGAAGGATACTGTGTCGTGGACTTCCATGGTTGTTGCTTATACGCGAGCTCAGAACTTAGATGATGCTGGTGCAATATTCAACAGTATGCCAGTGAAGAACACAGTCTCTTGGACTGCACTGATCTCAGGCCTTGTGCAGAATGGCCGTGGTGATGAAGCTTTGGACCTTTTTGTTCAAATGCATGAGGAAGGAATACAGCCAAGTCCTCATACTTTTGTCAGTGTTCTATGCGCCTGTGCTGATCGAGCACTTGCTGAAAGAGGCAAACAGATCCATGGTTGCATTGTTAGGACCTGCTTTAATGGAGATTTGGAGAACGTATTCATATGGAATGCTCTAATTGACATGTATTGCAAGTGTGGTGACATGAGATCAGCTAAGATCTTATTCTTGAGGATGCCGAAAAGGGATATTGTATCATGGAATTCGATGATAACTGGGTTCGCACAAAATGGTCTGGGGCATGAGTCACTTGTTTTTCTCAGGACCATGCTAGAGACAAATGTTAGACCCAACCATGTCACGTTTCTTGGTGCTCTATCTGCTTGCAGCCACACAGGTCTAGATATTGAAGCGCTTCAGATTTTCAATGCAATGGAAAAGGATTACAACCTCCAACCCAGATTAGATCACTATGCTATTTTGGTCGATCTGCTCGGGAGGAAAAACAGACTTGAGGAAGCCATGGAGTTAATAGAGATTGTCTCAAACAAATCAAAACATGTTGGAATGTGGGGTGCACTTTTGGGTGCATGCAAAGTCCATGGTAATCTAGTTATTGCCCGAAAAGCTGTGGATGCTCTACTGAATTTGGAACCCCAAAATGCTGCGAGGTATGTCATGATATCAAGCATATATGCTGCAACTAACAGATGGGATGATTCCTGCAGAGTAAGGAAGCAGATGGAGGAGAGAGCTTTAACAAAAGATGTGGCAAACAGTTGGATTGAGGTAAAGAATGAAATGCACAAATTTCCAGCAAAGGACCAATTCCACTATCAGATGGGAGACTTATACGAAGTGCTCGGGAAACTAGCATATCATATGAAGGAACCTGGATATGTTCCTGAGCCCAACTTAAGACTCATCTTAGCTAATTATGATGATGATGGTGGGTAATGAATACAAAAAGGGTTCAGACGGAAGATGCTGGAGAAAAAATAGAAGGCTACAACTGCAAGGTGATAGTTCTTGTACTAATGAACAATTCATACCTTCCTAGAGAACATCAAGTCAAAGATACCATGAAGTTTCAGGAAGGACTTATGGTCCACAGAAAATTGGGCATCATGAAAGCCCTCTCATTGTGCCTGGAGGTTTTGTGAGGTAGGAGGAGATTGCTCAGACGCTATCTGGTAATGGCATTCTGTGTACATATTTTCAGATTCTGACCTCATTGTTGCTGGAATAATGGAAAGCGTCTACCTTGCCATTTTTGGTTTTTTTGGATGCTGCCTGACCAGATCAAATTTTTTTCTTGGGTTATGTCCACGTCCCTTTAAGGGAATAGATGATATTGTGGAAGTTATCCCTCAGGTTAAACATGATGTCCCATACCACGGCATGACCTGGAGCATTTTTCAAAACTATATACAGCTTGAAGCTCCATACTTGTCATTTTTCCTGTGATTTCTTTTCAGGCTTATGCTTTGGCAAGGAAGCAGTTTAGAGCTAACGATTTTCCACAAAGTGTTGATGAAAGGTCTTAACTCCTACAAATCTGGGATGGAGCTCCATTTTTTGTTTTCTTCTCATTGAGTGTTTATTGTTGTTCTTCAGGAATTCAGGAAATTATGCGCATGGTCAAATAGAGGTTGTGGCCCGTGATTCTTTTAGTTGTGGCTGATAGTTCATTATTGTCCTGTGGGATCGCCTAGGAGCGACCTGTTTTTGTTTGTAGTGTTGGTCTGCTCCCAACGGTAGAAATTACCTCAGGGTTTGAATGTACACGTACAACTCATGGTATTTCTTGTACAACTTGACGTAACTACATCTAAAAACCAGAGTGGGTTATTGAATTATGCTAAGAAGAGATGTGTTTGATGACAGAAAATGTAGAATAATTTTGCATGCGAAGCACTGTGCGAGCGGCATTGCATTAGTTGATTGAGGCAATTGGAAGTGCCATCTCTAATGCAGTTGTTCCAACATAACTGATTGTTTTTTGGCCTCTACTTGTGCCATGCTTCAGTTGCTTCCTTTGCATCTGAACTACTCTTTCTGCTTTGACAATTGAGTACTCTCTTTCCGATGTAAGAAAGAAACAGCTGTAGAGGTGACGATTCTTTTAGGGTAATCTCCTAGCAATGTGAAATAATGGAATTTTTCTCTGTAAGATATATACATGTATATAATGTTTTTTGGTAGGAAAAATCCCAGGACAACACTCATTCTCTGCGAGGTCAATCATTAATTGAGTACTGTGAATTTGGTATACGAATCTAAGAAGGTTATCAAGTTAAATTAGTCTTTGCATGAATGGAGCTAGATTAGGTGATACATCTCTTTCTTATGTTTGTGATCAAGACAATTTCCTTATTAAAAGGTCCTGTGGATGTCATAATAATTATGGGTTTCAGTTTCAAAATTCAAACAGCTACATCTTTCATGACCGTTCACAACCACTTGATCTTGCTATTTATATGTGCTTTATTCTAATTTGTACAATATATAACCCTTCTGGTGCCTTTAGTTACAGATTTGAAATGAGCCTGCAGTATGATAACTAATAGTAATGCTATAAGTTACTATTTTACTTGGTTTTTTACCAGAATAATAAAGGAATGATAGCGTCCAAATTGATCCATCATTTTAGCTATTCTTTCTCCCTCGGCCAAGACCACCACCGTGGCTAGTGATTGCTCATGGAGGGTTGCTGCCTTGTCGCCTTGCTGGCAGTGGGTCACCAGCGGGGTCGGTGGTGGCGGGCGGGCCAATAATGATAAGACGGCATGGGGCGACGATGGCCGTTAATGTTGAGCAGCAATGGTCATTAGTAGTGCGCGGGCAATCTGGCCATCCACCGAGATCAGGAATGATATTCTCAAAGCGCCCTATTCCGTTTAGCTCATAACAAGTACGCCATAAATACAATCGTGAATTGTGACTACATATTAATTAAACACATAATGTAATTATGCAATGACGTATGAACGATGTCAAATTCATATCCTGGCGAGGATAGAGGACAAAAAAAATTTCAATTGGCAAGAAAGTGCCAAACTCGGTGTCATGTGACCCTTTGGACGCGACTGACTGCAAGAGAAAATATGGAATGGGTTTCTGGAAGACGTATATTATGGGGATTTATGAAAGTCCATGAAAAACTCTGTTCTGGAGATGTTTTTCTTCATTTCAACGTAGCAATCCTCAAATTTCTGTTACTTCTGATTTACTACTCGTAGGTCAATGTTTCTCCTTCATCGGATTTGACATTTGAAATTTTTGTTTTTTGGTCGGTAGACATTTGACAATTAAGAGAACAGGAAAGAAGATGGGACTTGGTCAGCCTAGTTATAGCATAGATAAAAGCTCCAGAGAGACTATTTTATCATTGTTAATGATGTTTGGAGGGTAACATGGTTAAAAAATTGAAGCGATAAAGAAAGAGGATTTTCTTTTATTAAGGCCATGTTTACGTTATTGTCCTTTTTCTCCACAATGTGAAATGTATGTATGCACATACTTCTATAGTTTCATACAAGAGGCACGCAAGAGCATCTCGCAATGGTAATTTTCCTAATATTATCGTATTTTGTACAAATATGCCTTGTAAATTTAATTTTAGTAACTTTCTTATAGTAACTTTTGAATCAAGTGCAATAATAATCATGAACCCATAGAAATATCCAATCTAGACATATCTAGTCTGTGTCACATCTATATGGACAGGTATAATTAGCCATATCTAACAATTTTACCTGCTAAGTCTATGCGGGGATACAATCCCATGGTTCCCATAACTTTGAATAAACCCACTGATATCAGCACCAAACATTTATTTATCTATTTTGCTACTCGTTGGAACCTGATTTTGGGCATAGAGTAGAGTAGATGATCTATCTTGGTGTATTAAATCGAGGGTTGAAGACAATTCTCCCTAAATTTAATTTTTCGTTATTATGAGATACCCAATACTCCTATTCCTAGTATAGTTATGATGATAAGGATGGATACTCAATTATTTTCGGCCTACGAATTTAGGGAAGAGAGGGCCTTGCCATTTGTGAGCTGGTGAAGCCTAGCAAAAACGTGTGAGCTAGAAAGAGTCCAAAAGATTCGTGAGCTTGACAAAGACCAGTTCTAGTTCGAGGGAAGCACAAATTTCCAACTTCTAGAAGAAGCAAATGCGCCGCTGATGACCCCCATCGCTTCATAGCTTGTAATCGACAACATGCTCTGACTAAAACCTAAAATGTATCCAAAAACTTTTTGATTAGTGGCAGAAAATGACCATCTATAAAGTATTATAGTGGGTTCCTTTTGCCTAACCAATCAAAAGCAGAGTGATTGAAGCCTCCCTTTTCTAATCTTACGCGGAAACAAAGGAATGAAAAGATGGGGAGAAAAAACACGTTTGGCTAGAATAACTCATTTTATACTGTTCAAATCTCATAATTTTATTTGATAAATCAATCGCATCAAGCGACGAGGTGATGTTTTTTCATCATAATCACTAATAATAAAATTTCGAGTATTTTCTCCTTCTCCTCTTTTTCTTCTTCTTCTTCTTCATTCATTTTTTTTTTTTTTTTTTTTGGGCCTTTGGCTGTTGCACTTGTAATATATGGACTAACTATCCACGAGTCAGACCAACGAGTTGAAATTTGCAAATTTGGAGGAACGGAGAAAATGGAGAGCTTATTTGAATCAAGTCACTTGACCTCCCATCGAAGACGGCAATGACTTTCGTTGCATTGAACCTTATAACTCCACACATGACCCCCGCTTCCCATCCCCCATGAACATCGCTCTCCGAAAACCCTCAAATTTCTCTCCCTTCCTCTCTCTCTCTCTCTCTCTGAAACCATGCTTGCTCAGAACCACATCTTCTCTTTCACTCCCAAATCCCTCAACCCTCTGGAGAAGAGCAGAGATCTTGAGTTTGATTTCTGGGTTCCTAGTAGAATGAGGAACCACCACAGCAGGAGCTGCGATCCCGACTCGCCGACCCTGTGGAAGCGCGAAAACTCGTCGGTAAGTATTGCCAAAGATGTGGACACATCCCCACTTCTTCCCCAAGATCACCACTACAGCAATCTCTCTCCTTCGTCGAGGACTCGGAGGATCGAAGAAGGAAGAAGAGAAATGATGGAGATGATCCAAAACTTGCCTGAGTCGAGCTATGAGCTTTCCCTCAAAGATATCGTGGATGAGCAGCTATCTTCACAGGTACTATCGTGGACACGGTTCGATTCGCTTCTTGTTCAATAGTGAAATCTGATCTTATATCTGTAATCATATAGTAGACATAACATGGTATCATACTGATGTGCTTTATAGGTGCTCTTCACCTGTTATATGTGCTTCGAAACCAATCTAGACAAAAAGTTCTGCTGATTAAGGATATGATGTTTTATTAACGGAGGACAAATAAATAAATTTGGATTGCTTTGCAGGAGAATCAAGAGGAGGAAAAGGGAAAATTTGAGTTTCCAAGTGCTGAGGCAGAGTCAAATAAAAACCAGAAGAGGAGAAAGAGGAAGAAAGTCACGAGGACCACTAGTCATCAGCATCATCAGGTGTCAAGATGTAATAGCATGGAGACCGGAACTTTCCTGATCAAGATGTTTTTCCCGTCTTTCTTAACATCAAATAAGAAAGCTGCAACATCTCGGAACGGCAGGGCGAAGATTTCGCCGAGGACGTCGTTCGAAGGGCCTGATCAGAGGAATCCAGACATGGTTTCGAGGATTAAAATGAGTCCAGTGGCAAAAGATCAGGGGAGTAGCGATCAAGTTAGAACTGAAAGTGGTACCAGCAGGAGCAAGAGCTATTCAAGCAGGTAAGAACTTTAATATGTTCAATATGACATTCTATTTGTGTATTTTTGGTTATTCATTTTTCTGCTGGCTCACTAATCTCCTAAGCATATTGCAAGAAAACGTAATACTAATTGTAGAAATTGCACATTGTTTCATTTGGGTTAAGAAAAATCGTATCTTTAAGGAGCTCCAAAACAGAATTTCCACTCGTTAGCGTAAAAGAACATGCTGATGGGGTATGCTAACAACAGAACATGTTTCAAACTGAAATATGCAAGTTCGAGCCTTTCAATCTATTTTCACTTTTTGTCTGCTCAATTTGAGATCGAAACTTCCATGTTAGCGAGAAATTATACTCTTAACAAGCAGTTGTAAAAGCATATAATCCCTGTGTTTATGCAGGAACAATGACGGCGATGCTGTCCTGGGTTGCTGGCCTTTTCCCAGACCGAAAGGGAAAATGCGTAGGCAGAGAACATGTGTTTTCTAATTTCCTCCTGCACATGAAGGTAGAATCAAAGATTGATTTTGCTTTCAGAACCTAGAAATATACTCAAACAGCAGAAGGGTGTCCCCAGCTGATAAGCCAGTTTGATTATCTCGGCTCTGACGAAGATTTCGCTAATCAGTCCGAGAAAAATCTAAAGCAGACGTGCCAATAGTATTTCATACTTGCCAGACTGGGCATCCCGTTGAATACTAAACTTCTCAAGAGACAACGCTAGCGAAGTTTTAGATTTCTGTAGAGACTACACAGGCCATAGCTTAGCTTGCCTCATTGTGATCACGAGTCCGCGAGTTATTAGCGGCTGAAGATATGTGTTATCGTTATGTAAGAAAGCCAAGGATCAAATAAACTGAATGCTGTTGGTATTTTTTTATTCAATGCTTCTTGTGCGGTATGTTAAGGATATCACAGATGAACGAGAACCATGTAAAGTGATCAGGTGGGCCTTGCGTACGAAAAACGGAAAACAATTGAAGATGGATTGAGAGGATTAGTGGGGCTAAGTTCTTCTTCTGAATGGAGGGGATGAATTAGCCAGGCAGGGACGCCTGCAATGAGTAGTGGGGGCTATTTTGCCGCCGCTGGACACTTTTTGATTATGTTTATGGCATGCTCCTCCAGAGTTTATTTGCAGGGATGTTATACTTGAGCAATCTGGGAATACATTTAGAAAGGTGGAGAACCGTACAATCAAATTAATACAAATTAATTGGGAATCCTTTGGGTGGTGTTCAAGTAAGTTTTTGTCAAGCAATTTTCAGAAAACTCGCTACTAATGTAACGAAAATTGTGACTATGCAACTGAATCGGACCACCTTGAAAACCGGTCACATTCTAGGTTCTCAGTCAAATTTTTGGAACTAGTGGGAACCGTTTCAATTCCCGGTTTTATGAAACTACCACTTTCTGTTGCTCGCAACTCACCCTCCTCCTCGTGATTCGCCCTCGCTCGTCCCCGACAAACCTTTACTCACTCACCCTCATTCATCTTCTATTTTAAACCGTTTTGTTGCTCATATTATTTTACTATAAAAAATGAAACCAGCAAAATAGGGAAAAGAAAAAGCTCTCGGCTAGCCCTGGAACCGAACCTGAGAAATATGATAGGTTTCTAGGCAAACAAAGTAGATTTCAAGTTTCAAAAACTGAAAATCGATTTTAACAAGGGAGATTTCAAGTTTCTCATCCCGGAACCGAAACCGATTGCCCAAGACGATGCAACCCAAGATTCTCACAAATATACCGCGTTGAATTTGTGAAACGATAAAATTATGAAAAAGGAGGCTTCACTGTGCGCGTTTTGGGTTTAATCAGTGCGGCACCCTTTTTTCTAGCCCATCCATATACATTGCATGCCCTAGCCCTAGGGATAGAAATTGACCACCATATCTGAATTTAATGTAATTTACGTTTGTTCAATGACATAGCCAAAATTAATTTATCGTTCGCTCAATAAGATAATTAGAAGTGGGTCGGACAACAAAGAGATACAATAGAGAGGATCTAGGGGATACAATTAGGGGGATGTACAACACGGTAAATTCTCTAGGGAACTCTTCAAATCACATAAAAGGCACGTCAAGGAGAAGCTTTCCTTTTGCGATTCCAAACCGCAGAGGAAGTGCATAAACTATCGCACATCGGAGGGGTGATCTTTTGAATGACCTTTTCTTGGTCAAAATCGTCCGGCTTGACAATATGGGAGAAAGACCCGCCATTTCCCTAATTTTAAATGGGTGATACGATCCGGGGTCCAAATCTTTTCTGATGATTTGATAGGGGAGGGAGAATGATAAAAGGAGCTGTTGAGAATAATGACAAGGGACCTTTGCCCCCTTTAAAATTAAGGGAAATAATTATTTAAGCCTATGTATTTGATACCATGTACATTAATAGGAAAAGAAGAGTTAAGGCTAATTCGTTACCTAACCTTTTGAGTTTAATTGTTTCGTTAAATTGATAATGAAAACGTATTTCAATTTCTATACGCTAACTTTTTTGGGTGATTTGTATCATGAATAGTTGGATCAGTTATTGTTTTTTAGCTTGCAAAACCATTTCATGTAGTGTGTCGCGGATACTTCAATACCATACTTTTAGAATGCCCCATGTACTGTGTGCGTGTTGCCCATGATCAACCATGATGGCCTGATCTCAATCTCAAGCGGAGTAGCATGGATTGAAAGTTGAGACGCGCGTGAAGAAACCCAAGCTGTTTGGACCATTATTTTCTAGGCTTGCAATTGATTTAATAATAGGTCCATCGTAGTACTTGGACCTGAGTTGCCTGTGTAACTTTTTTTATACATATCGATGAGCAATTATTTACTCTTCAAGAATAAAACTACCCACCATCTCAATGGTATCGGCAGTGTGATTTGTAAAATTACGTAGTCTGTGAACCATATATTTATCAAAAATAAAACAATCTATCTCATGGAGAGAACCCACAAGTAGCAACCTAGACCATGTTAATTCCAGGGGATTAACTTCTCGCCTATGAGATTGTCTGTAATTGTGTGAACCTTCTTCAAACAATTCTGTTATCCTAGAACTTCCTTACTCTAGGATTTGTGGTATTGACAAATCTGTAATTTATCCTAGTGTCATACACCAAATATTAAACTTCACGTTATCAATATTCATCACTGCTATATTGCTTCCCTAAGGAAAATACCACATCCATGGGTAGGCATTTGTCAATTAGAGGAAAAATAAAACAATTTCAATTAGGTATGTAAAGAAATGAAGATAATGTCGATCAGCATTTACTTTTGGTAATTTAATAACCAGCTTATATTATTGATAAAGGCCAAATAGATTGACATACATTACTCAGAATAATATGAAAAATATGAATATCAAGAAATGATAAGTAGATGATGAACTGCTAAATATAAGTCAACTTATATTTATAATTAGTTATGAATAATAGCAGACAAATAATAGATTGATATATTTGAGCTAATTAATCAATAAAAACAAATTATGCCATCGTGATCATCTTATTTTTGAAACAATGACTGGAAAATTAATTTAATTTTGGAATATCACGATGTTGCACACTTGCACTACAGATATTACGGGGAGTACCCCAGCCACTATATTTGTTGAGGCACGAGAGCTGCCTCTGCTCCCCTTACCTTTTTACGGTCGGGGAAACCCCTGCAAGGGTAGGGCGATCCTGCCTGGTTCAGCTGGTTCCCCACTAGGGAAAGACTCCCCAAGGGAACCCTGTCATTATTAGGGGAGCAGTTTAAAGACCTGCTCAGGTCTAAGTTAAAGTAAATATAGTCATATCGTAAAATTTATGTTAGGTATTGGTATCTTTATTTGATTGCATTCTCACACAATTTTTCATAAAATGAAGACAATGATTCTCCATTTCATTCCTTTATCTGCGTTTATGTCAGCTCTTCTGGAAATTTGTCAGTGGGAGTCTTGAGAAAAAGCCGACTGGTGCGTTGCCATGTTCTTCAGCGATGTCTCTCATCACAAGATGCGTCGCCAAGAAACACTTAAAAGCTCGGCATGACCCTGCACCCTCGCCTCATCAAGACCGCACTTGCTGGCGACCCTTCCATCGTCAACCATCTCAATGGTATGTACTCCAAATGCTCTTCCATCCGATGCGCCCACAAGGCTTTTGATGATCTTGATACAGAGAACGGTTACTCTTGGGACACCATCATTATCTGCATTAGCCGGAATAGGCGATTTCAAGAAAGCGCTCGACTTGTTCGATGAAATGCCGCAGAGGGCTCTTGTCACTTATAATTCCTTGATTCCTGGGTCGTCCCGTCATGGGTCTTATGCGGAGTCTCCGAGAATCAGGTCACACGCTTCCCATTCCCCATGAAGATCACTCTCCAACAGCCCAAATTTCTCTCCCTCTCAAGCCATGTTTGCCCATAACCACATCTTCTCTCTTACTCCCAAATCCCACAACCCTGTTGAGAAGAGCAGAGATCTTGAGTTTGAATTCGGGGTTCCGTGTAGAATGAGAAACCACCACAGCAGAAACTATCCTGATTTGCTGACTCTGTGGAAGTGCGAAAACATGTCGGTAAGAGTAGCCAAAGATGTGGACACGTCCCCACTGCTTCCCCAAGATCATCACTACAGCAATCTCTCTCCTTTGCTGAGGACGCAGAGGATCGAAGAAGGAAGAAGAGAGATATTGGAGATGATCCAGAGCTCGCCTGAGTCGAGTTACGAGCTTTCCTTCAAGGATATTGTGGATGAGCAGCTATGTTTGCAGGTACTAGTGGACTCCGTTCAGTTCGATTGCTTTGGTTCGATTCTTGTTCAATTTAGAAATCTGGTATCTGTTATCATGTAGTAGACATAGCATAGTAACATACTAATGTGCTTTATAAGTGCTCTGCATCTGCTGTATATGCTTCGAAAACAATCTGGGGAAACGATTATGCTGATTAAGGAAAGGATGTTGTATAAATGGAAGATAAATAATCAAATTTGGATTGCTTTGCAGAAGAATCAAGAGGAGGAAGAGGAAAATTTTGAATTTCCAAGTGCTGAGGCAGAGTCAAATAAAAAACAGAAGAGGAAAAAGAGGAAGAAAGTCACAAAGGCTGCTAGTCATCAGCATCATCAGGTGTCAAGATGTAATGGCACGGAAACCAGAACTTTCCTGATCAAGATGTTTTCCCCTTCTTTCTTGGGAGACCTGCAGCATCATGGAACAGCAGGTCCAAGATTTTACCAAGGATGTTGTTCGAGGGGCCTGATCAGAGAAATTCAGACATGGTGTCAAGGATTAAAATGAGTCCTCTTGCGAAAGATCAGGGAAGCTGCGACCGAGATAGAACCGAAAGCGGTACCAGCAGGAGCAAGGGCTATTCAAGCAGGTAAGAACTTGAATTTTTTCAATACAACATCCTATTTGTTGATTTTCAGTCATTCACCTTTCTGCTGACTCAGTAATTTTCTAAGCATATTGCAAGAGAAGGTAATATTTATTGTAGAAATTGCACATTGTTTCATTTGGGTTAAGAAAAATCGTACCTTTATAACCCCAAAACAGAATTTCCACTTGTTAGTCTAAAATAGAATGCTGATATGGTTTGCAGATGTCAGAAAATGTTTTGATTGAACTATACCAGCTCGAACCTTTTGGTCTATTTTCAGTTTTGTGTATTCGATTTGAGATTGAAACTTCCATGTTAGTGAGAAATTATACTCTAAACAAGCAGTTGTAAAAGCATATGATCTTTATCTTTATGCAGCAACAATGACGGTGATTATTTCCTGGGTCGCTGACCTTTCGCCAGACTGAAAGGGGATATGCGAAGGCAGAGAACACATGTTTTCTGAGTTCCTCTGCCACCTACACATGAAGGTAGAATTAATGATTGATTCTGCTTTTAGAACCTAGAAATATACTCCAACAGCAGAAGAGTGTCCCCGATTGATAAGCCGGTTTGTTAATCTTGGCTCTGGTGAAGATTAAACTAATCAGTCCAAGCAAAATCTAATCTGGGCATCTTGATGAATACTGAACTTCTCAAGAGAAGCTTTAGATTTCTGTGGAAACTACGCAGGCCACAGCTTGCCCCACCGAGATCAGAGTGCGTTAGTTATTAGCGGCTGAGAATGTGTATCATTATTGTGTAATAAAGCTAAGGATCAAAGAAACTGAACGCCGTTGGTTTTTTTTTTTTTAAATCCAATGCTGCTTGTGCTATACATTAAGAATATAACAGATGAACAAGAACCATGCAAAGCGATCAAACAGACCTTGCGTACCAAAACGGGAAACAATTGAATATGGTTTAAGAGGATTAGTGGGGCTAAGTTCTTCCTCTGAATAGAGGGGATGAATAAGTGATGGAGACTAATGCCTCGGCTGGTCGCTTTTGATTATGTTTATGGCATATTTTCTCGTCCAGTGCCCATTTGCACGGGTGTTATATTTGAGCAATTTGGGCGTTCATTTAGAAAAAAAGGAGAACTCTATAATCGTATAAATACAAATTAACTGAGAATCCATTGTCTGATGTTCAAGTAAGTTTTCGTCAAGTAATTTTCAGAAAAAATCATTACTAATGTAATGAAAGTTACTTACTACATTAAGAAATTTCCACATTGAAGAATTTTACTGAACTAGGGGGTTGATACTTATAAATTGAAAAGGCTAATTAACTATTTTCCGGAATTACCAAATGTTACTTTTGTAATTGAGAAATTACTAACGAGTTCGCAAGGGTTATAACGACTAATTAAATGATCTTCAAGTCAGAAAGCACCGGGGTTTGCTTGATCGGATTGCTCAACATGGGTCTAACAAGGTTGAAAGATTCGACGTTCTTTTTTCCTTTTTTCTTTTGGAATTGGAACATCTACGTCCATAGGATCCCCGGAATGTGCTGCTCTTCTGGAATGGAACACACTCTTTTTTGCTGTCTGGAACATCCAGCTTTTGTGCAATATGGTTGGAACATCGATCCTTTGAAGTCGTATCGGTCGAAGTACCGAATCTGGATAGAATATGATTGTGCATAGTCATCCTCGCAGTTGGAACATCAAACATACTGTCATCTGCTCGAGCACGCAATGAGCACTTACCTAAGCTACATAGGGTGTGGTGGTGACAGCTCTCTCCTTTCATAACGACATTCCTAGTACTTTGGTTCTCTAGCTATTTCCTACCCAAAATAGCTTCATAAAAAAAAAAAAAATTAGATGTCCTCATTTCATGAATGATTCGGTGGATGGAATAGATGAAAATGTCAAATCTACAAGGAAATTTGCGTTTTCTTAGCGGGACTGGCTATGGGTTGAACTATTTTTTTTTTTATATTGTATTGACATAATTTATGAGACTCTCCACATATAATGACTTCTCTATAGAACTCTCCCCTGCCTAGAAAAGCCAAATTTAGCTAGCTTGCTTTTTTCTTTTCCACTTACGAGACTTGGAAGACTCTTGCTCCAATTTTCGATCAGCCTTTAAACCAGGGTGCGAGAGAGCCGCACAAGCGTCATGCTGTTAGGTGAAACGTTGGAGCGCTGCATCCTAGTCCCAGATGGTAAGAGTTTGCTTGCCGAAAGCAGCATCATAGATTATACACTATTCGTTGCATGCTTGAAAGAGGTAATTAAAAAAATGTTTATTCTCAAAAATGAAAAGGTTATCGCCCCTGGTCTTGGATTCCATCACATGAGAAGCCAAAAGCGCCAGAGAAATATTATATATCTTTCTGACTTTTCTGATAAACAATACTACTTTTTGGAATAAATGGAAAGTCGACGGATTCGATTAAGACTGCTGTGGAGATGAAGCATTAACCGACGCCGTCGATTGATAACTCGCTTTCGGATTCTCCCAGGAACCTCCTTCATATCCAATCAAACCAGAATAAAAGAATCGCTCCGTCATCGCACCCGCCACATATGTGCGGCGGAGACGCTCTCCTGATTCCTTAATCACAACATTAAGCACATGATCCAGCACACATCTGCGCAGGATCTTCTCCTTTGCCTATTCTTGGTCGATGTTGTTGATGTCATTGATGTCATAATTTTTTTTTTCATTGGCCTTACTCTACTCCTATTCTAATTCTCAAATTTTTGCCTTGCATCTTTGTAGAGCGTGGGAGTCAAAATCCACACTTGATATTAAATCGTCCTCATCCTAATTTCCCGAGAATGTGAGGATTCGAATTATCCATCTCTCCTCTCTCATGTGAGAAGGATGACTATTAGAGCAAACCCCAGTGATTGACGGTTGACAATGAGAGAAATGCACCTGTTAGTCCCCCAACTTGAGGGGGTTCTGATGATTTGCTAGAGGAGGGAGAACAATGACAAGGGGCTGGTGGTAGATGAACAAGGACCAAGAGACTTTGTAGGATTGTGTTTTCCAGTTTGAACCCGCGTGTTGTCATAAGATGCCATGTACGATAATAGAACGTGAAGGAGCCTCTTTTTGTTAAAATGGCAGGAATGGGTCCCTCTTTTGACCTTTTCGTCTCATGAATAAGTTATGAAAGCGTGCTTCATTTTGCCATGTTATATTTTCCAAAGCACTGTTCATAGTTGGGATAACACCATGAAAATCCAAAAATTAATACACCATTAATAAATTTATCATAATAAAAAAACTCCAAATCGATACAGTTATGATAAATTTACTAATTTGTTAGTTTCCGTTAAATTTGATTGATAACATGAAAAAATACAAACTGATACATCTATGACAAATGGAGGACACAATCCAAAAGTGATACATCCGTCAATTGTCGCTTGATATTCAACTTAGCAACTTAATGGTAAAATTTAATAAAAACTAACGAATGATAAATTTGTCGGAGATGTACTAATTTGAAATTTTTTTATGATGAAAAATTAATTTAAGATAAATTGATCGTAAACGTACTAGTTTAAAGTTTTTTTTGTAGTATTAACCCTAAATAATTGGATCATTTGTCATTTTTCATCATGCAAAACTTCGATGCCACGCTTTTAAAAATTCTCAAGGATCAACCATGAAGATCCAATATCTCAATCTTAAGTGGAGCAGGATCGATTAAAAGTTGACATGCACGTGAAAAAACCGACCTCCCAACCGGGTGTACTTCGGTACCGCGTTGTTTGGGCCATCATCTTCTAGACATGCAATTGGTTTTCTAATAGATCCGTCGCAGTACTTGGAGATGACTTGCCCACGTTAACTTTTTTTCCCCCTACAAATTGATGAGTAGTTAGAAGACTATCCGCCATTTCAATGGTGTCAGACGTGCAATGTGTAGAATTACACGGTTTATGTACCTAGTATTCATCCGAAATAGTAACATCCCATCTCATGGAAAGAACCCACAAATAGTAACTGGGGAAAGGAGGCGGTGCTAACTCCAAAGAATGAAATGATCACCCGACCAGCTCGTTGGTGTCCAATGAGAACCCTTTTTCGTGTATGTGTTATCGTATTCTGGATAATGATACTCTCATATTCTTTTAATGATCCTTCCGGTGTCTCTCTTACCAAGGGAAAAAATCCAGATGTCCACGTGAGATTTGCTTGTCCGATTGCATATTCCATGTTTAAGGGTAAGGTTAAAGTCCGGGTGAGGGGGAATATTAGAAAATAAATAATAAACCACATCTTCATCGAATACTTTAAATTTTAAGAGCAATCAGTATTTATCTGGTCAAAATCTCATAAAAATTTTAGAATAAATGATAGTAATTTCACTAAATCTCGAAGTCTGAAAGCATGACTATGAAAGGAAACCTCCTCGCCTGATAATGTCACACATCACCCACGAAACACGCCGAAAGAAACCCGATAAACACCGGTCTGTCCCCCAAGCAAGACCCGGCCTCATCTCTCTCCCTCTCTCGCTCTGTGAAAAGCACCGGCAAGAAGCACGATGGCTCCCAACCAGGAAACTGGCAAAGAGATGGAATTTGCAGTGAAGCGACACGAGCCGCTTTTTCATCCTCCAAGGCGCGGACGGGTAAAGCGTCTCATGTCAGCCCATTTGGTCCGAAGCTTCAAAGCCGTTGTCGGTAAAATCGTCAGGCTCTCCTCTCGGCCGCAACGCAACGTACATTCCCCCTGTAAAATCACCAGTCACCGCTCTCATCTTTGATTGCGCGTCGGGGCCGCGAAAGAAATCATCCTGCATGGCTATATAGTGTACATCTGCTGTTCTGTTCTGCTTGTGTAGTAGCAGTGTCGAGCTGGAAAATGGCCCCGTGCTTTTCGGCTGAAGTTCTGTTATCTCGTCCGATGTGTCTGTAGAGTGTATGGGATATGTACCGTGATTCCCGTTTTGCCATCTTCTTTCTGCGTACGCCATCATTTAAATGAAATGCGCGAATGTTTTTGGCTATTTGTTTTTGCAATCGTGATATCTTCTGCTACTTGTTCTCAGCCTTTCACTGGTTCTGTCATACGTCCGTGTCCCATAGTTTTTGGGTGATTTGAGCAACTGCTTCCGGAAAGTGACGTCATCCGGAAAGTGACGTCATCCGGAAAGTGACGTCATCCTAGGGTTCCGACTCAAAGGTGATGAAAGGGATCCACAACTTACACGTGCGGACCTGGGCTTGTTTATCACGCATCTGTATTAACTAACTTATAAGGCCATCTACGATCGAAAGAAATGGGAAAAATTAGCCAAAAAATCATAAATTTACTTATAATGGCTAATTAAGTTTTAAATCTTTTATTTTTTTTTTCAAATTATCCTAACCTTTTGATGACTTGCTAATACTTTTTGATGATTTGCTAATTTAGTTATTAAAGCTAATTTTGGTTAGAAATTGTTGATGTAACAGAGTAATAAGCACCAGTTAACCTAATGGGATGGCAAGCATTGACATGAACACATTTTACATTTTTTTTTTCAATTTTATGGTTTTTTCCTTTACCTTTACCTTTTCATTTTATTTTTTATTTTTTTCCTTTTCTTCTTTGCTAGTCATTATTGAGCCTCGTTGATGGCTAGCAGAGGTCCTCAGCCTTAAGCATGAGCTGTCCTCCCTTGGGCTGGCAAGGACAATCCTCATTGACTTAGGCATAGGCATCCTTCATCCGAGGCAAGCTGGTGAGAGCAACTCTCGCCTAAGTTTAATGGAGATTAAAAAAAAAAAAAGGAAAGAAAATGAAAAAAATTAGAAAATTTATAAAGAAAATATGCAAAAAATGTCCACAATTGCCCTTGGGCATGACTGACACTAAATTGACCACCACGTCAATAATTTCTAGCCAAAATTGGCCGAAATGACTAAATCGACGAATCATCAAATGGTTTAAGACTAAATCAGTAGTCAAAATGTTTAGAATAAATTGACACAATTGAAAGATTTTATAATTTTTGGGACAATTTTCCTAAAGAAACACATACCATATGTTTTTTTTTTTTTATTGGAAAGATACTTTTATTTATCATCAAGAGTTCTTAGATAAAATGCCCAAAGAAATGACATCAAAAGACAACAGGCCCCAAAGAGGCATTTTGGGGACGGGGACGGGGGGATGATTAGAAACAAGGAAGAGTATTCAATGTTGAGCTTTAGCTATCCAATGATTGTTGCTCTATCACAATGGGTCCCCGTGATGTTGCTAAAATGGCTAACTGATCTAAGATTAGCGCGTCCACCTCCCCCAGAAAGTGAGATTCTTTTTGCAAGGCTCCACCCAGAATAAAGCAAAACACGTACCATATGTAATTACCAAGTCCTGGTTAACCAACTTTTGGACACGGGGAGCAGGGTTTAAGTAATTTTTCTACGACAACTCATGTGCTCTGGAAATTGCTAGGAATTAACTGAATGGACCAACACAAGGTCCAAAAGCAGAAGTTTATAATCAATTAAGAGCAAAGTCCTCGATTACGGCTAGCTATCATGATTTTTATGTGACCATTGAAAAGTCTTGCCGACACCCCATTCCTAAAAAATTAAGATTCCATTTATTTCGTAGAGAATAACTTTGAGGGAAAAGTTTTCTGAATTTTCCAACGTTTGGCCCAAGAAAAATGAATGGGTAACAAAATAATTTCTGTCGACTGAAAAAGGTTCTCTAAAATTGGGGAAAATCATTTCGACTTTCTTATAGCCCTAGCTCATTTTCTCGTGCGCTTCCCCTTTCCTCATTTTTGCATCTTGCTCCTCTCGACCCGATACCCGACCTCATCTCAAATGCCACCACCTTTGTCTCCACACTTGCGACCCTCGGCCCTTGTCAGCCACAACCACCAGAGCGCCGCGGCGAGCTTCCTCAAACACAGCAAGGCACTTCTTCCGCCGGCTTCTCCGACGGGCCCGCATAAACAATTTGCTGTCCTCGTCATCAGGGCCATCGACGGGGAGGACATTCCTCTCCTCGTCCTCAATCTTCCACTTGAGGAGGGGACTCTCCGGCTGGCTAGTTAATGTGCGTTGGGCTTGGCCGCCATGGATCAACCCATTCAATTTGGAAACTCGTTGAATGGGTGTGGATTCTAAACTTAATTTAATTAAACGGGTTGATGCCACACAATTCCATTGGAGTTGGACTTGATAAAAGGCTTGGAGCTTAAAGTCAAGCCCATTGTTTTTTTAATGTGACCGAAAATAAGCCCACAAGGATTAAGAGAGTCAATCCCATAATAGGATTGGGGAACAAGAAGCCTAGCCACCACTATTTTTCACCATTTTGGGGGATCGGCCAGAGAAGAGAGGAACACACAGAAGAAGAACACTCGTCAGAAAGAGCCAGAGAGTTCATACAGAGAACACGCCCGCTTTGAAGTCTCCAATACTTGCACACGCAGACGTTCGAAGAAAAGGGGCACGCTTTGACTGAAGAAAAGTTGAACTGGAGGAGGAAGACGTTCCCAAACTAGAAGAAAGAGGATTTTCGACACTGTGGCATCTTCCACTCGCTGCCGTGCAACGCCTGCTCGATCTCCCTCGCACTCCAACGTTCCAGCGAGCTACGGAGCCCCTTTCTTCGAAGCCAATCACTGCAGCTTCAGTACACACGCAAAGATCTCCAGCAATTCCAGTCTTGCCGTGAGGACCGAATTGGTGTTCTCTCTTGGTGTTGTTTTTGGCGAATCCTCATTTTACTTGTTAACCCTCGCTGCTCCACCGCCGCTCCCGAGAAGACCCAACATCGTTGCCTTGGTCTTGCCATCGGAATCCTTGCCGGAGCACTCACATCGGCTCTGGTTTGTGAGGAAGATTCACGAAGCTCCCCTGCGCTTAAGGTTCACTTGGCAGGTTTTTCCGGCGTCCTAGCAACCTTCACGAGTTGTGGCGAAGCCCATTTTCCCGCCACCGTGACTGATCCGCCCACGGATCCATCTCCGTGGCACACCTGCAGCAGCACCATCTCAGCCCGCCAGCTATGGTCGCTCGCCCCACCCTTCAAGCAAGCACCACAGCCACGCTTCCTCTGCACTGAGCCAAACTTCCAACGACGAGACCAGTCCAGGGTCGATCAACCTCACAAGACGGGATAGGAGGGAGTGCAGCTGGCGAATCCACATGGCTCTGACTGTTGAAGATAGGATTCTATCTGATTCTGATTCTTTATATTCGAACTAATTGATTCAATCAATTTGCAAGTTGGATATCAGTAAAATAGGAAAACATAATATTATGTTAAAATTATGTCTCGAGTTTGAGCTCAATATGAGATTCGATGCACACAAGGAGCATTTGTTGATCAAAGTCTGGTGCAAATTGACAATAAAGAAGCAAAGCATGAACGCCCCCTGCACGTGTATATTTTTAGTCCATTTTCTCTACCTCTTTAATTGCATGCACAGGAATGTGCATGCATGGCGATCAATGGACGTTGAAGACTAAGGCCAAAGTAAAAAGTTGTAGGCTTGTTTTGTCTTTCTTTCATTAACTCCTTGTTTCTTTCCGTTGCTATTTCATCCAACTGTAGCCGACAAAAGGAAAGAAAGGGTAAAACATTAATTGAAGGAGTTGAACGTCATGGTTGGAAGATGGCGGCCATCCTTTTTTATGATTATCTTCAAAGATTATGGGCGCATGTTTTCTGCCTCATTAAATGCGTTCCCATGCAAAGTGTGCATGCGTGCCCATGAATTTTAGTGGGCGTCGGTGCTGATTGTGGGCGCCTGAATGAGTTCACATGTCTGTCTTGTTTCTCCTATAAAAGGAGGATCGGAGAAGAGAAGTAAGGTAGAGCTGGAGAGAGAAGTCGTGAACCTTCCTGGAGAAAAGGCAGAAGCTCTCAGCAGAGAGGAATTTTCTCGTTGTAAATTATACCCGAGTATTTTTGCCAGTTAAATTTATTTAATTTTTTGAGTGAGGTTTCACTAGAAATTATGATGGACTATATACTATGTGAGTTATTTGGGTGTAATTTGGGGCTGGGAAACACCGAGAGTGTATTTGAGTGCTCGAGTAATTGTAATCTTCGATGTATCGATTGTTTTTATAGTGGAATTTCATATTGCTCTCCCCGTGGACGTAGGTTCTGATATTCGGACTGAACCACGTAAATCCGGTTCTGATTTCCTCTCCTTCCTTCCGACTATTTTATCCGATTCGCTTGTCCATATTCCGCAACAATATTGTATATTTTTTCCTATTTGTTTTTTCTTGTATTATGAATATTTTTATGTACATGTGCAAGATATCAAGGGTTAATACTCTGAAAAATCCCAAACTGGTATATCCGTGACAAATTTACCAAAAACTTTTTTTTTTACCATGAAAAACCCAAAACTGGTACACTTGTGACAAATTTACCCTGACTGACTATAAAAAATCATAAACTAGTACATTTATGACAAATTTACCCCAAACTAATTTATTCGATCGCAAAAAAATCCCAAACTGATAAATTTGTGACAAATATACCCTCCACTAAATTGGAATAATACCACAAAAAATCACAAAAGGTAAACTGTGATAAATGGAGTGTAAAATCTCAAATTGGTATACCAGTCAACTGTTACGTGTTATTTAACTTAATAATTTAACAATAAAATTCAACGAAAACTAACAGAGGGTAAATTTGTCACAAGTGTACCAGTTTAGGGGTAAATTTGTCAAAAGTATATCGGTTTGGGGTTTTTGGTGGTCAAAAAAATAGTTTGGGGGTAAATTTGTCACATGTGTACCAATTTGGGATTTTTTAGGGTATTAACCCAAAATACAATTATAATTTGTCCATAATTCCTATTCGATTTTTACCATCTCTTCCTTGATTTCGCTCATGATATCAGAGTATTCTTTTCTGACCTAACTTCTGCAAATTTTATGGATTGCTTCCAAAGAGATTTTTAACTTGTTGCAAATACGCGAAACAAAGTTTGCACTTCAGGTAGGAATCCACGTATTTATTTATCAACGATACCAATTTCCAATGAAAATCGCAATCCGGGCATACATGCATTGGAAGAAGCTCCCAATTCACCCCAGAACCGGACTTCAGATGTAATTGATTTGATTCAAGAGGAGTGGTCTTCCATCCAATACCCTATTGGTCTTGTTTAATATCTCGGTCCAGCCCAGTGGCCCCCCTCGTCCACTAGTTTCCATGTCAAGGCCAATGAGCTGCTGGGCTAGATTAATCATGGGTCCAACACGGTCATCTAGAGAAGAAGCAACTTCGGCCCTTGAAGCTCAGCTCAGTGGAGGTGGGCCGGTTCCTTTTGTTCTCAGGACCAACCTGAATAGCGGGTCGGGCTACCCAAATTGACACCAACGGGTTTAAGGACAAATTTCTACCTGGGTTTTCAACCCAGTTTCCTACCTTATGTCATTCCAGCCACCGAAGCCCGACGACCCACTCTATATATCATTGGCCGATGGACCGAAAATATGACTCATCAATCAACAACTCACTAGACCGGAAAACCGTTCCACTTTGGCTCGAGATTTCCAGTGAGCTCTAGTAACGAAGGACAAAAGCGAATTCCACCGGGAAACTATAGCTTTTCCAACCAACGACTAGCTATAACTGTCGCGACCTAAATTTCGTGTACACTACCTAGGGTTTGGTTAATGGATTCTTGCTTAAACTTAACATTTGCCTCCTGCCCCATACCAATTCGCGACTTAGGTTCAAGTTCTTAACATGCCATTGATTTTTCAATTAGGAGTCACCATCGTATTGAACATCTGGAGATTGCAAAACAGGTTCCAGTGGAAACAGGGTTGACCCTGGAACCAAACCGGAAAAATAGGGTGGGTCGGGTACAGGGTTTAGGTGTAGACCCTACCCACCTTGGACACAATCACCCCTAACCCAAATCAGAAGCAAGGAAGCAAGGGTTTGAGGGCTATTATTTGCCCATCCATGCGGCCAAATCCTATAGCCCATATCAAGCCACATTAGCATAGACTTTTAAACCATCCAATGGTCAACGGAATGCCACAAAATGCCACGTTATCATAGAAAGGAGGTTGTCAAAATTTTAAAACAAAAGATATATTATGTGAATATTGCAAGTGCTCACATTATATTATTGATACATACTGGAAATTATATGGAAAGCCGAATGATAAAGAAAAAAAGGGATAAATAATTCTCTGCTTATCAGGTTCAACACAAGGGACTAAAGGGCAAATCAAATAATTACCCAAGATCAGTACAAAATATCATGATGGCTCTGAGTCAATGAAGAACTACTGACAAGACTACGAGTTTTTCAAGTACCTCTTTTTGCAAGGCATAATCTATTTCGGTGGATGCATAAATAATTGATTCAAGTGCTAGTGACCACATAATATGTAATTAGTAATTTTTTTCTCATGTTCACAAAAGACCCCACTCAGCCACATCGGTACATCTTCAAATTGGGATTGTCCCTTATGTCACTTTTGGCACCGTTTATTTTAGTCCATATATTATCCTTAAGAATGTCCTCAAGAAAGGAAAACACTAAGATCAAACAAATACAAATTAACTGAGAATCCATTTTCTGATGTTTAAGTAACTTTTGTCAAGTAATTTTCGAAAAAATTCACTACTGAAGAATTTTACTGAATTAGTTAGTTAATACTTATAAAATAAAAAAGTTAATTAACTATTTTCCGGAATTTATTAAATGCTACTTTTGTAATTGAGAAATTACTAACCAGTTCGAAAAGGTTATGATGACTAATTAAAAGATCTTTAAGTCGGAAAGCACTGGGGTTTTCTTGATCGGATTGCTCAACATGGGTCTAACAAGGTAGAAAGATCCGGTGTTTTTTTTTTTCTTGGAATTAGAACACCTACATCCAAAGGATCCCTGGAATGTGCGGCTCTTCTGGACTGGAACACACACTCTTTTTTGCTGTCTGGAACATCCAGCTCTTGTGCAATATGGTTGGAACATCGATCCTATGAATTCGTCTTAGTCGAAGTACCGAATCTGGACGGAATATGATTTTGGATGGTCATCCTAGCAGTTGGAACATCAAACATACTCTCATTTGCTTGAGCAAACAATGAGCACTTACCTCAGCTACATGAGGGCGTGGTGGTGGGAGCGCTTTCTCTCAAGACAACATTCCTAGTACTTTGGTTCTCTAGCTATTTCCTTCCCAAAATGGCTTGATAAAATAAAATAAAATTAAATGGACTCATTTTATGAATGATTCGATAAATAGAGTCGATGAGAATGTCAAATCTACAAGGAAATTTGCATTTTATTAGCGGGATTGGCTGAGAATTGAACTATTTTTTTTTTATATATAGAATTGACATAATTTATGAGACTCTCCACATATAATGACTATAGAACTCTCTCCTGCTTAGACCAGCCAAATTTAGCTAGCTTCCTTGTTTTTTTTTTGGTCACTTACAAGGCTTGGAAGACTCTTTCTTCAATTTCCATCAGCCTTTAAACCAGGTTGCGAGAGAGCAGCACAAGCGTCATGCTTAGGTGAAACGTTGGAGTGCTGCATCCAAGTCCCAGATGGAAAGAGTTCAGTAGTCAAAAGCAACATCATAGATTATACATTCTTGATTTAAGTAGCATAAGCATGTCGAATATACTGTGAATGAATAAGGATCACCTTGAGGCTAGATACTTACGGTAATTACCCCCCAACGTGGAGAAAGATGCGTTCAAATACTGGGTAGGTAGGTCGGATGCTTGAAAGAGGTAATTAAAAAAAACGTTAATTTCCAAAAGTAAAACGGCTGTCGCCCCTGGTTTTGGATCCCATCACATTAGAAGCCAAAAACGCCAGAGTAATATTATTCCTTTCTTACTTTTCTGAGAAACAATACTACTTTTTGGAATAAATGGAAAGTCGACGGATTCCTTTAAGATTGCCGTGGAGATGAAGCATTAACAGAAGCCGTCGATTGATAACTCGCTCTCGGATGCTCCTTCATTTCCAGTCAAACCAGTATAAAAGAATCGCTCCATCATCGCACCCGCAACAGGTGTGCGGCGGAGATGCTCTCCTGACTCCTTAATCACGACGTTAAGTAGATGATCCAGCACACGACCGCGTGGGATCTTCTCCTTTGGCCTATTCTCGGTCGACGTCATCGACGTCATCGGGTTGACAATGAGAGAAAAGCACCTGACAGTCCCCCTCAACTTGAGTGGGTTCTCATGATCTGATGGAGAAGGGAGAACGACGGCAAGGGACTGATGGCAGATGGATAACTACAGAGACTGATGGCAGATGGATAACTACAGAGACTTTGTAGGAATGTTGTTTTCACTCTGAACCCGCTTGTTATCATAAGATGCCATGTACGATAATATAACGTGAAGGAGCTTCTTTTTGTTAAAATAGTAGGAATGGGCCAACATGCACCGTCCCTCTTTTGACCTTTTCGTTTTGTTAATCAATTATGAAAGCGCGCTTCATTTTCGCCACGTTAACTTTTTGCAAAGCTTTGTTCCTAGTGAGGATAACATCATGAAAATCCTAAAACTGATATTTTATTAAGATATTTATCCTAATAAACTCCAGGTAAGTACAATTTTGATAAATTTATCCCTCCATCTTTCTGCTAAATTTGACTAATATCATGAAAATATACAAACTGATACACTAATAAAAAATCTAAAAATGATACATCTGTCAACTATTACGTGACATTTGAGTTAACAATTTAACTGTAAAATTCAATGGAAACTAATGAACGGTAAATTTGTCATAGATATACTAATTTAGAATTTTTTTTAATGGTCAAAAAATCAATTTGAAATAAATTTGTCACAAAAGCATCAATTTGAGTTTTTTTTTTCTTATCGGTAGTATCAGCCCTAAATAGTCGGATTGTTTGTCATTTTTAATCATGCAGAACTTTGATACCACGCTTTAAAAAATTGTCTGGCAAGGATCAACCATGAAGACCCGAATCTCAATCTTAAGGGGAGTAGGATCGATAGAAAGTTGACATGCACGCGGAAAAACTGACATCCCGACCGGGAGTACTTTGGTACCACGCTGTTTGGGCCGTTATCTTTTAAACTTGCAATTGGTTCAATAATAGATACACAGCAGTACTTGGAGTTGACTTGCCCGCGTTAACTTTTTTTTTTCTTTCCTCTACAAATCGATGAGTAGTTAGAAGACTATCCGCCATTTCAATGGTGTCGGACGTGCAATGTGTAAAATTACGCGGTTCGCATACATAATATTCATCCAATATAGTGACATTCCGTCTCATGGAAAGAACCCACAGGTAGCAACTAGGGAAAGGAGGCGGTGCTAACTCCAAAGAATGAATTGGCAACCTGACCAGCTCGTTGGTGTCTACGGATAACCTCTTTTTGCGTAAGTGTGTTATCGTACTGTGGATGAAGATACTCTCAAATTCTTTTACCGGTCTTTCCGGTGTCCAGTTATCGAGGAAATGAATCCAGACGTCCCAAAGCACTAAACATGCACGGAAACCTCCTCGCCACTTGCACATCACCCACGAAACACGCCGAGCGAAACACTATAAACACCTGTCTCTGTCTCTCCACTCAAGCAATACCAGGCCTCATCTCTCTCTCTCTCTCTCTCTCTCTCTCTCTCTCGAAAGGCAAGGGACAGAAAGCGCGATGGCTTCCAACCAGGGAGCTGGGAAAGAGATGGAATTAGCAGTGAAGCCGCACGAACTGCTTCTTCATCCTCACAGGCGCGGGCGCGTAAAGCGTCTCATGTTAGCCTATTTGGTCCGAAGGTTTAAAGTCCTTGTTGGTAAAACGTCATGCTCTCCTCCCGGCAGCAACGCAACGTACATTCCCCCGTAAAGTCACAAGTCCCTTCTCTTACCTCCGATTACGCGCTGGGGTCGTGAAAAAAATCATCCCAGATCGCGGTGTAGTGTACATCTGTGGTTGTGTTCTGCTTGAGCAGTAGTAGTAGTGTCTGAGCTGGAAAATGGCTGCGTGTTTTCCGGCTGATGTTCTGTTATGTCATCTTATATGTGTCTCCACAGTGTATGGATGTGGACCATAATTC
Source organism: Eucalyptus tenuipes (assembly GCA_014182365.1). Taxonomy (NCBI): domain Eukaryota; kingdom Viridiplantae; phylum Streptophyta; class Magnoliopsida; order Myrtales; family Myrtaceae; genus Eucalyptus; species Eucalyptus tenuipes. Next base: position 45,805,739 of record CM024544.1, read on the forward strand.
ATGTTTCGTTTTACCATTTCGGCGTACGCCGTCATTTAAATGAAATGCGTGAATATTTATGGTCATTGTCTCTGCAATCGTGATATCTTCTGCTACTTGTTCTCAACCTTTCACTGGTTCTGTTTTACCTATACGTCTGCGTCCTATAATCCTCGGTGATTTGAGCGACCGAATTCGGAAAGTGAGGTCATCTTAGGGTTCCGACTTAAAAGTGATAAAAGAGATCCATAACTTACACGCGCCGACCTGGGCGTGCTTGTTATGTATCTGTGTTAACTAACTTGCAATGCCAATGCCATGTCCGATCAAAAGAAACAGGACAAGTTATCTCAAAAGTCCTAAATGTATTGTACAATGGCCAATTAAGTTCTATCTTTTAGTTGTGCTAATATAGTCCTAAACATTTTGATGATATGCCAATTTGGTCCTAAACCTTTTAATGATTTGCCAGTTTAGTCATTTCAACTAATTTTGCTCGAAAATTGCTGATGTGATGGTCTAATCAGTGTTGACTATCCTTTGTGATACGTCAATGTTGATGTTGACAGTTTTTACATTTTTTTTTAATTTTATGAATTTTTTCTTTTCTTTTTTCTATCTTCTTTTTTTCCTTTTTCCCTTTTTCCCTCCATATCGACGGTGGCTAGAGGAGGCCGTTGATGGTCAAGGGAGGTCATCGGCCCAAGGTTTGGGCGATGAATCATTGATCTTGTTGAGGGTTGTCCTCACCAACCCAAGCAAAGGCAGCCCACACCCACCTCGATGAGGGCAACCCTCATTGACCCAAGCGTGAGCATCCTTCGCCCAAGGCCAGTAAGGGCAACCCTCGCCTACCCTCGCTGAGGCTAGTAGAGGGAAAAAGGGAGAAAAAGGAAAAAAGAAAAAAAAATTACAATTTTTTTTAAAAAGGCAAACATTGTCCACGAAAGCACCGGCCTTGTCACGTAGTGGTTTCCAACCAAAATTAATTGAGAGGACTAAATTGACAAATCGTTAAAATATTTAGAACTAAATTGTCAAATCATCCAATGGTTTAGGAATAAATTGGTATAATTGAAAGCTAAATTGGCAACTTATCAAAATGTTTAGGATTAAATTGGCACAATTGAAAGATTTAAGATTGAATTAGCCATTGTAATATAGGTTTATGACTTTTTGGATAATTTTGCCAAAGAAACATTAATGTATGTAATTACCAAATCTTAGTAAAGTAACTTTGGAACACGTCTAGTAGTAATTTTTCAAAGACGAGTCGTGTCCTCCGGAAATTACAAGGAATCAACTAAATGGACCAACAAACACGTCCACACCCGGAGGTTTATTATAATCAAGTAAGACCAAAGTGCTTGATTAGGCTAGCTACCATCATTTGCATGGAACCCGGGAACAAGTTTTGCCGATACGCCGTTTCGCAAGAAACTTGAGACTCGTTTGATAACCAGTCTATTTCTCGATTTTTTTTTTTGTTCTTTTGTTTCCGAAACATGAATAAAATAGAAATCTATTTGTGTACATTAGTTAATTTTCTATTCTCCGGAATATATCAGTGGCCAAGGAAGAAATTTGCAACAGAAATAAAAGTAAAAAAAATTATACTTTTTTGTTTTGGAGAACAAAAAGAGAAACAAAGCCACTTTAGAAAAACAAGGTCAGCATAACCGAATGCTCGTCTTTGTACAATTGACACAAACTGAGAGAAGACGTCTTCTTCACAAGTAGAGCATGGGCTGGTCTTTTTTTTTTTTTTTTTTTCCGACATAAAATAAAAATAGGCTGTTTTATGAGCCACTAATATGTTGATTGTTAATCTCATCTCTTGAGAATGGTTGTATGTGGTAGCCAATGTTGGGTGGTTACAATGTTATGACTATATTATGCTTTAATGCAGTATGCATGAGAATCCAATATGCCTAAAATTTCGTGACTTTGTGTTTTCGACTTTTGTAATGTTATTTTTAAATACTTGACAATAGTTATGTTAATCGTTTAAAGGTAATCTAATTCTATATCATAATATTTTCTGATTATATTTCTTAGGCCATGCCATTCTCTCATAATGAGCCAAAGACGGTATATTTTTTAAAATTTTAAAAAGCACGACTTTAGGATTCCAATTCCACCTTCCTCTTACAAGAACTTTATATAATCAACTATAACTGGGACATAAATGTTGAAGTGCTTAAAAAATACAAGAGAAGTTGTCTTCTTCAAAAACTTTCGGCAAATAAATCAAGCTAATGAAAACAAATGCCAGAGTTTATGACGTATGTATGGACTTGTAATAATTAGAATCCACCATTTGTCTTGTGTTTATAGCAGTCGCCATGGATTTCCGATGTCATTTGTTTGAAGGTTTGATGAGTTTGTGCAAATAAGGGCGCACATAATAACCATTTTAATTTTTACCAGATCTATTTTTCCGCTCTTGAGAACAAATTATAACATAAATCGATTTGATAACGCAATATCATTTTTCTATTTCTATAACAAATTTTTAGTCTAGAAATAAGTTTGGAACATAAATGAGAAGTAAAACAGAATTAATCCTCCCTCTTTAATATCAGTCTCTCTTCGAAACTCCTCCACAATAACCTTAGGACAGCAGTAAGCATGTCCTTGCTCAGTTAGACTCCAACTCCGTCCTCCTCATCGACCCTTACTTCAAAAGGCCCTCATTGAGGCTCCTCCTCCTTGTAATGTCCTCTTCAGCCTCTGAGAGACAAGCCTACTTGTGCCTCCTCCTGGTTGATGACGATGATCCTCTTCAATCGCTCTCTCTTTCTCATCTTTGTTTCATAGTTGTACAAAGGGCTTGAAGTTCCATTTTTGCGTTTGTGTTGTAGGTTCCATGTTTTGCTTTGGAATTTCCTCGACGCTTCTGTCCCCACCTCAAGCTTTTCAGCTTCTGCGTGGTGAGCTTCTCTCGCCCTAGGCAAGGCCGCCCTCAAGGGCCCTAGTCGAGCTCAGCCCTTGCCAGATTTGGGCAAGGGTCGACTTGCTCGTGGCTAGTGCTGGCAAGGGCCTAGGCAAGCGTCACCAGGCCCTTGCTAGAAAAAAAAGAAAAGAAATTTAAAAATTAAAATAAAATTTTCTTTTAACAAAAATACCCTTGATTGGGTAGCAATTAGACCCTTAATTGAGACTAGCATGTCTACTTCATGCTCTTATTTGATAGAATGTGCACTTCAGGTCTTATTTGAGGAAGCCCTTATTTGAAAATTTCCCAATTTTTGATATATTTTTTGATGTGGAGCCTAATTGACATCACATTAGCGCCATGTGTTCTTGAATTATATATATATATATATATATATATATATATTTTTTTTTTTTTTAAATGTCAGGTTAGCATTTTCAATCTTTTAATCTAGAGAGCGTTAAGGGAAGAACCTGATTAGATTAATTGGACAAATTTTAAGACTTAATTACATTTTTTCAAAATTTTGAGACTTAACTGCACTTTTACTACAACTTTGCAAACTTCCAGTGCACTTATGCCCCAATTTAAAATGATTGATGTTTGACACACAAGTTGTGTAAGATCTTTCTTACATAAGTCATTTCCATTGATCATTAATATAGAAAATTATGCTTTTGATAATTAAATAGCATATCTATATCAATGATGATAGAAGTAATTTTCCTTTATCAAATTATATTTTCCTGTGGGTTAGGTTCCTTTCGTTCAGTAACTTTCTTAAATGAATCATAAATTTGTAGATAATGTAGAGAGTGCCAATATTATCTTAGGTTTATAATATATACATTACGACAATACAAAAAAAAAAAAAAGGAGCATTTATTGGAAGGAAAAACCATTTACCGCGCGCTCCGTCAAAATCACTTCAAACAGAAAACCATCGATCACCAAGCAGCAACAAGCTAACTGAAGACACTGCAAAAGGTAGGACATTAGCACGGCAAGAAACATTGATTTTAACGACATATTGCACTGTGGATAGAGGCATTTGTTTAAATGTCCCTCGTGAAAAAGGGACCTTTTTTTCGAAAGGCTTATTGTGTAGCTTTATTAATGATGTTAGAAAGATTAGAGAGTCCACTGCAAATGTAAAGAGAATTTTACATAAGCAGTCTAATCAACCGTTGATTGAGGATTTGATTAATTAATTAATCTCTCACCAACCATCCAATTAAGGGTGCATAAGGCTAGTTATGAGATGGAGGAGACGATACAGACACTCCTTTTGCTATCCGGAAGATCAAGCACCTGTGCAATACGGTCAACACATTGATTTATATGAATTCGTCCCAGTTGTAGTACCGAGTTTCAACCGAATATGATTCGAACATCAAACATGTAGTATTTTATTAATACGTCCATGATGGGGTGCGAGACACTATTGAAAGGGTATGAACGGAGAGGTATAAAAGCCTCCTGAACACAACCGTTGATTGTAGTTGTTGGCAGAACGTACGTTTAGAGAGAACGTATGCTCCTTTCTCTCCCCTTTCCATCAAGGCGTTCCATTTCATCTTTATGAGAACAGTTTGCATTTACGCCGTGGAAATCGGGTGCTTTCCTCGTGATCGCATCCAGACCAACGTGGAGTAATTTCGTTCGTGATTCATCCACAATTCAACATTCGTTTCAGGGTTAATTTTTGTTTGCGCATCGGAATCAGGTAAGTCATCTTTCGCCGACTTGAATCCCAACAATGGTATCAGAGCCAGGTCGTGGTTTCTGCCTTGTTTTCATCGAATTTTCTGGATTACAATTTGATATCGAGATCAAGAGATTGTACTCTACACTGTTTTGATATTTATTCGTCGGAATTACAATCTGAAAACTCGAAATCGAACCGAAGCAAAGAATGGGTTCGGGGTCGCGTGCATCCATATGTTTTTGGCCAATTTTCGAAATAATTTTTCGGCCAAAATCAAATTTTGAATATACAGGGTGAAAATACTCATCGAGATGAGTCCGACGGTGGTTCGAGCGCGACCGGAGGAGGTTGGACGCGCCCACACGCGCGTCCAGAAGCCGCTGCGTGTGGGCCTCACGCGCTTGACGCGCTGGGGACGCCAGCGCGTGCGCAACACTCGCCGGTCAGCGAACCGACGAGTGCGTGTCACGCAGAGCGACGCGACGCGTGATGACGTCATCCAACGGTCGGTAACCGTTAGGATGACATCATCGATGACGTCCCCACCGGTGGCAGTTGGCCGGCCAGTCACCCGCCGGCGACCGACCCATGACCCGACCTGACCAGATGTTGACCCGACCCGACCGTTGACCGGACCGGACTGGACCCGACCGTTGACTGGTCAACGGGTCGGACCGGTCACCGGTCGAATCGGTCAGACCGGCCAGGAGCCGTTTGGCTCGCTGGCGAGTGCGCCACACGCGCCGCGCACTCAGGCGGTGCGTGGGGGCGCGTGCAAGCTCCGATTGGAGCGTGGTCGGTGGTGTTTGGTTCGCATGAGTGTCCTCTACACTGTGGTATATTTATTTTTGATAGTTGAATTTTATAAATGTATGAAAATGCATAGGAAACCCTATGTACGAATATTTTTTTGGGGTTTAATGCATAGTTTATTCTTTTGTAGCTTGTATTTTCTTGTGGTTTAGGAAATATAGTAGCTAGCTTGTGTGAAAATGATGTCATATATACTATGTAGAGCTTGGTTCGATGATATCATGTATATAGTCTAATATACTTGCAATTTTCTAGTTGCTAAAAAATTCGAACAATGGTAGGAAATCCATTACATGTTGAATTGCGATTTTGATTATAGTTGAAGCATGATTGTTGTTTGTACGTTGGTTCATATCATATCATGTTTTTGTGTTAATGGAAAAATATAGAAATTACATGAAGTAACGTAATTATTTTTCCTAGTGGGAGTTCGTAGGTTGGTAGAATTCGAAGGAGTTCTCACCTAGAACTTAAAATTTGTGCAAATTAAACTAATTAATGATAATGGAACAATCGTACATGGGAGCTAATTGGGAACATAGTGAACTTTCGTTTCTGTGTCTTTTGTTGAATTATCATTAATTTAGTTTGTCTTTGCTGCAAATTAAATATGTGTGTTACTCTGTAAAGTGTGCTAGTATTGATTCTGTGTTTATTATGTCAATGTGTTATAGCAATTGATTATGGCATTGGCATCCAAGACCATTGTGGCTGACCTCAATAAGGGTGAGAAGCTGAACTGTAACAATTATGATATTTGGCACCGAAAGGTTCAATACATCTTTTAGGAGCAAGAGGTTTTGGAAACCCTCAATCACACCATGGATGAACCTGAGCATGGAACTTCAGCTCAACACAGGAGAGATCTGGAAGCTTATCAAGCTTGGAAAAAGAAGAATAGCATTGCTCGCATCACGTTGCTGAGCTGTATGCAAGATGATTTCATGTGTGAGTTTGAAAGTTATGATAAGGCTCAAGTTATGTGGGTTGCCTTGAAAGATAAGTTTGGGGGAACATCTGCCACTAAGCTGAGGAGACTCACCATCAAATTTGACACATACCGAAAGCGCCCAAATGTAACGATGAGGCAGCATCTTCGGGAGATGTCAAATATGATTCGTGAGCTGAAGTCGGCAGGTCACTCCCTTACTAATGAACAACAAGTTCAGGCTGTTATAAGGTCTCTTCCTGACAATTGGGAGCATATGAAGATCAATATGACGCATAATGAGAATATTGTCACTTTTGATGATATAGCGCGTCATTTGGAATTAGAGGATGAGCGCCTAGAGGCTGCGAGATCCTCTACCCATGCTTATGTTGCTGAATCGAGTTCGCGCAAAGTTTCGGGCTTTAAGTGCAAAAGGAATTCTCAATTCAACAACAGAGGGAAGAAGACTGATCAGGCACCTAAGAGAGCTAAGACCTTCCAACGCAAGAAGCGTGGTGGGAAGAAGGACAAGGCTAAGATGAAGTGCCACAATTGTGGCAAGATGGGTCACTTTGCTCGTGAATGTATTGAGCCGAAAGAGGTACCCTATTACTCCATTACTTTAAGTAATGCTTTTGTTTCTAGTACTGTAATGCTTGTTGAATCACATTCTATGTGGACTGTAGACTCAGGAGCAACAGACCATGTAGCTAGAGATCGAGAAGCATTTGTGGAGTATCGTCGGATATCGCCTGGAAGAAGATAGATATATGTTGGGAATAACTCAAGAGTTGAAGTGAAGGGTATCGGCACATGTAAATCAATTTTACGTGGTGGTCGAAACCTATTCCTACATGATGTCCTTTATGCTCCAGATATTCGACGAAACTTGGTCTCCGTAGTTGTTCTTCTTAGCTTAGGTTATGTATTGAATTTCCATGGTGATTGTGTTGACATTTTGTATGGAACAGTTTATTATGGTTCAGGTCATGTATTGAATGGTTTTATTGTGTTAGACATTGACTATGATCAGTACAATATTAATGTCGATGGTTGTTTTTCTCTAATTGCATCTTCTAATAATGTTGAAATTGATGCAAGTACTTGGCATGCTAGATTAGGTCACATTGGGTTGCGAAGAATACAAAGATTAGCTAGAAAAGGCCTTTTAGGATCACTCACTAATGTTAATCTACCTATATGTGAACATTGTCTAGCGGGAAAACCAACTAGAAAACCATTCGGTAAAGGGACTAGAGCCGAATTTTCATTGCAACTCATTCATTTTGACATTTGTGGTCCTTTGAACGTGAGGCCGAGGCATGGAGCCTCATATTTCATCACTTTCATAAATGACTTCACGCGTTTTGGTTATGTCTTTCTGATCTCCCATAAGTCAGAAGCATTAGATTGCTTTAGACGATATATAACGATGGTAGAGAATCAGTTGAACAAAACAATAAAAGCATTGAGAACCGATCGCGGACGTGAGTATCTTTCTGAGCAATTCAAGGCTCTTTGTGATGAAAAGGGAATTGTATGACAATTGACTATTCCTGGTACTCCACAACAAAATGGGGTAGCTGAGAGAAGGAATAGAACCCTATTGGAAATGGTTAGGTCTATGATGGCGCAAGAAAATTTACCTATCTCCTATTGGGGAGATGCGTTGCGATCTGCTGCCTATGTACTTAACCGAGTGCCCTCAAAATCGGTCACTTCCACCCCTTATGAATTATGGACTGGTAGGAAACCAAACTTGAGTAGTCTACGTCCATGGGGATATGCAGCTTATGTTCATGATTCTTCCCATAAATATGGCAAATTAGGCCCAAGAGGGAAGAAATGTATCTTTATAAGATATTCTGAACACTCCAAAGGGTACGTGTTCATAGGTGAACAAGCTGATGGAAGTGTGACCGAAATGGAGTCACGAGATGTCACGTTCTTGAAGAACGATTTTCCTAGTAGAGGTGAGATTGATAAGGACTTTCAAATATATGAGATGGAAGATTCTGATAACACACCCACTAATGTTGTAGAGGGAAATGAAAATTTACCTCAACACAAAAGACTTAGTGGGAGTGTAGCATCGCCTGACGAATTGAATTCAAGAGAAATTCAGTTGCGTAAAAGTAATCGTAAAAGCATTCATCGTCATCATTTTGAGATTGAAGGGAAAACATTTATGATTGCTCAGAAAGACGATGCTGAGCCTAAGACTGTTCAAGAGACTCTCTCATCCTCTGATAAGGAAGAATGGAGAAATGCTTTGGAAGATGAGATGGAGTCAATGAGGGCAAATCATGTCTGGGATTTGATTGATCTACCACCCAATCGTAAGGCCATTGGAAACAAATGGGTCTTTAAGATTAAACGAAGGGCGGATGGATCCATTGAAAAGTATAAGGCTCGTCTTGTGGCGAAAGGTTATACTCAACAAGAGGGTATAGAATGTGAGGAAACCTTTTCACCAGTTGTAAAGTTTGTCTCAATACGCCTTATTCTAGCCATCGTTGCACATTTGGACCTTAAATTACATCAATTGGATGTAAAGATGGCATTTCTCAATGGAGAACTAGATGAGGAAATCTATATGAAACAACCAATAGGTTTCATAACTAAAGGTCAAGAGGATAAAGTTTGCAAACTTCGTCGCTCAATATATGGCCTTAAACAATCATCTAGACAGTGGTATCTTCGTTTCCATCGAGCCATAACAACTTTTAGTTTCACGATGATCGAAGAAAATCACTGTGTATATGTCAAGCGGTCCGAAGATAAATCTGTGATTTTATCACTTTATGTGGACGATATTCTGTTGGTTAGAAATGACAAGGTTTTGGTTATCACCATAAAAGAATGGTTGTCCTCGAATTTTGAAATGAAGGACATGGGAGAAGCTGCTTATATATTAGGAGTTAAGATCGAAAGAGATCGATCAAGGAAACTCCTTACTTTATCACAAGAGTGTTATATTATGAAGATTCTTGAACGTTTCAATATGCAGCACTGTAATTCCATTGATACCCCTGTCATGCAAGGTGAAGGCCTAAGTACTGAGATGTGTCCTAAGACTCCAGAAGATATTAAAGTAATGGAAACTGTTCCTTACGCTAGTGTGGTCGGAAGTTTGATGTATGCTATGATGTGTACTCGACCTGATATATGTTATGCCGTGGGATTGGTGAGCCAATATCAATCAAATCCCGATCAAGCACATTGGAAAGCAGTGAAGAGGATCCTGAGATACTTGAAGGGCACCTTGGACTATCAACTTTGTTACCAAGGGAAGGATTTACGCCTATTGGGTTATTTGGATGCCGATTGGGGTGGAGACCTGGATGAGCGTAAATCGACTTCTAGATATGCGTTTTTGCTTAATGAAGGTGCAATTTCTTGGAATAGCAAGAAACAGACATGCACGGCCTTGTCTACTATGGAGGCGGAATTTATTGCATGTTCTGCCGCAGTGCAAAAAGCAGTATGGCTAAAACGGTTCTTGAAAAATTTAGCCACTGTCACTGAGATTCCAAGACCGGTGACAGTTTATTGCGATAGTCAAGCAGCTATTGCCTATGTGAAAGATCCCAAGTATCATGGAAGGACGAAACACATTGACATAAAGAACAATTTCATCAGAGATATTATAGCGCAGAAAGAAGTGATCCTACAATACATTTCAACCAATATAATGGTTGCTGATCCATTTACGAAGGCTATTCCTAGAGACATATTCTTGACCCACAGGATGTCACTAGGATTGCGTAGAATGTGATATGTGTTATTGTAGAGGATCATTGATTTATGTATTTGTGGACATATGTATTGTACTTGTTTGTTCATTAGTGATTTGATGTTTTATCAATAAGTACAAATCCACTTTAAGACTAGCACATACACACATATATTATTGAAAAGTATGTAAGCACGCAATGATTGGCTCACTCACACGAGCAATCACCTCAAGTGTTATAGTTAGCACGTTGAGATGAGACATTATGTACAAGTAAATGCTGAAGAGCAAGTTTAGTACATAAAATAATATGTCGCCTTGATTGGAGTCAAGATGAGGTCTGTGATTTGTTAATAATAAGACCGAACATGATAGTCCCATAATCATGTATGCCTGAAAGATGCCGGATGCGAGTACTTAATTAGGCGCTATAGAAAGCGAGCTGATATAGCACTTGAGCTAAACATGAGTACGTGAGGAGCACGTGACTATGTTTAGGCTAAGATCCATATAGTGGATATATTTAGTAAATGACATACGCTCTTATAGAAAGAGAAATCCACCATAGCATGTAATTCATACTACATGTGCATTGTTCGACCGACAAGGGAAGGTGAGTAAAATTATCCCTATTTACTCATCGTGTGAGCCCTTGAGATAATTTATAATTTACCTCATTATGTGCCCTATGTTATTTCTGACTATGTTCTCGAAGTGAAAGATCAATGTTGCTACTTCAGCATGTTATGGGCGGTCATGAATAGATATGGCCTATGGGACGTGTCTAGGAAAGCAGTTGTTCTGAAATGGAAAGAGACATGAGTGCGAAGGAAGACTATTGTTGTTTTACATCTATCATATGTATTTACTGGTTGACCAATTATATCGCCCCCTGTGGTTGCGGATATAATTGTAAATACATGGTGTTTTGAGAATAGTCAAGTATAGCCTTTAAGGGATAGGTATACTTGGATTGATGTAACAAAATATGTCTGGGGCACTGTGAGACATCGATTGTTTATTTCTTTTCGGGGTTGTAGCCATTATGTCATCCCTAACAGGTGCATAATTTGAGCTTCCAAGTGCAGGTGTACTCACTGGTCGCACGGCTTACTTGTTCGTATGAATTGCTTTGTAAAGTTGATGAATGTTGAACGCCTTGTATTCTTGATAGAGTGCTATCAAGCCCATCATGTCCGAGTAGGAGATGTAGTATTTTATTAATACGTCCATGATTGGGTGCGAGACACTATTGAAAGGGTATGAATGGAGAGGTATAAAAGCCTCCTGAACACAACCGTTGATTGTAGTTGTTGGCAGAACGTATGTTTAGAGAGAACGTACGCTCCTTTCTCGCCCCTTTCCATCAAGGCGTTCCATTTCATCTTTACGAGAACGGTTTGCATTTACGCCGTGGAAATCGGGTGCTTTCCTCGGGATTGCATCCAGACCAACGTGGAGTAATTTCGTTCGTGATTCATCCGCAATTCAACGTTCGTTCCGGGGTTAATTTTTGTTTGCGCATCAGAATCAGGTAAGTCGTCTTCCGCCGACTTGAATCCCAACATACATAGTCTCATCTGCTACGACACGCAATGAATACTAATCTAAGCTTGCACAAGGGATGGTGGTGGAAGCACTGTCAACTCATGCAGAATGACATTCCTAGGACTTTGGTTCTCTAGCTACCTATAGCTACCTTTCCTGGCCAGAGTGACAGTACATGGACTACTTTAATTTATTATGAGCCGGATGGAGTCGACGACATGGAAATTTGCTTTCTTTGAGTCGCACACGGCATGGGTTGAACACCCTTTTAGTATGTGATTAACATAATTTATTAGACCCTTCCCCATATAATAACTTCTTTTTATAGGACTCTCTCTTTCCAAGATGAGCCAAGCTAGCTAGCTTCCTTTCTTCTTCTTCTTCGTTTTTCTTTTCACTGACAAGATTTCGAGGACTCCTGCTTCAACTTCGGGCATCTAGACCAAGTGAAAGTGGAGTCATGGGAGAGCAATAGAAGCGCTCTTGTACTCGTAGATGAGATAGTGGAGTGTTGCATCTCAGATGGTAAGGTCTTATAGTCAAAAGCATCACTGTCACTTGTATACTCTAACCCAAGTAGTACAGGACTCGTGGAATACGGTAAGAATTAACAACGATCACCTTGAGGCTATATACCCATGGTTAACTGATAGTGAAGTAGTGGTGTGAGAGAAGTGAAAAGAAACTCTCATCCCTGGCATCAGGTGAGTCTAGGAAGCTGCAAGGGGGGAGATCCGAGTCGTGGAGCAAAGGTCCCCAACCAACGCCGCTACTGGCTGGAGGACAACTTGGACGGTAATTTTCCTGAAAGACAGGGCAACGCAACATACCCACAGGGTTCCCTAGCTTGAACTTGTTAATGTATGAAACAACACAAAATGAAAAGAAGGGTTCATTTTGGGCTTAGTTGGGTTTTTCAGTGTAGCACCCTTTTTCGGCCCATCCATATACATTGCAGGTCCTAGCACCCAAGGATAGGGCCTAGGGCCTATACTGAATCAATCTGAATTGACTTTTGTTTATTACCGCTCCACTACATAATTGAAATTACCATCTTATGAGATTTGTTGAGCCTCATATTTTTAGAATTATTTGTTGGGTCTGGCTTTGAGAAGAAAACCTACATCCTTCAATCAATAAGATAATTAGAAAGGGTCAGACAACAAAGAGGATACGACACAGTAAATTCTCTAGTTAACTTTGCAAGTAATATATACATTATTTGGTCTGGCACTTATTTTGGCCGAAGCTACAACATGGATCTTCTTAGATTAGCATTGGCCATAAACTGGTTCGACATTAGATCAAGAGTACTAAGTACTTGATGTGGGGGAAGAGTGATTGAAATCTTGTAAAAATAAGTCGGATGCTCGAAAAAGTAAAAAAAAAAATTGGAAAGAGGTTGACTTAAGAGGCTCGTTTTTTGGGATATATATATATATATGTGGCTTGAATTATTGGGTTAGTTATGGTCCCTGAGTTTATGTAGATCAAGGATTCCATGAAAAGCCAAAAACCCAATTAGGATATTGTTTCTTTAAACTTAATTAAAAAAGAAGCCGATTGGGTGACTGCTCGGAACATTTTCGGCCCAATTTTGTCGGCTTCCTTGTCATTTTCCTTGATTTATTTAGTGAAGGTAAGAGAGCCTACATTTGCTGGAGCAACGTTTAATGCATGTTTTTAAGAAGAAGTATCAACCACTTGGAGTTTACTTAGAAGAGGAAGTTGCTGCAGGTTAGGTCCTCTAGTTAAACTGAGATCCAAAAGAAAAGGAAGGAAAAAAAAAAAAAAAGGAGACGAATGAGGTTATTAAGTTATTAAATTTGTGTCCACAATAAGATTACTGTGGGGGTGTTGAACTTTGGGAAAATTGTCCAAAAATCCTAAACTTATTGCACTTTTGTCAATTTAGTCATAAACTTTTCAATTTTACCAATTGAATACTAAACATTTTCACTTCTTGTCAGTTGTGTCCATCTGGCCAATTTTAGTTAAAAATTGTTGACGTGGAAGCCGACGGTATTATATAGGATTGCTGGCGTTGACGTTAACAAATTTTAATAATATTTTAAATATTTTAAATTTTTTACTATTTTCTGATTTTTCTGATTTTTTTTCTGATTTTTTTTTTTTTTTTTTCTTTTCTTTTTTTCTTTCTTCTTCTTCCTTTTTCCAATCCAACTGGCCTCGTTTGCCACAAGCGAGGCGCAGTTGGGTGAGGCCTGGCAAGGGTCGGCCTCGCCCAAGCAAGGCCACCCTAGCTTGGGTGAGCACTGGCCTCACTTGGTCTGGGCGAGGTTGACCTCCTTTGGCAAGGTAGCCTCACCAAAGTTGGCAAGGAATCCCTCATCGGGACTCACCCCAGGTCTCACTTGGGCGAGGGCAAGCCTTAGCAGGGCTCACCCTCGCCTAGCTGTCCCTTGCTTGTAGTAGGCGAGGCCAGTTGGCTTGGCATGGCCGGTGGCTGACCACCGGCAAAAGGAAGAAGAAGAAGAAAAAAAGAAAAGAAAGAAAAAAACAAAGAGAAAAAGAGAAAAAAATTGAAAAATAATAAAAATTTCAAAAAATATTATTAAAAATTATTAACGTCAGCATCGGTAGTCCTATGTGGCATCGCCAGTGTCCAAGTCAGCAATTTCCGGTCAAAATTAGCCGGATGGACTCTATTAGTAAGAAGTGAAAAAGATTTAAGACTCAATTGATAAAATTGAAATGTTTAGAATTCAATTAATAAAAGCACAATAGGTTTAGAAATTTTTGGACAATTGTCCCATTGAACTTCATACCATTTGAAGATTAGCGTGAGGGTGCAATGGTCAAGAATGATTTATGACATTAATTTAAGAAACGACCCGACAAAATCGATAAGTATATGAAGAACAAGTCATATCAAGTGAACATCCGTGGGACATTATAGATCAATTTCCACAAAGTAAATCGGTTTTTCAATTTCTTGTCGGAGAAGCAAATGCACGACAACATGAACTGCAAATTGTGGAATACGAATGCTCATGATTTACTAGAATAAAATAAATGGAAGTCGTGGGAAAGGTCAGGCACACAACGTATTCGAGTTGATGTGAAGGAAAGGAAGCGTGGATTGACGCGGTCAAGTACTTAGTCCGCTTGGGGATCCTTCGAGGAACCTTCGGCTTTGCTGCGTGGTGGATACAAAACATCAACCGAACGCCAGAATCAAGAGTCGCTCTCTCGGTCGAGGACATCCTTTTCCCCAATCGTGACAAGAACTAGAAGTATATCAGCCGGTACCTGTTGATGGGTGATCCTTGGCCCTTTTTGTCGAGGTCGTCTCATTGACCATAAAGGGAAAGGACTTCATATTTCCCAAGGTAAACTCAGGTCTAATCTTATTCAGATTTTGTTATGTTGGGAGAATGATCGAAAAAACTGTTTAGAATAATGATTAGAGACTTAGGTTTCATTTATACATTGTGAGAAGTACATTATTTTTCATGTGCCGACTTTTTTCCCTGTGATTTCTTTCGTGAAGAATAAGATCGATTGTTATTTTTTTAAGCTTGCAAAATCATTTCACTTAGCATGTTGCGAATGCTTTGGTACCATGCTTTTTATAAATATTTGAGCATTGCCAAGAATCAACCGTGAAAACCCAATCTAAATCTTAAGTGGAGTATGCCTCATTGAAAGTTGAAATGTCATGAAGAAACCTAAGCCAATTGTGCCGTTGAGGTCAGGACTCGCCCTTGGTTTTATAATAGGTCCATCGCAACACGAGAGTTGACATGTTTGTGTAATTCTTTTTTCCATACATTCCATATTTCTTACCGTTGAGATGAACCGTTTAATTACTTTTTAAAAATAAAACTATCCACCATCTCAATGGTATCAGAAGATTTACATGGCTTATGTATCCGATATTATCCAAAACGAAACCATCATGTTAGATATGAGATGTGTAAAAAAGGGGTTACACCGTCTGTGTACCTACTATGTTTCCATAAAACGAATTAGATTCGTTCCCAAGGTCTATGGTTTCGCCACGTATTTCTAGTTCTAGCTAGAAAGAACTAAGAAAGAACCCACGGACTAGGAAGGCGCAGACTGCGAAGAATCACTTGCGCACGTGAGCAGGCCGTTAATCTCGATCGACAGACTTCTTTATTGGTGTTTCCGTTGACGACCGCCTTTTAGAATAATTCAGAGATGTACAGAACTAATGTACTAATAGATAAACAAAGTGACGGCGGAGGGGATGAATTGTCTTTCTTGGTCGTCATACGCATTTTCGTTAACCCCTCTTTCTGTCGACGACTTAATCGAGTTAGCGGGAACCTTCAAGGAAACTCCACCAACACGCACATTCCACCGACCAGACGACCGAAGACTAACGACCATATGTATAAATTCCCCATCTCTCTGCCCGACAAGACCAGGCCTCATCTCCGTCCCTACCTCCCTCCCTCTCTAAAAAGCACGACAAAGAAAGGCCGATGGCTTCCATGGCTTCCATGCAGGAAGCCATGAAAGAGAACGAATCAGCAGTGAAGGGGCAAGAGCTGCTTCTTCATCCTCCCCGGCGAGGACGCATAAAGCGTCTCGTGTTCGCCTGCTTGTTCCGCAGCTTCAAAGCCCTTGTGGGTAAAATCTTCGGCTTTCTTCTAGGCCGCGCTGCCACATGCACCCCTGCATCAAATCACAAGTCACCTCCCCTGTCATCTCTTAGTCATTGGGGTTGGAGGAAGAAATCATCCTAGACCGCTCGATAGTGTTTATGGTAGTAGCGTTTGGTTCCTGAGTTCTGTGTCTTGTTCTGCTTTTGTAGTAGTTTAGGGCGGGAAAAATGGCTCCCTTTTTTTCGTCTGATGTTCCATTATTTCATCCGACATCTTCTATTACTTGTTTTCAATCCTTCACTGGTTCAATTGTACATCGTATCTCGGTGATATGAGCAATCCATCTTGGAAAGCCACGTCATCCTATGGTACTATAGGCTCGGTACATAAGAGAAAGATGAATAATATGTCTTGTTCGGTCTTTTAGGCAGGGTATTTGCTTTGTCAGCTTCCAAATGGCCATATTTTTGTTTGTATCAGTACCAATCAGCATCAGTTTTTGACAGTTTAGTATAGGAAAAAAAAAAACAATAAATCATATCATTTCAATTCCAATTGGGTACCTTACCCAAAAAGAAAAGAAAAAAATCCAATTGGATATTAGACAAGAAACTGAGAGATGTAGGCAACTAGGCATGTCCCGCTTTAGAACTTATTCTAAAATGGAGGAGGAATGCGAGATTGATCGTCGTTAACTCCCAAACCAACCCCCCCAAAAAAAAAAAAAAAAGAAGGAAAATTGATCCTGATAGATTTTTTTTGGTATATAATTGATCCTGATAGATTGTGCTACATTAATTCATCACCTATGGGGAAAGTTTATATCCATGTGCGGTCGATGTTGCTTAGACGGTACAAAGGTACCCAAGACTCGTGGTACGATTGGACTCGGTTGACTTTTCCAGAGATTAAAAAAATGTATGAGCTGGAAATAATAATTAGAACTATTCGTGACCTGAGCAGCTCGAGTCAGTGTACCCCACGTGCAAATTAGTAGGCTTGAAATGTTTTGCGGGTTCAATTGGCCCGATGATCTTATGGGCCCCAAATAGGTCCATACGATTCAACAGATGATATTTGTTTGATCGATCAGGGTAAAGCAAAAGTCACCATGACTAATGATCCCACGAAAAGCCGAAACCCCAAAATAAATCTCTTTTTACTTCGTTCATCGGTGCACAGAATGTTTTGGGCCCGATTTTGTCATCTCACGTGTCATTTTCTTTGATTTAATTAGTGAAGCTAATGGAGCTTACTCAAGTGGGAGCAATGTTTAATGCTTATTTTTAAGAAGTATTATTAACTATTCGGAGTTTACTTGGAAGGGAATGCGCAGCAGGTTAGTTCCCATAGTTAAACTGAGATCCAAATGAAAATAAAAATACAAATGAGGGAATTAACTTATAAAACTTATATCAACAATAAAGTTAGTATGGTCGTGTTGAGCTTCATATCCATAATTTAGGAGATTGTGATTTGATAAGAATGATTATACGAATTCAACTTATATATAAAGTATGTGGACAAGTGGGTCATATCACACAAACAACTAGGGAACATCAAATATCAATTTCAAAAACTGAATCATTTTTTAACATTGAAGAGCTGAAAACTGAGGTTTCACTTTGGGCTTGGCTGGGCTTTTCAGTGTGGCACTCTTTTTTTCTAAACCATCCAAGTATTAATTGCAGGCCATAGCCCATAGGAATAGAAGTGATTACTGTGTATCTGAATTCACTATAGCCTAGGATCGTTCCAAGACCCAGTTGAAAGTACCATCTTATGAGATTTGTTTAGCCTAATATTTTTTATTATCATTTGTTGAGTTTGACCGTGAGAAGAAAACCTATATCATTCACTCAATAAAGATAATTAGAAATGGGTCCGACAAGACGGCAATTGATTCAATTAGGAAAGTCTGCGGGACGCGATTAGGAGATGTATGACATAGTAAGTTCTTTAGGGAGATTTGCGATGTATATGTTACTAGTTTGCCAAAGCTACAATGTTTACCTTCTTAGATTGGCAATAGCCGTAAACAGGTCAGAAATTAGATGAAGATCGGTAAATATTCAGTGTGGAGGACAACATATTCAAATCTTGTGAAGATTTGTCAGATACTCGAAAAAAATAATTATTATTAAAAAAAAGAAGAGTTGGAAAGAGGTCGACTAAGGCTCTTTTTGGTAACACTCTAAATAGTGTCTTATTCTATTATTTTATTCCCCAGAACAAAAAAAAAAAGAAAAAAAAGAACAAAAATCTATTTGGTAAATTTTTTGTTCCCGGGAACAAAAATTTATTTATTTTTTGTTCCCGAGAACAAAAATTTACTTATTTTTTGTTCTAGGGAATAGATTTAGAATAGAATCAAGAAATCAAAAAAGTTGCTTCTTATTTTCAGGAACAATTTCAAAATCAAGCTCAATCTATTTTTCTTTTTTCTCTTTTCTTTTCTTCTTTTCTCATTCTCTCTTCTTCTTCCTCCCAATTAGGGTGCGCATGGTAAAATTTCTTGGCAGGGGAAGAGTTTTTTTTCAAAAACAGTTCTTTTCTATTTCTATTCCGGGGAACAATTTCTGAGTAAAAGAACCCGTTCAAAATTTCTACTCTTGGAATAGAAATGCGTTCGGTAACGCAACAATTTCTCTTTTGTATTTATTCGTTTTTTATTCTTGCTCACGGATCGCCGCCGGTCGCCGCCGATCGCCGTTCACCGCCGCCGCCGCCGCTGCACGTCCGCCGACCGCCGCCGCCCCCTCCGGTGGCCGATGGGCCGGGTGGCGCGGCGGCGGTGGGGGCGGTGGCCGGCGGTGGGGCGGCGGCGGCGGACGGGCGTACGGCGGGGCGGCGGTGGCGGCGGCGTCCGGCAACCGGCGACCGGCGATCGTCGGCGGCCGATGGGCTAGGTGGCGGCGTCGGCGGTGGGGGCGGTGGCCGGCGGACGTGCAACGGCGGCGATGGCGGCGTTCGCGGCTGCGGCCGCGGCGGGCGATCGGCGGTTGCGTGGCCCGGCGGCGATCGGGCGACGGCGGCGGCGGCGGCGGCCGGCCGGCAACCGACAATCGGCGGCGGCGGCGGCGGCCGGTGACTAGCGGCGACGGCGGGGCGGCGGTCGGCGGTGGCTCCGGGCGATTAGAGGTGGCCGCGGCAAGAGAAAGAACAAAAATAAAAAAGAAAATTTGCTTATTTCTAGAAATTGTTCCCGGGATAAGAAGCAATTTTTTTTGTTTCTCGTTTCTATTCCCGGGCTAACTTTTCTATTCCGGAGAATAAAAAATAAGTTGGTGTTACCAAACGGGTTTTGTTCTTTTTTTGTTCCGGGGAACAAAAGAATAGAAATTTTGAGGAAGAGAAATGTTGTCATGCAGCCCCTTAGTCATCGGTTGCCATTGCCATCGGTAGTTGTCAGCGACCAGCTAGGCAAGGTCCAACGAGTTCACCTAGCTATTGTGAGCCTCTGGCGAGCTCACCAAACCTCGCCTTGGCTTGGTGAGGCTCCGGTGAGCTAGCCGGATCTCGTTTATCCAATCGTCGGCCATGGCTATGGCCGATGATTGGCCACAGAGAAGGAGGAAGAAGAAGATAAAAGGACAAAGAAAAAGAAAAAAGAAAAAAAAGAAAAATATAATAAAAGTATAAAAAAATTAAAAGAAACAAAAAAAATTAAGAGTCCCACCAAATGTATTTTTATTCGGGAATAAAAAATTTAGATAGTTTACCAAGTACCTTCAAATGTTCATAAATTATTCCTAGAAACATAATAAAAAAACATCATTTTTTAACATAAATTATTCTCATGAACAAAATGATTACCAAATGCACCATAAGAGGCTTTTTTTTGGGATCATAAAGTAGTTTGGATTCTTGAGTAAATTATTGCCTCTTAGTTTATGTATATCAAGGATCCATGTGAAGCCAAAACCCGAATAGAATGTTATCTCTTTCTAACTTAAATAAGAAAGAAGCCCGCTTTCTCGGTATGAGTGTTCAGAATGTTTTCGGACCAATTTTGTCGGCTCTCGTGTCATTTTTTCTTGCTTTAATTAGGGAAGCTATGGAAGCTTTCACAAGCGAGAGTAATGTTTAAAGCAAGTTTCTAAGAAGTAGTACCAATCAACTATCTGGAGTTTACTTAATGGGTATTAAATTATTGAATTTGTATCCACAATAAGATTACTAAGGTTACGTTGAACTTCATACCCAAGATACCAAGATTAGCGCAAGGGCGTAAGAGTCAATAATTTACGAGATTAATTCATGAAATGACCCAACAAAGTCAATGAGCATGCGAACAAGCGAGTCATATTGAACAAAACATCCGAGGGACATCACTAATCAATTTATACAAATTAAGGCTCCCTTTGTTTTGCGAAAATGACTTTTAGAAAAACGTTTATCAAATTTCTTAGCGTTAGTCTCATGAAAAATGAACTAATAAAGGAAAACATTTTCCATCAACGGAAAAAGTTTTTCAAAATAGGGGAAAATGTTTTCTACTTTTTAAGTAGAGGAAAACATTTTCCTCACTCACTCTCTCTTATCTCACACTTTTGCAGAGCCCTGCTAGTCCCCTAGTCTTTCTTTTTTATTTTTTAAAAAGTTTGAATTTTTTAATTATATTCTTTCTTTCTTTTTTATCTTCTTTCTTGGTCGGTTGCCCGCCATGGTAACGTGGGTGACCGATCATAGGTGATCTCGAGTTAGCCACTCGCCAAATTGGCGAGCGCCAGCATTGATGTTGCCCTTGGGCTCACTAGCCTTGGGCTTTGGCGAGTGGCTAGCTCGAGCTTGCCCTTGAGCTCACTAGCCTTGGGCCTCCTCAGCTCGGCAAGTACAAAGAGGAAAATCAAATCAAATTTTCCCTATCAAACAATAGAAAATATTATCTAGTTCATTTTTAAGTTTCAGTCGAGCATTGGAAAGTATTGTCGTTTCCTGCAAAATGATTTCCTTGGAAAACATTTAATGGAGCCTAAGTCAGCTTTTCAATTCCTTGTTTGAGAAGCAAACACACAACAAAATGAAACACGAGTCGTGGGAAGGGTCAAGCAACGTAGTCTGAGCTGATGGGGGGTGGAGGAGGAGGAAACATTGACGGATGCCATCCAGCGCAAGTCCGCTTTAGGGATCCTTCGAGGAACCTTCACCTCCGCCCCGGGCGTGTCAAGAACATGAACCGAAACCAGGGTGAAGAGTCACTCCCTCGGGAGCCAAAAGGTGGAGCGACGACATTTCGATCAACTAATCACGACAAGAAGTAGATCAGCCAGCACATGTTGATGGGATGATTCTTGGCCTCTTTTGTCAACGTCGTCTCATTGACAGTCAAGGAAAGGACCTGATTTGTTCCCAAGGTAAAGCCCTGTCTAATCTTTCTGATTCTGCTATTATTTTCCCCCTTTTTGTTCTGATATAGACAAAGCAGGGAGAAAGAAAGATGATTGTTGAGAATAATGACTCAGACTTAGGTTTCATTTATAAATGTGTGGAAAGTATCTTATCTTCCATGTGCCCACTTCTTTTTCTGAATAGTCAGGTCGTATATTATTTTTTTAGCTTGCAAAATCATTTCATATAGCATGTTGCCAATGCTTTAGTACCACGCTTTTAAAAATGTCCAAGCGTTGGCAAGGATCGACTATGAAAACCCTTTCTAAATCTTAAGTGGAGTAAGGATTTATTGAAAGTTGACATGCAAATGAAAAAGCCTAAGCTGTTTGGATTATTATGGTTTGGACTCACAATTTGTTTAGTAATAGGTTCATCATAATACTTAGAATTGACATGTCCATATGAATTTCGTTTTTTCTATACATTCCATGTTTCTTGCCGTTGAGATGAACAGTTAATTATGTATTGATAATAAAACAATCCACCATCTTGTTGGTATCGGAAAAGTTACACAGCCTATGTACCCGATATTTATCCAAAATAATCCATATGGATGCCTAGTATTTTTCCATAAAACAAATTAGAGTTGGTTCCTATACGTATTTCTAGTTTAACAAGAAAGAAGTAAGAAAGAGCCCCATAAATAACAACTAGGAATGATTTGCCACACGCGAGCAGGTCCGTTAATCTCCAGCGACGACTTCTTTATCGGTGTTTCGGTCGACGAGTTTTTTCTCCTGATCGATAATCGAATTGAACGGGGGAAAGATAAATTGACCTTTTAAGTCGTAACACAGGTCTTTCTGTCGACGACTTAATCGAATGACAGTATCGACTCCAAGGAACCTTCAAGGAAACCTCCTCCACCAAAACGGAGTCGACCCCATAAATACCCCATCTCTCCACCCAACCAAGACCAGGCTTCATCTCTCTCTCTCTCTCTCTCTCTCTCTCTCTAAAGCACGACAAAGAAAGCCCGATGGCTCCCATGCAGGAAGCCATGAAAGAGAAGGGATCAGCAGTGAAGAGACAAGAGCTGCCTCTTCATCCTCCCCAGCGCGGACGCATAAAGCGTCTCGTGTTCGCCTGTTTGTTCCAAAGCTTCAAAGCCCTTATGA
This sequence comes from Eucalyptus tenuipes, assembly GCA_014182365.1. Lineage (NCBI taxonomy): Eukaryota > Viridiplantae > Streptophyta > Magnoliopsida > Myrtales > Myrtaceae > Eucalyptus > Eucalyptus tenuipes. The sequence continues at coordinate 45,828,502 of CM024544.1, forward strand.
GCAAAATCTCCGGCTTTCTTCTCAACCGCAACGAGAACTGCGCCCCCACGTCAAATCACAAGTCACCTCCCTTGTCTTCGCTTCCTCGTTGGGGTTGCACGAAGAAGTCACCCTAGTCCGCTCGATAGTGTTGATGGGTAGTTGAGTTCGATTCCTGAGTTCTGTTGTCGTGTTCTGCTTTTGTAGTAGTTTCGGCGGGAAAATGGCTCCGTCTTTTCCGTCCAATGATCGGTTATCTCGGCTGACATCTTCTGCCACTTGTTTTCAGTCTTCCACTGCTTCAGCTGTACATAGTACATATGTCGTGTCCTAAACTTGCCGCATTGGAAAGCCACGTCATTTTACGGTACCACAGGCTTCATTTCAATTCCTGTACATAAGAAGAAGATGGATATTCTGTATTGTATTTGGTCTTTTCGGCAGGGTATTTACTTTCTGATCTTTCAAGTGGCCATGTTCTTGTTTGTATCTGTCGCAATCAGCATTGATTTTTGACATTTAATATAGGGAAAAGGACCATGTGGCCACACATCGATCATTTTAGTTCCAATCGGGAAGGTACTAGATGAGAAATCGAGAAATGTGAGCATGTCGTGCTTCAAAACTTACTTTTGGATGGAGGAGGACGATTATCATCAACCCCGAAAAAAGAAAATTGATCTCTATAAATTCTGCTATATTAATTAGCCACCTACAGGAAAAGTTTACCTCGAAAGGTACAAGTGTACACGATGATTGTGGTATGATTGGACTTGATTGGCTTTCGGATTGAAAGTTAAAATTTGCATCGATCAGTAATAATTACTTGAGCTATTCTTGACTTTAGCGGTCTAACCGTTCAAGGAAGTGTAGCTTACGTGTAGATTCATGGGTTTGAAATGTTATTGCAAGTTCAATTGACTAATAGATCATGTGGACCGACAAAAAAAAAATGATCATGTGGGGTCCGCGCGATTAAACGGACTACATGCACTAGATTTATATGGTCCGAGTATTGCTAATGATTTTCCCTGATTGGGAATTCCATGGAAAGTCAAAAACTTCAAAATAAAATGTTATTTCTTTTTTACTTAGATAACCCACTATTTCGGTGCAAGTGCGCAGGATACTTTGGGCTAGGTTTTGTTGGCTCGCGTGTCATTTTTCTCTGATTTCATTAGTGAAGCTAAGAAAGCTTGGACTATGGGGAGCAATTTTTAATGCATATTTTTAGAAGTAGTTATCAACTGTCTGGAGTTCACTTAGAAAAGGAATCTGCTGCAGGTTAGGTCCTCTAGTTAACCTGAAAGCCTAAAAGAAAATAAACCAAAAAAACAGGTGAGGTTATTAACTTGTAAAATCTAGATTTACAGCAAGACTACTATGGGGCTGTGGAACTTCATGCCCACAATTTGAAGATTAGTGTAAGGGTGTAATTCTCAAGAATGATTTTGAAAATGAACTTATAAAATGGCCTGATTAAATCAATAAGATATGTGAACGGGTGGATCATATCAAACAAAATCCTGAGTAGTTTTTGGCAGAAATTCTTTGTGCATGTGGGACTTTCGTATATCGGTGAATTTAGCAGACTGTATATCTTCAGTTTCGACCCAAATTCCGCTTGTCCCTATTCTCTTTAAATGCTATCCTGGCAAAGTAATGGACTCGGTAGAACATAGTGATTTTGCTTGCCTAGCTGCTCTCTGTTCAAGATTGGGCAAACTTACAACAGAGAAGGAAATAGACTTCTGGGATGAAGAACCCTCACCTGCAAAATTGGAGGAATGTGGCTTAATTTTGGTGTGCAGAATTCTATCAAATCCAACTGTAAATTTCCTAGCGTTCCAGAGTACAATTAAGAAAGCATGGAAGACTGAATGGGTTGACATTTCACAACGTGAAGATGGCTTTTATATAGCTAAATTCCATTTTGATGCCGATAAACAGCGTGTTCTTGCTGGAGGTCCCTGGCTCTTTTCGGGTCATCTAGTACTAGTAAAGCCATGGCAGTCTAATACTCCACTGCATTGTTATGATTTTTCAAGATGGGCTTTCTGGGTACAAATCTTTGGTCTGCCTTGGAATGGACAACCGAAAAGATGATTATCAAGGCAGTGCAAGATATTGGTAGGGTAATAGAAGTGCGAGTTGATACTAAAGAGGGACTGACTTAACGGACTGCTAGGGCGAGGGTTGAACTGAAATTACAGGAACCTTTAAGGACAGGTAAGCTGATTCGAATAGAGGGGAAATTGTTATGGATTGACTTTCGCTATGAGCGACTTTCCCATTTTTGTTACTCTTGCGGAAGGTTGGGCCATTATGCTACGTATTGCAAAGAGATCCCCTATGATGAGTCCAAATTTGAAGGAAGGGACACTATGGCTTATGGCCCATGGCTTAAAGCTGAAGTTAAAGAAGCTAGTCCTTACTGGCAAACATTTTATAACTCTCCAAACCTCTCGGATCGGCCAGAAGATAGTATACCTGAGACGCCCCCTTCCCAGCTTCCGATTATCCCACTCTTGCCCCCACCAATCGTTACTGATGCAGAAACAGGGGCCAGACTAGCCCTTCTTTCAGATCATGGAGTTACAGCATCTGTACATCAGGTAAATCAAGAGCTGATCATGGAAGGGACTCATCTTCATACAACGCTTATTCCTGCAACAGATAAAATGAAGGGGATTCAATCATCCACTATGGATTTCAAACAATACAAGAAAACAAAGAGTTCTAGACTGCCACCAAAGGTGAGTGTGGCTAAAAAACAGAAACGATATTCGCCATATGACACAAAGGGTGTAGTTCTTTGTGACCTGGATGAAGAAAAATTACTGGATACCCCTGTGCGTGAAGTAGGGAAAAATGACACTTGGGCAATGGTGGCTGGCCCTCAACAGCCACCACCTCACAAATGAAGATAATCACTCGGAATTGTCAGGGCTTGGGCAATGCCCTGACAGTTCAGGCTCTAAAGGCCACGACGGCCACAGAAAAGCCTGATATAGTCTTTTTAATGGAAATGAAAAACCCTGAAGTTAAGCTTTAACGAATTCAGACTACCCTACATTTTCAGCATTCATATATTCTCAACCCAGCTGGTTTGGCCGGAGGATTATCGGTGATGTGGAATGATCAGGTATCTATAGAAGTAGCTCGTTCTTCACAACATATGGTTGATATGACTTGCAGGATAGTCCAGGAAGACAGATCTTTTCGCTTAATATGTCTTAATGCTCCTTATAACTATCAACAAAGACAGGTCTTTTGGGATGAACTTAGGATGTTTAGCCATATGAATAATTTCCCTTTGCTATGTGCTGGAGATTTTAATGATTTTCTCTATCCTTGGGAGAAGTTTGGCAAACGACCTGCGGACTTATCTAGGATGCTATCTTTTCGTGCTGTCTTGAATGATTGTGAGCTTATGGAACTAGAGAGTAAAGGGTGTAAATTCACCTGGACGAATAATAGAGAAGATGAAGAGCTTGTGAAGGAAAGACTGGATCGAGTATTGTGTTCAATGGATTGGCGCCTCATGTTTCCCGAAGCAGAGGTTTTTGCGCTACCTGCTGTAGGTTTCGATCATAGCCCTTTGATCATACAAACTTCAGCCACTTATAAACGACACACTAAGTCTTTTCATTTCGAAGCCTACTGGAATGATGAAGCTGAATGTCATGAGATTATATCAAAGGTATGGAGTTCACATTGTGTAGCTCATCCGGTTTTCATTGCCAAGATACAAAAAGTCATCACCGCTCTATCTAAGTGGAGTCGTAAGAAATTTTCAAATGGGCATGCCAGGGTGATTGCTTTAAAACAACAGCTACAAGACTTGACCAACCAACCGAGCTTCTCTAATTATAAAGAGGAAGCATCGACTATCAGAGAGGAAATTAAAAAGACTTGGCAAATGGAAGAGCAATATTGGGCAATGAGATCAAGAATACAATGGGTGCAATGGGGGGATAAGAATACGCGGTTCTTTCATGCGTCCACGATCCAGAGAAGAAATAGAAATCGCATTACGATGCTGCAAGACGCAAATCAGAATTGGATTCGGGACCCTGAAGCGCTACAAGGTATGACTACTGCTTATTTTTCTGAATTATATACATCTGGAGGGTCTAGGAATTATGGCCCTATCCTTGACCAATGTTAGCAACTCGTATCCTCTTAAATGAATGATCAGTTGATCGCCATGGCAACCATTGAGGAGGTAAAACAAGCAACATTTCGGTTGGGGGCTACCAAGGCTCTGGCCCGGATGGATTAAATGGATTTTTTTACCAAAAACATGGGGACATTATTAAGGATGATCTTGTGCTCCTAGTGCAGCATTTCTTTCTCTCAGCTCAGATGCCTTCCAAGCTCAATCAAACATTTATTGCCTTGATCCCTAAGACGCCTCATCCAGAGCAACTAGAGCAATATCGACCTATAAGCCTATGCAATTTTGCTTACAAAGTTATCTCTAAGGTACTAGCCAACCGTCTTAAACTTTGTTTGAATTCTTTAATATCCAAGGAACAGTCAACCTTTGTGAGTGAATGATAGATTCAAGACAATATTTTAATCGTTCAAGAGGTTCTTCACCAATTCAAGACCAGGCAGAGAACTAAGAAATTCAATGCAATCCTAAAGATAGACATGCAAAAGGCATATGACAGAGTTGAGTGGGATTTCCTTCATGATTATCTTTTAAAATTGGGATTCATACTATCTGGGTTCAATGGATTATGCAATGTGTGACGACAACAACTTTTAGTGTGAAATTCAATGGCGAACCCTTGCCTTACTTTACTCCTTCTTGCGGCCTTCGACAGGGTGATCCTTTATCTCCATATCTATTTATTTTGATGGCAAATGTCCTTTCAACTTTAATTAATCAAGCAGTCAGTGTGGGACATCTTAAAGGCATCAAGTTTAATAGGTGGTGTCCCAACCTTTCCCATCTATTTTTCGCAGATGATGCAATCTTTTTCCTTGACGGGACAATAACAGAATGTCAGAATCTTGCGGCAATTATCAATCAATACTGTTTGACCACTGGTCAGATAGTGAATCGAAACAAGTCTGGTATTATTTTTAGCAAATATTGTCCGTCTAGCTTATAAGAAAATATGTCAGGGGAACTTCGATTGCCTGTGTTGCAAAGATATGGTAAGTATTTAGGAATACCTTCTGAATGGGGCCGTTCAAAGCGGGAGATGTTTTCTTGGCTACAGGCACGAGTCCATGCTAAGACGGAAGGATGGAAAAGTAAGCTGATATCCAAGGGTGGTAAGGAAGTTCTAATCAAATCTGTTATACAAGCTTTGCCACACTATGCTATGTCTATCTTTCGATCCCTCTCAATTTGTAAATCAATAGAGAAAAGTATTGCAAGATTCTCGTGGAGAAATGATCGAAATAAGGCGGTATTCATTGGCGTAGTTGGGATGTATTGAAAGGAAGCAAAGATACTAACGGGTTGGGCTTCCGTGACCTTATAGCTTTTAACAAAGCTATGCTTAGAAAGCAGGCTTGGCGCTTATTGCAACAGCCTGACGCTCTATGGAGTCAACTATTTAAAGGGTTATATTTTCCTACAAAAGACTTCCTCTTGGCGACACCAGGTTTTCGTCCCTCCTGGGGATGGAAGAGCCTATTGTCGGGTAGAGATGCTATCTCTCCCTAATTGTGTTGGTCAGTTGGTAATGGTCAAAACATTCGCATAAGGGATGATCGCTGGCTACCGATGAGAATTCTCTATGGCCCCAAGACTCTTGAGGAACCAATGCTGGTGGCGGATCTTATTGACCCGATACACCATGATTGGAACCAGACTCTGCTCCTTAGACTATTCGGAGATGACATTACTGAACAAGGTCTGAAAATTCCAATCAGCCCTCTGTTTTCCACAGATAAATTGATATGGACAGCTACAAAAGATGGTGTCTATACAGTAAAGAGTGAATACCACAACATTCTCAATGCAAAGGCGAGACCTCTCCACGGGTAACGTAACTTCTACATCCTATCAAACTCCTAAATCCCTTTGGCGAAGAATATGGAAATTGAAAACTACACCAAAAGTCGGGATGTTTACAGGGCGGTTTGTCGAATGCGATTGCTACTAGAGCCAATCTCTATCATAGACACATTGTTGAGGACCCCGCTGTCGGCTATGTCATCAGCAAGCTCCTGAAACCACCGAGCACCTTTTCCTCCATTACTCGTGGACTCGAGCTGTTTGGACAAACCCGGAGATTAATGTTTTCTTTTCCCCTCAATCTGTCCATCGTATGGACCACTGGTTATCAGAAAGAACAACCACAGAAGGCGCAGCCGCATCAACAACTACACCTGGCATTGAATTGATTGCCAATACTCTGTGGCAGATCTGGCGGATGCGCAATAATTTCGTCTTCCGTGATCAAGAACCAGACCCCAATCTCGTAGTGGAGTTGGCGACCGCTCGGACAAGAGCTTCATTGTTCCCGCGGTTACTTCTTCGCGCTCCGGACGGCAGATTTTCAACCCCGATCATCCGTGGCAACCTCCCGATCCAGCAGGTTATTAAATGTAATATTGATGGGGCATATCATCCGGAAGCACACGAGGGATCAATGGCGTGTGTCTGCAGAGAAAGTCAAGGTAGAATCACGATCGTATTCAAACTCTTTTCGATCTCACTCGGCTCTGGAAACGGAGTTTAAAGCACTCACCTATACCCTTGATCACCTGCTGAGTCGGCATCTACAAGACCGCAAGATCGAGCTTGAAACGGACTGCCTTATCCTCATAGAAGCTATGCGGAATGAAGGATCGATGCCATGGGAGCTTCGCTCGCTGCAAGCGGAGGCTGTCTTTTTGCTTTCACGGTTTCCTAACCTAATGCTGAATCACTGTAGGTGAGAAGCAAATAGGGTTGCCGATTAGGCCACGAAGGCCCACAACAATGCTTTCTCGGCCCAGAACTGGCTTTTTAACCCCCCTGCTGCTTTGCTTGATCTCTTGGTCGTGGATACTGTTGCTTCAGGGTGTAATTTACCGGTTATATAAATATGAAAGTTTTATTTCGACCAAAAAAAAAAATCAACTTGAAAAGTAATTGCATAAACTATTTGAAACATGAGTTATCTGCGACAAGTGCATTTAAAATCCTAAAACTTATCATAAAAATGCAATTAAGTCGTGAAATCTGTAACAAAAGTGTATTTGAGTCCTGAAATTTTAAGAAGTGCAATCAAATTTTTATAATTGTCGTATTGGTCTGATCAAGTCCTTCCGTTGATTGCATTTTTTGAAAATTTTTAGGACTCGATTGCATTTTTGTAATAAATTTTAAAACTTCTTAATCCTGAGTTATCAGATACGCACGTGCATGTCTCATAACAATAAAAAGAAATGGAAGAAGTCATGGGGAATCGGGGATGGTGTCAAGTTAGGGATTCGAGAGGATGAACCTTCCAGGAATGTTCGACACAACTCTGTGTACACGAAGAACATGCGGTCAACCAGAATCGAGAATCTCTCTCTCGAACTCCTTGACTGATCTAAAATTCAAAAGGTGGATCGAGGAGATACCTTTTCTGATTCCTTAATCAAAGCAAAATGTATACGAGCTACCACATATTGATCGGTCATCTTTCCGTTGGCCATTTTTGTCGTTGTCGTCTGATCGAGAATTTTAAAAAAAAAAAAAAAAAAAGAAGGAAAAGGAACTGACGATTCCCAACACAAACCCAGGTCTAAATATTACCGACTTTTTAATTTTTTCTTCTATAATTAAATAGACGAGGGAGAATGACAAAGGTCGGCTGAGAACCAACGGTAAGAGACTTTGGTCTCATTTATAGAAATTTGCGGGAAAAGATTATTTAACCCCACGTCTTAATCTCGAGATACTGAGTATAATCATAGGACAAGTAATAGCTGTCTGTCGGAATAACAGGAAATTGCCCCATCAAATTAAGGATTAGGGCCAATATGAGCCTGACCTTTTAAGCTAAATCATTTCGTTAATCAATAACGGAAAAGAATTATTTTATTTTCTATGCGCCTGACTTTTTTCGTGTGATCTTGTTTTCACGAATAATAGACCGGTTCTTGTTTTCTTTAACTTGCAATAGCATTTCACGCGGTAGGTTACGAGTCATTTAGCTGCCATGCTTTAAAGAACACCCAAGTTATCTACGCGCATTGGCGAGGGTCCCCCATGAAAGAGCCGGTCTCTAATCTTGATTAATATGTCATTTGCCGTGAGAGATGGGAAAAAGAGGCCGTGCGACTGCGAAGAATTTTTGTTCACATGAGCAGCTCCTGAATTTCCATCGGCAACTTCTCCATTGGCATTTCTGTCTATGGATTTTTATTGAAAACATGTAAATCGCTCTGTCCACATACATTAAAGTACAGGAAAAGCTGTGATGTGAATTGCTGTAACATTATTTTATTTATATAGGTCGCGATATTCTCGATATCGATTTTAATATGCTTTGACTTCACTGAACTTTTCCGTCCTCTGCAATTTTCATTTTTTTCTTCTACCGGTCTTCCGTTGACGACTTGGTTAAATAAATGCATCGAATGAATCCGCGAACCTTCAAGGAAGCCCTCCTCCCCACAATCACTGTCCGCCCACTAAACCGTCCGAAGGACTAACCCTAAAACATATAAATAATCACATCTCTCCCCCCCAAGCAAAGGTCAAGCCTCATCTCTCTCTCTCTCTCTCTCTCTCTCTCTCTCTCAAAAGCACGGGAAAGGAAGCGCGATGGCTGCCATGCAGGAAGCTATGAAGGAGAAGGAACTAATGGTGAAGAGTCAAGAGCTGCTTCGTCATCCTCCCATGCGCGGACGTGTACGCGTGAAGCGTCTTATATTCGCCTGCTTGTTCCGAAGCTGTAAAGCCCTCGTTGCTAAAATCTTCGGCTTTCTTCTCCTCCGCACTGCAACATACACTCCGCATCACAAGTCACCGCTCTCGTCTTCGCCTAGACCGCCCGATGGTGTTGATGGGTAGCTGTGTTCGGTTCCTGAGTTCTGTGTTGTTTTATGCTTTTGTAGTGGTAGTGTGGCACGGGAAATTGGCTGTGTTTTTCGTCTGATGTTGTGTTATGACATCCGACAACTTCTAATACTAGTTTTCAATCTTTCTCCCGTTAGTTTACACGTCGTGTCCTAAAATTCTCGGTGATGTGGCCGCGACCCATTTGGGAAAGTGACTTCATCCTATGTTCAGTTGCTGTACATAAGTAGAACATCAATTATATGCAATATATATACTTTCGTTCATGCTTTTTCAGTTTTCTAAGGACCGGAATCATCATGTGGACAAGTATCATTTATTTTTAATTCCAATTTTGGAGGGAAGAAAGCGACAAGATTGATTATCTTTTCGTCTGATGTTCCGTTATTTCATCCGACATCTTCTGTCACTTGTTTTCAATCCTTCGCTGGTTCAATTGTACATCGTGTCTTGGTGATATGAGCAATCCATCTTGGAAAGTCACGTCATCCTATGATACCACAGGCTCGATACATAAGAGAAAGATGAATAATATGTCTTGTTCGGTTCTTTGGGCGGGGTATTTGCTTTGTCAGCTTCCAAGTGGCCATATTTTTGTTTGGATCAGTCCCAATCAGCATCAGTTTTTGACAGTTTAGTATAGGAAAAAAGGCAAGAAACCATATCATTTCAATTCCAATTGGGTACCTCACCAAAAAAAAAAAAAAAATTCCAATTGGATACTAGACAAGAAACCGAGAGATGTAGGCAACTAGGCATGTCCCGCTTTAGAACTTATTCTAAGATGGAGGAGCACGACGTGATTGATCATCATTAACTCCCCCTCCCCACCCCAAAAAAGAAAAAATAATAAAAAAATAATAATGATAAGAGGAAAATTGATCCTGATAAATTCATCACCCATGGGAAAGTTTATATCCTTGTGCGGTCGATATTGCTTGGAAGATACAAAGGTACCCTCGTGGTATGCTTGGACTCGGTTGACTTTTCCAGAGATACTAAAAAATAAAATGTATCGGTTGGTAATAATAATTAAAGCTATTCATGACCCGAGCTACTTGACTGTTCAAGCCAAGGCATGCAAATTAAGCCAGTGCAGCTCACGTGCAAATCAATGGGCTCGAAATGATATTGTAGGTTCAGTTGGCCCAATGATATTATGAGCCCCATGTAGGTCCCCATGAGTCAACGTATGACGTGCTGAATATAATACGATCCGAGTAAAGCAAAAATTTTTACCACAAACTAATGATCCCACGAGAAGCCGAAACCTCAAATTAAAATATTATTTATTTTTTTACTTTTTTTATCCACTATTTCGATATTCGGTGCGGGTGCGCAGAATATTTTGGGCCCAATTTTGTCGGCTCATGGGTCATTTTCTTTGATTTAATTGGTGAAGCTAAGGGAAATTACACAAGCGGGAACAATGTTTATGCATATTTTTAAGAAGTAGTATTAACTATTCGGAGTTTACATGGAAGGGGACTGCGCAGCAGGTTAGTTCCTATAGTTAAACTGATATCCAAAAGAAAATAAAAATACAAATGTGCGTATTAACTTGTCAAACTTATATAAACAATAAAATTAATATGAGGTTGTTGAACTTCATATCCATAAATTATGAGGTTGTAATTTCACAAGTATAATTAGATGAAATTAAATTATAAAATGGCTTGACAAAATGAATAAGGTATATGAACAAGTGGGTTATATCAGACAAACGTCCAAGGAACATTAAATAAATTGAAGAAATGAAAAGAAAGGTTCATGTTGGGCTTGGTTGGGCTTTTCACTGTAGCACCCTTTCTTCTAGCCCATCCAAGTATTACATTTCAGGCCCTAGCCCATAGGAATAGTAGTGATTAACTGAATCTGAATTCACTTTTGTCTAGGATCGTTCTACGACACAGTTGAAATTACCATCTTTTGAGATTTGTTGAGCCTAATATTTCTGATTATCATTTATTGAGTTTGACTGTGAGAAGATAACCTATATCATTCCCTCAATAAAGATAATTAGAAAAAGGTCCAACGAGACGGCAAAGAGTTTTAATTGCGAGGGTTTAGGGGACGCAATTAGGAGATGTACGACAAGGTAAGTTCTCTAGGGAGCTTTGCAATGTATATGTTACTGGGTTTAGCCAAAGCTACAATCTTTACCTTCTTAGATTGGCAACGTAAACATAACTAATGTACGACACGGTAAGTTCAAAAAAATAATTATTGTTGGAAAAAGAAGGGTTGGAATAAGGTTGACTAAGAGGCTCCATTTTGGGAATAATTAAGTAATTTGGATTCTCGAGTAATATATTGTCCCTTAGTTTATGTATATCAAGGATCCATGAGAAGTCAAAACACGAATAGAATATTATCTTTTTCTAACTTAAATAGGAATAAGCCCTCATTCTCAGTGCGAGTGCTCGGAATGTTTTTGCACCAATTTGGTCGGCTCACGTGTCATTTTTTCTTGATTTAATTAGTGAAGCTAAGGAAGCTTACACAAGCGAGAGCAATGTTTAAAGCAAGTTTCTAAGAAGTTTTATCAACCAACTATCTGGAGATTACTTAATGGGTATTAAATTACTGAATTTTTATCCACAATAAGATTACTAAAGGGGGCGTTGAACTTTATATCGATAATAAGCGCAAGGGCGTGAGAGTAAAAATGATTTACAAGATTAATTCATGAAATGACCTGACAAAGTCAATAAGCATGCGAACAAGTGAGTCATATCAAACAAAACATTCCTGCAGGACATCACAGATCAATTTCCACAAATTACAAGTCAGTTTTTCAATTTCTTGTGTGAGAAGCAAACGCACAACAAAATGAAACGCGAGTTACCGCGTGCGGGTGCGTGCGACTTATCAGAATAAAACAGAGGGAAGTCGTGGGAAGGGTCAAGCAACGTATTCTGAGCTGATGGGGGGGAGGACGAGGACGAAGCATTGACTGATGCCGTCGATTGCAAGTCCGCTTGGGGATCCTTCACGGAACCTTCGGCCTTCGCCCCTGCCGCGTGTGCGTCCAGAACATCGACCGAAACCAGGGTGAAGAGTCAATACCTTCGGAAGCCAAAGGTGGAGCGACGACATCCTTTTCGATGAACTAATCACGACAAGAAAGATTAGGCCGCAGATGTTGATGGGTGACCCTTTTTCTTGGCCCTTTTTTCCAACGTCGTCTCATTGACAGTGAAGGAAAAGGACCTCATTGTTCCCAAGCCAAACCCAGGGCTGATCTTCCAGATTTTGCTATGCTCTTTCTCTTTTTGTTCTGATGTTGATAGAGGAGGGAAAATGATAGAGAACTGTTGAGGGTAATGACTAGAGAGAGACTTGGGTTTTGGTTATAAATCATGGAAATTATGTTACTTTCTATGGCCGACTTCTTTTCCTGAATGTTTTGGTCGTCTGTTATTTTCTTAGCTTGCAAAATCATTTCACATAGTGTTGCAAATGCTTTAATGCCACGCTATTAAAATTGTCCGAGCATTGGCAAGGATTGACCAAGAAAAGTCAGTCTAGATCTTAAGTGGAGTAGGATTTATTGAAAGTTGACATGCAAATGAAAAAGCCTAAGCTGTTTGGGTTATTATGGTTTGGCCTCACGATTGGTTTACTCGTAGGTCCATCATGATACTTAGAGTTGACATGTCCATGTGATTTTTTTCTATATATTCTACGTTTCTTGTTATTGAGATGAACAATCAATTACATGTTAATAATAAAACCATCCACCGTATTATAGTCTTGATAAATGGCGTCAGATCCATATGGATACCTTGTACTTTTCCACAAAACAAATTAGAATCGTCAGCAGATTTCTCGTTCCTAATACATAGTTCTAGTTTAACAAGAAAGAATTAAGAAAGAGCCAACAAATAACAACTAGGAATGATTTGCACCCACGTGAGCAGGTCCGTTAATCTCCAGCGACGACTTCTTTATCGGTGTTTCGGTCGACGACCTTGTTCTCCTAATCGATAATCAAAGTGAACGGGGAGGGGATAAATTGTCGTTTTAAGTGGGAACACGAGTCTTTCCGTCCACGACTTAATCAAATGACAGTATCTTAGTCAAGGAACCTTCAAGGAAACCTCCTCCACCAAAACGGACTCGAACCCATCTTTGCCCAAAGACTGATTCAACATAAATATCCCCATCTCTCCACCCGACCTAGACCTCTCTGAAAAGCACGACAAAGAAAGCCCGATGGCTCCCATGCAGGAAGCCATTAAAGAGAAGGAATCAACAGTGAAGAGACAAGAGCTGCCTTTTCATCCTCCCCGGCGCGGACACATAAAGCGTCTCGTGTTCGCCTCTCTGTTCAGAAGCCTCAAGGCCCTCGGCGGTCAAACCTCCGGCTTTCTTCTTGGCCCCACTGCGATGTGCGCCCCACGTCAAACCCCAAGTCACCTCCCTTGTCTTCGTTTCCTCGTTGGGTTCCAGGAGGAAGTCATCCTAGACCGCTCGATTGTGGTGATGGGTAGTTGAGTTCGATTCCTGAATTCTGTTGTCGTGTTATGCTTTTGTACTAAGTTTCGGCGGGAAAATGACCGAGGACCGACCTAATGGGTTCAGTCTAGTTCTAAGGTTAACCTAAGACCGATAAATAATTTTTTTATTTCATTTTTTATACTTCCTAAAAAGGCAAATTTATCATTTCAAATTACATATCTATCGACAATGCGGTATTGTGCAACCAAACCATAAATATCAATACATATTCAACAAATTTAAGATAAAGCAACAATAGAAATTTCACACCTACTAAAAGCAAAAAACCATAAAAATGATTAAGATCACTCATAAAGATATGGGACAAAATGGAAAGTTCATGTAATTATCTATCACTAATACTCGTAATAAAGCATTATAAATAATATATTAGATATATAATATATAATATATTTTAGATATATTATATATAATAGGATTAGTCTAGGTTGGACCAACCCTAAACTTCCAAGACCGAGAACCAATCTGCACATTACTGGTCTAGGGATATCAGGTTCAAGGACCAACCCAGTCCTTCTGGGAACCGAACTAGGACCAGTAAGATCGGGCCGGTCCAAGATCGGTCTAAGATTGACCCTAGATCGATGCTCACCTCTATCGCTTTATGAGCTTTCAAGTGGCCATGTTCTTGTTTGTATCTGTCGCAATCAGCATCAAATTTTTGACATTTAGTATAGGGAAAAGGACCATGTGGACACCTATCAATCATTTTAGATCCAATTGGGTAGGTACTAGACGAGAAACCAAGGGATGTAGGCATGTCGTGCTTCAGAACTTACTTTTGGATGGAGGAGGAGGAAGGGATTGATTATCATCGACCCCCCAAAGATGGAAAATTGATCCCAATAAATTCTGCTATATTAATTAGCCATTTACGGGGAAAGCTTACCTTGTAAGGTATAAGGTACACGATGATCATGGTATGATTGGACATGATGGGCTTTCGGATTGAAAATAAAAATTGCATCGACCAGCAATAATTACTTGAACTTTTCTTGACCTTAGCGGTCTAATCGTTCAAGCAAGTGTATCTTACGTGTAGATTAATAGGTTTGAAATGTTATTGTAAGTTCAGTTGGTCCATGATTATGTGGGGTCCACATGATTAAATAGATGACATGCACTGGATTTATATGTTCTAGGTATTGCTAATAATTTTCCCCGCTTGGGAATTCCATGGAAAGCCAAAAAATTCAGCACAAAATACTATGTCTTTTTTACTTAAATAACCTACCACTTCGGTGCTCCCGTGCTTTTAAAAACACCCAAGTTTTCTACGCCCATTGGCGAGGGTCCACAATGAAAGAGCAGGTCTCTAATCTTGAAAAATGTTTCATTTGCCGTGAGAGATAGGAAAAAGAGGCGGTGCGAACTCCGAAGAATCATTTTGCTCACGTGAGCAGCCCCTGAATCTCCATCGAAAACTCGTCCATTGGCGTTTGCTAAACGAATCGTGTAGATCGGATTTTTGTTGAGAACACGTAAATCGCTTCGTCCACGTACCTCAAAGTTCAGGAAAAGCTGTGATGTGAATTGCTGTAACATTATTTTATTTATATAGGTCGCGATTTTTTGGATATCGATTTTAATATGCCTGGCTTCACTGAACTTTTCCATCTTGCGCAATTTTTATTTTTCCTTCTGTCGGTATTCGGTTGACGACTTGGTTAAATAAATGCATCGAATGAATCCGCGCGAACCTTCAAGGAAGCACTCCTCCCCACGATGACTGTCCGCCCGCCAAACCGTCTGAAGGACTAACCGTAAAACATATAAATAATCACATCTCTCCCACCCAAGCAGAGACCAAGCCTCATCTCTCTCTCTCTCTCTCTCTCTCTCTCTCTCTCTCCATCTAAAAGGCACGGGAAAGGAAGCGCGATGGCTGCCATGCAGGAAGCTATGAAGGAGAAGGAATTAGTGGTGAAGAGTCAAGAGCTGCTTCGTCATCCTCCCATGCACGGACGTGGACGCGTGAAGCGTCTCATATGTGCCTACTTGCTCCGAAAGCTCTAAAGCCCTCGTCGCTAAAATCTCCGGCTTTCTTCTCCACCGCACTGCAACATACACTCCGCATCACAAGTCACCGCTCTCGTCTTCGCCTAGACCGCACGATGGCGTTGATGGCTGACCGTGTTCGGTTCCTGAGTTCAGTGTTGTTTTATGCTTTTGTGGTGGTAATGTGGCGCGGGATATCGGCTGTGTTTTTCGTCTGATGTTGTGTTATGACATCCGACAACTTCTAATACTAGTTTTCAATCTTTATCCGGTTCGTTTACACGTCGTGTCCTAAAATTCTCGGTGATGTGGCCGCGACCCATTTGGGAAAGTGACTTCATCCTATGTTCAGTTGCTGTACATAAGAAGAAGATCAATTATATGCAATATATATACTTTCGTTCATGCTTTTTCAGTTTTCTAAGGACCGGAATCATCATGTGGACAAGTATCATTTACTCAAGATTGATTATCTTTACTCCTCTGCAACATTAATCAATGACAAATGGGGAAAATTTACTTCCTTTGTCCAGTCGATGTTACTTGAAAGGTAGAAACGTACTGGATGCTGGTCATATCATATGACTAGACTTGGTTGACTATAGTCAAGGGTCTGGTGATCATTTATAAGCTTGACGTGAAATCCATATAATTTAAATGTATAACATGCAATAATTTATATGATTCAATCGGGGTGTAGCCAATTATGTTCCCTTGAATTAGTGTTTTAGACTAAAAGCCCGAGTTGACTTGGTTGGCGTGTGTTATGTCTAAATCTGTAGGCTATTTTATGTTCATATTTTGTCTTTCATAAGAAAGAATAACAACGAGCTTTGACAAGGAAATATGTGTCAATTTTCTCGAAAGGTATGTGTCTTAGATTCATAACAATTTGTATGGATCTTGCGACAATGAAATGAACTCGTATTGACAGCATATAATAGGTGGACTCCTAGGTACGATAGAGAACCACACTGAAGTAATCAGCCAAGATAAGTGGACCTAGACCTTTTGGAGGGAGTTCACATAGATGGTTGCGTCCTTCCGCAACACCGCATACGTTGGCTAAAAGTTCAACACAAGCGTCGGCTTACATAAGAAAGACCTCTTACATTAAATTTCGAAGTCAAAAGAAGCAATTGATGATTTATAACCGATCATTAACTCTGATTTAAACTTTTGAGTAAAGGTGAATCTAAATCGATTGTTGACTGGCTCAACTTATGGATTCCCCCTCGGATCTCTCTACTATGAAGTCATTAGAATTTCGGGGAGTCATGATATGCGCAATCGCGGATGCTCTGATTATATAATCTCAAATTCGTTCTTCATTTCATGCAACACGGAAGGCAGTACTTGAGAGTAAGTCCATGAGTTCGCACCAGATAGGTCATTGGTCTTGTGCACATGAAGGCGAAAGTAACAGAGATGAGTT
Source organism: Eucalyptus tenuipes (assembly GCA_014182365.1). Lineage (NCBI taxonomy): Eukaryota > Viridiplantae > Streptophyta > Magnoliopsida > Myrtales > Myrtaceae > Eucalyptus > Eucalyptus tenuipes. The sequence continues at coordinate 45,845,463 of CM024544.1, forward strand.
GATCAAACGTAGCACCGACATGCCCAAGAAGAGGGAAAGGTGTTTGGTGGGAGTTTCGGGCCCGGAACGAAGGTGTACAGGAAGTTTCTGGGCAACGGCGTAGGCGGTAAAACGTGTTTGAGGGTTCCATGCCAATGACGATGGCACATTAAGTTACCGATCTCTTTCGTCACTTTTGACTATTCCTCTAATTCGATGGGTTTGCTTAATGCCGTGGCCCAAATGGATTTGAGCACCATTGAAGTATGTTGGTCCAAAAGAGCCTCTAGTTGGCAAGGGGGCAGTAAAGTTGTGGCCTTGTTGATAGGACATGAGCCATGCATATTGTCTATTTTGGGCCTAAAAAAGCCTGAGATCCACGACTACGATCGCGGACTGCAGGAATTTTTTGGGCGATGATCGCAATGGTGATTTGAAAGAATACATAAATTTCTGAACACATAGCATTTTAGCTTTTGATGATCGAATGTGTGGATGAGAATATTGCTTTATGACTTATGATAACACCTAAAAATCTTTTCACCGGCCGCGGTTCTAGAAGGCCACTAACATTAGGCCGAAGCAGTTGGACTGACCGCAAGCATCGATATGGGGTCGCTTCTGTACGATACAAACAAGGGAATCCATCTTGGAAAGCCACGTCATCCTACGGTACCACAGGCTCGATACATAAGAAAAAGATGAATAATATGTATCTTGTTCGGTCTTTTGGGCAGGGTATTTGCTTTATCAGCTTTCAAGTGGCTATATTTTTGTTTGATCATTCCCAATCTGCATCAATTTTTGACAGCTTAGAATGGGAAAAAAGGACAAGAAACAATTAGGTCGACACGCATCAATCATTTCAAATCCAACTGGGTACTAGACGAGAAACTGATACATATAGGCATGTCCCGCTTCAAAACTTACTCTTGGATGGACAAGGATGACGAGATTGATCATCACTAATTAGGAGTGAATAGTTTCAGGTTCCATTTTCTAGGTTCCATAAAGGGTCTACTTGGAATCTAGAACTTATTCGTTAAAATAGATTTTTCATTTGTTGGAACCTGGAACATATCCTGCATATTTTAAAACCTAAAACTTATCTTGTCATAGATTTTTCATTAACAATTTACTTATCATAATTTAGATTTAGACATATGAAAAATATGAAATATTAATAAAGTAAAAGTCTTAATAATAAAATGGAAGTTGGACTAATAGTTTTAGATTATACATTCATTATTGAATGCTATAGAATACCATAAGATCGTGCAACACTTAGATCAAGAAAAATACAAAACTTATTTTAGGTCCTAATAGGTTTTAGGTTCCAACCTATAACCTTATTGGTCGAAACAGGTTTCTCAATTTTCAGAACCTGGAACCTACTCTGCATATTTTGGAATCTGAAACCGAAAAAGTTCCCATCGGTCAAATTCTTAAGTTTCACATTTTACCCTAGAACTATGCTCACCCTCCAAAAAAAAGAAAAGGAAAATCAGTCTTGATAAATTCTACTACGTTAATTCATTACCTATGGGGAAAGTTTATATCCTTCAGCGGTTGATGTTGCTTAGAAGGCGCAAAGGTATAATTGGACTCGGTTGACTTTTCCAAAGAAAAAAAAAAAGTTTCGGTTGGTGATAATAATTAGAGCTATTCGGGACCCAAGCAACTCGACCATTCAAGCTATTGCACGTGCAAATTTAGTGGGCTTGAAATGTTATTGCGGGCTCAGTTGGCCCAATGATCTTGTGAGCCTCATGTAAATCTACATGATTCAATGGGTGACATGCACCGGATCTATACAATTCGAGTAAAGCAAAAAGTTTTACCACGACTGATGATCCCACGAGAAGCTAGAGCCCCATGCTAATCTCTTTTCCTTTGTTTATCCACTATTTCGGTGCTCGGTGCGGGTGCGTAGAATGTTTTGAGCCCAATTTTGTCAGCTCACGTGTCATTTTCTTTGATTTAATTAGTGAATTTAATGGAGTTTACACAAGAAGGAGCAATGTTTAATGCTATTTTTAAGAAGTATTATTAACTATTCGGAGTTTACTTGGAAAGGGACTGTGCTCTAGGTTAGTTCCTATAGTTAAACTGAGATGCATAAGAAAATAATAATACGAATGAGGGTATTACCTTGGGGGCGTTGAACTTCATATCCATAATTTATGAGCTTGTAATTTGACAGAATGATTATACGAAATTAACTTTTAAAATAACCTCACAAAATGAATAAGGTATGTGAACAAGTGAGTCTTATCAGATTATCAATTTTTGAAATTGAAGAAATGAAAAGAAAGGTTCACGTTGGGCTTGGTTGGGCTTTTCAGTGTTGCACCCTTTCTTCTAGCCCATGCAAGTATTACATCGAAGGCCCTAGCCCATAGGAATAGAAGTGATTACAATGCTCTATTCATTTCGCGGAAAATGTGGCATTTGTGGAAAAATATTTTCCAAGAAGCTATTTATCAGGAAAATATAATTATTTTATGGTATTTGGATAAAACTTGAAAATGAAGTAGAAAATATTTTTTGCTATTCAGTAAGGAAAATCTTTTTTTCATATACTTTTTTTCATTTATTTTATTTTTAATTATTTTTTAAAATTTTATTTTTAATTATTTTTTAAAATTTTATTTTTAATTATTTTTATTTTTTAAAATCGATTATTAAATTATTTTCATTTTTAATTTTCTTTTCTTTGTTTTCCATCTTCTTCTTTCTCGGCCGGTCGCCAGCCATGGCAATGGCCGGTGATTGGCCATAGGCGAAGCTCAGAGCTCGCCGATCTGGTGAGGCCTAAGTCTGGTGAGCTTGAGGCTTGCCAGTTTGGCGAGAGTGAGCTTGTGGCTGGCGAGGCCCGAGCTCGACGAGCTCAAGGCTCGCTGTCTACAAGCTCACGCTCGCCGGCCTCATGCCTTGCTAGATCAGCGAGCCTTGAGCTTGACGCTTGCGGCTCTCCTGTGGTCGGTCACCGGCCGTCGCCGTAGCTAGTGACTGGCCAAGAAAGAAGAAGATATGAAGCAAAGAAAAGAAAAAAAGAAGAAAAAATAAAAGAAATAGAAAAGAAAAAAATAATTCGAATAAAATAAGAAAAGAAGAAGAAGGAGGAGGAGGAAGTGAGGATTTGTACAGGTGTGAGATAAGAGAGATTAAGGGAGGAAAATGTTTTTCCACTTTTCAAAAGTGGAAAACATTTTCCCTAATTTATAATACTTTTTTCCTTTCATGGAAAAAGTTTTCCCCGAGGAATTCATTTTCCATGAGACAAACGCCAGAATATCCGGAAAACGTTTTCTTGAAAATTATTTTTCGCGAAACGAACGTAGCCTAAATCTGAATTCACTTTACTCTAGAATCTTTTGACGACACAATTGAAATTACCATCTTATGAGATTTGTTGAGCCTAATATTTCTGATTATCATTTATTGAGTTTGACTGTGAGAAGATAACCTATACCATTTCCTCAATAAAGATAATTAGAAAAAGGTCCAACAAGACGGCAAAGAGAATCAATTGGGAGGGTTTAGGGGATGCGATTAAGGGATGTATGACACGGTAAGTTCTCTAAGGAGATTTGCAATGTTTATGTTACTGGTTTGGCCAAAGCTACAACGTTTACGTTCTTAGATTGGCAACGTAAACAGGTCATACATTAGATGAAGACTGGTAAATATTTAGTGTGGAAGACGAAGGTTCAAATCTTGTAAAGATTAGTCGGATAATTGAAAAAAATTTCAGAAAAATAATCATTATTGGAAAAAGAAGAGTTGGAATAAAGTTGACTAAGAGGCTCCATTTTGGGGATAATTAAGTTATTTGGATTCTCGAGTAATTTATTGTCCCTTAGTTTATGTATATCAAGGATCCATGAGAAGTCAAAACACGAATAGAATATTATCTTTTTCTAATTTAAATAAGAAAGAAGCCCACATTCTCGGTGCGAGTGCTTGGAATGTTTTTGGACGAATTTGGTCGGCTCACGTGTCATTTTTTCTTGATTTAAATAGTGAAGCTAAGGAAGCTTATGCAAGCGAGAGTAATGTTTAAAGCAAGCTTCTAAGAAGTAGTATCAACCAACTATCTGGAGTTTACTTAATGGGTATTAAATTATTGAATTTGTATCCACTATAAGATTACTAAAGGGGGCGTTCAACTTCATACCCATGACACGAAGATCAAGTGCAAGGGCATAAGAGTATAAAATGATTTAGGAGATTAATTCATGAAGTGACCCGACAAAGTCAATAAGCATGCAAACAAGAGATTCATATCAAACAAAATATCCCGACGAGACATCACAGATCACTTTCCACAAATTATAAGTCAGTTTTTTTCAATTTCTTATGTGAGAAGCAAACGCACGATAAATATGAAACACGAGTTACTAAATACGGGTGCTGATGACTTAGTAGAATAAAACAGAGCGAAGTCGTGAGAAGGATCAAGCGACGTATTCTGAGCTGATGGGGGGGTGCACGAGGAAGCATTGACTGATGCCGTCGAGCAAAAGTCCGATTTAGGATCCTTCAAGGAACCTTCGGCCTCCCGCTTCCCTGCGTGTGTATCCAGAACATCAACTCATCACGACAAGAGGTCGACTAGCCAGCACATGTTGATGGGTGATCCTTGGCCCTTTTTGTCAACGTCATCTCATTTTTTTTCTATTCTTTGGGTATAAGTATGTAAATGTCATTAATCTGAAGAAGTAAAGAGGCTTAAAAGCATCCCCAACATTACAAACACAGCTAATTATGCAAGAATATGGAGGTGGGAAGCCTCCATATAGTTACCGACAACATATTTGCCTGGGAGGATCTATAATTATGAAAAAGTGAAGCCCTACCTCCGACAATATTACGTATTCTAGCCAAAAGAAGATGCATCTCAATTGACGTATTTTGGAAAATTCTATGATTGCGCTCTATCCAAATACAATACATGGTTGCTAAGAAGGATAACTTTAGGAGTCGTGCTTCTAAATTCTTGCCCTTTGTAGCTCTTATCATCCAATGAAGTTCAAAATCTCATCTTCTTGAAGAACACCGGATATTATTCTGTGCGAGGATATTTCGCCATATACTCTCAGTCTAATTACACTCAAAAGAATAAATGAGTTCCGTCAATGTAGTCTCATTGACAGTAAAGGAAAAGGACCTGATTGTTCCCAAGCCAAATCCAGGTCTAATCTTCCAGATTTTGGTATGCTTTTTCTCTTTTTGTGCTGACATTGACAGAGGAGGGAGAATGATAGATAACTGTTGAGAATAATGACTTAGGCTTTCATTAATCAATTGTGGAAAGTATCTAATCTTCCATGCACCAACTTTTTCTCCTGAATGGTTAGATTGCACGTTATTTTCTTAGCTTGCAAAATCATTTCATATAGCCTGTTGGGAATGCTTTAATGCCATGCTATTAAAATTGTCTGAGTATTGGCAAGGATCGACCATGAAAACCAATTTTAAATCTTAAGAGTAGGATTTATTGAAAGTTGACATGCACATGAGAAAAGCTAAGCTGTCTGGGCCATTATGGTCTAGACCCGGCAATTGGTTTAATATTAGGACCCATTTTAATGCTTAGAGTTAACATTGCCCGTGTAACTTTATATATATATATATTCCACATTCCTCACCATTAAGTTGAAATGTCAGTTATATGTTAAAACATAAAGCATCCATCATCTCAATGGTATCGGAAGAGTAACACAGCCTATGTATCCAATGTGTATCCAAAGTAATACTACCAGTCTTGATGATGGACGGTGTTAGATATAGGACGAGTGAAAAAAGGATTACATCCCCTGGGTACCTAGTATTTTTCCACAAAACAAGTTAGAGTTGTCCACAGAGTCGTACTGCCTAATACGTAGTTCTAGTTTAACAGGAAAGAACTACGAAATAGCCAACAAATAACAACTAGGAATGATTTGCACCCACGTGAGCAGGTCCGTTAATCTCCAGCGACGACTTCTTTATCGGTGTTTCGGTCGACGACCTTCTTCTCCTAATCGATAATCAAAGTGAATGGGGAGGGGATAAATTATCGTTTTAAGTCGGAACACGGGTCTTTCCGTCCACGACTTAATCAAATGACAGTATCTTAGTCTAAGGAACCTTCAAGGAAACCTCCACCTAAACGGAGTCGACCCCATCTTGCCCAAAGACAAATTTTATATAAATACCCCCATCTCCCCACCCAACCTAGAACAGGCCTCATCTCTCTCTCTCTCTCTCTCTCTCTCGCTCTCTCCTCTTAAAAGCACGACAAAGAAAGCCCGATGGCTCCCATGCAGGAAGCCATGAAAGAAAAGGAATCAGCAGTGAAGAGACAGAAGGTGCCTCCTCCTCGTCCTCCCCGGCGCGGACGCATAAAGCGTCTCGTGTTCGCCTCTTTGTTCCGAAGCTTCAAAGCCCTCGTCGGTCAAACCTCCGGCTTTCTTCTTGGCCCCACCGCGACGTGCACCCCCACGTCAAATCACAAGTCACCTCCCTTGTATTCGCTTCCTTGTTGGGGTTGCGGGAAGAAGTCATCCTAGACCGCTCGATAGTGTTGATGGCTAGTTGAGTTCGATTCCTGAGGTCTGTTGTCGTGTTCTGCTTTTGTAGAAGTTCCGGCGGGAAAATGGCTCCGTCTTTTCAGTCCGATGATCCGTAATGTCGGCCGACATCTTCTGCCGCTCGTTTTCGGTCTTTCACTGCTTCAGCTGTACATAGTACATATGTCGTGTCCTAAATACGCCGCTTTGAAAAGCCACGTCATTCTACGGTACCACTGGCCCGATTTTCAATTCCTGTACATAAGAAGAAGATGAATATTATGTATTTTATTCGGTCTTTTTGGCAGGGTATTAGCTTTCTGAGCTTTCAAGTGGTCATGCTCTTGTTTGTATCTGTCGAAATCAGCATCGATTTTTGACATTTAATATAGGGAAAGGACCATGTGGACACACGTCAATCATTTAGTTTCAATTGGGTAGGTACTAGACGAGAAACCGAGAGATGTAGGCATGTCGTCCTTTGGAACTTATTTTGGATGGAGGAGAAGGACGAGATTGATTACCATCGACCCCTGAAAAAGAAAATTGATCCCGGTAGATTCTACTACATCAATTAACCACTTTTGGCGAAGGTTTATCTCGAAAGGCACAAAGGTACATGATCGTTGTGATAACTTTCGCGGAGATAAAAAAAAAATGCATTGGTTGGTAAAAATATAAAATCTACTTTTAACCCTAACGGCCCAACCGATCGAGCCAATTCACGTGCAAAACGGCGAGCTTTGATATGTTCTAGCGAGTTCAGTTGGTCCAATGATCTTGTCGGCCCCACGTGGGGTCCACACATTCAACGGTTGAGACGCACTAAACTTATTTGGTCTGGCTGTAGCTAATCATTTCCCCACAATTGGGGACCGCACGAAATGTCAAAAATCCTAAAATAAAACATTATTTCTCTTTAACTTGAATAACACACTATTTCGGTGCATGTGGGTGGAATGTTATGGGGCCAATTTTGTCGGCTCACGTGTCATTTTTCTTTGATTTGATTAAGTGAAACTAAGGAAGCTTAAACCAGCGGGAGCAATGTTTAATGCATGTTTTTTAGAAGTAGCATCAATTATCTGGAGTTTACTTGGAAGGAAAATGTGCTGCAGGTTAGGTCCTATAGTTAAACTGAGATCCAAAAGGAAATAATTAGGGTATTAACTTATAAAACTTAATATCAACCATAAATTTACTATGCGAGTGTTGAACTTTGTACCCATATTCTATAAGATTATCCGTTACAAGAATAATTACACAAAATTTATGTATAAAATGGCCTAACAAAATCAATAAGGTAAGCAAACAAGTGAGTCATATCTAACAAACATTTACGGTACATCGTATATCAATTTAGAAAACTAAATGAGTATTCCTATTTCTTGCATGAATACGAATCGACTTGAAAACCAAATGCACAAACTATATCAGTTATCGAATGTGTATGTACATGACATATGAGAAAAAAATAATAAATGGAAAAATTCATGGCAAGGGTGTCAAAGTCAGGGATTCGAGAGGAGGATGAACCTTCCAGGAACGTTCAGCACTCCTACGTGTATACGAAGAACATCCAGTCAAACCTGGATCAAGAATCACCCTCTCTCTCTCTCATCAGCCCTCTGATTGATCTGAATCCAAAAGGTGGATCGAGGAGATACCTTTTCTGATTCCTAAACTCTAGCAAAATGCATACAAACCCAGGTCTAAATCTTTCGGATTTTTTAATGTTTCCTTCTGCAAATCTTGTCTCTTAACTTGCTAGACGGCTTCATCTAATATGTTACGAGTGCTCATAAACATGGCCGAGTTTTCCACGCGCAATGGCAAGGGGTCCACCATGAAAGAACCAGTCTCGATGTTTAGTAGGATTGATGTGAAATTTGACGTGACAAGAGCGAGGAGAAAAGAGGCGGTGCGCACAAGGATGAAAGAAGCAGCGACCGGCAACTAGGAAAAAGAGGCGGTGCAGCTCGTGAATCTTCATCGACGACTTCGTTATTTGGCGTTTCCGTTGACTGACTTTCTTTTAGAATAACTAGATTACGCTGGGCTAATTTACTAATTGATCAATTAAGCGACCAGGGAGGCGATAAATTTTTTTCTTTTTCTAGTCATGACACGGGGTATTCGAACTTCTGATTTGGATTTTTTTTTTTTTTTTTTGGGGTGAAAGCACGCAAATCGCCCATCCAAGGGCATCAATAAGCGAGAGGCCATGATGCAAATTATCCCAACATTATTTTGTTTATGTAGATAATGATATTATGGATATCGATTTCGTTATATCTGACGTCACTCATGTTTTCTATATTGCTCATTTTTTTTCCCCTTCTATTGGTCTTCCGTTGCCGACTTGGTTCTATAGAAGCATCGAATGCATTCGCACGAACCTTCAAGGAAGCCTCCTCCACACAGTCACTGTCCGCCCGCCAATTTGCCCGATGGACTAACCCTTGAACATACAAAATAAAACGTCTCCACCCAAGCAAGACCCACCCTCATCTCTCTCTCTTTCTCTCTCTCTAAAAAGCACGGGAAAGAAAGCGCCATGGCTGCCATCCAGGAAGCTATGAAAGAGAAGGAATTAGCGGTGAAGAGTCAAGTGCTGCTTCTTCATCCTCCTAGGCGCGGACGTGGACGTGTGAAGCGTCTCATATTTGCCTGCTTCTTCCGAAGCTTTAGAGCCCTCGTCGCTAAAATCCTCGGCTTTCTTCTCGGCCGCAACGCCAGGTGCATCCCCACATCACAAGTCGCCCCTGTCATCTTCGCCTAGACCACTCGGTAGCCTTGGTCAGTAGTTGCGTTCGGACACCTGAATTCTGTGTAGTGTTCTGCTTTTGTAGTTGTTTCGCGCGGGGAAATCGCTGTGTTTTTTGTTGTCTGATGTTTGTTGTCATCCGACATCCTCTGCTACTTGTTTTCAATCTTTCGCAACTTTAGTTATGCGTCGTGTCCTAAAATTGGCGATGATACGGCCAACCCATTTGGTTCATTCCTGCTTTTTCACCTTGGTAGTGGCCATACTTTCGTTTGAGTCGGTCGCAAAGTTGACTTTTATTTATAAGAAAAAGGACCAGAAATTATCGCGTGGACACGCATTAATCATTTTAATTCCAATTTGGATGGAGGAAGACGACGAGATTGGTTATCATTACCCCTCGAAAATTAGAAAATCGATCCTGCATAAATTTTGCTCCATTAATTAATGCCATCTGGGGAAAGTTTTCTTCCTTGCTGCGGTCGATGTTACTCGAAAGGTACGAAGGAACTAAATGCTCATGATATGAGTGGACTTTGGTTGACTTTCCCGGAGGGTGAGGAAATGCAACATCGGTAATAATAATAACTGGAGCTACTCGTAACCCTGACGGACTGACTGTTCAGGCTAGCGCAACTTAAGTGTAAATTGGTGAGCCTGAATTAGAGAAGTTATTGCGCGTTCAATTGGCTCAATGATCTTGTGGGCTGCACGTGGCGCTCATACGATGCAACAGATGATATGCACATACTTATATAGTCCCGGTGCAGCTAGCAATTTTATCTTGAATAAATATCGGAGACTAAAAGCCCGAGTTGACCAGTTGGAGTTGATCGCCCTTTTTTGCATGCTCTATTTCGTCTTTTAAAAGAAAGAATGACAACGAGCTTTGACAAGGAAATATAGGTCAATTTCCTCGAACGGTATGTGCTTTAGATTCATAAGGCTTTGTATGGATCTTGCGACAATGAAATTAACTCGTGTTGACAGCATATGGTAGGGGGACTTTTAGGTTCGAGAGAGAACCTCACCTAAGTAATCGGCCAGGATGAGTGGGCCTCGACCTCTTGGAGGAAGTTCATAAAGACCGTCGCCTTGGTCCGCAACACCGCTTCTGTTGGCTAAAGATCAACACAAGCGTCGGCTTACGTAAGAAAGACCTCTCACATCGAGTGTCTAGAGTCGAAAGAAGCAATCTATGATATCTAATTGGTCATTAACTTTATGATTTAAACTTTTGAGTGAAGATGAATTCAAATCGATTGTCGATTGGCTCAACTTATGGACTCCCACTTGGGTCTCTCTTTTATGAAGTTATTGGTGCGGGGACATGATTTGTGCAACCCCGGATGGTCTAATAATACAATCTTGAATTTGTTCTTCATTTCATTTCGCGCGACACAGAAGATGGAACATGAGACTAAGTCAATGAGTTTCGCACCAGAAAAGTCATTGGGCTTGGGCACATGAAGGTGACAGGAGGAAGATGAGTTGATCAAACGGAGTACACGCCATGCCAAAAAAGGGGAAGGGTTTGGTGGGTGTTTCAGGCCCGGGAACGAAGGTGTAGAGGAAGTTTCTGGGAAACGGCGGAAGCGGAAAAACGTGTTTGAGGGTTCCGTGCCAATGACGATGGCTATGCCGTAATCGAGCACTTTGGTCTAAATTAACTCTAATAAACTTCTCGGTTTGAATAATGCTTTTTGGTCTGGTTAGTTAGTAAATCTTGGAGCACATAAATTGTCGTAGAAAAATTTACTAAAACAGTGCTACACGTGTACAAATGTTTGTTTACTAAGATTTGGTAATGACATATGGCATACATGGCACATTAAGTAACTTATCGATCTCCTTTGTCACTTTTGATTATTCCTTTAATTCGATGGTTTTGCTTAATATTGTCGGTCCAAAATAGCCTCTAGTTAGCGAGAGGGCAACGACGTTGTGGCCTTGTTGCTAGGACATGAGCCATGCAAATAGTCGATTTTGGGCCTAAAAAATCTGAGATCCACGACCAAGATTGCAGATCGCAGGAATCTTCTGGGCGATGATCGCAATGGTGATTTGAAAGAAAACATGAATTTTTGAACACATAGCATTCTAGCATTTGATGATTGAATGTGTGGATGAGAATATTGCTTATGACTTATGTTAGCACCTAAAAATCCTTCTTCACGGGCCGCTGTACCAGAAGGCCACTGACATTGGGCCGAAGCGGTTGGGCTGACCACAAGCCTCTTTATGGTGCCCAATCTGTATGTTACAAATAAAGGAATTTCTAGATTTTATTCAGGAGGACCCTCATATATTTAAATTAATATAGGAAGCGTGTAGAGTAAGGCAGAAAGATAGAACTAAAAGAGGTAGGAATGAGAAATACCGCTACGTTCTCCTCCCCTTTCCATTTATAGGCTGCTCTAAAGGTGACCTCCGAGTGAGTCCCTTCAATGACCTCTGCCATATTGTGTCATTACAGATCTACGACTTTATCAGTCGAGAGGCTACGATCGGCACGGTGAGACAAGATCGTTTGGGTTTTCTCTTCAAAACCGAACTAACCCAACAACTCTGAAAATGGTTATTTGGTATTGTAGAATCTGGAAGTGAAAATCAATGATCATCTTACATAACCCCCTTATATGTACTATCAGGCTGCATTTGATTATTTATTGGGATGGGATAGGATAAAGGGGGATTCAAAATCCTCCAAATATCGGTCGGATTGTAGAAATATTTATTATATGTTTGGTCCAACCTATGATAGTATATGAAGGTGGTGCTAATGTGGTTTTTGGGGGGGAGCATGATGGAGGAGGGCGACCTATAGTGTGAAATGGAGGAGAGTGACCTCTTCCATTAAGCAAAATTCTTAACTGAAGGCAAGGGGGATCTCTCTGGTGATTCATCAAACACACGGTGAGCACCGAGTTTAGAGTCAATCAAGAGAGAGATCATGGAGTAATGGAGGCTAAGAATGAGTAATCAGAAGTGAGGTAGAGAGAAGAACCGAGAGATGATTCAGTGATGGCAGAAAGTTGGAAAACCAACTACGAAAGAGGGAGAGCCATGGATGAGGTGGAGAGCCCTAATCTTCGAAGTGAGCCAGGGGCAAGGGCACCAATGAGGATACTCGAGAATGCTGGAGTGAGGATGGTCATGATGGACAGCCATTGGAGTGGTGGTGGGTTGCTGCCAGTGAGTAACACCATGGATGGTAAGTCTTCCTCGAGGTGGGGTTTCTTTAGGGCGTGGGACTTGTTAAGTTGATTTTTAAAATTTTATATCCAATTCGGGATTATCTCCCCTATGCTCGATTTCTTATTTGGCATATCCGGATGTATTCGGATTTATTCAGTTAAGGGAACGTCGCTTAATACCGGATATGATAATTTGTTATCTTATTCGGGCTCAAATCTGGACCATCCACAACCTAAAAAAATAAAAAGCAAGAAGGAAAGTTTGGAAAATTGAAGAAGTAGATTCTACAACGAAGATGAATTGCAGGATCAAAATGATAAGTTTCCCTGAGTTGGTGTACAATACAAGCACTGGTGTTTGTTTACAGAATCAAAATCAAAATAAAAGAAAATAGAAAACAAACTAAACATATGCAATTGAGTTTAGTGGGCTGCTAGCTTAATCTTAGGAGTTACAATTTGAGTTTGGAATTGGGAATTTCATCTTTGTATTTCGCCCCTGCATGATTGATCAGAATTGATGACCCTCTATTTTGACACAGCCTTGATTGCTGGTGGCGTGGGGATGAAAAACCGAGCTCACTAAGAATGGATAGGACCCAAGCAAGTTCAACGATGGCTCGATACTCAGTGGAAGAGCAGGCCATTGATTGTTGTTTGCGAGACTGCCAGAAGAGAAGATTACCACTAATGCAGGCTAGTAAACCGTGGTAGAGGAGAAATTACCCTAGTCACAGGCCTAGTTTGCATAGGAGTAAGCATGAAGGGAAGAAAAGTTGGTTTTCCGATTAAGTAGGCCGTAATATGAAGTGCCATTAAGGTAGCAAAGAAACCATTCGGTGGCCACCCAATGAAGAGTGGACAAATGATGCGAGGATAGCACAAGTTTGTTGACAGTGACGGCGATATCAAGGCGACTCATAGAGAGATATCGTAGAGCATCAATGACTGATACGCAGTAACATTAATGGAGGGAGAGCCATCATCAAATCATAAAGTAGATCATGTCGCAAGGGGTGTGGCAACTTCTTATGAATCCGCCATGTGGGTGCAAGATAGAATGTCCCGGATGTAGCTATATTGGCTTAAAAATAGCCCGTAGTCATGGAAATAGTTTGACTTCAAGGAAGTGGTGAAGGGACTTGAGATACTTGATAAAGAATTGAGACAATAAGGCTTCAATACTGCATTAACGTCATGTAATCATTACATGTAAGAAGGAGATCATCCACATATACAAGGAAAAAAAAAACCCAAACATCCTTGTTGCAATAGACATCAGATTTTGATTAAGTAAACTCGAGATTTACTGGAAAAAAACTAAGCCCTCTATATTATGCCCCTAGTGCTTTTTAAACCATAACTAGACTTGTTCAAGCGACCCAAAAATGATGCGGGAATTCATGATCAACAAAGCCCGGAGGTTGAGATATAGAAACTCCCTTCTCATGTGTATCATGAAGCAAGATATTATTAATGTCAAATTGCCAAATTTGCCAATTGTTGGTAACTACAAGACTGAGAATGAGATAAATAGTTATCGACTTCACCACAGGATAAGAGGTATCCTAATAATCAATTCCGAGATATTGATGGAAACCTTGGCAACTAATCAAGCTTTGCGGTGATCTACCTTTCATATGGTTTCCTCTTGAGTGGAAAAACCTACTTACGACCTACTACATTCTGTGTGAATTTAGGGAACCGGCTCTGATGTGTTTTGACGGACAAGAGTGTTGAACTTGTCTGACATGGCTTGTCACCGTTCTGGATGTTTCAACACTTGCGCGGCACACGTGGTATCCATGGGTAAGGAAAGGGTATGTTTGGTGGTGTAATAGATTGGCTTTGGTTTGAAGATACTGTTAAGGCAACAGGTGAGCATGGGGTTAGTGTGAGTCGGTTGAGATGGTAGAATTTGAGCCATTTATGTGAATAAACTATCTGCACGTCTGACTAGCAAAGAGCGTAGGGCGAAATACTATTTCAAGTAAAATTTTACCGGCAACACCAATGGAGCAAAGGGATCTTATTGGAGATCTAAAAATTGCCCTCATCCCAATTTATAGTGCCCCTTTATCTATTTATTTATTTATTATGGATAAAGCAAGCAGCTACTTTTTCCATAACATAAAAGCACCAAAAGGATGTAATATTCGTATATACTGACTAGTATCATTTTAACTCGAAGTAACTTTCAATATGTTTTGTAAAGTTGAAATCTAAAAGTAAGACATTTGACGTGGTTAGTGACTTTTCATTTCTCGTAATATTGATCCTTAATTGGTAATTTTCCTATAGAATGAAGAAATTTTCAATATACTTATAGCGAAAAGTAGCAAATTTTATGTAGTTAGTAACATTTATTTACTAGTTTTTTTTTTGGTAAAGTTATTTACTAGTTTTATTGATATGTCATTATTATGTTCTTGGAAATTAAAAAATGATTTTGATTGTGCTTAGTATCTTTAAGTTGTAATAGTCACATTTAAGTAGTAAATTCCTTATATAATGAAGATGCATTGACTTTCAATATGGTGGATAACTTCTATTATAGGAAAGTAACAATTTATATGGGGTTAGTAACATTTCTTATAGTACTAACTTTCACTAATTAATATGCTATTATTGATTGAATTTTAAATCAAGGTAACTTTCAAGTTGCTTAATCATCTTCAACATAGAAAAGCAAATATGTGATTGGTATTTGCAGAGTACAGTGAGGTAACTTGGAATATGCTTAATATCTTTTACCATAAGAAAATAATAATTATTATGAGATTAATAATTTTATTTTGCTGGATAAATTTTATTATATAAAGATAAGAAAATTTATATACTTAAAGGAGTTGATTTTCTTAGGCGATTATTAATTTTCTTTTAGATTTGACCGATTGTTCATGCTTTTTCCTAATTTTTCACGTTGCAAAGCACACATTAGTCTTGTACTTAATAACTAGTAGTTCGCCTTGTTAATTCTCCAGGGTCCTAGTGTCTCAAATTCCTTTCATGAACTAAGCTTTAGGTTCCGTGGAGAAGGCTAAAAATAAAAAAGTGCATATGAAGAAATGAACTTAATGAAAAGTTGTCATTATTGGATCCTAATCAATAGCACATTCAGAAGAGAAGTACACATAAAGAACCTTATACGTTGCTGTCTTTAAATTTATTTCCTTGTTCGATCAATTTGATTATCAAATGGGCCCACAGATTTCGCATACAAAAGAGACGGTCAATGCTGTAAAATCAAACAAGAATCGGGAATTCGCCTGTTGAAGTGCTCTAAGTTTTGCTGGGTCCGGGGTCATTAATGGGCATCACCGTTAAGCAAAAGCTTGCATTGAATAACTGACAAAAATTACTCTCGGGGAGATCAAGAGTAGTTCTCCCTTGGAAATGTTCAATCAAACAAAGGGAGGCCATTATCAGAGCAAATGGGTCTTTCTCTTCTCCACCGAGAAGCGTATTATTTGAGGGTTCATCCGTGTTCTTTAATGCAGACTATACAACTGAAGTATACGTCTAAAGATCGAAATGGTGAAAAGAGTGAAACAATGAACACATACAGCCATCATGGGTTTTCAAATTGCAAAAATTAGGGCACGAACACTCAGGAAAAGACTTGGGGCTCAAACCTAATTCAGCCACTCGGACGGAGCTTCAAAACTAAAGTTAAACGCAACTCTCTTTCGATTTCGATTTCGGACAAAACCAATGCGCTTCCGAACCCTAATCGACATGGGGGAAAAGAACACACACATGTTTTTTTTTTTTTTTTTTTCTGAACCAGTGCCCCCAGCCATATAGAGACATCAAAAGCATTTTTTAATTAACTGATTAGAGAGAGAGAGAGAGAGAGAGAGAGAGGCCGAGCACTTTCGATCAATAAATTTTAAAATGCTCTCGCTTTTCTTTTTCGTGTTTTCATAAGGTTTAATTTCTCTCTCTCTAATTAATTAATTAAAAGATGCTCGACGTTTCAAAATGCTTTTCTTTCTTTTTGTTACTATAAGGTTTAATCTCCCGCTAATTAATTAATTAAAAAACGCTCAGGATTTTTAACGCCGACGTTTGGTTTCTTTCTCTATTGCATTCTATTATATATATATATATATATATATATATGTATGTATGTATATTGTAGGTTTAATCTATTTTTAATCTATTTCTCTCTTTATTCTCTAAGTTTATTTTGATCAGACCCCACCATGAGCCCCTGGATTTATCTGAATCGAAAAGGTAGATCGAGGTGACCCTTTTCAGATCCCACAATGCTTATAGTATCAGAATAACGTTAAGAGACTTCCATCCCAATTATGAAATGTGGGAAAAGATTATCTAAACTCCTATCTGAATCATGAGATACCATGTCTCCCAATAGGACAAGAAGTAGCTGTTTGGTGGAATAACAGGAAATTATCCCCCATCATCAACTGAAGTATTAGGACCAATATGCCCCTAACCTTTTTGACTTTAACCATTTCGTTAAACAGTAATAAAAACGTATTTTATTCTCTATGCGCTGACTTTTCTAGGGTGATTGTTTTTCACGAGTAGTCGAATGATTTGTTATTTTTCAGCTTTACAAATCAATTTCATCCAGTATGCCGTGACTATTTCGGTACTACACTATTTGAGAACGCCCCAGGTATTCCATGCGCATTGGCAAGGATCAATCGTGAAGATCCGGTCTAGAATTTCGGTGGAGTAGGACTTGATTGAAAGCCGACATGCAAGTGAAAAAACCTAAGCTGTTCGGGCCATTATTTTCTTCTCGCAATTGGCCTAATAATAGGCAGATCGTAATACTTAGATTTGACATGGCCGTATAGTTTTTTTCTACGTATCGATGTGCAACTACCTCCTTCTTAAGAATAAAACTATCCCCTGTCTCAATCGTATGAAATGTGTAATGTGTAAAATTAGATAATTTTTTGTACCTAATATTTATCCAAAATAAAGCTCCCCCTCTCACGGAAAGAACCCCACAAATGGCAACTATGAAAAGGAGGCGGTGCAAACTCCTAAGAAACATTTCATCACTTGATCCGCTCGTTGGTATCCACTGACAACTTTTTTAATGTACGCAGCTTATTATATTCTGGATGAAGATTCTCTTTCCGGTGTTCAGGTAAATCGAGCAAAAGAAAGCTGAGAGCATCCCCTGCATGGAACAATCGAGGAAATCTCCTCCCCGGAAGCACATTCCACCCACCACACATGCCGGGAGACTCAACACTTTATAAACACCACAGCTCTCCCACCCAAGCAAGACCAAACCTCCTCTCTCTCTCTCTCTCTCTCAAATGCAAGGGAAAGATAGCGCGATGGCTCTCGTGCAGGAAGCTGTGAAAGAGAAAGAATTAGCTGTGAAGAGACAAGAGGTGCTCTCTCTTCCTCCCAGGCGCGGAGGCATAAAGCGTCTCATGTTCGCCTCTTTGGTCCGAAGCTTTAAGGCCCTTGTCGGTCAAGTCTTCGGCTCTCCTCTCGGCCGCAACGCAAGGCACATTCCCCCGTAAAAATTACAAGTCACCTCTCTTATCTTGGCTTTCGCATTGGGGTTGCAGAAGAAATCATCCTCGATGGCTATATATGATGTGGATTTGTTGTTGCGTTCGGTTTCTGAGTTCTGTGTTGTGCTCTGATTGTGCAGTGGCATCGAGCCGGGAAAATGGCTGCGTGTTTTTCGTCTGATGTTGTGTCATCTCATCCCGTATTTGTCTTCACAGTGTATAGGCTAATTCATATATACCATGTTTATGTTTTGGCAATCGTGATATCTTATGATACTTTGTTTTCATTCTTTCGCCGGTTCAGTTATACGTCGTGTCCTGTAATATTCGATGAAACAAGCGACCCATTTCGGAAAGTGACATCATCCTAGGGTTCCTGACTCAAAAGTGATAAAAAAAAAAAATGGGATCCATAACTTCACGCGCCCACCAGGGCCTGCTTATTGTGCGGCTTCCTTATCTAATCTTACCACGCCATGTTAGACCAAAAAAAAAAACACGTGGCATACGTAATTATCATATGGTGCGCCTCTTTCACGAAAATATGAATAATTTAAAAAAATATTCTTAAAGATCAATGCTTGTATTACTTTTAAAAATAAATTAATGTAATATATTTTTATTATCTACAAAAATATTTAAATATAAAATAATCCAATAATAAAGACATTATTCATTTAATGACTATTTCAGCAATATAAACGATTATTTTTAGTAAAATAATTTTCAAATCATTAATTTTTTGTAAAATATACCGAGTCTAAGAAAACTAAATTTTGGACATGTGTGGCACTGGTTGAGTAAACTTTTGCTGCAACAAGTCATGTGCTCCAGAAATTACTTGAAATTAACTAACCGGACCAACAAGCATATCCAAAGTGGGATGCTTATTTGAATTAATTAAGACCAAATTGCTGGATTTTTGTGCATGGCACCTATGTTACACTTTTTTAGAAAGTTGTGACACTCAAATGATTAATTGAAAAGCTATTTGGCTCACAAATGATCGAAAAAAAGAGTTATGGCATTTAAGTAAGCTTCATGTATAAGTTATGACACTTCAGTGATCGAAAAAAAAGTTATGGTACTGCTGTGTGGATCAAGTTATGATACTTCAATGATTGAAAAAAGCATCATTTTTTGCAAGTTTGCCGATACTCCATTTCACAAGAAAGTTCCTCTATGCCTTCATATGCATATTAAGCCCAATATGGATTAAACTGGTCCGAAAATCATCAAGTTATCCGCATGGATCAGCTCCCGTGCAGTATGAAACTTTGCTTTCAACGATATTTTGCACAGTGCATAGAGGCATTTTTCAAATGTCCCTCATAAACGGTCTAATCAACTGGTGATTGAGGCTTTTATTAACTAACCAATCTCTCACTAACCATCAATTTAAGGGTTTATAAGGTCACTTGTGGAAAATATTTTTCCATTAGCGGTGAATACTACCTTAGATCTCGACAATTGAGAATACGAAAATTGATGTTTATTTCCTTATAGAGCTCATTGTTATCCATTATTATGAAAGGGGGAAAAGCATATGAACATTAATCATATAACCGGCTTCACACGGGCTAGCGATAGAAGAACTCCAACTGGGTCGACTCGAGCTTGTAGTCTAAAACGACTTATTCAAAGGAAAATTATTAGCTGCATGCAAATCTTATTAGAGCAATGCATGACATCCGTTAAGTCGTGTGGCGCCGACAAGATCACTGGGCCAACTGAATCTGCAATAACTTGTCTTGTTCAAGCCCACCAATAAATTATTTTTAACTGCAATGGCTTCAAAGTCAGCTCACTAGTAGTCATGTATAACTCTAGTTATTATTACCGGGGAAAATTCTAAGTCAAGGTTTGAAGTAAAGCCAACTTTAAAAAGATGGTACAAAATAGATATTATTTTAAATAAAAGCTTAAAATGACTTAGTCAATCTCAAATGAGAGTTGGAGCTCGACCAGAAAACATTTGGCTAGCCGGCAAGTTTCAATTGATTTGGCTATTTTAGGTTTTTATTTGAAATAAGGTTCACTCTGAACTTTCTTTTGAGAAAAGGGCCATTTTTTTACCTTTATTAGAAAATTTTCACTGTTAATGACTATGTGCAATTTTTTTGTTCCTTCGGGAAAGTCAATTGAGTCCGATCATATCATGAGCATCCAGTACATTTATTTATCCCTTTGAAGTAACATCGCCATAAGGGGAACAAAACTTTTCCTATAGGTCATATTTAATGTAGCAGAAGTTATCAAGATCACTTGATCCCCTAGTCTTCCTCCATCCAAAAATATTTTTTAAACGATGACATCTCTACATCTCTCGGTATTATATCTAGCACCAAAATGGAATGGAAAGGATTGATATGTGTCGGCGTGATGGTTTTTGGTGCTTTTTTCTATACTTAAATGTCAACTACAAATGGCCACTAGTAAACTTAAAAATGGATACCCTAGCAAAATCACTGAATGTAATATGTGGTAGGGTTAATCCCACGAAAAACCCTAAATTGATATGTGTGTGACAAATTTACCAAAATTTATTTTTTTAACACCAAAAATTCCAAATTGATAGACATGTCACACATTTATCCATCGTTTCTAATTGCCTAGTTGAATAACACGTGGCAGTTAGAGGTGAGCATGTTTCAAGGTAGAATCTAAAAGTGAAGGACTGGATTGGGTGGGAACCTCTTCCGTTTTATGTTCTAACGTATGTATGTTAAGTTTTAAGTTTTAAAAAATGGGGAATCTATTTCGACAAGTATGTTCCAAGTTCAAGATAAGTGGAACTTGGAACTTGAAATGAGTTTTTGTGTTTTTATTAATCTATGTTTTCGCATGATTTTGCAATATTCTATGACGTTTGATGATGAGTGTATTTGTAACTACTAGTTTGAAATTCTATTTTATGACCAAGCCTTTTACTTTGTCAATATTTCATATTTTTCATATATCTAAATATAAGTTGTGATCAGTGGATTGTAATAGTAATGGTGGTAATTTAAGATAATGATTCATTGCAATTGTTCAATTAATAATACAGATAGAACATGAGTAGGACTTGGACAGGGTAGGTTCCTGATTTCAAAGTATACAAGGTAGATTCCAAGTTCCAGGTTTTAGAAAATAAGGAACCTATTTAGCGGGTAGTTAGAACTTAAAATCGCTCACCCCTAATAGAAGTCGACAATTGTACCAATTTGGGGTTTAGCCCCCCGTTTGTGATTTTTCACGATATTACTTCAATTGAATGAAAATTAATGGATGTACCAGTTTTGGGTTTTTAGTAGTCAAAAGATTAATTTATGGTAAATTTCTCATATGTATATCAATTTTGGATTTTTTATGGTTAAAAAATTAGTTTGGGGTAAATTTATTACAATTATATTAATTTAGTTTTTTTTTTTTTGGTCAAGAAGATTAATTTAGGATAAATTTATCAAGGGTGTGTCAATTTGGGATTTTTTATGATATTAATTTTATATGTTATTCATGTTTTTCTTTTGTATAGAAATTGAAAATCGAGCCAGTGGGTACGGTTTTGACGACTCCTCTAATTCGATGGGTTTGCTTGATGCTGCGGCCCATATGGGTTTTGAGCAATACTGAAGTATGTTGGCCCAAATAGACTCCACGTGGCAAGAGGCAGTTTTGAGTTGTGGCCTTGTTCCTAGGAGCCTCGGACATCAGCCGTGTAAGTAGTTGATTTTGGGCCTATCAACCTGAGATCCACTTCCATGATCACCGATTGCAGAAGCTTTTTGGGCAACGACTGCTATGACGATTTGAAAGGAAACCTAAAATTTCTGAACACATTGAATGTGATGATTGAATGGGTTGTTCACATAATAAATTGTAGATGTATTGATCACCATTTATGGAGTTGGTATTTCATTGCCTTTTTATTCCTTCGGCCTTTCCGCTCATGGCACGCACGTCCTATTTCCCATGAACATCACTCTCCAACCACCCTTAATTCCGTGTCTATCTCTCAAGGCACGTCTGCTCAGAACCACATCTTCTCTTTCACTCCCAAATCCCACAACAATCTTGAGAAAAGCAGAGATCAGGATTTGATTTCTGGGTTCCGGGTGAAATGAGAAACCACCACAGCAGAGACTGTGATCCTGACCCACCAACTGTGAAGAAGCTCGAAAAGATGTCGGTAAGTATTGCCAAAGATCACCACTACAGCAATCTCTCTCCTTCGTCGAGGACTCGCAGGATCGAAGAAGGAAGAAGAGAAATGATGGAGATGATACGGAACTTGCCCGAGTCGAGTTATGAGCTTTCCCTCAAAGATATTGTGGATAAGCAGCTACCATTGCAGGTATTGGTGGACTCTGTTCGGTTCAGTTTGGTTTGGTTCGCTTCTTGTTCAATATTGAAATCTGATCTTATATCTGTAATCACATAGTAGCCGTAACATGGTAACATACCGATGTTATTTATAAGTGCTCTTCATCTGTTGTATGTGCTTTGAAACCAATCTGGGGAAACTATTATGCTAATTAAGGAGATGACGTTTTGTAATTGGAAGACAAATAATTAAACTTGGATTGCTTTGCAGGAGAATCAAGAGGAGGAAGAGGAAGAATTTGAGTTTCCAAGTGCTGAGGCAGAGTCAAACAAAAACCAGAAGAGGAAGAAGAGGAAGAAAGTCCCGAGGACCACTAGTCATCAGCATCATCAGGTGTCAAGATGTAATAGCATGGAAACCGGAACTTTCCTGATCAAGATGTTTCTCCCATCTTTCATGGCATCGAGTAAGAAACCCGCAACATCATGGAACAGCAGGTTGAAGATTTCGCCGAGGACATTGTTCGAAGGGCTCGATCAGAGGTCTTTGGACACGGTGTCTAGGATTAACGCAAGTCCTGTTGCAGGAGATCAGGGGAGCCGCAGTCGAGATAGAACTGAAAGCAGTACCAGCAGGAGCAACAGCTATAAAAGCAGGTAAGAACTAGAATTTTTTTCGATATGACATTCTATTTGTGGATTCACCCTTCTGCTGAGTAACATCCTAAGCATATTGCCAGAAAAGGTAAGCTTTATTGTAAAAACTGCACATTGTTTGTTTGTTTGTTTTTTTTTTTTTTTTTTTTAAATTGAGAAAGATGGTACCTTTTTTGAGTCCCAAAGCAGAATTTCCAGTTCGATTCTTCACCGATAGCGATCCTGTTATTGAGTCTTGAACAACATGCTGATTTTTTTTTTGGGTAAATAAGAACAACATGCTGATTTGGTCTGCAAATAACCGAAAATGTTTCCAACGGAAGTATACCAGTTCGAACCTTTAGATCTACTTTCAATTTTGTTTGTTCAATTTGAAATTAAAGCTTGACATTTTAGTAAGAAATTGTACTCTTACCAGCAGATGTGAAAACGCACAATTCCTACCTTTATGCAGGAACCATGACAGCGATTCTTTCCTGGGTTGCTGGCCTTTTCCTTTGGCAGGAACAGAAGGCAAAATTCGAAGGAAGAGAACATGTGTTTTCTGATTTCTTCTGCCACCTGCACATGAAGGTTGAATCAGAGATTGATTTTGCCTTCAGAACCTAGAAATATAGTGAAACGGCAGAAGGGTGCCCGCAGTTGATTAAGCTGGTTTGATTATCTCGGCTCTGATGAAGATTTGGCTACTCAATCCAAGAAAAATCAAATGCAGAGATGCGAATGCATTTGATATTTATCAGTCTGGGTGTCTTGTTAAGTGCTAGACTTCTCAAGAGACAATGCTAGTGAAGTTTTAGATTTCTGCACGGACTACAAAGGCCATAGCTTAGCTTGCCTCATCATGATCACGAGTCCTCGAGTTATCAGCTGCTTAAAATATGTATTTTCATTACGAAACAAGGCTAAGGATCAAATAAACTGAATGCTGTTGGTATTTTTTCATTCAATGCTTCTTGTGCAGTACATCAAGGATATAACAGATGAACCTTGCGTATGGAGAACAATTGCGTACGAAAAACGAAAATCAATTGAAGATGTTTTGAGAGGAATAGTGGGGTGAAGTTCTTCCTCTGAATGGAGGGGATGAATTAGCCAGGCAGGAACGCCTATTTTGAGTGGTGGGGGCTATTGCCGCCGCTGGCCACTTTTGATTATGTTTATGGCATATTCTCTCCTCCAGGCGCCCATTTGCACGGATGTTCCACTAGAGCAATCTGGGAATTCATTTAGAAAGAAGCTAGGAGAATCCTCCTATCAAATAAGTACAAATTAGCTGAGAATCCGTCACCTCGTGTTCAAGTAAAGCTTTGTCAAGTAATTTTAAGAAAAGTCACTACCAATTTAATGAAAATTACCTCCAATGTTATGAAAGTTCACTACGATTCATCCATAACAGTTCGTCTCAGTCGAATTACCAGATTGCGACAGAATGTGATTTTGGATGATCTTCGTTGCAGTTGGAACATCAGATATACTATATCTGCTACAACACGCAATGAGCACTTGTAAGCTACACAGGTGGGTGGTGGTTGAAGCACTGTCTTCTCATGCAGAACAACAAGCCAGAGTACTTGGGTTCTCCAGCTAACTTTCCTACCCAAAATGGTCAATAGAAAAAATATTAGATGGACTCATTTCATGTATAATGAGGTGAACATAATCCATTATAACATCAAATTGACATAAAAATTTGCATTTTCTTAGGGGGACTCGACATGAATTGAACTAATTTTAATAGGTGACATATATTAACTTCATGAATCAATCTAGCTAGCTTCCCGTTTTTTTTTTTCTCCATTTACAAGAACTCAAAGACTCTTGCTCCAATTTCAAAGGGCCTTTTGACCAGATGAAAATGGAGTTGTGGGAAAGCAATACAAATGTCATGCTGTCATGTGAAATAGTGAAGTGTTGCATCCTACGCGTAGATGTTTACAGTTCAAAAGGTGAAATCACTAAAACTTATGCACTCTTATCCAAGTAGGATGAGGCACGTGGAATATCGTGCGAATCAACAAGGACCGCCTTGAGGTTAAATCCTCATAGTCAGCAAAGTAGATGCATGAGAGAAGGGTGAAAATAACTCCCATCCTTGGCATCAGGTGAGTCCGAGATGCTTCGAGGGAGGAGATCCGAGTTCTGAACGGTGCTGCAGAGCAAACATACTTGTTTTGGCCAGAGCTCCGATGTATATCTTCTTAGATTAGCATTGACCATAAATAGATCCGACACTAGATGAATAGCGGTAATTACCCATTCTGAAAGGAATAGGGATTCAAATCTTGTAAAAATTAGTCGGATGCTTGAAAAAGTTTCAAAAAATATTTATTAAAAAAAAGTGAGTCAGTTTCTTGATTTAGTTTCCTCAAATGGGAGCACTATTTAATGCATGTTTCTAAGAATAGGATCACCTATCTGGAGTTTACTTGGGAGGGGAATGTGCTGCAGATGAGGTCCAAAAGAAAAGGCAAACAAATGAGGGTATCAAGTAATAAAATTTTGGAATAAGAGCATCAGAAATACTAAAACTTATCGTAAAAATGTAAGTGAGTTAAAATTTTTTCAAAAAGTACAATCAAGTACTAAAATTTATACTGCAATTAAATCTCTCTGTTAAACTCCATCTAATTTAGTTGACTTGATCTATTTATTACTTTCTTAAGACAAGTGGCACCGATCTCACACCCACCTAACGCCAAGTCAAGAAAATTCTGAAAAAAGAAAAAGATAAGGATTAAAAAAACATAAAGAAAAGGGGAAAAAAACAATTAGTGAATGAAGACCAAAGCTTAAACTGTCCACCATCTTCTTTCTTTCTTTCTTCGATGCTCAAGCTTTGAAAACTCATCGTTCATCTTTTTCTCTCATTCTTTCTTTCTTCGATGCTCAAGCTTTGAGGAGCTATAGAACTCGCTCCCTTTCCTCTGCTAATTCTCCACGGACATCAGCTATGGAGCACTCGTCGCCATCCACCCTAGTACGAAGCCAATTGCAACAGTGCGGTGAAATTGATCATGTCCTCCACAGCTATCTTCTGTGCCATGTGTTTTAGCATTTACTCAGGAAGATTCGTCCAATAGTTCGCCATGATTTGAAGCATCGGATGTTTGAGCCGCCGCATTACGAATTCAAATCTACTTCAAATTAAAGTTAGGATAGATAGAGAAAAAAGAAGTTGAAAATTATTGACCAATATAGGGTTCCTCAAAATCTTCGAAAACCCGAAACAGCAGCCACTGGAGATCACAAGTAGGCAAATCTTATTTGAACTCAGTGCATCACATTTATTCATATTTAAAGTCATTCCCCTTTTGTCTGTCTCATGATGAAATTTTTCTCTTCAATGCAAGACCCAAGTTTAATGGGACGAACTGTTCCTAGTTCACGCCCCTTGAAGAGAAGATATCGTGAGTAGGGCCAAAGAAGAAGATGAACGGTATAAGTTTTGGTGTTTATCAACTAATTACTCATTTTTTTTTGACTTTTTTATATTTTCTTTCCTTTTTCAATTTTTAAGTATTTTTCTAACGTGACGCTTGGTTGCCGCTACGTCGGTGCTGCATCAGTGCCGCATATCTTAACAAAGTAATAAAAAAGCCACACCAACATTTTCCATAGTCAAATTACATGGAATTAATGGGAGACCTTAATTACACTATTTGAAATCCTTATGACTCAATTGCATTTTCAAAAAAAGTTTTAGAACTTTTGAGACATTATTTTTCTGAAAATTTATATCCACAACAAGATTACTATGGGGTTGTTGAACTCCATAATTTGGAGACCGTTGTGAGGATGTGATTGTCAATAATGATTTACAAAATCGATTTATAAAATGACATGACAAAATCAATAAGTACACGAACAAGCGAGTCATATGAAACGAATGTCCGCAAAAGCACCACAAATCAATCTAATAAATTAAATCTGGTTTTCCATTTCTCGTAAGAATATGAATCAACCTGAAAAGCAAACGCACAGCCATATAAAACATCAATAATTGAATATAAAAAGGAGATCCTCTGAAACCAGAATGTGCATGGCTTCTAAGAATAAAGCATCATGGAAGTCAAGGGGAGTGGGGTCAAGTAGCGGAAGAAGCTTCATGGAAAGTACTTCTCCCCTGCGTGTATATATAGCACCATCCACGATAACCAGATTCAAGAATCGCTCTCTTGTTACACCCGAGTGAAAAAAACATCTCTTTCTCTTTTATGTTTGTTTTGATTAATTATACTCGCCTTGCGCTGAAAAAACACCAGCTGGGCGATCTTGATCAGACCCCACGAAGCACGGGAAAGAAGGCCTGATAAGCTTCCATGCCGAAAGCCATGGAAGAGAGGGAATTGGCAGCAAGGGGACAAGAGCTGCATCTTCTTCCTCCCGGGCGCGGACGCATAAAGCGCCTCGTGTTCGCCAGTTTGTTCGGAAGCCTTAAGGCCCTTTTGGGTAGAATCATCGGCTTTCTTCTTGGCCGCAACAGAACCGAGGCTCCCACATAAAAAAACACATGTCACCTCTCTTATCTTCGCTTACTCAATCCGGTTGAGAGAAAGTAAAGACCGCTTGATAATGTTAATCGGTCGTTGCGTTCGATTCCCGGATCCTGTGTATGCGTTCTGCTTTTGTAGTAGTTCATGGCTCCATATTTTTCATCAATGTTGTGTCATGTTATCTGACATCTTCTACTGCTCGTTTTTAAATCTTTCACCGGTTCAATTGTCCACGGGGTCCCAAAATTCTCGGTGATATGACCGACAGATGTTGGGAAGCCACCTCAACCTATGTTGAATTCCTGCAGAGACGACAAAGGATCAATAATATATATTAAGGTATTTGCTTTTTCAGTTTTCCAGGGGCCATGCTTTTGTTTGTATCGGTCGCAATCAGCATAGAAAAAAGGACCAGAAACCATGATGCGGACCCAGATAAATTATTTCAATTTTCAATTTGGTAACTAGAAAACAAACCCAGATTCGCAGAGACGTCAAGTTAGTAGAATTTTTTATTGGACTGAGCAAGCCGACGAGATCGATGTTTCTTGAAAGGGACAAAGTTGCTCGACACTCACCGGAGTCGGTTCACTTTCCTCAATGCGCACCAATCGGTAATAATAACAAGATCTATTCATGATCGTAGAGACCCAACGGTTCGAGCCAATGCAGCTTGCATGTAAATTGAGAGAAAGATGTCAGAAAAATGCTAAACTTTTTGCGTTGATACTAAATTAGTTCAAATTTTTGTAATTTAGTGTCAATTTAATCATTTCGACTAATTTTGACTAGATATTATTGACGTGGATCTTTGGTTGACTAACAACACGGCATTTAATCGTGATAATGTGAACAATTTTTAATAGTATTTTAATATTTTTTCTAATTATATATTTAATTATTATCTTTATCTTTATCTTTTTTCCTTCTTCTCCATCCTCCTCTTGCCGATCACCGGACCTCAGTGGCTGGCCAAAGGCGAGTGTTAGCCAAGGTTAAGCCTCGCCTAGCCACTAGCGAGGGCTTGACCCTCCCTAGCCTAGCACAAGGCCGCCCTTGTAGCCTTTGGAGGCTAGCGACCAGCTGGAGGAAGGACAAGAAAAAGGGGGAAAAGAAAAAGAAAATAAATAAATTTAAAAAATGCTAAAATATTATTAAAAGTTATTAATGTTAGCGCCGATACGACTGGCATCCACGTTAGCAATATCTAGTCAAAATTAGCTGAAATGAATGAATTAGTTTTAAATCAAAAGATTAAGAATCAATTGATATCAAATCAAAATGTTTAGGGCTAAATTGACACAAATGTAAAAGATTTAGGACTTTTTTGACGCGTTCCCCTGCAAATTGGTGAGTTTGTCTAGACCTATTTGGTTGGGCACGGCTCGTAACTTTCCCATGAATAAGGACCTCAGGAGAACCCCAAATTAAATACTATTTCTTTTAACTTAAATAATCCACTATTTTGGTGCGAGTGCGAGGAATTTTTATAGTCCAAATATTGTCGGCTCACGTCAGATTTCTTTGATATAATTAGTGAAGCTAAGAGAGCTCATGCTAGCGAGAGCAACATTTAATACATGTTTTTAAGATGTAGCATCTACTATGTGGAGTTTACTTGGAAGGGGGGCGTGTTGCAGGTTAGTTCTTAGAGTTAAACTTAGACCCAGAAGAGGAGAAAAGAAAAACAAACGAGGGTATGAACTTATAAATTTGTACCCACAATAAGATTACTATCGAAGTGTTGAACTGCCCATAATTTGAAGATTATTGTAAGGGTGTAGTTTTCAAGAATGATCCACAAAATTGATTTATAAAAAAGGCCAAACAAAATCAATAAGTATGCAAGCAAGTGGGTCATATCAAACAAATGTCCACTGAACATCACAGATCAATATCACAAACTAAATTATATTTTTCATTTCTTGTGCAAATATGAATCAACTCGAAAGACAAATGCACAACTAGATGAAAAACAGGAGTATTGTACATGACTACCCACCTCGTGGTGGGCGAGTTGGTTAGGGTGCACGCTAGCCACACGAAAGGTCAGGGTTCAATTCCCCTCCTCGTCATGCTGGCAACTTAAGTGGGGTGCCGTGGGTGGTAGGTCCCCGCGCTAATGCTCTCCCGGGTTTACGTTGCCGGCTATCGACTGTATGGCGGTTCCCGGGTAAAAAAAAAAAATATACATGACTTATTAGAATAAAATATACATATGTGGATTCAAAATGATGAACTTGATCAATGCTGCAGTGGAGATGAAGCATTAAGGGACGCTGTTAAAAAGAACTCCGTTTCTGATCCTTCCTCTATATAAAGGACAGCCACTCATACTAGAATCAAGAATGACTCTCTCTCATGAGTCGAATGAGTTATTTGAATCTAAAGGCGGATCGAAAAGATCATTTTCTGATTTATAAATCATAGCAAAAAGTATCTGATAGGTGGGGATCATTTTCATGGCCATATTTGTCAACGTAGTCTGATTGACAATCTAGAAAAAGGCCCTCACATTTCTGGTTTTGTCATGTTCTTTTCTATGATAGAGGAAGGAGACCGGTAAAGAACGGCTGAGAATGACGATGAGAGACATTGGTCTCGTTTGTAAATTTGTGGGGGAAAAAGATGATTTAAACCCGTGTCTTAATCATGAGGTACCCAAATATAATCACGAGGATGAGAAAGCAGCCGTTTGATGGAATAACAGGAAATTTCCCGCATCAACTGAAGAATTAGGATGACCAACAAGCCCGTAACCTTTTCTATTTTTAATCATTTCATGAGTCACTAATGGAAAAAAGGTATTTTACTTTCCAGGCGCTCTTTTCGTTTGATTTATTTCATGAATAGTCATATTATTTCTTAATTTTTTTAGTTTGCAAGACCATTTCACGTAGTATGTTATGAGTGCTTCGGTGCCATGCTTTTGGACATGCCGAAGTATTCTATGCGCATTCGCAAGGATCACGATGATGGCCCGCTCTTAATCTCAAAGAGAAGCAGGATCGATTGAAAGTTGAAGTGCACATGGAAAAAGCCTAAGCTGTCTGGGCCAATATGATCTAGAATTGGAATAAATATAATAGTGGATCCGTCATAATACTTAGAATTGACATGCCCAAGTAACTTTTCTCTACACATCCCACTTTCTCGCAATTGAGATGAGCAGCTAGTTACTTGCTGCAAATCAAACTACCCACCATCTCCTCGGCATCAGGTATGGGAAGTGTAAAACAAAAGATTTACACAGCCGATATACCCAGTATTAATACGAAATAAAGATGGGTTTGTTTTGGGGGAAAATTTCATTATAAAGGAAAATATTTTCTAGAAAATCATTTTTTAGAAAAATGATTAGTTTCTCTTTATTTGGTAATATGTGATCGAAAATGTTTTTTACTGTTTGGATCCTGTTCAAAAAACTACCTATCTAGATGGGGTTAGTTGTTAACATGCGTAGAAAATAGGCAAATTACAAAAAAAATCATAAATCTATTGCAATTGTGCCAATTCAGTCCATCCGTCCAAAATTGACCAGCCGGACACTGACGTGGAACCCGGCCGTCCGGCAAATGCTGATGTGGCAATTTTTAATATTTTTAAAATATTTTTTTTGAATTTTTAAATATTTTTTTGAATTTTTGAATTCTTTTTTCCCCCCTTTTCTTCTTCCTCCTCGGCAGGCGGCGTCGTTCTTTGGCGAGGCTCGACTCGCCGGTGGCCGGCGAGGGCGAGCCTCATCGGTGGCCGGTGAGGCTGACCTTGCCAGCCCTAGTCTTTGGCTGGCGTCGGCCGACCGGAGGAAGAAGAAAATGGGGGAAAAAAGAATAAAAGAATAAAAAAATATGTTAAAAATTCGAAAAATAAAAATATTAAAAATTGTCATGTCAGCGTTCCCCGGACGGTCGGTGTCCACGTCAGTGTCCAACCAGCCAATTTTGGTCGAATGGACTGAATTAGCACAATTGTAAAATGTTTAAGACTCAATTAGCCAAAAAAAAAGTTTATGACTAAATTGGCACAATTGTAATAAGTTTAGAACTATTTTGGTAATTCTCCCCGTATAAAAGGTAACAAAGTGTGGCACCTAATATCTTTCCATAAAAAATTAGGGCGATCTTGAGAATCGTCGTTTCTTTCTATACGTAGTTCTGGTCGGCGGCGCAAGCCGCAAAGAAATCATTTGATCACGTGAGCATCTAGCTACGAAAGAAACCAACGGCAAATTGGAAAGAATGATTTGCCACACGTGAGCAGGTCGTTAATCTGCATGCACAACTTTTTCTTTATTGGTGTTCCTTTCGGCTGCATCTTTTAGAATAATTCGAGATGTGCTGAACTAATTTACTATTTGGTAAGTAATGTGACCAACGGGGAGAAATATTTTTTTTCTGTTTTCCAGTCTTAACAAGAGGTACTTCGACTTTTGGATTTGAATTTTACGTAAACACGCAAATCGTCCCAGACCGTCCGGGGACATCAAGCAAGAGAGGGGCCGTGATTGAATTGTCCCGACATTATGTATTTACATTGGTGTTATATCGAAATTGGCTTCTACAAAATACATTTCACTGAAAGTCGTTTTTTGATTTTTTAAACAAGACAGGTTCTATGGGGAAATCAGCCATGAAATATCATGGAAAAAATACCAAAGAAATCATAAACCTATTGCATTAATACCAATTCAGTCCCAAATTTGTCAATTAGACCATTTTAGTCATACCCCTTTCTATATTGATACCAATTTGACCAATTTATATAGGAAATGGCTGACGTTGATGCCAATCATCCTACGTGGCATGGTAGGCACTGATTTGAAAATTTTTAATAATATTTTAATAATATTTTTGAATTTATCGAATTTTTAAATAAAATTTTGAATTTTTTTTCCCTTTCTCTTCTCTTTTTCTTTTCTTTTTCCACCGGCCATAGCCATGGCTGGCACCTGGCAAGGGCAAGTGTTAGCCATCTAGGCGAGGCTCCCGTCGTCAGGCCTCCCTTGGGTGAGGGCGAGGTTGGCGAGCCCCGCCTGGACAACGACAAGGCCCGATGAGCCTTGCCCTAGCCTAGGTTAGGGTCGGCCTCCTCAACACGAGACCGAAAGTTTACTTCCTCGTCCGATCCAAGTTACTTGAAAGGTCCAAAGGTACTCGACACTCATGGCGTGACTGGACTTCCCAGATTCCATTTTCACTTGAAAATGGTGATCGGGGGATATCTACCTAATCGTCCATGGCAGGGATTTCTATCAGACGAGTCATCGGCGAGGGCGGCCTTTCAACGTCCCTAGTTTTTTTTTTTTCCAGCAATCTGACCTTTTAGAGAGAGGACAAGGATGTCACCGATCGAAAGGCCTCAGCGACCATTGGAGAAGTGTCCCCTCTTTCACCAGTCATTATGAAAAATGTCTCTGTCCACAGTGTAAATTATTGCTCAAAGCAATGTTTCCAAATAGTGGTAATTTGTCCTCCTTTTTATACAGTGTCTTCAATTTACTTTGTTGCTGCTTGGTGATGATGGTTTTGTGTTTTGTAGTAATTTTGACGTGGCACGCAGTAGATGGCTTTATCTTCCAATTGATGCTCTTTTTTCTACACGTTAATCTTTTTTTCTTTATGTCTTAATGCGTCTATTATAAAATCATGATGGTATTGACACTTCATGTAATATCTACGATTTACGATTTATTTCAGAAATTTGCTAAACAAAAGGAACCTGTCCCACAAGAAAAACTATTATGTCCCAAAGGAAAGTGACTTCTACCATCATTTTTCAAATAATTATGTAAGAAAGACCTTACACCACCTTTGTATAAAAGAATAATGCTTTTCTTTATTAGCAATCATAAGTGAACAAAATCTATAGGTGGAGGTGCTCCATTTCTCGGGACGGACTTAGTGGTCAAGATGAATTGGTGTGAATAACTTACTCATCTTGAACGAAAAAAAAAAAATTGAATTGTGGTAATGATATGAGTTATTGAGTCTTAACTTATTCAGTTGTCCATTTAAAAGGTTAAATTTTTTTCCCTCATAGTGAAAGGAAGAAGTCCCACTTTAGATGTCTCGAGTTGAAGGAAGCAACCGAAAATACTAGTTGGCCATTAAAACTTCATGACTTAAAACTTTTCCGAGTGAGAGGTGAATATAAGTAAATTATCAAGGGGCTCCGCTTATGGGTTCTCTCTTAGTTCTCCTCCTTGTGAAGGTATTGGACTTATGCAAGGCATGACTTGCGCAACTCTGAATGCGCTAATAACACAATCTTGCATTTGTACTTCATTTCGTGCGATGCTAAAGTTGGTCAATGAGAGTTGCTCGATGAGTTCCGCACCAGACATTTCGTCGGGGTTATGCACATGGATGAATGAGAGAGAGGAGAGAGAGATGAGTTGATCAAAAGTAGTAGATGGCACGCCTAAAAAGGGAGGGTTCGGTGGGTGTTTTGGGCCCCGGAACCAAAGTTACAGACGAAGTTTCTGGGAAACGGCGCATGCGGAAAAATCCTCTTTGAGGGTTGCATGCAAATGACGATAGCTACATCGTAATCCAGCACTTTGGTCTTAATTAATTCTAATAAACTTTTGGGTATGGAAATGTTTATTGGTACGGTTAATCTCTATTAATTCTAGGAGCACATAAATCCTTGTAGAAAAATTTATTACAACAGTGCTACACGTGTACACAATTGAGTTCTCTAAGATTAGGTAATTACGTATTTCATGTATTTCTTTTGGTCGGGCATGGCATTATAAGTTATAGTTGTCGATCTCTTTCATCACTTTTTGACTATCTCTGTTTTGATTGTTTGCTTAATACTGTGGCCTAAATGGAATTAGAGCAACGTTGAAATATGTTGGCCCAAATAGCCTCTAGTTGGCAAAACGGCAATTGAGTTATGGCCTTGTTGCAAGGCCATAAGCCATGTAAAGTGGTTGATTTTGGGCCTAAAGACGTGAGATCCCCATCCCATGATTACTGATCGCAGAACACATTCAGGCAATGATTGCGATGATGATTTGAGAGAAAACATAAGCTTCTGAACACATGCATGTAGCATGTGGCGCTTGGATGGTTGGATGAGGATGTTGGGTTGTCCCCTTTTATTGATTATAGGTGGTGATGAAGTGCGAATCTAAAAGGCTAAAATAAGAGAAACAGGTCCGAAAAAATCAGCGCAGACAGAGAGGATCATCCACTTAGACCACCACTTTGCATCGCTTGAGGAGGATCAGCCCATCGCGGTTGGAGATGGCGATGGCCTAAGCGCTATTCCAGGGGGAAAATTACTGAGAATTGGAGGACAGCTAGATTGGGTATGGCTCAGATCCGAAAATGGAATGCCAAAATTGAATTATGTTTAAATAGATCAATATAGATTAAATGGCTCAATTTGTATCATATCCATTTTTTACTCTCCCAAACCCAACCCAGTCCCCAATTTGACAGGTCCATTGTTTTTTTCTCAACTTTACTATTTTTATTAAAGGGGTTGAAAGTATGTTTATTACCTAATTTGACACGATTTGAGGTGATATACAACCCACTCCAATAAATATGAGTCATAATACTAGTTTGTGACCCATTTTGACATCACATGATACAAATGAGGAAATTTTATGGGTTTTGATTAGGACCCTCCAATGCTAGGTTCAATTTAGGGCTACAATAGTGTCATAACCGCTGTTCCCAGTCTATGTGTAGTGTATAACCTTTGCGGGAGCACTCTTTTTTCCATGCCATTCACCTTGCTTTAATAGGATGTGCAACATAAATTGCCTGAACTGGAAACCGCTCGGACCGAACTGGATTGGCTAGTTCTGGACAGTTCCCAATGGCCGATGGTTCAATTCTTAGTTCCTATTATTGAAATCGGTGGCTGATGGATCAATTTTCGATTCCAAAGTGGGAACCATACCGACTATATATAAAATTTCTTAGTAAAACCTAACTTTTTCCATTTCCCTCCATCATTCAATCCCTCACTCCTGCTTGCATCTCTCTTGTGCTCAATGATGAAATTCTCTCCCTCTCGCCTCACACATCACCTTCGACGACTCTTTCCCTCGGCAACTAATTCCGCGACTTGGCTCTTGCTCAAGTCTCAGCTCTCGCCTCTCGCACCAGAGTTAAGGATCTCTCGCATAACATCAGCCCCCTTCGAGTTTCGACCTCTTTTCTACTTAGCTGGCATGGCCGTCGACGCTTTCCTATTCGAGTTTGCACTCGCTCTCTGCTACCGCTACTTCGAAACTCCTGCAAGAACCGACAAGACGATCCCCCCAAAACTCTCTTATTCTCGGTCAAGTTTTTGAAAGAGAGTGAGGGTACGTCTTCGTTAGATTTCTCTCTCCTTGTTTTTGCCAAGTTCGTGCAGATTACTTCTCATTCTCTCTCTCTCTCTCTCTCTCTCTCTCTCTCTCTCTCTTTTTGGGTTCACGAAGCTTCGATCTTTCATACCCAGTTTTGAAATTTCCCCTTTTTGCTTGCGCCGTTCGAGCCTTATTCAGTGCCCTGTCATGTATCTGTCATTCTTTGTGTCATCTATGTGAATCGGGATTGATGGAACTGCTGCTACTTGCTTGGGTGGGTACGATTGCCAATGTGATTTACGTTGGGGAGTGGTGGGTCGGGACGCGATCTGGATGGATTGGTGCGGGTGAACTGAGATCGTCACGTGAGTGCTCGTTTGCGTTGATACGTGTATGGTTTGGATACGTTTTGATGAATGTGGTTGCGTCTAGTTGATCGTTGTTGTGAAAGTCTGGCTTGATAAAACTATATCATATAGCTGGCGAATTTGATTAGGGAATACTCACTGTGAAGGCCAAAAGTAGGAAATACTAGGTCCATCTGATGTAGCTGTTATGATGTATTTGTTACATTACGTTCATTGTAATTGAACTTCATTGTGCTGGAAAGTGGATGATATGAATGTGATAGGAAGACCTTGCGACAGCCTTTAATTTATTTGTTGTGCCTGGTTTATCAAACTCTTAATATTGCGCTTATTTTAGCTATGCTTTGAACTTAGAAAAAGCCAAATTTGGTGGGTGTTTCAATTCTATGTTTGATGGCTCCTATAAATGTTTTGCTTGATTCAAGTGATCTATTCAAATGTCAACGGAAGTGGACAAATCAAATGATGCTATGAATCTAATAATTGACTTACTAAAATATGAAGGTGAAGAAGATCTCGAAGAGGCACCCAACATGAGTAAGGTACCTAACCCTTGTCCTCTTGGTAAATGAAAATCAATAGTCTGGCTTCATATTCGTAAAGGATAAATCAAGAATGGGAAAATTGTGTTTAGTATTTATTGTGGGGCCAAGTATGGTCATTGTGTTGATAACGGTACTTTTACTATGTTAAAGCACTTGAAAAGGTACAACAAGTATCATCACAATTTAGGTAAGAAGCAAAATTTGTTTGACGCACATAGAGTAGATGGGACTCAAATGACATCGAAGTAAATGACATCAAAGCATACTAGTATTGGTAGTGCTAATGTATTAACGACATGAAAATTTGATCAGAATCATTATGGACAAATGCTTGTTCGGATGATCATGATGGATGAAGAACCTTTTTCAATTGTTGAACATGTCGAATTTTGTGATTTTATTAATCAGTTATAGCCTCTCTTCAATCACTTCTCACAATTTACTATAGCTAGAGATTACATAAAATTGTATCTTTGTGAAAAAAAATAAGTTTGAAGACTCATTTTCACAAGTTTAAGTCTAGGGTCACACTCATGACCGATACATGGAGTCTATTCAAAACTTGAACTATTTATGTCTCACTGCACACTTAATTAATGACGACTGGAATGCAAAGCCCAAATCTAATGAGAGGACTGTTCCTCATTCCCTCCACTTGAAGAGAAGATATCGTGTGTGCGGCCAAAGAAGAAGATGAACGGTGTAAGTTTCGGTCTTTCTTCACTAAATATTCTTTTCTTTTTCTTTTGTACTTTTTTTTAATCTTTACTTTTTTAAAAAAAAATTAATCATTTTTCTGATGTGGCACTTGTTGGGCGCCATATTGGCACCACATATCTTAACAAAGTAATAAAAATGCCATACCAACATTTTCCGTAGTCAAGTTGCATGAATTAACTGGAGGGTTTGATTGCACTAATCAAAAATTTTATGACTCAATTGCATTTTGAAGAAAAAAATTAGGACTTTTGATACCTTTTTATCTCTAAAAATTTATATCCATAACGAGATTACTACGGGATTGTTGAACTTCATAATTTGGAGACTACTGTGAGGGTGTGATTGTCAAGAATGATTTACAAAATTAATTTGTAAAATGAGCTGAAAAAATCAATAAGTACGTGAAC
Organism: Eucalyptus tenuipes; assembly: GCA_014182365.1. Lineage (NCBI taxonomy): Eukaryota > Viridiplantae > Streptophyta > Magnoliopsida > Myrtales > Myrtaceae > Eucalyptus > Eucalyptus tenuipes. The sequence goes on from CM024544.1 coordinate 45,883,288, forward strand.
AAGCGAGCCATATGAAACCAACGTCCGCAGAAGCACAACAAATCACTCTCAAAAATTAATTCAGTTTTCCATTTCTTTTAAGAACATTATCAACTTGGAAAGCAAACGCACAACTATGTAAAAAGTTAATTATTGAATGTAAAATAGAGATCTTATGGACCCCGAATCTCCATCGCTTCTTCGGATAAAATATGTCGAAGTCATGGGAGATGGGGCCAAGCAGCAGAAGAAGCTTCAGGGTAATTTCGGCTTTCCTGCGTTTATATATAGAACCATGCACGATAACCAGATTCAAGAGTCACCTCTCTCGTTACACCCAAGGGAAAAAAAATCTCTTTCTCTTTTAAGTTTGTTTTGAGTAATTAAACTCACCTCGTGCTGAGCAAAACATCTGGTGATCTTGATCATACCCCGTGAAGCACGGGAAAGAAAGCGCGATGGATGCCATGCCAGAAGCCGTGAAAGAGAAGGAATTAGCAGCAAGGAGACAAGAGCTGCTGCTTCATCCTCCCAGGCGCGGACGCATAAAGCATCTTGTGTTCGCCTGTTTATTTGGAAGCCTTGAGGCCCTTGTGGGTAGAAGCATCGGCTTTCTTCTTGGCCGCAACAGAACCTAGGCTCCCACATAATATCACAAGTCCCCTCTCTTATCTTCGCTTCCTCGTTCTGGTTGAAACAAAGTAAATCCTAGACCACTCGATAATGTTAATCGGTTGTAGCGTTTGATTCCTAAGTTCTGTATTAGTGTTCTGCTTCTGTAATAGTTTCGTGCAGGAAAATGGGTCCATGTTTTTCAACTGATGTACTGTTTTCAATCTTCCACTGCTTCAGTATCCATCGCGTCCCAAAATTCTCGGTGATATGACCGACGGATTTTGGGAAGCCAGGTCAACCCTTGTTGAATGTCTGCACAGATGAAAAAGGATCAATGACATATATATTAGTTTTCTAGGGGCCACATTTATGTTTGTAACAGTCGCAATCAGCATAAGAAACAGGGCCAGAAACCATCATGTGAACACGGATCAATTATTTCAATTTCCAATTTGGTACTAGATAACAAACCCAGATTTGCAGAGACGTCAAGTTGGTAGAATTTTTTTATCGGATGGAGGAAGCTGACAAGATCGATGTTTCTTGATACGGACAAAAGTACTCGATACTGATGCTATGTCTGGACTCGGTTGACTTTCGTCAAAGCACACCAATCGGTAATAATAACAAGATCTATTAATGACCCTAGTGGCCAGTCGGTGCAGCTTAAGTGCAAATCGGTGGGCTTGCTTGGAACTATGTGGTCGGTCACGGCTCTCATGGATAAGGATCCCATGAAAAGCCAAAACCCCAAATAAAATATTATTTTTTAACTTAAATAATCCACTGTTTTGGTGCCATTGCGCGGAATTTTTTTGGTCCAAATCTTGTCGGTTCACATTTCAGATTTCTTTGATATAATTAGTGAAGCTAAGAGAGCAATATTTAAACCATGTTTTTAAGAAGTAGCATAAACTATCTAGAGTTTACTTGGAAGGAGGATGTGCTGCAGGTTAGTTCCTATAGTTAAGCAGAGACCCAAACGAGAGAAAAAACCAAATGAGCGTATTAACTATAAAATTTATACCCACGATAAGATTACTATCAAAGAGTTCAACTACCCAAAATTTGAAGATTACCATAAGGGTGTAATTGTCAAGAATCATCTACAAAATTGATTTATAAAATGGCCTAACAAAATCAATAAGTATGCAAACAAATGGGTCATGTCAAACAAACGTCCATAGAGCATTGCATATCAATTTTACAAACTAAATTGGACTTTTCATTTCTGGTATGAATATGAATCAAACTCAAAAAGCGAATACACAACTAAATGAAAAACGGGAGTTATTGAATATGAATGTACATGACTTATTAGAATAAAATAAAATGATAGTCATAGGAAGGGCCCAAGGAAAAGGTTCGGGATGATGAACCTAATCAATGTTGCAGTGGAGATGAAGTATTAAGGGACATCATCAAAAAGAACTCTGTTTTGAGTCCTTCCAAGGACGTTCCACTCTAAATTTATATATAGAATATCAACTCATACTAGAATAAAAAATCTCTCTCTCGTGAGCCATATGAGTTATATGAATCTAGAAGCCGGATCTAGGATATCCTTTTTCTGATTCCAAAATCACAGTAAAAAGTATTTGACCAGTGCAGATCTTTTTCGATGGCCATATTTGTCAGCGTCGTCTGATCGACAATCTAAAAAAAGGTTATCACAGTTCCCAATACAAATCCAGGTCTAAACCTTTTTGGTTTTGTCATGTATTTTTCTAGAATTAAATAAGAGGAAGGAGAACAATAAGGAATGGCTGAGAATGATGATGAGAGACTTTGGTCTCGTTTGTAATTTGTGGGGAAAAAGATGCTTTAAACCCCGTCTTAATCATGAGATACCCAAGTATAATCAGAGGCTAAGAAAGTAGCCGTTTGGTGGAATAACAGGAAATTTCTCCCGTCAACTGAAGGATGACGGGACCATATGCCCCTCACCTTTTTGATTTTTAATCATTTTGTGAGTCACTAATGGAAAAAGGTATTTTATTTCCTATGCGCTCTTTACGTTTGATTTGTTTCACAAATAATCATATTATTTCTTAGCTTTTGTAGCTTGCAAGACCATTTCACCTAGTATTTTACGAGTGATTCGGTGCCACGCTTTTGGACATGCCCAAGTATTCTATAAAAATTCACAAGGATCACGATGAAGACCCATCCTTAATCTCAAAGAGCAGCGGGACCGATTGAAAGTTGACATCCATGTGAAAAAAATCTTAGCTGTTTTGGCCAATATGGTCTAGATTTGGATTTTGTCTAATGATAGATCCGTCATAATACTTAGAATTGACATGCCCAAGTAACTTTTCTCTGCACATCCTACTTTCTTGCTATCGATATGAGCAGCTAGCTACTTGCTAAAAATCAAAGTGAAATGTGCAAAACAAAAGATTTACACAGCCTATATATACCCTTTATTAATATGAAAATAATATTACCCGTCTCCACGTTCGCATGCGTAGAAAAAGGTTACACAGCATCGCGCCTAAAATCTTTCTGTAAAAAATTTAGGGTGATCTTCAGAATCGTTGTTTCTATACAGATGATTCTGGTAGGCGGTTCGGTTTTTAAGGAAGAGCCAACAAATGACTTAAGGAAAAGGAGGCGGCGCAACTGCAAACTGCAAAGAGTGAATTGCCACACGTGAGCACGTCACAACTTTTTCTATTGGTGTTTCTGCTGACAACCTTCTTTTCGAATAATTCGAGATGTACTGAATTATTTAGCTATTTGGTAAGTAAAGTGACCAAGGGGAGAATAAATTTGTTTTTTAGTCGTAGTATCAGGTAATTCGAATTTTGATTCGAATTTTATGAAAGCATGCCAATAATCTCATCCTTGGACATCAAAAGAGAGAGAGGCCAGAACCCAAATTATCCTGACATTATTTATTAGGGTAGGTGATTCATCGGAATTGACTTTTGCGACTAAATACCTTTCATCGAAGAGTGCCATCCCCCTTCCCTTGTTGAGTGCTCAACTACTACAAAAGTATAAGAAGCGGCTTCTTCGGGCAAGTTCTATTTTTATTAGAGAAGACAAGTCTTGTGACAATTCCAAACAGGAAATTTTACAAATATAGAAGCAAACCAATAACTTTGCTTCACATGGAACAGAAAGTACACAAACTTTCCCGAAATTTGATTGACAACAAAGTCTAAAGACATAAAGATGCAACGCCGAAATTTAATTGGCGATGCGGATCTAGAAGCTACAACTACAAGACATATCGGAATTAAATTGATGATATGATTCTGGAAACTACAACTATAGTGCAAAAATTGGAAGTGAAAATGTTTGTTTGTTGTGATGTCTTGAGTAGTGGAACTTGTGTATTTTTAATGCTTACAACATAACACGAGGGCAGTTCTTCTGCAATTTTAACCATATTTTCATATCTCTAAATGATCTCATCTCCAAGTGTTTATTCCCTTTAAAATTGTGCATTGATCTTCCGCACTTGTTTGTTCCATATTTTCGTCGTTGGTGGCATGATCGACCAATTTTTTGAAAGTGACATCACCCTATTTACAATTCCTGAACAAAACAATACACACACATATATATATATATATGTATATATGTATATATGTATGTATTTCATTTTTTTTTTTTTTTTTTGTATCAATCGGCTCGAGGATTGACAGTTCAGTACAAGGAAAAGGACCATATTCATCATGTGGACACGTAACAATTACCTTAATTCCAATTGGGGTTGAGGAAGAGGACGGGATCCGATTATCATTACCCCCAAGAAACGAAAAATTTGATACTGACGTATCCCGATACCACTAATTAATACCCATGGATAAAGTTCACTTCCTCATGCGGTCGATGTGACCCGATAGGTCGAAAGCTACTTCATAGCCATGGCACTACTGGACTTCCGAGATTCCAATTTCAAGTGAAAATGGTGATTGGAGACTTCTATCTAGTGTCCCGGGCAGAGATGGAAAAAAAAGCAGAAGCATCCAATGGCAGGGATTTCTCTTCGACGAGTCACCGGCGAGGCGCTCCTTCGACGTCCCCGGTTTTTGACAGCAAGGAATCTGACCTTTTGGAGAGAGTACAAGCATGTTAGTGATCGAAAGGCTTCAGGGACCATCGGAAAAGTGTTCCTTTTTTACCAGAGACATTTCAAAAAATTTCTCCCTGTCCACGGTGTAAAATACGGCTGAAAGCAATGTTTTCAATTGTGGTAATTTGTCCTCCTTGCTACAGGGTCTTCACTTAGCCTGTTACTACCTGGTGATGATGGTTTTGTGTTTTGTAGTAATTTTGATGTGGTGCGCGGTAGATGGCTTTATCTTCCAATTGATGCACTTTCTTCCACATGTTAATCCTTTTTTTATTTTTATTTTTATAATGCCTTTATTGTAAAATCATGATAGTATTGGTACTTTCTGTAATATCTACGAATTGACAATTTATTTCAGAAATTTTACTAAACAAGAGGAACCTTGCCCCCACAAGAAAAACTATTGTGCTCTAAATGAAATTGACTTCTACCATCATTTCCAGATAGTTGTTTAATCATCGACCTTTATATCAAAGACTAATCCTTTTTTATTAACAATCATAAGTGAACAAATTCTATCAGTGGAGTTGCTTAGTTTCTTGGGAGGGACTTAGTGGTCAAGATGAATTGTGAATGACTTACTTATCTCGAACTAAAAAATATAATATTGAATTGTCTTAACAATACGAATCATTGAGTCTTAACTTATTCGGTTATCCGTATATAATATCAAAGATTTTTCCGTCACAGTGAAAGGAAGAAGTCCCACATCAGATGGCTAGAGTTAAAGGAAGAAACTAATAATACTAGTTGGCCATTAACTTCATGACTTAAACTTTTTTGAGTGGGAGGTGAATCTAAGTAGATCATCAATGAGCTCAACTTATGAGCTCTCTCTCGAATCTCCTCCTTGTGAAGTTATTAGAGTTACGTGAGGCATGACTTGCGAATTCCCGGATGCTCTAATAATATGATCTTGCATTCATTCTTCATTTCATGTGACACATATGTTGGTCTATGAGAATCTATGAAGCACGGACACGTTGCCGGAGCTTCTGTGTCGTGTCTAACTCGTGTTGACACATCCAACACGCTCGGACATCCAACACGCTCGTTGCCGGAGCTTCTGTGGGTGGATGAGAGGATGACTTCAATTTTTAATAAAGAAAGTGATATCCCGACAGGTGGGGTGGGGGAAAGTGACGTGGGAAAGAAACGAGGGGTGAAATAAATTTGGAGGGTGGGGGTTGAGGGTGGACCGCAAGGGGCTTTTTTTTTTTTTTTTTTTAATCAGAAAAATAAATAAGAGAGGTTACAAAGTGATTTTGGAAAATAAAAATACTAAATATTGAATGATGATAAATTTTGGTCATTGTAGAAGATCATAGATTTATTTAAATAAGTTAATTCTTATTTATTATTAGTCATTAGTTTTATCAATAACTTTTGTTAGAGTTAGAAACATATCTCCAAACATGGATACACATTAATTATGAATATGTCTTCCGAATTTTCTATGAATAGATTTCTTAATATTATTAGTGTAAATTCATTACAGGCTCTTTTTTATTTATTTATTTATTTAATTGTGAATTTGAATCAAATTAATTGAAATAAAAATATTCATTTAATATAACGTATCCTAACGTGTCGAAATTCTTTTACATTTTAGAAATGACGTGTCGTATTATGTCACGTGTCCCTATTGCTTGTCAATGTTACTTAGATGAGAATAACTCAGATGAGTTCCGCCCTATATATAATTCGTTGGGCTTATACACATGAATTAATGAATGAGAGAGCAGAGAGAGATGAGTTGATCAAAAGTGGCAGATGGCACGCCTAAAAAGGAAGGGTTTGGTGGGTGTTTTGGACCCCGGAACCAAAGTTACAGACGAGGTTTCTGCGAAACCGGGTAAGCGGAAAAACCTCTTTGAGGTATGCCAATGACGATAGCTACGCCGTAATCGAGCACTTTGGTCTTAATTAATTCTAATAACTTCTGAGTATGGATATGTTTATTGGTCCGGTAATTCTCGAAGCACATAGCTCGTCATAGAAAAATGTATTAAAACAGTGCTACACGTGTGCACAATTCAATTCTCTAAGATTACGTAATTACATATTTCATTTAATTCTTTTGGTCAGGCATGACATTGTAAGTTATAGTTGTCGATCTCTTTTATCACTTTTTGACAATCCTCTGTCTCGATGGTTTGCTTAATACCGTGGCCCAAATGGAATTGGAGCAAAGTTGAAGCATGCTGGCCCAAATAGCCTCTAGTTGGCAAAAGGGCAGTTGAGTTGTGGCCACCGACACTGGGCCGAAGCGGTTGGGCTGACGCCAAGCCTCGGCACGGATGCCGGGTCTGCTTCAGAACGGGTCTGAAAAGAATCAGTGGGGAGAGAGAGAGGATCATCCGCTTCGAGAGTGAGAAAGAGAACCAAATCCTTTGTTGAAGGTGGCTCCAGGTTCGACACGTCACCAACGACCACGTCGCCGGTGTTCGGCACCAGGGGCTACCACCGATGGAGCCGCTAGTGGCGCGATCTTGCACGATCCAGACTTGAAGTAGAAGTGTTTGTTGCAGATTTGGAATCTCCAAGACTGCTACGACACTTTCATTTGTTTTTCTGAATATTCTTCGTTACAAATTTTTGGAGGCTAAACAGTATTATGGTATTTCGTTTTTTTTTTTTCCGTAGATTTATTAAACCTTTAAGATACTTTGGACAAAAATTTTTTTTAGTCTTCTCTTATTTTGGTTTTTTCCTGATAAACTTACTACATAAACTTTTTAGGTTGCATTTAGGCTTTCTTTTTTTGTATTACATGATAGGGTTAGGTTAAATTTTTTATTTGCTAGCTGCGCTTAGAATTAACTTATCATCACCTAGACTAAAAAATTTCATTTATTAGGCTAGTATACGTTTATCTTAATGCATAACTCACAGGGCCTTATCTCGTGACTTTATAGTAAGGTCTTATATAATTTTGTCCAAAAGGCCTCGGGTTATTTCCCTTTTTCTTTCTTTTGCCTTTTTTAATTTATTTACTTTGTTATTGACCACTTAATTTTATTGTTAGCTTACTTATACATGACAACATAGATTTACAGGCCTTTAGTAATAAAAAAATCGAAAGAGATTGCATGAATATATTTTATTAAAAGGGAAAAGGTAGTAGGAATGAGAGTTAACCATAACTAGTGTCACCAAGTTTCCGAACCCCAAACTTTTGGTTCGCGAAAGTAAGGCAGGCTTCCGTGTTATACTTGGCTCCTAAAGGGCCTAGAATAGGTTAGTAATGACTCTAATTTTAAAACCTAGTGGGTAATACATGAGAAAACAAGTGGTATTCGGTAGGATTTGAGAGAACCTGTGCAAAGGTAAGCAGTAAGCCCGTGCAAATGTAAGCAGTAAGCACCAACCAGAAAGAGGGTTATTTGACCCGCCTAACAATCTGTTAAACCCCTCGAGGTCCATCTCAAGAGGGCTGTGACACAACATTTCCATATTTAAGGGGGATAATTACTAAGAACTGGAGGGCGGTTGGATTGGGAATAGGTCAAGTTTGGAAATGGGTCGCTAAAGTTGTATTATATAAAAATATATCAATATGGACTGAATGGGTCAATTTTGGTTAGATTCATTTTTTACCCATCCAAACTCAACCCAATTCCCAATTTGATGATGCTTCCGCAACTTAAGTATTTTGATTAAAGGGGTTGAAAGTGAGTTTATTACAGGAAAAGTACAAAAAAAAGTTGTAAATTTATTATATTGATACCAATTCAGTTACAAATATTTCATTTGGAACAATTTAAACCTAAACATTTTCACATTGATACTATAGGTTTAGGATTTTTATTGGTACTTTTCCCAGTTTATTACATACCCTTCTTTTCAGTTTTTTTCATTTTGGAACCCATTTTGACATAAATTAACGTGATATTAACCCACTCCAATACATATGAGTTAAAATATGGATTTGTGACCTATTTTTGACGTCCCTACCTGCATGCTACAATTAAGGAATTTTTTTGGGTTTTGCTCAAGAGAACCCTCTGATGCTAAGGTTGATTTAGGGCTACGATAGTGCCAGAATCGCCACTGTTGGTTTGTGTCAAGTGTATAGCAATTGTGGAAGCACTCATTTTTTTGTGCCATTCACCTAGCTTCGGCTCCCAATTTGGAGATTATCCAATCAACTTCCGATGATGGCTCTTATCATGCTTGTATATCCCATAGTGGTCAAATTTAGGTTTTCTAGACTGTGCCTTCCTATGCTCTTCCAACCAAAAAAGCGGCAAACTTAATTTTCTCTTCCCTTCATCGGGTAATCGATTGTTGCCGTTCCTCGTGCGTGATCATAAAATAAACTTTACTGAGGGACATGAATGGCTCAAGGTTGAGTTTTTGCATTGAGGCCCAAACGAAACTGGGAGAACTTCTCCACCTCCTTCTTTTTCGCATACTTGTGGCTCCAACACACGTATATTATGGGATATTATCGTAATCATTGACTTCATCCCATAGGACCTTCAACTTAGTGTAATTTTTCATCATCAAGACCCCTCCTTGTTGTAGCGGCCCAATCTCGACTTTGATATCGTGGATGCAAGGTCCATTCCTTTGAGTGAATCTCTCCTTTGGCTCATCCCACATTACCTTTACTTCCTCTACGCATGCCAAGGTTCCCTATAAACTCTTTTTGAGGAAATTGAAAATCCATGAAAATTATCATGGAAATACAGATGTCCTAGGCATCAAATATAGGTGCTGTTGGATTTTGTTTTCTCTAGTGATCTGTCAATAAACTCAAATTGGTTTCACCTGCAATGCATTTCTCATCGCCTTCGATCGTGTTGTGTAGTTATCTCATGTCATCACGCACGAAAATACGCTCTTGAGATTGTTGGAAGTGTTGAGATAAGATGGTGAGGAAGGGTCAATCATCTCATCCTTACTAATGCTTCCTCAGCCATATAGCAAAGGATGCGACTCATGCCTAGTGCGTTTCAATCTCTTTGCTATGGTACTACGAGAGAATTCATAACTGGCTTCTATTACTCATCGTAGATTGCAAAAATAAGAAAGAAGATATTGCCCTAAAAAAAGAGGGGAATCTACCAAACCTACGAATTATCTAACTAATTACAAGATATACAAAATGTCATGCTAACTAAATATAGCAAGTAGATATTCCATAATAAAAAAGGAAATCTATCAAATCTACCTACTATGAAGCACCGACACTCTCCAGAAGCTTTCGTGTCGTGTCGGACACTTCGACACGTGTCTGACACTCGATCAACACGTGTCGAAAAATCCGACACCTGGTCAACTTTCTCAACACTCTCCGACACTCGAGTCGGAATTCTGATATACGAGTTTTCGACATGTGATTATGATATCGAGGTCAATTTTAAAATTTAAATAAATGAGAGGTCAATATATATATATATATGTGTGTGTGTGTGTGTGTGAAAAAATAAAACACGATAATAAAAATAATAAATTGAGAAAGAAAAAAAACCTAGTTTTCTCTTCTCTTCTGACTCCTACTTCCCGTGATACGCAATTCACCCCTTAAGTTTTTTTCTCCTCTTTCAACATATCTAACATGCGAGTTCATAATATGGATTGCTTGTTTTTTCTCTAAGTTTTATGAATTATTGAAATAGAGTTGAATTTGTCAAATTGAAACAATGAATGATATTAATAAATGACGAATTAATTTTTTTAGCGTATATTCATTCTAGGCTTATTATGAATTTGATTGAAATAATAAAAAAATGATAATTTATTATGTATATATGAAAATATATATTTAATATACAACGTGTCTCAACGTGTCGGAATTATCTGTTTTTTGAGAAACGACGTGTCGACGTGTCGTGTCGTGTTGTGTCGCGTATCGCGTGTCAGTGTTTGTGCTACTTAGTCTACCTATTATTCCTCATAAATCGCAAGAGATACACAAAATATCATGCTAACTGAAAAACAATTAGTAGATCTTCCCATTATAATAATGGGATAATGACACAAACGATCTTTAAACTTTGGCTCAATGTATAATGTGATCCCTAAATTTTTAATTTGTTCAATGTAGTCCCTAGAGTTTTTGTATATGTTCAATGTAGTTCCTGAACTATATAAAAATATTCAATATAATCATTTCATAATTTAATATTAGAGAGAATATTGATTTTATATAGTCTAAAATGAACATGTATAAAAAAATTCAAGGATTACATGAAACAAATTTAAAGTTCATGGATTACATTGCACATCGAACTGAAGTTCAAGAACCATATTAAACAAATTAAAAATTCAGAGATCATGTTACGCATTGAGTGAAAGTTCATGAATAATTTGCGTCATTTTCCCTAAAAAGAGTGTCATAATTCAGCAATTCACATTGCATAAAATGACTATCGCAGCAAACCAAGTAAACACCTTCATTAGATAAAAACATAAAGACCTCGAAGACTTTACTTAACTAGGGATATTTGTCTCGTAAGTCGTAAGCGTGAAATTATCTCCATGAATATCGATGTTTTTATTCTTGCAATAATTCTGAAAAACTTTACGATGGCCCATAAACAAACGAACTCCTCCATGGTACCCTTCACATTGTAGCCGATTCACCTACGTTCACACCCATTTTGAATCAATCCTTTCAAATATTGAGAATATACAAATAACTCGCGAGATTTCTCAAAATACAATGGCAGAGACTGGACACACGATGTTGCTCTCATGTCAATCATCAACTCGTCAGAGCACAACTTCCAACCACATTTCTAAAACTCAATCACGAGTAAGAGAATCGAAACAAACCGAAATTGCAATAAAGTAAAACGTAGTTAGATTCATGACGCAATCACAGTAAAAAGGAGTCCACACAACTTCTCAACGTCAATTGAAGCCAATCTAAAAAAATTAAACCAAAACACATCGAAGTGAACCTTACCAAAAATAGAGAGAATTAAAGGGGACGAAGTGAGGTGTGATGACGAACTTGTTGGAGGGACGCCATCCAAAGAAGGCCCAGAAGTTACAGAGGCTGAAAGATATGGTACGACCATGATAGACGTTGCTAGGGTACCCCAAGAGACTGACATGAGTGTAAAAATTGTGCTCGATCACCGTGTCGGAAACAGCTGGGGATTTAGCACCATCCATGGCGCGTCAATGTGATCATGTGTGCATGAGAAATAGAAAGATGCGTCAACTAATGAACCGTAGTTGCCGATGGAGCTTTGGAGGTGACGATGGAGGCGTCGTGCTGGGGGCGAAGGAGGCTTGGGACCTAGCAATTGCGATCGGTAGGGCTCTTGGGGAGGTGACGTGCCAGAGATATATCTAAGCTTGAGACCCAGTAGTTGCGACCAACGAAGGCTCCTTGGGGAGGCAGATGCAGTGGGGATGTATTGGAGAAAGGGGGAGAGAGAGTGTGTGTCTTGGTTGCTCCTCGGAGAGACGAAGTAAAAAGCCCATGAAAACTGAAAAGAGGAGAGACAGTTTTAAGCGGGAGATTAAATGTCAACATTTACTGTTGCTCGTGCTTAGTCCCTTTCCATTATCACCGTAGTCTACCAGCCAGAGGAGAAAGAAAAGAAAGCCTCTTATTTTAATTTTTTATTTTCCATCCGTTGATGTGTCGCCTTTTGAGTGGAGCTGACATGGCTCATGCACGCCACATGGACTAATGACATGGTGGTTACAAACCACTAAATATTTTCTCATCACGTTGACGACTACTCAAGGCCTATGCAATTAGAGTTGCAGCCAATGAGTTTCCTTTGAATATACGTCTTAGGCTTTGACTATTTCACGGAAAGCATTTTCCTCATTTTTCAGCCTTTGGTTCGTTTAGCTAAACAAGTCAATGAAAAATATTTTCCTAGTCAATGGAAGCCCATGCTTAAATTAAAAAAAAATGATTTCCTCTTTAAAAAATCGAAAAACAGTTTCCAAAATATGACTAGGTATCGGCGTTTAAACTCGAAACTCGACACTTACACATTTAAATCTCAATGTTGATTCCTGGAAATCATGACTAGGACTTTGGCGTCTGGGCGTGGGTCCATTGATGCTAGGCCTAAAGGCTTGGTGCCTGTGCTTGGGGTGCGTTTGGTTCAGCATTTTGAAAGCCCATTGGAAAAATGCAAAGTAGTTTAGCCTAAAGAACTTTAGGCAAATGTAAAAACCGTTTGGTAAATTATGCTTGGAGAAGCAACTTTGAGAGAAATGCCGTTTGGTAGAAAACACATTTGAAACGCCCTTTGGGTGATTAATATTAGTTTTTTTTAATTTCATTTGTTTAAAATTGAAAAAAAATAATGTATGCAACTTTTTAAATATAAATTTTGACAACAATGCTAAAAAAAAAAATCAAATACATATATATATATTTAAAAAGATCAAATCTTTCGTCGAAATTTTTTAATTTTTATTTGTTTAAAAATTGAAAAAATAATGTATGCAACTTTTTAAATATAAATTTGAAAATAATGCTAAAAAATCAAATACATATATATAATTTTTTTTTTAAAAGACCAAACCCTTCGTCCGAATTTTTTAATTTTTCTTTGTTTAATATTAAAATATATATATATATATATAATGTATGCAACTTTTTAAATATAAATTTGGAAAATAATACTAAAAATCAAATACATATATATAATTTAAAAAAAATCAAATCCTTATTCGAAATTTTTTAATTTTTATTTTTTTAAATTGAAAAAATAATGTATGCAAATTTTTAAATATACATTTGAAAATAATGCTAAAAAATCAAATACATATATATAATTTTTCTTTAAAAAAAGGACCAAACCCTTCGTCGGAATTTTTTAATTTTTAATTTTTTTAAATTGAAAAAAAATAATGTATGCAACTTTTTAAACATAAATTTTGACAATAATGCTAAAAAAATCAAATATATAAATAATTTTTTGCAAAAGACGAAAATATATTTAATTTTTTAGCATTTATATAAATTTGATTTTTTTAGCATTATTTTAGCATTTAAAAAAAATAACGAGGGCAAAATAAGAAATTTGAAAAAAAGAGTGATGATAGTTTTGGAAAAAAAAAGTTTCAAAGATTTGGCCAAATGTTGAAAGCTCAAAGCTAGTGCCTACTAGTATTGGGCTTTCACCTTTCCCAATCCGACTTTCACTTGAAAGTTATTTCAAAATGATTATCAAATAGTCCAAAGCATTTTCCCAAGGGGCTTTAGAGGCCGAAAAAGCCCTTGGGAATCTTTGAACCAAACGCACCATTGGTGGCTCAAAGACTCAAGTTCGGGTCCATAAAGGCCATGCTCAGCTCCCCAATGCTCAAGATGGTAAAAGAAGCATGGTATATTGATCTTTTCTTGCTATCTGCAACTTTTCAAGCTTCTACATGACTTGCTGCAAACCTCAAAAGGCCATCATTTAAGCTAACAAATTAAAGGAGCCTAAGACACTTAAAAACAATGATGCAACGCAAGTACCTTCTTCCTTTTCTTACAGCTAGGCTAGGGTTTGTTTTGTTTCTGACTTTCACTTTTGCTGAAATATATATATATATATATATATATATATATATATATCTTTGTCCGATTCGGATAGACGGTTTTACACTTATAATCGAATTTGTACTTAACAGTTTCAGGAATGTTCACCGCCGGTTCCGAGCAGTTCATGGTTCCTTTGCACACCCCTAATACGTAGGGTTGTTAAAAAAAGCCCGGCTTGGCCAACTTTTTTTGGTTCAAGTCTCCTCTAATTTGAGTAAGAGCTCTAAAATTCAGGTGTTATCCCTGTCTCAGGCCGAGTTGGCCTTTTTTGATAGCTTGGACTGTGACTTGAGAAAACCCTAGATAGTAGACACTCGTCCCATAAATCAAACGCTCTTTCTCGTCTCTCTCGTCCTCTGCTTTGACTCTCCTCCACGAACACCCTCACTCACCTCTACCCAGAAATCAAACGTATAAATTATTTAGCGTGTCCGTCTCGACTATAGCATCAAAGGTTGCATTTAGCATAGGAGGTCGTGTGCTTGATGTGTTTCATATCTCCTTGAGCCCAAGCATAGTGGAGGCTTTTATATGTGCTCAAGATTGTTTATGATTTGTGACACTTTCGTGTTCGATTAAGGAGGACTTAGAAGAACTTGAAATCTTTAAGTTAGGTGAAAATTTTTGTTGTAGAATATTTGTACTCTTCTATTTCAACGGATACGTTAGTTCTCATTTTTATTGTGAATTTAATGTAAAGTTGCCAGCTACGACCATTGAGCCAAACCCGAAATTGACTTCTCATGATGATTGACGAAATTGGAGATTGGTACTTGTTAAAGAAATGTTTTTATTTTCATTTGCAGCATGATTTTATAATCTGTTTCAGACTGCTAATTACTAGACTATTACGATTGTTAGCTGATGAATTATCTTTGATTAGTACCTCGATGTGCATGACCTCAATGTTTTTATTCTGCACTACCCTTTTTTACTACTATATCCAGAAAAGAAGGTATTGTACCTGCCTTTGTGCCCTACCTTTTATTAGATATTGCAGGTAGAAATGTTTCATGCCATCCATCATTTTTTCTTATGTTCTGGACTATCCTTTGCAGCAGGGGCGGTGTTTGGTTGGACCTTTGGATAGGAATTCACCAGCCATTCGTTGCAACTCTACCGATTGGATACCATGGCTGCGCAAGTAAAGTTCTTGGAGTAGTGGGAGAAAAAAACTGAAGCCTTCGTTTTACTTCCTTTGGAAAAGATCGAGATGGAGTTGTCTTGTCAATCGTGGATGCTTTCGTAGCTACATCTTTTGAAGTCTTCTGGTTTTAGACTTCCAGACTCTTGGCTTTGCTAATTTATATGATGAAAAGTTGCTCATTTTTGTGGAGACTGCATTGTCAAAGCTAGTTCTATGATTAAATATTTATGACGGGAGAGTACGTGATCAAGTAGCTTCTGTGTTCAGAACTTTGGTTGGGCGTTCTAATAAATCTGTGGAATCAACAAGTAGAAGTTTGAGAAATAAGAAAAAGAGTGAAACAAGCATAGGCAATAGCACTAAGTTTTGATTTAGTTGAGATGTGTGATGCTTAGACGGTAGACCCATAAGTGATTTCTTGGGAAATTGCTTCTTCTTGGGTGAGATTTGAATTGTAAGATCTATTAGTTTCCGTGTTATTCACGACAATATGTCAACCCCTAAATGTTTGAGCTTTTGACTAAATGAAAAAGAAACCAAGAAGAGTTTTAGAATATCCAATTTGGCTAAAAACGAAAGTCAAAGCAGTGCGTATCTTCTCCAGGTACTGAATATTCCTGGTCTTGCGTACCTTAGTCGTTGAGTGTTTCCCAATCCGAAAGTATAGATTAAATGATGAAGCAAATCGTTTTCGTATTCCTTAATCTGTACCTCAAAGAAAACCAAAAATCGATTACCTCATTTGCAACCTCGTCCCCGAAACAAAATGGTACTGATTTGTAGTGGATGTTTCGTGCCTAATATTCTAGCTACGGGTGTCAACTACACAAAGTCAAAATTACGAGAAACAGTGTGAGATTAGAAAATTAGTTTTATGGGAAGACTTTTTATTTGTCAAACCCTTGAAGTGCATCATCAATCATGCCGATTTTAAGCTGCTATCTGTCCCTCTCCACACGAACTTGCGGATGGCCAAATGAATATTATATCTGCCAGCAAAACAGGGAGAAAAAACAAAAACAACAAGACACAAACTTGCGTATGACAAAATGAAAATTATATCTACCAGCAAAAAAAAAAAAAAATCTTTCTTTTCGCTTTCTCTCTCTCCTCCCTCACCTATCCTGTGTAAAAAGGAAAAAAAAATTGGTGTTTCTTTTGACCGACTTTCTTTACTATAATCCAAGATATCTGTTAAAATAATTTAATAATAAACCGCATTTTCATATAATAACTTTAAGCTTTTAGAACAGTTAACAGTAATCTAAAAAAATCTCACATAATATCATAATCAGTGACATTACATCCAAATCGCACATGAGAAGGAAAATGTTAAAATATTATTTTTAAAATAATTAGTAATAGTCTTAAAAAATCTTATAGGGCATCAAAGCTGGTCATGAGTTCAAGTTTTTCTACCAAGCCTTACCATAATAGCACCCTCTTACCCTCACGTTAAAAAGCAGGGTTTAATAAAATAATACCGCGAAGTGTGAAATAAATGGATGGGTTTTAATGGAATTGCACACGAGAGAAAAAAAAAAAAAAACTCTCTCCATTTTGATTGTTGTCTTCCGAGTAAGAAAGCATTTTCATAATTTTACAAATATAAAAGAATGAACAAAAATCAACTCCATTATAAATCTATCCGAGCTGCTTTTTCCAAGGCTCTCCAACTTGTTCATACATAGTTGGCTATGATCTTTGGTTTGTTCTTTCCTCTTCCGGTTCAGTATATCTTATAGTAACGAGTGGATCCAGTTTTCTGATTGGGGTTGGGTCATGCCTTGCCTTTCTCCATGCATTCATACTGACGACTAACGAAGACACAAAAGAACAAAAAAATGCTACGTGGAATTGTCGTAACTTTTTTTATTTTACGTAGGCACCGGAACGAGCACATCGAAACTTCCAGGAAATATTCATCACGACCTGCGAACGCGCCGCACGACTAACCTATAAATATGACCAGTCCACCACGTCTCTCCCACCCAAGCAAGACTAACCCTCATCTCTCTCTCTCTCTCTCTCTCTCTAAAGTGCACCGCAAAGAAAGCGCGATGGCTTGCATGCAGGAAGAGAAGGAACCAGCAGTGAGGAGTCGAGAGGTGCTGCTTCTTCCTCCCAGGCGTGGTCGCATTAAGCGTCTCTTATTCGCCCGCCTGTTCCGAAGCATTAGAGCCCTCGTCGCTAAAATCTTGGGCTTTCTTCTCGGCCGCGACTCGACGCCCGCCCCCACGTCGCCTCTCGTCTCTTCGCTTACTCGCTAGGTTTGCAGGAAGAAATCGCCGCTGGACCCGCCGCATGGTGTCGATCGGTGGTCGCGTTCGGTTCCTGAGCTCTGTGTTGTTCTGCTTTTTGTAGTATTTCCGCACGGTAAAATGGCTGCGTGTTGTTTCGTCTGATGTTGTGTTATTTCGTCCGACATCTTCTGCTGCCTTCTCTTCAGTCTTTCCACTGGCTCAGCCGGACGTCGTTGCCCAGAATTCTCGGCGACACGAGCGACCAGTTCTGGAAAGTGACGTCATCTGATGTTTCGGTTCCTGTACATGAGGAAAACATAAATAATATATATCGAAGTCTTTTCTTCTGATAAATATTGGGTTCCACGTGCACATCCTGGGGCCCACTCTTCTCTCTCCGTTTTTTTTTTTTTTTTTTTGTTCTTTTTTCATCTTCTCCCGGCCACCTCCGGAACGGCACCGTCTCGCCGTCGCTCGGGAAGTTGACCTCCCTCACTCACCCTTGCCGCGCGCGATTCTTTCAATGAAGAAGGCATCAATCTATTTACAGGCAGAGAAAGTCCCTCGAGCGACGTCGCGGCGCACGAGCCGCCGGGGAGCTCCCAAGCGAGGGAATAGCCCGCGCTAGAACGCCAGGTCCGAGCAGCTCCCTATCCCGGCCGGGGATCTCGCCGCTCAGGTCGTTGCCCGACGAGTCGAGCGAGTGGACATGGTGCGAACTGATGGGGTTTGTGGCGTCACAGATCGGCAACGGGATTGCGCCCGCGAGATGGTTGTTGCCGGTGTTGAAGTGGGTCAGGTTTCCACTCAATTTGGAAGATCGAAGGGGGAGGGGAGGGGGGATGACTCCACGGAAGGCGCTGTTGGAAACTTCATGGTCTGGACGGCGCTGTCCCACGGCAGGAAATTATAAACAGGAAAATATCCTTAAAACTTAGTGCATCACATTTATTCATATTAAAAGTCATTTTACTTTATCTGTCTCATGATGAATTTGTTCTCTTCAATGCAAAGCCCGGATCTAATGAGAGGACTGTTCCTCATTCCCTCCACTTGAAGAGAAGATATCCTGTGTGCGGCCAAAGAAGAAGATGAACAGTATAAGTTTCGATCTTTCTTCACAAAATATTCTTTTCTTTTTCTTTTGTACCTTTTTTTATCTTTGCTTTTCTTTTTAAATTTTTAATCATTTTTCTGATGTGGCACTTCTTGGGCGCCATATTGGCACCACATATCTTAACAAAGTAACAAAAAAGCCATACCAACATTTTCCGTAGTCAAGTTGCATGAAATTAACTGGAGAGCTTGATTGCACTATACAAAAATTTTATAACTCAATTGCATTTTGAAAAAAAAAATATTAGGACTTTTGATAACCTTTTATCTCTAAAAATTTATATCCATAACAAGATTACTACGGGGTTGTTGAAATTCATAATTTGGAGACTACTGTGAGGGTGTGATTCTCAAGAATGATTTACAAAATCAATTTGTAAAATGAGCTGACAAAATCAATAAGTACGTGAACAAGCGAGCCATATGAAACCAATGTCCACAACAGCACAACAAATCATTCTCAAAAATTTATTCAGTTTTCCATTCCTTGTAAGAACATTATCAACTTGGAAAGCAAACGCACAACTATGTAAAAAGTTAATTATTGAATGTAAAATAGAGATCATATGGACCCGAATGTGCAGCCCAATACACCGGCAACTCCCATCATATGAAATGGGTTCAATGTCCAATTATGAAACCCTTGGGAAAAAAAAGGATGAAGCGAAATATAGCTGCTACACCAAAACTAGGCGCAAAGAACCAAACTGACCTAGTGGATAAATCATGAATACAGAAACAAAAGCAGCAATTGGACCAGAGAATGTGGTAAAATGCCTGCCCGTAATGTAACCCAGCAGATAAAGTACATTCCATAGTCCGTTTTAGGGATTGGCGATTTACCCATTCAGTGACTTTGGCACTGGACGTTCCCAAAATGGGTACTATCGCATCGGGTGAATTCAATACTAGACGCCTGTTGGCATTCCAGCCTTCCTTCTCCTTTTCGAATAAAATATGTTGGAGTCATGGGAGATGGGGCCAAGCAGCAGCAGAAGCTTCAGGGCAAGTTCGGCTCCCCTGCGTTTATTTATAGAACCATGCACGATAACCAGATTCAAGAGTCACCTCTCTCGTTACACCCGAGGGATAAAAAATCCCTCTCTTTTTTAAGTTTGTTTTGAGTAATTAAACTCATCTCGTGCTGAGCAAAACATCTGGTGATCTTGATCATACCCCGTGAAGCACGGGAAAGAAAGCGCGATGGATGCCATGCCAGAAGCCGTGAAAGAGAAGGAATTAGCAGCAAGGAGACAAGAGCTGCCGCTTCATCCTCCCAGGCGCGGACGCATAAAGCGTCTTGTGTTCGCCTGTTTATTTGGAAGCCTTGAGGCCCTTGTGGATAGAAGCATCGACTTTCTTCTTGGCCGCAACAGAACCTAGGCTCCCACATAATATCACAAGTCCGCTCTCTTATCTTCGCTTCCTCGTTCTGGTTGAAAGAAAGTAAATCCTAGACCGCTCGATAATGTTTTTTTTTTTTGGTAAGGAACCGCTCGATAATGTTAATCGGTTGTAGCATTTGATTCCTAAGTTCCGTGTTAGCGTTCTGCTTCTGTAGCAGTTTCGTGAAGGAAAATGGCTCCATGTTTTTCAACTGATGTTCTGCTCTCTTATCCGACGTCTTCTTCTACTTGTTTTCAATCTTCCACTGCTTCAGTATCCATCGCGTCCCAAAGTTCTCGGTGATATGACCGAAAGATTTTGGGAAGCCAGGTCAACCTTTGTTGAATGTCTGCACAGATGAAAAAGGATCAATGATATATATATTAGTTTTCTAGGGGCCTTATTTATGTTTGTACGAGTCGCAATCAGCATAAGAAACAGGACCTGAAACCTTGGTGCGGACACGGATCAATTATTTCAATTTCCAATCTGGTACTAGATAACCAACCCAGATTTGCAGAGATGTCAAGTCTGTAGAATTTTTTATCGGATGGAGGAAGCCGACGAGATCGATGTTTCTTTAAAGGGACAAAAGTATCCGACACTCGTCCAATGACTCGGTTGACTTTCCTCAAAGCACACCAATCGGTAATAATAACGAGATCTATGAGTGACCCTAGTGGCCAGCCAGTGCAGCTTAAGTACAAATTGGTGGGCTTGTTTGGACCTGTGTGGTCGGTCACGGCTCCTAATTTTCCCATGGATAAGGAACCCATAAGAAGCCAAAAACCCAAATAAAATATTATTTCTTTATAACTTATATAATCCAATATTTCGGTGCCACTGCGCGGAATTTTTTTGGTCCAAGTCTTGTCGGCTCACATTTCAGATTTCTTTCATATAATTAATGAAGCTAAGAGAGCAGTATTTAATGCATGTTTTTAAGAACTAGCATGAACTATCTAGAGTTTACTTGGAAGGGGGATCCCGTAGTTAAACAGAGACCAAAAAGAGAGAGAAAAACCAAATGAGGGCATTAGCTTATAAAATTTATACCCACAATAAGATGACTATCAAAGTGCTCTACTACCCATAATTTGAAGATTACCATAAGGGTGTAATTGTCAAGAATCATCTACAAAATTGATATATAAAATGGCCTCACAAAGTAAATAAGTATGTGAACAAGTGGGTCATATCAAATAAGCGTCCATAGAACATCACAAATCAATTTCACAAGCTCAATTGGAATTTTCATTTCTTGTGCGAATACGCATCAAACTCAAAAAACAAATGCACAAGTAAATGAAAAACAGGAGTTATTGAATACGAATGTACATGACTTATTAGAATAAAATAAAATGATAGTCATGGGAAGGGCTCAAGCAACGGGTTCGAGATGATGAACCTAATCAATGTTGTAGTGGAGATGAAGCATTAAGGGACGCCTTTAGAAAAAATTCCATTTCAAATCCTTCCAGGAAGGTTCCACTTTGACTTTATATATAGAATATCCATTCATATCAGAATTAAGAATCATTCTCTCTCACAAGTCATCTGAGTTATCTGAATCTAGAACGCGGATCTAGGATATTCTTTTCTGATTCCAAAACATAGCAAAAAGTATTTGATCGGTGCAGATCTTTTTCAATGGCCATATATGTCAACGTCGTCTGATCGATAATCTAAAAAAGGCCCTCACATTTCCCAATACAAATTCAAGTTTAAATCTTTTTGGTTTTGTCGTGTTTTTTTCTATAATTAAATAAGAGGAAGGAGAACAATAAGGAATGGCTGAGAATGTGATGAGAGACTTTGGTCTCGTTTGTAAATTTGTGGGGAAAAAGATGCTTTAAACCCGTCTTAATCATGAGATACCCAAGTATAATCAGAGGATAAGAAAGTAGCCGTTTGGTGGAATTATGGGAAATTTCCCCCATCAACTGAAGGATTATGAGGATCAATATGCCCTCACCTTTTTGATTTCTAATCATTTCGTGAGTCACTAATGGAAAAAAGGTATTTTATTTTCTATGCGTTGTTTACGTTTGATTTGTTTTCACAAATAATCATATTATTTCTTAACTTTTTTAGCTTGCAAGGTCATTTCACCTAGTATCTTACGAGTGATTCGGTGCCACGCTTTTGGACATGCCTAGGTATTCTATACACATTCACTAGGATCACGAAAGACCCATCCTTGATCTCAAAGAGCAGCGGGGCTGATTGAAAGTTGACATCCGCATGAAAAAAACCCTAGCTGTTTGGGTCAATATGGTCTAGATTTGGAATGGGTCTAATAATAGATCCATCAGAATACTTAGAGTTGACATGCCCAGTTAATTTTTCTCTGCACATCCTATTTTCTCGCTATCGATATGAGCAGCTAGCTACTTGCTAAAAATCAAACTACCCACCATCCCCACAATGTGATATGTGGAAAATAAAAGATTTACACAGCCTTTATGTCCTATATTAATGCGAAAATAATATTACTTATCTCGATATCAGCATATGTAGAAAGAGGTTATGCAGCATCGCGCCTAAAATCTTTCCGAAAAAATATACGGTGATCTTCAGAATCATTGTTTCTAAACGTATAATTCTGGTTGGCGGTTCAGTTTTTAGAGAAGAACCAACAAATGACTAAGGAAATGGAGGCGACGCAACTGCAAACTGCAAAGAATGATTTGCCACACGTGAGCAGGTCGTCAATCTGCATTCACAACTTTTTCTATTAGTGTTTCTGCTGACAACCTTCTTTTCGAACAATTCCAGATGTACTGAACCATTTAGCTATTTGGTAAGTAAAGTGACCAAGGGGAGAATAAATTTTCTGTTTTTTAGTCGTAACATCAGGCATTTCGAATTTTGATTTGAATTTTATGAAAGCCTGCAAATAGTTTCGTCCCTGGACATCAAAAGAGAGAGAGGCCGGAACCCAAATTGTCCTGACATTATGTATTAAGGTAGGTGATTCATCGGAATTGACTTCTACGACTAAATACATCAAGCACTCAGCTACTGCAAAAGTATTAGAAGTGGCTCCTTTGGGCAAGTTCTTCGGTTTTTATTAGAGGAGACAAGTCTTACGGTAATTCCGAACAGGAAATTTCACAAATATAGAAGGAAACCAATAACTTTGCTTCACACAAAACAGAAAGTACACAGACTTTCTTGAAATTCAATTGACAACAAAGTCTAAAGACATAAAGATGCAATGCATGAATTTAATCGGCAATACGGGTCTAGAAACTATAGCTAAAAAACACATCAGAATTAAATCAATGATGTGATTTTGGAAACTACAACTATAGTGCAAAAATTGAAAGTGAACATGTTTGTTTGTTGAGGTGCCTTGAGTAGTGGAACACGTGTTTATAATGCTTACAACATAACTTGAGGGCAGTTCTTCTTCTGCAATTTTATCCATATTTTTATATCTCTAAACGATCTCATCTCCAAGTGTCTACTCTCTTTAACATTGCACATTGATCTTTCGTACTTGTTTGTTCCAAATTTTCATCCTCGGTGGTATGATCAACCGATCTTGGAAAGTCACGCCACCCTATTTTCAATTCCTGCACGTAACAATACATTTATGTATATAAATAAATATATATTTATTATTATTTTTTGTTTGTGTCAATCAGCACGAGGACTGACAGTTCAGTACAAGGAAAAGGACCATAACCCATGATGTGGACACGTAACAATCACCTTAATTCCAATTGGGGTTGAGGAAGACGACGAGATCCGATTATCATTACCCCCAAGAAACGAAAAATTTGATACTGCCGAATCCCGATACCATTAATTAATCACCCATGGATAAAGTTCCCTTCCTCATGCGGTCGATGGGACCCGAAAGGTCGAAAGCTACTCCATAGTCATGGCACTACTGGACTTCCCAGATTCCATTTTCAAGCGAAAATGGTGATTGGAGACTTCCATCTAGTGTCTCTTCGACGAGACATCGGCGAGGGCGCTCCTTCGACAGCAACGAATCTGACCTTTCGGAGAGAGTACAAGGATGTAACTTATCGAAAGGCCTCAGGGACCATTGGAAAAGTGTCCCCTTTTTCACCAGGGACATTTGAAAAAATTATGTCTCTGTCCACGGTAAAATACGGCTGAAACCAATGTTTCCAATGGTGGTAATTTGTCCTCCTTTCTACGGTGTCTTCACTTAGCCTGTTACTACTTGGTGATGATGGTTTTGTGTTTTGTAGTAATTTTGACGTGGTGCGCGGTAGATGGCTTTATCTTCAAATTGATGCTCTTTCTTCTACATGTTAATCCTTTTTTTTTAACTTTCATTTTTATAATGCATCTATTGTAATATCATGATAGTATTGGTATTTCATATAATATCTACGAATTGACAATTTATTTCAGAAACCTTACTAAACAAAAGGAACCTTGTCCCACAAGAAAAACTATTATGCTCTAAACGAAAGTGACTTCTACCATCATTTTCAATAGTTATTTAATCATAGACCTTTATATCAAAGACTAATCCTCTTTTTTTTTATTAACAATTGTGAGTGAACAAATTCTATCGGTGGAGTTGCTTAGTTTCTTGGGAGGGACTTAGTGGTCGACTGAAAATATAATATTAAATTGTCTTAACAATTTCTTAACTTATTCAGTTTTCCAAATATAATATCAAAGATTTTTCCGTTGTAGTGAAAGGAAGTCCCACATCATATGGCTAGAGTTAAAGGAAGCAACTGATAATACTAGTTGGCCATTAACTTCATGACTTAAACTTTTTTGAGCGGGAGATGAATCTATGTAAATCATCAATGGGCTCAACTTATGGGCTCTCTCTTGAATCTTCTCCTCATGAAGTTCTTATAGTTACATGAGGCATGACTTGTGCAATCTTGGATGCTATAATAATACGATCTTGCATTCGTTCTTCATTTCATGCGACACATAAGTTGGTCCATGCGAATAACTCAGATGAGTTCCGTCCCAGATATAATTCGTTGGGGTTATACATATGAATTATTGAATGAGACAGCAGAGAGAGATGAGTTGGTCAAAAGTAGTTGATGCCACGCCTAAAAAGAGGGGGGGGTGTTCGGTGGGTGTTTTGGGCCCCGGAACCAAAGTTAAACGGGGTAAACGGAAAAACCTCTTTGAGGTATGCCAATGACGATTGCCATACCGTAATCGAGCACTTTGGTCTTAATTAATTCTAATAAACTTTTGGGTATGGATATGTTTATTTGTCCGGTAATTCTAGGAGCACATAGATCGTTGTGGAAAAATTTATTAAAACAGTGCTACACGTGTGCACAATTCAGTTCTCTAAGATTAGGTAATTACATATTTCATGTATTTATTTTGGTCGGGCATGACATTATAAGTTATAGTTGTCGATCTCTTTTATCACTTTTTGACTATTCCTCTGTTTCGATGGTTTGCTTAATACCGCGGCCTAAATGGAATTGGAGCAAAATTGAAGCATGCTGGCCCAAATAGCCTCTAGTTGGCAAAAGGGCAATTGAGCTGTGGCCACTGACATTGGGCCGAAGCAGTTGGGCTAACGCCAAGCCTTGGCACGGATGCCGAGCCTGCATCAAAACATGTCTGAAAACAATCAGTTGGGAGAGAGAGAGAGAGAGAGAGAGAGAGAGAGAGAGAGAGGGTCATCCGCTCCGACCACCACTTCGTATCGCTTGAGGAGGATCATCCCGCCGCGGTTGGAGATGGCGATGGCTTAATTGCTATTGTCAAGCGCGCACTCAAGATTACGAGAGTGAGAAAGAGAACCAAACCTTCGTTGAAGGTGGCTCCGGGTCCAACATGTCACCAACAACTACATCGCCGGTGATCGTCACTAGGGGCCACCACCAACGGAGCCGCTGGTGGGGTGATCTCGCACAATCCAGACTTGAAGTAGAAGTGTGTGCTGCAGATTTGGAATCTCCAAGCCTGCGATGACACTTTCATTTGTTTTTCTGAATATTCTTCGTTACAATTTTTGGAGGCTAAACAAAGATTCGGTATTTCGTTTTTTCGTTTTTTTTTTTAGATTTATTAAACCTTTTAGATACTTTGGACAAAAAAATATTTTAGTCTTCTCTTATTTTTTTTTTTTCCTCATAAACTTACTATATAAACTTTTTAGGTTGCATTTAGGCTTTCCTTTTTGTATTACACGCTAGGATTAGGTTAATTTTTTTATTTGCTAGCTGCGCTTAGAATTAACTTATCATCACCTAGATTAAAAAATTTCATTTATTAGGCTTGATACGTTTATTTTAATGCATAGCTCACAGGGCCTTATCTCGAGACTTTATAGTAAGGTCTTATATAGTTTTGTCCAAAAAGCCTCAGGTTATTTCCCATTTTCTTTCTTTTGCAGTTTTTATTTATTTTTTTATTGACCATTTAATTTTATTGTTAGCGTACTTATAGATGACAACATAGATTTATAGGCTTTTAGGAATAACAAATAAAAAGAGATTGCATGATATCAAGTGTCAGTCATTAGGGCTTGAGAGAGCCCATGTAAATGTAAACATCATCTAGAAAGAGGGTTGTTTGTTCCGACCTAGCAATCCGTTAGACCCCTCAAGGTCTGTCTCAAGAGGGTTGTGACACACATGTATAAGTTAGGTTCCAATATGAATTGCTAAAATTGTATTATATAAAAATAAATCAATATGAAGTAAATGGGTCAATTTTTGTCATATTTATTTTTGACCCTTTCAAACTCAATTCCCAATTTGATGATGCTTTCTCAACTTAAGTATTTTGATTAAAAGGGGTCGAAAGTGACTTTATTACATACCCTCCTTTTTGGGCTTTTTCACTTTGGAACCCATTTTGACATAATTTGACATGATATTAACCCACTCCAATACATATGAGTTCAAATATGGGTTTGTGACCCATTTTTGACACCCCTACTTGCATGCTGCAATTAAGGAAGCCTTTTGGGTTTTGCTCAAGAGGACCCTCCGATACTGGGGTTGATTTAGGGCTATGGTAATGCCAGAATCGTCGTTGCTGGTTTGTGTCAAGTGTATAGCAACTGTGGGAGCACTCATTTTTTGTGCCGTTCACCAAGCTTCGTTTCCCAATTTGGAGAATACCCAATCAACTTCCAATGATGACTCTTCTCATGCTTGTCCTTCCCATAGTGGTCACATTTAGGTTTTGTTGACTGTGTATTTTCTGCTCTTCCAACCAGAAAAAGGGCAAACTTAACCTTTTCTTCCCTTCCTCAGATAATTAATTGTTGCCGCTCCTCCTGTGTGATCATAAAATAAACTTTACCAAAGGACAGGAGTGGCTCAAGGTTGAGTATTTGCATTGAGGCCCAAATGAAACTGGGGGATCTTCTCCACCTCCTCCTTTTCCGCATACTTCGTAGCGCCAACACATGTACATTATGGGACATCATTATAGTCATTGACTTTATCCCACAAAACCTTCAACTTAGGATAATTTTCCACGATCAAGACCCCTCCTTGTTGTAGTGGCCCAATCTCGATTTTGATGTCGTGGATGCGAGGTCCATTCATTTGAGTGAATCTCCCCTTTGGCTTATCCCACATTGCCTTTCTACATATGCCAAGGTTCCCTGTAAACTCTTTTCGAGGGAATTGAAAATTCATGAAAATTATCATGGAATTACAGATGTTGTAGGCATCAAATTCGAGTGCTGTTGTATTCAGTCTAGTGATCAGCCAATAAACTCAATTTTTTTTTCTCCTGCAATGTGTTTATCATCGCCTTCAACCATGATGTGTAGTTATCTCGGTCATCATGCATGGAAATACGCTTCCGAGATTATTGGAAGTGTTGAGATAAGATGGTGAGGAAGGGTCCATCCATCTCATTCTTGATAATGCTTCCTTAGCCATATCGTGAAGGACGGGGAACATGCCTGGTGTGTTTTAATCTCTCTGCTATGATACCATGAGAGAATTCATAAGTGGCTTCTATTACTTGTTGTGGAGTTCAAAAATAAATACAAGATATTACTCAAAAGGTCTCTGAAAATCCCACTTTGGCAGCTCCTAATATGTTTCTGCCATCTATGGATTCACAACCCTTAGATGTTCCTTCCATTCGTCATTCTACCCGTATAAGTCAACTTTCTATTCGGTTTTGTGATTCACTGTTATTCTACAATTGCCTCTTCTCACGAGCCTCGCACATATAAAGAAGCTCGTACTAATGCTCTTTGGCAACAAGCAATGACGTGAGTTGAAAGTATTAGAAAAATCTCATACTTGGGATTTGGTTGATTTGCCTCCTAAAAAGTCGGCTATAGGTTGTAAATGGGTGTAAAAAATCAAAACTAAGGCAGATGGTACAATGGAATGCTACAAAGCTAGACTAATAGCGAAAGGCTTTACTTAGGAGTATGGCATTGATTATGATGAGACGTTTGCTTCACTTGCACGTCTTACTTCTGTTTGTAGCCTCCTTGCTATCGCCGCTATTAATAAATGGCCTCTATTCCAAATGGATGTCAAAAATGCATTTCTAAATAGAGATCTCACTGAACAAGCGTACATGGAGCCACCTCCTAGATACACTCATACTATTGGTAAAGTGTGTCATTTAGAGGGGGAGGGGGGGGGGAGGAGGGGGAGAGAGAGAGAGAGAGAGAGAGAGAGAGAAAAAATCTACCAAATCTACCAGTTATCTAACTAATTATAAGAGACACAAAATGTCATGCTAACCAAATATAGAAAGTAGATCTTTTCAAATAAAAAAGGAAATCAACCAAATCTACCTATTATCCCTAATAAATCATAAGAGATACACAAAATATCATGCAAACTAAAAAACAGGTGGTAGATCTTTCCCAGTATAATCATGGAATAATGACATAAACGATTCTTAAACTTTGGCTTAATGTGCAATATGATCCTCGAACTTTAGCTTATTATTTAATGTGGTCCATCAACATTTAATTTGTTCAAAATAGTCTCTGGAGTTTTCGTACATGTTTAATGTGGTCCCTGAACTATATGAAATTATGCAATATAATCCTTCCATAATTCAAGATCAAGGACAACACGTGGGAACTAAAATGAACGTGTACCAAAAATTCAGGGACTACATTGAATAAATTAAAAGCTTATGGACCACATTATATATTGGGCTAAAGTTTATAAATTATATTTAATAAATTAAAAATTCATGAATCACATCGCATACTGAGTGAAAGTGCATCGTTTTCCCTATAATCATATGAAACATGTGCTGTTAAATATGAAAAGGAGATCATACGGACCCTGAGTGTCCATGACTTATCAGAATAAAATATATGGAAGTCATGGGAAGGGCCAAGTAACGGATGCGAGTTGATGACCCTGATTAGTATCGAGGAGGAGATGAAGCATCAATTGACGCAGTTAGATAGATATCCGTTTGGGATCCTCCAGGAGCCATATATATAGAAAATCCACTCACACCAGTATGCAGAATCACTCTCTCATTACAAACCGGAGATCGGTTGGTTAGCCATGCATGTCAACGTCGTCTGATTAACAATATAGGAAATGGGCGTCACAGTTCCCATTACAAAACCTGCTAGGTCTAAATCTTTATATATTTTTCTGATACGTTGATAAAGGAGGGAGAATGATAAAAAAAAATTGATGTTGATAATAATGATATGAGACATTGGTCGCATTTTTAAATTTGTGGCAAAAGAATATTTAAACCAGTAACTTAATCGTGATATACCATGTATAATAATAGGACAATGAAGTAGCTGTTGGTTGTAATGACAGGAAATTACCCCCATCAACGGACCGATTAGGCCCCCAAACCTTTGATTTTAAGCATTTCCGTAATCAGTAACGGCCAAAGTGCGCAAACTTTTTCTCGTGCGATTTCTATGTTGAACAGTCAAACCATTTATTCTCTTATAGCTTGTAAAACCATTTCAGGTAGAACGTTAAGAGTGCTCCGGGACCACGCATTTAAACGTGCCCAAGTGTTGTAGGCGTGTCGGCAAGGATCAACGATGAAGACTCGGTTCAAATCGTAAGTGGAGTAGGATCCGTTGAAAGTTCACAAGCCATAAAAAAACCAAAGTTTTTTGGGCTTTAGACTTGCAATTGGGTTAATAATCGATCGATGGCAATAATAAGAGTCGACATGCTTATGTAACCGATTCATACATGTCACACGTTTCTCATCATTTCGGAGTTAGTGACATGCTAAAAATAAAATCACCCACCATCTCCTCGCTTTCAAATATGGGATGCGTAAAAAGAACTAATGTTCATCCAAGAGAAAACTACCCATCCCGACTGTGTTAGATGCAGGATCTAATAGTTTTCCATCAAAGAATTAGAATGATCTTTAGAATCGCAGATTCTCTACATGGTTATAGTTTCTTTTCAACAAGAAAGAACTAAGAAAGAACCGACGAATGACAACCTAGAGAAAGGAGGCCGTTGCAAACTGCGAAGATCATCTGCTCACGCGAGCAGCAGACGGCAAACGGCAAAAGATTCATCTGCTCCGGCGGGTACCTTGTTAACGTCCATAGACAACCTTTGCATTTGTGTTTCTTTGACCAACTTTCTTTTGGAATAATCCGAGATATCGAGTAAGAGAGAGCAATGCTGACAACCACCAAGGCAAGAAGGCCAAAAAGAAAACGTAAGAGAGAGGCCGTGATGTGAAGTGTCCTAAAATTGTTTATTTTAGGTAGGTACCGGAACCGAGCGCATCGAACTTTTCCAGGAAATATACATCACGACCAGCGACCACGCCGCGCGAGTACGACTAACCTATAAATACGAACATCACGTTTCTTCTCAACCCAGCCAGGACCAGGCTTCATCTCTCTCTCTCTCTCTCTCTCTCTCTCTCTCTAATAGCACGGCAGAGGAAGCACGATGGGTTGCCTGCCGGAAACCATGAAAGAGAAGGAATCAGTGGTGAAGAGTCGGGAGGCGCCGCTTCTTCCACCCAGGCGTGGACGCATAAAGCTTCTCGTGTTCGCCTGCTCGTTCCGATGCTTTGAAGCCCTCGTCACCAAAATCTGGGGCTTTCTTCTCGGCCGCGACGCCACCTGCGCTCCCACGACAAAGCAAAAGTCGCGTCTCTTATCATCGTTCGCACGCTGGGGTTGCCGGAAGAAATCATCCTAGCCCGCTCGATAATGTCGATCGGTTGTCGCGTTCGGTCCTGAGTTTTAATAGTAGTTCCGCGCAGGAAAATGGCTGCGTGTTCTATCGTCTGATGTTGTGTCATATCGTCCGACGTCTTCTGCTGCTTTGTCTCCAATCTTTCAACGGCTCAGCCGGACGTCGTTTCCCAAAAATCTAGGCGACACGAGCGACCCAGTTCTGGAAAGTGACGTCATCCTACGTTTGGATTCCTGCACACGAGGGAAAGATAAATAATATATATATTTTATGGAAGTCTTTTCTTCGGAGAAAATATTGACACACCCTGGGCCCCACTCTTCTCTCTCTCTCTCTCTCTCTCTCTCTCTAGCTTGTTTTGTTTTTTTTTTTTTTTTTTTTTGCAATCTGCTCCTGTCGCTCTCTCTCTCTCTCTCTCTCTCTCTCTTCTTCCTCCGCCTCTCCCTCCCCGGCCACCTCCTGATCGGCACCGTCTCGCCGTCGGTCGGGAAGTTGACCTCCCTTCCCCACCTCAACCTCTCCCGCAACCGGCTTACCGGCCCCCTCTGTGTCGTTTTCTTCGAGGCGCTCGGCGAGCTTTGAGTCTTCGACCTCGGCTTCAACGGGCTCTCTGGCGAAATCCCCATCCTTCCCAGGGACAGCGCCGTCCAGACCATGGATTTTTCCAGCAACGCCTTCCGCGGCGTCATTCCCCTTCGATCTTTCAGTCTTGGCGGAAGCTGACCGGCTTCAACGCCAGCACCAACCACCACGCAGGCGCAATCCCATCGCCGATCTGTGACGCCACAAACCCCAATCAGTTCGCGCCTCGTCCGCTCGCTCGACTCGTCGGGCAACGACCTGAGCGGCGAGATCCCGGCCGGGATAGGGAGTTGCTCGGACCTGGCGTTCTTCCGTGTGGGGCTGCAATTCCCTCCCTGGGTAGCTCCCCGACGGGGATTTCGCCGGAGAACCCGTTGAAGGCGAGGTCGAGGACTACGAGTTCGCCGAGCGCCTCGAAGAAAACGACGGACATGGGGCCGGACAGCCCGTTGCGCGAGAGGTTGGGGTTGGGTGAAGGAGGTCAACTTCCCGAGCGACGGCAAGACGGTGCCGATCGGGAGGTGGCCGGGGAGAGAGAGGCGGAGGTCGGAGAGATAGAGACAGAGAGAGAAGCACGAGAGACAGGGGAAACAAAAAGAAAAAGGAATCTGAAGTTTTTGAAGAGTGGGACAAGCATATTCACGCGACAACAAATTAGTGGTTCTTACTTGGCACTGCTCGAGGACCGATAGATATCTCCATAGCATGTGTCAAAAGCTTGTAATTCGATCCACGTAAATACACACACACGCACACACACATATAATTACTTACATGAGAATCAGTGGCAATGAGCTTCGATGAGGAAATAAATGTCAATTTCTTCGACTGTCGAGGTCGAAGGTAGCATTCACAGTCGATGTAAAAATATCTTTCCACAAGCAGCCTTCTACATCCTTAATTGGATAATTAACGAGAAATTGATCAGTTAATGAAACCTTTAATCAATGCTGGATTATAATGCTCACGTAATTTTTTCTTTTACATCGGTACTGTGTGCCCTAGTTTTCATAACATTATAAGCAAGAATATATAATACTAATTCATTCAAGACCTCTCTGTCTCTATGTCATAGGTGGCACAAATTATACGTGCTTTTCCCCTGTCTATTAGTTACCGAGTCTTCAATCATTCGGCTGTCCATGTGAACAGTTAACGATTTATCCATCATGGCAATAGAAAAAATTCACACATTAAAATGTTTAGAGTTAAAAGGAATAATTGATGATATCAAACTGGTCATTAGTATTATGGCTTAAACTTTTGAGAGGAATTGATAATACCAAATTAGCATTAACTTCATGTCTTAAACTTTTGAGGGTCGGTCCAAAAAGTTGTCGGTGGGCTCATATAATAGGCTCCTTCTTGGATTTTTGTGGAGGCACAACTCGCACAACCCTGGATGCCTTAATAATACGACCTTACTTTCATCCTTTATTTCATGCAACACAGAAGTCAATCCATGAGATAATTTAATGGGGTTATGTATGCACATGGATGAGAGAGAGTAGAGAGAGATGAGCTGATCAAAAGTAGTAGACGCCATGTCAAAAGAGAGTCGCAAGGGTTTGGTGGGGGGTTTTGGGCCCGGGAACGAAGGTATGGACAAACGAAGCATCTGCGAAACGCGTATGGGGAAAACGGGGTTCCAATGCAAATGACGATGGCCATGCCGTAGTCAACAACTTTCCTCTAAATTAACTATAAATCAACTTCTGGGTTTGTTAATGCTTATGTGTCTGGTTAGTTAATCTCTAGTAAATCTTGGAGCATCTAAATTGTCGTTGAGAAATTTACTAAAATAGTGCCGCACGTGTACATAATTTAGCTTACTAAGATTTGGTAATTACATAGTTGATGTCTTTCTTTTGGTCGTACATGGCATCATAAGTTAGTTTCCATCTCTTTTTTTTTTTTTTTTTTACTTTTGACTATTCCTCTAGTTCGATGGGTTTGCTCAATAATGTGGCCCAAACGGATTTGAGCACCCGTTGAAGTATGTACACAAAATATTATGGTAACCAAAAAACAGAAAGTAGATACCCCCGAATATAATTACATGAACCATGTGTTGTTGAATATTGAAAGGAGATTATATGGACCCGGCATGTCCATGACATATATATAACTTCGTTTGGGATCCTCCTGGGAGCCGTATATATAGAAAATCCACTCACTATACAATCAAGAATTAATCTCTCACGACACCCAAGAGTAAAATTATGTTCAGGCCCCACCATGACCAGTTATCTCAATCCAACAGATGGATTGAGAAGATCTCATCCTGATTCCTAATCATAGCAAAAAGTGCATTAGATTCCACGTACTTGATTCGGAGATCGGTTCGTTGGCCATCCCTTTTCGACGTCGTCTGATTGACAATAAAGGAAAAGTACCTGAAAGTTCCCATTACAAACCCTGGTTTAAATCTTTCTGATATTTGATAGAGGAGGGAGAACGATCCAAAACTGTTAATGATGATGATATAAGACTTTGGTCCCATTTGTAAATTTGTGGGAAAAGACTATTTAATCCAGTAGCTTCATCGTGAGATATTATGTATGATAATAGGATAAGAAGTAGCTGTTTGTTGTTCCCATCTTCCCATCAACTGAAGGTTGAGGCCCCTAAACTTTTTGGTTTTAATCATTTTGCTAATTGATAATGGGAAGTAGAACTTCATTTTCTACACACGAACTTCTTTCTACGTGATTCTTTTCTTATTTTGTAGCTTGCAAAACTGTTTCACAGCGTGTTAGAGTGCTTCGGGTCCACACTTTTAAACATGCCCAAGTGCTGTATGCGAATTACCAAGGATCGACCGGGAAGACTCGGTCCATATCTTAAGTTGAGTAGGATTATTCGAGAGTTTACATGCCAAAAAAAAAAAAAAAAAAACCTAAGTCATGTGGGCTGTAGACTTGCAATTTGGTTTAATAATAAGTCGACCACAGTACCGCGTAACTGTCTTTTTCTATATATCCCGTGTTTTTCTTCGTTGAGAAGTTAGTTACTAAAAAAAAATTACTTATGCACCAAAAAGAAAAGTTACATAGACCGTGTACCATATATCTAAAATACAACTACCTGTCTTGACTATATTAAATGTAGGATCTAATATTTTTCAATCAAAGAATTTGAGCGATCTTCAGAATCGTAGATTTTATATATGGCTATAGTTTCTTTCCAACAAGAAAGAAGTTAGAAAGAACCAACAAATAACAACTCGCAAAAGGAGGCCGTTTCAAACTGAAAAGACCAATGACGACAATTTAGAAGAGTAGACTGGTCAAACCGCAAAAGAAATCATTTGCTCGCGCGAGCGGCTCATTAATGTCCCTTGACAACCTCTTTAATCGGTGTTTCTTTTGACCGACTTTCTTTTACAATAATCCAAGATATCTATTAAAATATTTTAATATTAAATCACACATCCACATAATAGCTTTAAATATTTTAAACCTTTAACAATAATTATATAAAATTTCACATGATATCGAAGTCAATGACAACCTATCTATATCGCACATGAGATGGCAAATGTTAAAATATTTGAATAATAAACCACATATTCACTTAATAACTTAACTTTTAGAATAATAGACAGTGATTTCATAAAATCTTACAGTATATCAAAACCGATCCTTCACATTAAAAAGCATGGTTTAATAAAATATTCAAATATCACACGTGAAAGAGGAAGTGTTAAAATATTTGAATAATAAACCACACATTTAGTGGATCCTCAGTTTAAATATTTTTATCAAGCCTTAGCATAATAGCACCCTCGTACCTTCATATTAAAAAGTATGGTTTAATAAAAAAATGTGTGGTTTATAAATCTATACGAGCTGCCTTATCCAAGGCTCTCCAACTTGCTCATACATAGTTGGCTATGATCTTTGGTTTGCTCTTTCCTCTTCCGGTTCAACATATCTTATAGTAACGAGTGGATCCAGATTTTTGATTGGGGTTGGGTCTTGCCTTGCCTTTCTCCATGCATTCATACTGACGACTAACGAAGACACAAAAGAACAAAAATAATGCTACGTGGAATTGTCGTAACTTCGTTAATATTACGTAGGCACCGGAACGAGCACATCGAAACTTCCAGGAAATATTCATCAGGACCTGCGAACACGCCACACGACTAACCTATAAATATGACCAGTCCACCACATCTCCCACCCAAGCAAGACCAACTCTCCCTTTCTCTCTGCCCCTCTCTCTCTCTCTCTCCCTCTCCCTCTTTCTCTGTCTCTGTCTGTCTGTCTGTCTGTCTGTCTCTCTCTCTCTCTCTCTGCCTCCCTCTCTCTCTCTAAAATGCACCGCAAAGAAAGTGCGATGGCTTACATGCAGGAAGAGAAGGAACCAGCAGTGAAGAGTCGAAAGGTGCCGCTTCTTCCTCCCCGGCGCGGTCGCATAAAGCGTCTCTTATTCGCCCGCCTGCTGCGAAGCTTTGGAGCCCTCATCGCTAAAATCTTGGGCTCTCTTCTCGGCCGCGTCGCGACGAGCGCTCCCACGTTGAATCAAACGTCGCCTCTCGTGTCTTCGCTTACTCGCTAGGTTTGCAAGAAGAAATCGCCCCTCGACCCGCTGCATGATGTCGATCGGTTGTGGCGTTCGGTTCCTGAGATCTGTGTTTGTGTTCTGCTTTCTGTAATAGTTCCGCGCGGGAAAAATGGCTACGTGTTATTTCGTCTGATGTTTGTGTTATTTCGTCCGACATCTTCTGCTGCTTTGTCTTCAATCTTTTCACCGGCTCAGCTGGACGTCGTGGCCCAGAATTCTCGGCGACACGAGCGACCAGTTCTGGAAAGTGACGTCATCCTATGTTTCGATTCTTGTACATGAGGAAAACATAAAAAATATATATTGAAGTCTTTTCTTCGTATAAAATATTGGGTTCCACGTGCACATCCTGGGCCCCACTCTTCTGTCCCTCCCCCTCTCTCTCTCTCTCTCTCTCTCTCTCTCTCTTCTTTTCTTTTTTTTGGGTTCTTTTTTCATCTTCTCCCGGCCACCTCCTGAACGGCACCGTCTCGCCGTCGCTCGGGAAGTTGACCTCCCTCACCCACCCTCGCCACGCGCGATTCTTTCAATGAATAAGGCATCAATCGATTCACAAGCAGAGAAAGTCCCTCGAGCGACATCGCGGCGCACGAGCCGCCGGGGAGCTCCCCAGCGAGGGAATAGCCCGCGCGGAAGAACGCCAGGTCCGAGCAGCTCCCTATCCCGGCCGGGGATCTCGCCACTCAGGTCGTTGCCCGACGAGTCGAGCGAGCGGACAGGGTGCGAACTGATGGGGTTTGTGGCGTCACAGATCGGCAACGGGATTGCGCCCGCGAGGTGGTTGTTGCCGGTGTTGAAGTGGGTCAGGTTTCCACTCGATCTGGAAGATCGAAGGGGGAGAGGGGGGGATGACGCCGCGGAAGGCATTGTTGGTAACTTCATGGTCTGGACGGCGCTGTCCCACGGCAGGAAAGGACGGGGATTTCGCCGGAGAGCCCATTGAAGCCGATGTCGAGGACTCGGAGCTCGGCGAGCGCAGCGAAGAAAACGGCGGACATGGGGCCGGACAGCCAGTTGCACAAGATGCTGAGGTGGGCGAGGGAGGTCAACTTCCCGAGCGATGGCGAGACGGTGCCGATCAGGAGGTGGCGGGGGAGAGAGAGGCGGAGGACGGAGAGACGGAGGCAGAGAGAAAAGCAGGAGAAACAAAGGGAAGAAAACGAAAAGAAAGTGGGATACGCATGTACACGTGGCGAAAAATCAGTGGACTAATGTATGTCTGACTGGGCACTATTCGAGGACCGATGCCTATCATGTGTCAAAAGCTTGTAATACGATCCACATTTTTCCCCCTTCGTGAGAATTGATGACAGTGAGCTTTGATGAGGAAATATATGTCGATTTCTTCGATTGTCGAGGTCGAAGATGGCGCTCAACGTTGATGTGAAAATATCTTTCCACAAGCGGCCTTCTACATCCTTTATTGGATGATTAACGAGAAATTGGTTAGTTAAATAATACTCTCAATCAATGGTGGATTAAACCGCTCCTGCAATTTATTAATTTTTTACATCGGCAGTGTATGCTCTAATTTTCGTAACATTATAAGTGAGCATATACAACATTAATCCATTCAAGACCTCTCACCCTCCGTCATGATGTCTCTATGTGGTCAGTGTTGCAAATTATACGTGTTTTTCTCTTTCCTCTTGTCTATTAGTTACCAAATCTTAAGTATTTGGCTATCCGTATGAAAAGCTGATGATTTACCCATCGTGTTAATAGAAATAATTTTCACAATAAAATGTTTTAGAATTAGAAAGGAGTCATGGATACTATCTAGCTGGTCATTAGTTTTATGGTTTAAACTTTTGAGGGAAAGTTGATTCAAATAGATTGTCAATGGGCTCAAATTATAAATTCCTTCTTGCATATTTGTGGAGACATGACTTGCGCAACTCTGGATGCTTTAATATTATGAATTTGCATCCATTCTTAATTTCACGCGACACAAAAGTTGATCCGTGAGAATGACTTAAATGATTATTCAAGGGTTATGTATGCACATGAATGAGAGCGTAGAGACATGAGTTGATCCAAAAGTAGAAGACGCAATGTCAAAAAAGAGGTGGGGGGGTTTGGTGGGTGTTTTGGGCCCGGAACGAAGGCATAGACAGATGAAGCTTCTGCGAAACGGCGTATGGGGAAAACAGGGTTCCAATGCAAATGACGATGGCCATGCCGTAATCGAGCACCTTGGTCAAAATTAACCCTAATAAACTTCTGGGTTTGGATGATGCTTATTAGTCCGATTAGTTAATTTCTGGTAATTCTCTGAGGGCATAACTTGTGGAAAGATTTACTAAAATAGTGACGCACGTATACAAAATTTAGGTTACTAAGATACGGTAATTACGCATATGATGTCTTTCTTTTGGTCGTGCATGGCATCATAAGTTAGTTACCATCTCTTACTATGACTTTTGACTATTCCTCTAGTTCTATGGGTTTGCTTAGTACTGTGGCCCAAATGGATCTGAGCACCATTGAAGTATGTTGGCCCAAAATAGCCTCTAGTTAGCAAGAGGGCAATTAAGTTGTGGCCTAGTTGCTACGACATAAGTCATGCAAGTGGTGGATTGAGTATATAATGTGATGGTTGAATGGGTTGAGTATTTGATCGTTGGTGGTGAGGACGTGCAAATCTAGAAGGCAGCTAACATTGGGCTGAAGCAGTTGGGCTGACCCCATGTAACGCCCCGACCCTCGGTCACGTGACCATCCTTCAGCTTTGGTCGATTTTAAAAATGCGATATCTCAGGACTACATATCGCCGACCCTTTCCTTTTTAATAGCACACGGAAGCGATTATAAAAATCCCCAAACAATAAAGTAATGGGATATACAAGTAGGACTAGAAATTCAAACTTGAAAACCAACACCCTTATGTACATATACAAGCCATGCTAAAAAGGTTGGTTTCTAATCAAACAGATTATACAGCCAAAATCATCAGATAGGATTGGCGACTCAATTCTCATCAGGGTCCTACTCTGGATCATCCTCGGGGTTCTCCTCTAGATACTCCTCTTCGATTTCTTTCTCCTCGGGTTCTTCATCAAGGTCCCCGAAATGTTGTCCCACAACCTGGGATGAGACTACGTCTCAGCAAGTTCTACCCCCTAAGACCCGATTAGTAAACTAATACACCTTAGGGTTACCTATTCACAACATGAGTCAGAACACTTATCTTGACCTCAAATTCCACCTGCATATCAGCACATATCAAATAAGCATCCCAGCAATCACATCATTAATCGAAGTATCGATCAAACCGACCTAGTCGATTACACGTCAACAAGACCACTCGCGGTCATTTACATTCAATCAATCAATTCACAACATCATATCCAAGCAATGATCAATCGAGCTAGTCGATTACATGTCAACAAGACCACTTCTGGTCATTTCAATTATTCCAACTCAACTCCCAATTATAAATCACGGTCCTTAGAACACAACTTATTTATAGGTGGTAATCACGGCCCCACCGGGCAATTTTTAATATAACCGATAACCACACTCCACACACGTTCCAATTTCGTATACACGCCACACACACAAGGCGCAAGCTCTTCTCGCAGTTCGGCTTTATCTACTAACATTAATGCCGGCATCGCCTCCCCACTTGGAGCGCGGCTTCATCACTACGTCGACGGCGTTCCCGAAGGAGCATAGGTCCAGTTGGCCTAGCCTCTACTGCGACCCAAGCCTCGTCACTACGTCGACGGCATTTCTAAAGGAATATAGGTCCAGTTGGTCTAGCCACTACTGTGACCCGAGCCTTTCAACCAGCACACGCCAATTCAATATTGACCCCCGGACACTTTGCATTATCCACTCATCAAATTCAAATTGTAATTACACAGCAGTGATCAGCACGAAATTCTGAGCGTCGGCCATCCCGATCTAATTTCCGAAAAATAAATAAATAATTAATTAATTTCGAAAATTAATAATTAAATACAATAATTCCAATTTAGCTCAAATAAAGCTCAATTAAATAAACAGACTGTACCACGATCATCAGCATAAAATTTCGGTCACCAGCCATCCCGGTTGAATTTTCGGAAAATAAATAAATAATTAAATTAATTTCGAAAATTAATATTTAATTACTAAAAATTCCATTTAAGCCCGAAATGCCTAATTGAAGCCCGATAAGGGTCGGGAAAAATCCCAAGAAGCATTCAATAAATACTATAGGCAATTTTCTAGTTAAGTACACTAACCAAACAACTAATATGCAATGCAATTAACTAATAATCATTAATCCATTCTAATCTAACCACCTAATTATACTTAACTAACACTAATCAACCATTAAGTATAATTAGCAAACTAAGAAGGCATTAGTGAGCAAAACTCACACAAAACGACGAGGTCGACGCGAGGATCGACTTTCCTCAAAGCGGGCCGAGCATCCGAGCTCGGGAAGGCGGCCAAAACGGGCCAAACAGTTGCTACAATACCCATTTCTGCACTCTCTGTGCGCTGCTGGTTGGGGGCGAAGGAGGACAGATCCGAAGCTTGGATGAGACGAAGAAGGACCAGGGAAGGTTGAGGGGTAGAACCGGACCTAGGCGGCGGCGGTAGGAGCTCTGGCGGTGGTCCACAGTGGCTGGGATGAGCTGAACAGAGGCAGACCAGAGCGCGAGTAGGACGGCAACAGCTGGCCTCGGTTGGCTTCCACGGGCGAGCGACAACGATGGGGAGGTCGGACGGGCAAAAGGAAGCTTCGGGCAGCTTCCTGGCAGTGCTGTGGCTGTCGAACGGCAAGGTAGACGGCCAGAGGACGCGGGACGAAGGCGGAGCAGCGTCTGGACTCGCGGCTGCACAGAACTGGACGCGGCGGCCGAGCTAGAGTCTCCGGCGGGCTTGCGGGGCTTCGGACGGCTGCTGGTTGCGACGGTGAGGGAGTGCAACGGTGAGAGGGGCTGATCCGGCTTCTCCTCTGCAGTTTATGGGTTTGAAAAACTCAAACAGGAGGAAGAAAGGGGCTGAAGCTGTCGCACGGTAGGGAGGGAGAGGAGAGAAGCAACCGAAGAGAGAGAGAGAGAGGAAAGAGAAGGAGGAGGGGACCACTTCTTTTCTTTTTCTCTTTATTTAATCCAACAAAAAAAATTGCCCACCATCACATCACTTGCTGATGTCATACTCCACTATCTCCAATCTCCCACAACCTAGTCCCAACGATGATTGCGATTTCGTTTCCGCCGGCGTGAAATGCTGTACACTTAATTCAATCGATTCTCAATCAATTCCATCCAATTGAAGCTCATTAAATTAACCCATGTGTCCTCAACCTTCTTATGAATTTTCCCCATCAAATGATCCAACTTGCATCCCAACGATTTAATTAAAAACGTCCCTCTAATAATCTCGAATAAAAAAAACGGCCTTACTTTGCTTTTCTGCCAAAAATCTTGGTTTGTAGAAAAATCTTTTGGAGATAAGTCGACGTTCCTAAAATGATTTGTGACACACCAGCACTTCCAATTTCTAAATTCGATCTCAATTTCACGGTTAATTTCACTTTGACACGATACTAGCGCGTTCTGATCTACCTGGTAACTTTTAGAAATTTTCATTCATTTGCCCCGTGGTTGATCAATTCAAGCCACAACGTACATCTTTGACACATTGGCGACTCTCGGTTGTCAAGGTAATCTCAAGATTTCAAATACGGACACAGGGTACCCAATCGACAGAAACGTCGGTCCAGTGCCGATCGACAAGAATTGTGCGATCTGGTGGAATCACCCACACTCGATCACATGCCTCTGTCGAGTCGACCTATCTCCGGTCTTTAATTGATTTTTAATTGTGCCGTAATAACCCTTGCGAGTTAGCTCGGTCGAAAGGTCGCTTCGGTCAAATTCTCGAGTCGGATGCATTAGAAACTCTTAACGGCTTCACCTGATAGACTAGTTTTCACATGAGTGGCCGACTCAAGGAAAAGAACTATATGCGTGCCAACGAAATGCCCGTCTCAATTTATATATGCGTGCCAACGAAATGCCCGTCTCAATTTATTGAAAATAGAATTGGAAAATCGGGATGTCACAACTCTTCCCCTCTTATAAAAATTTCGTCCTTGAAATTTAAACCTTTATCAATTCTTAAACGAAAAGGTGGGAGTACGATCGTCTCATCTAGTTTTCTCTTTCTCAGGTTGCTCTTTCTGTACCAATGTTGCCATATCACTTCTATTTTGCCCAAACCCCTTCGGATCCAAAATACTAAACTCTTGCCCATTTTTGCAAAAAGAGAGTTGCAAAAATTTGGTTCTTTTTCTTTTTCTTTTTATTTTTCCACTAAGCGGCTAACTGCTGCGTTGGGGATTCGAACTCCCAACTTCGAACCGATCGCTTCTTTCCCGGGTACCACTCGGCTAAAGGTGCCGACGGTGTCTCGAAATGCT
The DNA here is from genome assembly GCA_014182365.1 of Eucalyptus tenuipes. Lineage (NCBI taxonomy): Eukaryota > Viridiplantae > Streptophyta > Magnoliopsida > Myrtales > Myrtaceae > Eucalyptus > Eucalyptus tenuipes. The sequence goes on from CM024544.1 coordinate 45,926,106, forward strand.
TCTTTAATTCATTTAAAACCAAAACCCTCCTTTGAACTCAAATTTCAATGGATTCTGATTTAAATGCCGATTCATCTTCCCTTCCTTAATAGATCAAGACGTCCTCACCAAGGGCAACACCCAAGGAAAATACACTTCCCCACTTAAAATTCCAAAGGTCTTCAACACAAAATCTGCGAAGCTAAACTGGTGATTCTGAGTGGTCTCAAAACTGTCTCTGGTAACTACGACTGAATCACTGATTTCTGAACCGACTCTGGACCTGCAATTTTCTGATCTCTGATCTCATCTCAACTTACTGAAGTCCTGTACACTCTGCTCTGCTCTGCTTCAAAAGGAACCATCTGACTAATCTGCTGAAACTGGGAACCTCTGGTCAAGATTTGATATAACTCTGACACCGACACTCTATGCAAATGAATTATCTGATGCACAAACACCTTTGCGTGTCTAATCAAATCAAGATCCTTCCACACAGCCCACAAGGTGGGCTGATTTCATCGATCTATTAATCGATCACTACCCAAAAAGTGAAATTATTACCACACTGCTCCCTTAGAAGACCTGTCACAACTTCCATTATGACGTGATCCTACTTCCTCACCGAGATTTGAAGAGATTACAAGGGTCCTCTCGAATTGCAAAACTGTGCTTTCTCTTGCTAGCACATTTGACACTTGCGACCTGTCAGTGATATCTGTTCTTCACAACGGTCTGACAATCCTATTGATGCAAATTCTGACCCACCTTTGTACTGTCTGGACAACGCTGAAGCTGTTACGACGAGTTTCCAACAAGATCTCTTCTTTAATCTCTGTATTGTCAAGTACACACAATCATCCTCAGAACCTTAGCATTCCATCCTCAGAAATCTGAAACTCAGTTTTCCTTTTCTCATTATCCTCTTACAGAATCTTTTGAATTTCTGAGTCTGTCCACTGAAGTGTCTGATTCTAATCTGAATATCCGGTTCAATTCTGAGGGTGGCCATAAAATTCAAAGGTGGCCTACCTCAGATTTGAAAACCAAACTTTAAACTTTCTCAAGTAATATCCAATCCTTGAGTACCAACTATGCAACTGAGGACTCTCGACTCAGCGCATCTGTGACCTTATTCGCCTTTCCATGTGATAGGAGATATCACAGTCGTAAACCTTAAGGAGTTCCATCCAACGACGCTGTCTCATTTTCAACTCCTTTTTAGAGAATTGATACTTGAGACTTTGATGATTAGTGAGGATCTGGAGTCTTTCTTCACACTAACAATATCTCTAAATCTTCAGAGCGAAAATACTTGCTGTAAGTTCTAAGTCATGCGACAGGTAATTCAGTTCTTGAGGTCTCAACTTGACGGGACGCGTATGCAACAATCCTACTATGTTACATCAGTATGCAACCCAGTTCTCTAAATGACGCATCACTTAGATCTTGTATCCTCCAGGACCAAATGGAATGGTCAGTACAGGTGCGGTAGTCAGCTTCTGCTTAAGCTCTTGGAAACTATGCTCGCACTTGTCTGTCCACACAAACTTCTCTTCCTTTTGCAGTAGTCGAGTCAACGGCGACGCAAATGCGGAAAACCCTTCCACAAACAGTCTGTAATACCCAGCTAAAAACCCAGAAAACTTCTGATCTCTGTCACTATAGTCAATCTTGACCAATTGTTCACTACTTCAATCTTGGCGGGGTTCACGAAGATTCCTTCACCTGAAATCACGTGACTTAGGAAAGCAACACGAGTCATCCAAAACTCGCATATGCTAAGCTTATCGTAAAATCCAAGAGTCCTCAAGGTCTGAAGTACCATCCTTTAATGTCTCTCATGTTCCTCAGCACTCTTTGAACACACCAGGATAACGTCAATAAACACGATCACAATTTATCCAAGTACCCGATGAACACTCTGATCATCAGATCCATAAAGACAGCTGGAGTGTCCGTCAAACCACACGGCATTACAGTGAACTCACAATTGCCGTATCAAGTGCGAAATGCTAACTTTGGTATATCTTCCTTCCTGATCCTCAACTGATGATACCCTGTCCTCAAGTCGATCTTGGAGAATATCGATGCACAAACGCAACGAACCATCTTTCTCTTCATGAACAGAATTGGTGCTCCCTAAGGTGATGCACTAGAACGTACGAATCCTTTATCTAACAATTCATGTACCAACACTTTCAGTTCTTTTAGCTCGGGTAACACCATCCGGTAAGGAGCCTTAGAGATTGTCTCTGTTTCGGGTGCTAATTCAATCACGAATTTTATTTCTATTTCTGACAGCAGACCTGGCAAATCCTTTAGAAATACGCCTGAAAACTCTTGCACTATTACAATGTCCTCGATCTTCTGCTCTTCCACTGTCATATCCATGACAGCCGCTAAGTAACATTGGCAATCTCTCGTCCAACAAACGGGTTTCCTTCAAGCGATGAGATTAAGGAAATTGAGGGTCCTTCTCGACTCCCAATAAACTCGACATTCACACATGCTAATGAATCAATCCGAATTCCTCCACGTCAATGATTCATTACTACAAGATGTTCTTTGAGTCAAAACCTTTTTACACATGACGTTAAAGTTACACATCAGCCAACCAGTCAAGTACAACTCCAATAAGTGATTCCCTTCTTACAGCTTTAATACAACAACAGAAGTTCTGCAACCTTCACTCAAAATTCTGTTGCGCTACTCTGATAAAAACACCTCAAAAACATTCTTCCCTTGATCGATACATGGTCAATCCATTCCTATTCCTTTTGCCATCCTAGTGGCATCCTGTCGGCAGTAGCGATGCTCGAGTTCTCTTGGACTTGCGCGGATAGTTCCTAGCCCGATGACCGTGATGGCCACATTCAAAGCATGCTCTCGTTATACTCGGACACTAGGCTGGCTCACACTTACCACAAATTCCTGTCCTCAAAATACACGAGACTGATCCATACCGTCTTCCATGGAACAACATGTTCCATTTGTCTGAATGTTAACCTGACTATTCCACCCTTCCTATCGGGTGGAATAGAATACCCTTCCCTCAACATCAGTCTTTACCCTGACCGAATTTCAAGTCTGCTTGCGCTGAATCTTGACTCAGATATCGAAATCTATTCCCTGATCATCCTTCCAGGTTGGACCTCAGCAAAGGTAGCAACAACAACAACTTGATCCTGATCTTACTGACTCATCCAGATCCCAAGGGACACTTGCAACAGAAAGATCTTAACGAACTTCGGATCAAACAACGCTACTACACCAGCACCAACTTGCGGTGGCACTTTTACGCTCGAGCTGGCCAGAGTCAACACTCTGCCTTCCGAATCCACAATAAATAAAAGCGAGCTCTTCCCACACGACAAACAATTATACCAATCAGCTATCAAAGACATGCACCAGTCAAGAATTTAAAGGCCTTTCCTACTACTATCCCATAGGTCATCGCATCTTATCACTCAAATACCTAACCATTGCTCTGATACCACAAAAAGGGATGTCACGCCCCGACCCTCGGTCACGTGACCATCCTTCAGCTTTGGTCGATTTTAAAAATGCGATATCCCAGGACTACATATCGCCGACCCTTTCCTTTTTAATAGCACATGCGGAAGCAGTTATAAAAATCCCCAGACAATAAAGTAATGGGATATACAAGTAGGACTAGAAATTCAAACTTGAAAACCAACACCCTTATGTACATCTACAAGCCATGCTAAAAAGGTTGGTTTCTAATCAAATAGATTCTACAGCCAAAATCATCAGATAGGATTGGCGACTCAATTCTCATCAGGGTCCTACTCTGGATCATCCTCGGGGTTCTCCTCCAGATACTCGTCTTCGATTTCTTTCTCCTCGGGTTCTTCATCAAGGTCCTGAAATGTTGTCCCACAATCGAGATGAGACTACGTCTCAGCAAGTTCTACCCCCTAATACCCGATTAGTAAACTAATACATCTTAGGGTTACCTATTCACAACATGAGTCAGAAGACTTACCTTGGCCTCAAATTCCACCTACATATTAGCACATATCAAATAAGCATCCAAGCAATCACATCACTAATCGAAGCATCAATCAAACCGATCTAGTCGATTACACGTCAACAAGACCACTCGCGGTCATTTACATTCAATCAATCAATTCACAACATCATATCCAAGCAATGATCAATCAAGCTAGTCGATTACATGTCAACAAGACCACTTCCGATCATTTCAATTATTCCAACTCAATTCCCAATTATAAATCACGGTCCTTAGAACACAACTTATTTATAGGTGGTAATCACGGCCCCACCGGGCAATTTTCAATATAACCGATAACCACACTCCGCACATGTTCCAATTTCGTATACACTACCACACAAGGGCATAGCCTACTCGCAGTTTGGCTATCTACTAACATTAATGCTAGGCATCGTCTTCCCCCTTGGAGCGCGGCTTCGTCACTACATTGACGGCGTTCCCGAAGGAGCATAGGTCTAGTTGGCCTAGCCTCTACTGCGACCCGAGCCTCGTCACTACGTCGACGGCATTTTTAAAGGAATATAGGTCCAGTTGGTTTAGCCACTACTACGACCCGAGCCTTTCAACCAGTACACGACAATTCAATACTGACCCTCGGACACTTTGCATTATCCACTCATCAAATTCAAATTGTAATTACACAGCAGCGATCGGCACGAAATTCTGAGCGTCGGCCATCCCGATCTAATTTCCAAAAAATAAATAAATAAATAATTAATTTCGAAAATTAATAATTAAATACAATAATTCCAATTTAGCTCAAATAAAGCTTAATTAAATAAACAGACTGCACCACGATCATCAGCATAAAATTTCGGTCACCGGCCATCCCGGTTGAATTTCCGGAAAATAAATAAATAATTAAATTAATTTCGAAAATTAATATTTAATTACTAAAAATTCCATTTAAGCCCGAAATGCCTAATTGAAGCCCAATAAGGGTCGGGAAAAATCCCGAGAAGCATTCAATAAATACTATAGGCAATTCTCTAGTTAAGTACACTAACCAAACAACTAATATGCAATGCAATTAACTAATAATCATTAATCCATTATAATCTAACCACCTAATTACACTTAACTAACACTAATCAACCATTAAGTATAATTAGCAAACTAAGAAGGCTTTAGTGAGGAAAACTCACACAAAACGACGAGGTCGACGCGAGGATCGACTTTCCTCAAAGCGGGCCGAGCATCCGAGCTCGGGAAGGCGGCCAAAACGGGCCAAACAGTTGCTACAATACCCATTTCTGCACTCTCTGTGCGCTGCTGGTTGGGGGCGAAGGAGGGCAGATTCGGAGCTTGGATGAGACGGAGAAGGACCGGGGAAGGTTGAGGGGTAGAACCGGACCTAGGCGGCGGCGGTAGGAGCTCCGGCAGTGGTCCACAGTGGCTGGGATGAGCTGAACGAGGCGGACTAGAGCGCGAGCGGGCGGTAGCGGTAGCCTGGCCTCGGTTGGCTTCCACGGGTGAGCGACGACGATGGGGAGGTCGGACGGGCAAGAGGAAGCTTCGGGCGGCTTCTGGCGGTCTTGTGGGCTGTCGAACGGCGAGGTAGACGGCCAAAGGATGCGGGACGAAGGCGGAGCAGCGTCTGGACTCGCGGCTGCACGGAACTGGACGCGGCGGGCGAGCTAGCTGCTCCGGCGGGTTTGCGGGGCTTTGGACGGCTGCTGGTTGCGACGGTGAGGGAGTGCAATGGCGAGAGGGGCTGATCCGGCTTCTCCTCTGCAGTTTCTAGGTTTGAAAAACTCAAACAGGAGGAAGAAAGGGGCTGAAGCTGTCGCACGGTAGGGAGGGAGAGGAGAGAAGCAACCGAAGAGAGAGAGAGAGAGAAAGAGAAGGAGGAGGGGACCACTTCTTTTCTTTTTCTCTTTATTTAATCCAACAAAAAAAATGGCCCACCATCACATCACTTGCTGATGTCATACTCCACTATCTCCAATCTCCCACAACCTTAGTCCAATGGTTGCAATTTCATTTTCCGCCGTGGCGTGAAATCTTGTACACTTAATTCAATCAATTCTCAATCAATTCCATCCAATTGAAGCTCAATTAAATTAACCCATGTGTCCTCAACCTTCTTATGACTTTTCCCCATCAAATGATCCAACTTGCATCCCAAAGATTTAATTAAAAACGGCCCTCTAATGATCTCGAATAAAAAAAAACAGCCTTACTTTGCTTTTTTGCCAAAAATCTCGGTTTGTAGAAAAATCTTTTGGAGATGAGTCGACGTTCCTAAAATGATTTGTGACACACCAGGACTTCCAATTTCTGAATTCGATCTCAATTTCACGGTTAATTTCACTTTGGCACGATACTAGCGTGTCCTGATCTACCGGATAGCTTTTAGAAATTTTCATGCATTTGACCTGTGGTTGATCAATTCAAGCCACAACGTACATCTTTAACACATTGGCGACTCTCGGTTGTCGAGGTAATCTCAAGGTTTCAAATACGGATACAGGGTACCCAATCGACAGAAACGTCGGTCTAGTGCCAATCGACAAGAATTGTGCGATCTGGTGGAATCACCCACACTCGATCACATGCCTCTGTTGAGTCGACCTATCTTCGGTCTTTAATCGATTTTTAATTGTGCCGTAATGACCCTTGCATATTAGCTCGGTCGAAAGGTCGCTTCCTGGTCAAATTCTCGAGTCGGATGCATTAGAAACTCTTAACGGCTTCACCTGATAGACTAGTTTTCACATGAGTGGCCAACTCAAGGAAAAGAACTATATGCGTGCCAACGAAATGCCCGTATCAATTTATTGAAAATAGAATTGGAAAATCGGGATGTCACACCCCAAGCCGCGATATGAGTGTCGGACCTGCATGCTATAAACAAGAAAGTTTTATGGGTTTTACTCAGGAGGGCCCTATGATACGTAAGTTAATAAAGGAAATGCGTGGAGTAAGACAGTAGGAGAGAGCTGAAAGAGGCAGGAATTAGACATATCACACTGTTGCCCCGGTATCTTCTATTCGTGGGCCGCTCTAAACGTGACCTCCATGAAAAGTCCCTTCGATGGGCCGTGTGACTAGGCCTCCCTCTCAGCTTGTGCCATCTCGGTGTCATTTGAGATTTACGTGGTGTGACAAAATAAGACCACTTGGGCTTTTTGTGCAAAAAACGAACCAGCTTGGCAACTCTGAAAAGGGTTATTTGGTTGCTGTAGAATTGGAAATGTGAATCAGTGATCACCTTGCACAATCCCCCTCATGCACAGCGAAGGAAAAAAAAGAGTTGAAGGACTACAAGGTGAGAAGGGAAGTTGAGAAAACTAAAGGAGTAGATTCGAAAGGGAAACGAAAGTAAAGGAGTAGATTCCCCTTGCACAACTCCCTCCAATGACTGCTCGTATTTTTAGGTCACTGCATTAGTTGAATCGACAAGTAAACCAGCCAAGAGCGACCCCTTTTGTGTTCGCCCTCCTTATCTTCTCTTTTTCTGCTACTGACCACAACATTACCAAAATGGTCGGAGATAAGTGACTGTTATCTGGGTATGAAAACGGACTGCCCAAATTAAGAATAACTTGAATCAGACTGAATTGACGATTTGGTTTGGTTTCCAATTCCTAAAAGTGAAACCAATGTTTGAGCAGTTCGATTGTGACCGAATAAATATACTTATTATTATTATTTCTTCAAATAATTTAGTAAAATGTGAACTAAACTCTATCTCGTCCAGTGGCATCACAAGCTGTGGCACAAATAACTCTTCACTCATTGTAACTTTCATTAATATCTTAAAATTTGTCACTCTCTCTCGTTGTGCACGAACACTTTTTAGTGGGGAAAAAAAAAGTTACCGGTTCTATTAAAATGGACCAGACTAGGAACCGATTACTTCTGACTAGCGAGTGTAGGACCAAATAATAATTTGAATTTGATAAATGATCGTTAGTTTTCCTACGTTTGATGACATATGATCAAGTTTTCTGATATTTGAATCTCATTGGAAAATGACTTCAATCTCATCACTTTATTGCAGGAAAAAAAAATCGAATTTTTATTTTTTAATTTTCAATTTTTAATTATTTTTCATTTATAAAAGAAAAGAAAATTAAAATAATAAAATTTTTAAAATAAAATAATTAAAAATAGATTTTTATAAGAATAAGAGTTTCATTTACCTATGATCCTAAGACTAGGAAAATATTTGAGAAAATGTTTTTGGTTTTTTCAAAGGAGAATTTATTTTCCTGAATTTAAACTTGGATAGAAAAACCTAGATAAAGTGTAATTATCAAAGATGCTAATGCACAACAATTATTCAATTAAGAATATATGTGAAATCTGGATAGACTCTGAAGCATGTGATCGGTTAAGTTCCATGTTCCAGTACACATGGTAGGTTCTAGGTTCTAAAAATTTGTGTACCAATTTCGATAGGTAAGTTCTAAGTTTCAAATAAATACTAGACCAATACTAGAATCACTCATTCCTAGTCATAGGTAGGATCTAATATTTTTTCATAAAAGAATTAGAGTGATCTTTAGAATCGTAGAATCTATACATGGTCATAGTTTCTTTTTAACAAGAAAAAACTAAGAAAGAAAGCGCCAATTAAAAACCAGAAAAAGGAGAAGGTGCAAATTGCCAAAGATCATTTGCTAACGGGAGCAGCCAAGAAATAAGTAACTAATAAACAAACTACAGAGAATCATTTGCCACCCATGAGCAGCCCGTTAATATCCATTGACAGCATTTTTTTTTTATTTGTATTTCCATTGAGGAAAAGTACCAGAAAAGTCTAAATCAGTCATAAACTTCTTAATTGAACTAATTTAATCTTAAGCATTTTCATGATTTGCCAATTTGGTCAATCCAGCCAATTTAGGTTGGAATTGTTGACGTGGACTCTGGCCATTTGACAAAGCATGGCCAACGCTAATGTTAATATTCTTTTTCAATTTTTAAATATTTTTTTGAATTTAAAAATTCTCATTTCCATTGACGACCTTTTTTTAGAACAATTCAAGATACATTGGACTAATTTACTTATTGGTAGGTAAAGCGACGTAGGGAGGAGATGGAATTTTCTTTTTATAGTCTCAATACGAGGGTTTTAAAATATGGGTCCGAATTTTGTGAAAACACGCAAATGGCCCTAACATTATATATTTACGTAGGTTTATAATATTCTGCATTTTCCATCTTTTTATATCCATTACCTGCGCTGGTCTTCCGTTGACGCTGAAACATATGGAAGTACCGTGTCCATCCGAAGCATGATCCTTCGAGGAAGCCCCAACTCCAGAGACACATTTCAGTATTCACCCACTGAAGACTAACCCTATAAATATAAACACCAGATCTCTCCACCCAAGGAGCAAGGCAGCAGGGGAAAGAACACGGCAATGGCTTCCATGCCGGAAGCAATGGAAGAGAAGGGATTAGCAGCGATGAGGCGAGAGCTGCTTCTTCATCGTCATCCTCCCAGGCGCGGGCTTGTAAAGCGTCTCATATTTGCCTGCCTGCTCTGCAGCTGTAAAGCCCTTGTCGCTAAGATCTCCGACCTTCTCCTTGGCCGTAGGCTAACGTGGGCTCCCACATTGAATGACGAGCCACCTCTCTTCTCTTCGCTTGCTCATTGGGGTTGCTGGAAGAGATCATCCTAGACCACTCGATAATGTTGATCTGTCGTGGCGTTCGATTCCCGCGTTCTGTGTTTGTGCTCTGCGTTTGTAGTAGTTTCTCGCGGGAAAATGGCTGTGTTTTTCGTCTGATGTTCTGCTATTTGTTTTCGATCTTCCACTGTTTCAGTTACACGTGGTGTTCCAAAATTCTCGGTAGCATGGGCGACTGATTTTGGAAAGTGACGTCACGTTCGGTTCATGTGCATGAGGAAGAGATCCATGCAATGTACTTCTATTCTCTCTTAATAAAATATTGGGTGCTTGAATACTGGGACATATAATTGTCCAATGAATTGTCGCCACGTGCACACACTGCAATTTCTTCTCCCGTTAATCTCTCTCTTCGTCCTCCGCCTCTCCCTCCCCGGCCACCTCACTGCCTCGTGATCGCTCGGGAAGTCGACCTCCGTCACCCACCATCCTCCCGCGTGATTCTTCAATGAAGAGGGCAACGGTCCAGTTAATTCCCAATAATGTTTAGCTATGGAGCCACTGAAATTGTTGGAAGTTAAGAACCCTAAGATTGCTCAAATTCCCAATCTCGTGGCCAATCGGGCCGTCAATTGATTCACACGCAGAGAAAGTTCCTCGAGTGACATCGCAGTGTACAAGTCGTCAGGGAGCTTAACAGCAAGGGAATTGCAGCCTGCGTGGAAGAACGCCAGGTCCGAGCAGCTCCCTAACCTGGCTGGGATCTCGCTGCTCAGTTTGTTGCCCGACAAGTCGAGCGAGCAGGCAAGGTGCGAACTGATGGGGTTTGTGGCATCACAGATGGGTGATGGAATTGCGCCTGTGAGGTGGATGTTGCTGGCGAAGCACGTCCCCACCGCCCCCGCATTCCTCAAGAGCCCCCCACTGGTCGCAGCTGCTGGGTCCTGAGCCTCGTCCTTCTCTAGCACATCGCCTCCCCTGTCGCCTCCAGAGCCCCATCAGCGGCTATGATTCATCGACCGACTTCTCTCTCTCTTACGCACGACGGCACTGACACAGCAATCGAGCACAAAGTCTACACTTGCATCGGTCTCTTGGGGAATCCTAGCAACATTTACCATGGCCGCACCATCTCTCTCAGCCTTGGCAACTTCTGAGCCTCAGTTCGAGATCATCCCTCTGACGAGTTCATCATCACACCTCACTCCGTCTACCTTAAATTTCTCAATCATCTAGTAAGGTCCACCTCAATGTGTGCGTGATTTGGATTTTGATTTGATTCTTCTGGAACGGCATCTATTGACGCCTAGAAGTTGTGTGGACACCATTTTCACTGAAATCGTGTTATGAGTCTAGTTGTTTTTAACTTTATTGCGATCTTGATTTGTTTCAATTTTCTTATTCGTGCTTGAGTTTTGGGAAATGTGGTTGGAAGTTATGTTCTGCTGAGTTGATCTTTAGGTACAATAAGTCCATGGATTCCATTTTAATCTCAACAATGTCGGATTTGATCTTGTTTTATCTTTTGCGTAAGATGGTCTAGGCCTGTCCAATAGATAGCGACTTGCTCGGTGCATGTCATTGTCTGTCTCTTAATTTTTCAAAAAAAAATTAAATTGGACATAGTCTAAATGTTGGAAGAAACAGGATACATTCTCGCCTCCAAATAACCATCTCGCTGCCATCCCGAGACGATACAGGCTGGGCACACTCTCAGAGTCGGGATTGCCCATAATAGGATTAGGCAACTCGCTTCAATCAAGAGAGATTGAAGATATAACTGAGGACAAGCAGGCTTTGCAAGAGCATCAATAGCCGACCACCACATCACTAGACTTTTCACTGCACGAAGCAATGGTAATTAATAAATGAAATAAATTCGCAATCTGCCGGGACTTATCAGTGCTAACTAATTCTTCAATGTGTTAAGATCGATGTCATTCAAACGGGATGGCACTACTTGTATTGGTTTGAGAATGAATCAAGTTTTTCGACATTCGTCCTCCAGAAGCTTTGCCTGCGATGGCCCGTCAGGGCAGAAAGCAACCTCAGCTCATCCACTACCAGCGAACTTTGGTGCAACGCCCACTCGTCGGGCCACCTCCACCATCTCTATGTTTAAAGCACTAAGGTATTCATCTCCATACATGCTCCTGAATGAAACCACAAAAGTCTAGAGTAGTGACTTGTGGTTCCAAGCGATCAACCTTTTCCATGAAAATTCACCTATATAATTCAAATAGACAGGAAGCATTTTAAAAAGAATGTCATGTTTTAGCAATTCACATTGCATAAAATTGATTATTGTAACAAACCAAATAAACACCTTCAGAAGATAAAAACGTAAGGACCCTAAACACTTTACCTGACCAGGGACATGTCTTATAAGAGAGCTTGGAATTATTTCCATGAAAATCGATGCTGCTTAGTTGCAATAACTCTGAAAAACTTTACAAAGGGCCATGAGCAAACGAACTCCTTCATAATAACCTTCGCGTTGTAGCCAATTCACCTGCGTTTGCACCCATTTCGAGTCAATCCTCTCAAACAGCGAAAACATACAAATAACTCTCCAAAAAAAAAAAAAATCTCAAAATACAGTTGCAAAGACCTGGACACACAATGTTGCTATCACGTCATTCATCAACTCATCAGAGCACAACTTTCAACCACATTTCGAAAACTTAAGCATGAGCAAGAGAATTGAAACGAACTGAGATAGAGATAAAGTGAGACGCAACTAGATTCATGATGTGATCACAGTAAAAAGGAAGTCCACACAACTTCCCGGCATCAATTGACCCCAATCCAAAAGAATTAAACCAAAACCCAGATCGCTGATACATCAAGGTGAACCTTACCAAAAATCAAGAAAATTAAAGTGGACGGTATAGGTGTGATGATGAACTTGTTAAAGGGACGCTATCGAACGAAGGCCCAGAAATTGCCGAGGCTGAGACATATGGTGCACGGTAGATGTTGCTAGGATTCCGCAAGAAACTGATGCTAGCGTAGACCTTATGCTCAATTGCCGTGTCAAAAACAGCCGACGATTTAGCACCGTTCATGGCACGTTGGTGTGATCGTCTGTGCATGAGAAAGAAAGAGAGGAGTCAGCTGATGAATTGTAGTCGCCGATGGAGTTCTGGAGGCAACGATGAAGGCGACCTGCTGGAGGCAAAGGGGGCTCGGGACCTAGCAACTGTGATCGGTGCGATTCTTGGGAGAGTTGTCGCGCCAAAAAGCTCGAGACCCAGCAGTTGCGACTGGCGGGGGATCTTGGAGGACGCAGATGCGATAAGGACGTGCTGGAGAAAGGGGGAGAGAGAGAGAGAGTGTGTGTCCTGGTTGTTCTTCTCTAAGAGACCAATTGAAGAAGCCCTTGAAAATTGAAAAGATAAGAGAGAGTTCTAAGCAGGAGATTAAGTGTAGGCATTTATTTTTACTTGTGCTCAATCCTTTTTCATCATCACCGTAGTCTACCAACCAGATGAAAGAAAAGGAAGCCTTTAGTTTTAATTTTTTATTTTTCATCCGATCCATATTAAAGGACATGTATCGCCTTTTGAGTAGGAGAAAATATTGCGTGGGTCTTACCCTCCACGTAGGCGAAGGGTAAGTCCATTCAGAATCCGACACGTGGCTCCACGTAGGCGATGGGGTAAGAGGTTCAAAATTTGCACGGCGCGCTCCTGGGGCCCACCACTCTGACGCTCTCTCTCCTCTGCTCTCCTCTGCGACCTGTCGACTCGTCCTCTCTCGTCTCTCGTCTCTCTCTCTCTCTCTCTCTCTCTCTCTCTCTCTCTCTCTCTCTCTCTCTCTCTCTCTCTCACCGTTCTCCGTTCCGTTGCGGGAGAACAAAAATCACAGGTGCTTCTCTCCATATGCTCTTCCCCCTCCTCTGCTCTCTCTCCTCTGCTGGTTGCTAGTGACGCCAACGCCGACGCCGACGCCCTTTCTAGTGAACCACGACGCCGACGCCCCTCCGCCGGTTGCCTCCGTCGCCCCTGACTCTGACGCCCCTCAAACCAGTTGCCTCCGTTTCCCCCGACTCCGACGCCGATGCCCTTTCGTAATATTTTTTTTTTGGATGATTCTTTCATGAGTCTTACAGTTTATTCAGTAATTCACACGACCGTTCCAATCCTATTGGTGGAAATGCAGGTGAAGGTCGTGTTGCGGGCTGATATTTCGCCTACTACATATGACAAGGTCGTCGTTATATCAGGTTAATGTTGTCTTCCTTGCATTTCTATGTTAATGTTTTAGAATCTAATTGTGCGCATTGAATTTCTTGAATTCTTATTTTGTCGGTGACGTCCATGGCATCGACGTGATATGGTTGTTATCTTTCAGTTCCTGCCAATGTTTCTACATTCAGAAACACTTTTTTTCCTCTCATTTAGAAACCGTTGATCTGTTCGCAACTCCTCATTCGTCACAGCTTCTACTTCATCTACCCAATCAATTTATTTACAGTTCAATCATTTAGAAGGAAAGTGATGGACTTCAACAGCGGGCCATGATTTATGCATAAGAATCTCCAGTTCAATGATCTATGCTATTTCTTTGTCAGGTGGCGGTAGCGGCCATGAGCCAGCTCATGCTGGATTTGTGGGTGAAGGGATGCTAGCAGCTGCAATATGTGGTGATGTTTTTGCTTCTCCACCAGTTGATGCTGTTCTAGCTGTATGTTTTCTCATGATTATATGACTAAACAAGGAAAATGTCATGGATCTCTTGCTTTATGTTTTGTCTCCTTGTCTATGAGATTCATTTTGCTCTATTGTATATATTTCAAGGCATCCGAGCTGTAACTGGTCCAATGGGGGTGTCTACTTATTGTCAAGGTACTTCCTTTACTTTATCCTACCACCTTATAGAATATTTTGGCATACATGTAAACTTGTGTATACAAGGGAAAAACTAAAAATTTTGTAAATGGCACTTTCATTGCCACGGAAATTCCTGGAGTTTATGTAGTTCTAGCAGCTGCATAGACCACAAGTACTTATTTCCCTGTGCTATGACATCTGTCCAAAATAGAAGATCTAATAGAAGAAGGATTACAATCTCCCTTTTGCAGAATTATATAGGTGATCGCTTGAACTTTGGATTGGCTGCTGAGCTGGCTAAATCTGAAGGTTACATGGTTGAGGTACTTACCCTATAATTGCTTCTAGATGTGATTGTGATTTTAACATATGCTGGAGACTGGTGTCAAAAGGTTATGCCTTATTGCAGATGGTGATTGTCGGAGATGATTGTGCTTTACCTCCCCCTCGAGGCATAGTCGGGAGGAGAGGATTGGCAGGGACTATTCTAGTTCACAAGGTTTCTGGTCTCTTTCTCTCTGAAAGGTTGTGCTTTAAATGTCCCTTTTGGCTAAACAAGAATCTTTTCCTTCCCCACTTCTCATGGTCCACGCTTGTATCCTTAATTTTTGCCACCATCACTTTCATCTATTCGAGTGACTACGTCAACTTTAAAAACTCTTGTATTTTCTTGTTGTAATAGATCTTTAACATAGGAAGCTCCTGTTTTGGCAAATCAATTTGTAGAAAGTTTTTGAATTTTTAATTAAGAAAGTCAGAAGGACATCCCTTTTAGATTATTCTTCTGAAATTTTCATGCATCTGGCAATATCTATGGTTCATTGTTGTTGAGAGACTCCACACTTCTTGCCCTACGTTTATGAATGCTGCCAATCCTGAAGGTGGACATCCACAGATTGTTGAAGGGGTAAACTATGCTTTTCTAAACTTTGTTTAAACATTGGGTGGTCGCGTCCATATTCTCAAAACGGAAGAAATCACTCTCCACGTAATTCTTTTTAAATGAATAGCCCGAAAATCGAATCCGTGTCTTTTAGTTTTTTTTCACATTTGTTTGCCGTTAAAGTGACGGCGGTGAGGGAAAGGAAAAGCGGACGGTACTATTGAATACATGGCCGTACTACGGGGACTGGGTAGGTGTACTTGGCCACCTAGTTTGGCGGTTGGCTTTTCTCCGAGCTTCTTTGCAATTCCTCTATATAACGCGCGGGGCCGCTTCCTCATTTGGATATCAGACTGATCTCTCGTCTCCCCCTCTTCCGACCATCGCCTTTTTCTTCATCTTCAACACGCAGAGAAGAGACAGCTTTTGTATGGCCGCCAGCTCGAGGACTTCTGCGATCGTGGGAGTCGGCAAGCGAGTCGTTGACATCAGCGACATCCACAGATTTGAGCAGAGTTTTGTTGCCTCGATAATTTAATGAACTACCATTAGTTTCACAGAATTTTCCTACGGTTTTGGAGTGAAGGTTCAGAATTCACCTAAAATGTACTAGCTCTGCTATTATCCACTAGACTTCTCAATTGCTAAGTGCATTCTTTGTGAAGATTCCTGATCTTATTTTATTTGTTTCTTTTCTTTGAGAATCAATGCTCTAAGTCTTCATCTTGCTCTAATATTCCAAACACTCTCTTTCAATATCATTTCTGAAGATGTGCTGCAAATTTATGTAGGATGACGAAGAGGACAATTTTTCCATAGTATTTGCAGCCATGGAGTGAACATGGAAACCGCATAATTTTCTGAACGTGACTTTGAGGAAAATGGGTCAATGGAGAGAGTGACCCTTTTCCTTAATCTGGTGGGGTAATATACCTTTTTAGGGGCAGAAACTATAACTACAAAACTCGTCCCCGCTTTCCACTTATGCTATGGAAACCTGTTACTCCTGTGTATCTAAGGTTGATTAAAAAATGGCGGAAGTGGAGACGTTCGCGTTCCAGGCGGAGATAAACCAGCTCCTGAGCCTGATCATCAACACCTTCTACAGCAACAAGGAGATCTTCCTCCGCGAGCTCATCAGCAACTCCTCCGATGTACGTCTCCTCCACCTCGCTTTGAAGTACTAGGTTGCCTTGTTCAATGTCTTTTGTCTGTTAGGTGTTAGTAATGGCTTGCAGGCTTGAAGATCAGAGAGATTTATGTTTGCTTGAAGTAGTTGTTTGATGCCTGGTGAAGACTTAAGAGCGTCATTTTTAGTTGATTGGATGGCTTTGCCTTAGGCATTGTTGAGAAATAATCGTGATCGAAATGCAATATTGTGATGCTGAAGGTGATATATTGATTATGATCTGTGATCGGTTTGTGTGTGCTTTAGGCGTTGGATAAGATTAGATACGAGAGCCTCACGGACAAGAGCAAGCTCGATGGGCAGCCCGAGCTGTTCATTAGGCTGGTGCCGGATAAGGCCAACAAGACCCTTTCGATCATTGACAACGGCGTTGGCATGACTAAAGCAGGTAATGTAATTGGCTGAGAGAGATTGATCAATTTTCTTGCTCGCATCTTTTGGCTATGGCTATGTTCCTACGCGATAACGGTAACTATTACGCTGAGTTCATTTAAGTTGTGAGACTGTTGGTAGATATTAACGTCTGAGATGAATTGGACAGATCTTGTGAACAAACTGGGTACGATTGCGAGGTCGGGGACGAAAGAATTCATGGAGGCATTGTAGGCGGGAGCTGATGTGAGCATGATCGGTCAATTTGGTGTCGGTTTCTACTCTGCTTATTTGGTGGCTGAGAAAGTCATTGTGACTACTAAGCACAATGATGATGAGCAGTACATCTGGGAGTCCCAGGCCGGTGGTTCCTTCATCGTTACGAGAGATGTGAGTGGGGAGCAACTCAGCAGAGGGACCAAGATCACCCTCTTCCTTAAGGAGGACCAGGTGAGTTCATTTATGGTTGCTTTTATGAATTGGTGGAGAAGATTTGCTTTGGTTTTGGATGGTACATGATGCTAACAGCGTCACGTCTCTGTTTTCCTCAGCTGGAGTACCTGGAAGAAAGAAGGATTAAGGACCTTATGAAATTGGGTATTTATGAAAACAGCCAGAATAGAGCTAAACTTGCTAACCTCCTCCGGTACCACTCGACAAAGAGTGGGGACAAAATGACGAGTCTGAAGGATTATGTCACGAGGATGAAGGAGGGTTAGAAGGATATCTACTATATCACTGGTGAAAGCAAGAAGGCTGTAGAGAATTCTCCGTTCTTGGAGCGGCTCAAGAAAAAGGCTATGAGGTGCTTTTCATGGTGGACGCAATTGATGAGTATGCTGTAGGACAATTGAAGGAGTACGATGGAAAGGAGTCCGATATTTTGTGCTGACAGCAGTGTGTAAATGACTTTGTTTGGCAGATCTTGTTATCGTGTTTGGTTTTGAACTTGCTTAAACGTTCTCTGCGATAGAATTTCAGGGTAACAACTCCTTAAGGCGCCATTGTTGCGTGAATTGGACTTGGAAATGTAAGAAACTCTCAAAGTTCGGTGCATGCAGAGTCCCTAAGGGCATGAGCCTGTTCGAACAGTGAGTGCGGAATGATGGACTCAAACATGGTGTAAGAAATACATAGTACTGTTTTGAGGCGACAGCTTCTTGATCAATTATCTACCTACTCGTTCCTTGCATGTGCATGGCATTACCCACGAAAGGGTCCCCTACTCCGCATTGAGTAGGAAGTCGGTTGTACTATTCTGCACCAAAGTTTGCGCAAGGAATGAAAGAAAAGTTTACATAGTTCTGTCCATTGGCTTTAACCATGTTTGGATTGCCTCATAGAAATGTGATTGGCAATCTCTACTGGTTCTGTATATTCAGGACTGCCATCCCTGAGCGAGCAAAATATAAGTATGTATTACATCTGATCTCTGGATGAAACTCCTGAGAGTCACTTGTGCATACATGTAATGTAAATTGAAACCCATATCTTCATGGGCTTTCTAGTTCAGCATAAGCTCGTACATAGCTCGATGTTATTGCCTTCCGACTGAGAGAACGGAAGTACAGTACAAGAACACGGGATTCCGAAATAGGTGTAATGTATTCCATGTGGATTATTTACCTCCAAACAATGGAATTTATGCGTGTAATCAAGCCATCTTCAGTAAAAACTAGAAGCACATAGCTAGGCATTCCGGTGAGGTGCATCGTGCAGAAGAGAGATTCTAGTTATAGCATCCTCGCAAAACGAGTGCCCTGTCCTGCTTTGAGCATTATCACAGAAGTCTCTCTTTGGTTGTCGTCATTTTGCATAAGACAAGACGATCGAGAATCAGATCACTCAGTTTATGAATCAAATTGATTCAGAAGCAGAATCATCAAGAACATGCATCTTCTTGTAACTGTCCTTCGATTATTAAGAATAACGAGGCATTATTTCAACAGTTATCGAGTAACTTTACAAATAATCATTACTATGATCCACAATTAACCTTGTTGTCTAAGAAAGAATAACAAGAAAACGTCTGCTGCTTTCCAAAGGGGAAAAAACATAACATGTGCAGCAAAGATCAGATTCTTCAGTTTAAGGCCCTAAATCTCCCAATAATTACTAGATTCCCACCATATAATCTTCAAGAAAAAGTACTTGAATGAAAAATGACATAAACAATCAAAAAGACATGGAAATCACGTTGACCATTTAGTAGTAGCCCATATATTACGGGCATATGCTGATCTTATATTAATAGCAGCAGAGCCAAAGTTCCTAGCATCAAGCCAAAACAAAAATTTGCTTGATCTTTTATCAAGGTCCAGATGTTGGAAGATCTTGCTTCTTCACAGGGACCTCGTGCATCAAGTTCATAAACAAGTAGCTAGCAGTCTTACATTTTAAAACTTCAATTGTAACAAAAATAATGAGTTACAACACCAGTAGATGATAAAAAGGACAAGAAAATCTTCCAGTCCACTTATTGTTTTATTCTATTACACCCTTGGGATGATACAATATACAAAAGCCAAAGAATAAGCCAAAACAGAAAGCCAATTCAAAAGCGTAACCTGTGCACATCAACAAGATCAAATTCCGACGTAAATTTTGCATATTCAAAAGCGTAACCTGTGCACCTCCATACTTAAAACGTCAATCTAATATCCCAAGGGAGAGTTTAGTGCAACATTTTAGCTTGACGATATACTAACATGTACCTCAATAGTATATCCGTCACTGATCAGCATCACGCTATAAAATGGGAACTAGCATGACCTGGTATGACTGACTTGGTCAAACCAAGATATCTTGACAGGAGAAAACAAGCCTCACTGAAACTAAGCTGTTGGAGATGGGAATTTATTCTCACCTTCCTTAACTAAGCAACACAAAACTAATCAAATATGAGATACCATTGTTACCTTAGCGGAGAGACAAGACAACCAAGTCTTCCAAATATTATTTCCATGGAAGTCCAGAAAGACAAAATGCTGACCGAAAGAAAAGACTCCAACCAGATAATGTACAATCGCAATTAATTTTCCTTTTATTCCACAACTTGAGACAAAAGCAGCAAAACTCAGAGAGGATGAAGGTACCGATATTCCTTGCAATTATGCTCAAGCATATTAGTGTCAACGAACAATGATTAGATAAACGAAGTAGCTTTTCCACCAAAAGCATCCATGCTCGAGCTCCCTGCAAAGTTACAACTGGCATCAGAAACAGAATCCAGAGATTTGCACTTAATGTATTTCAAATCCTTTCAGCTTAAGAATCAATCCGATGGAAGAGATGCTCTACAATTGCTGAGAGAGACACCATGTAAAAGCATCCACGATGAAGAATACAAATCAGAATACCTGATTATTTAAAGAGTGAACAAGATGCTCAAAATAAGTGACCACAGAATAAAATTAGCAAGGGCACGTATCAATTTGTAAACCCAATTATTCATCCACTAAGTTGACATTTTTGTTGTTAGATAAAATTGATTCATTATGCCAACCTATTCTAAACTGTCTCTACATTCCAAATGCCCTCTCGATATCTTTTCTTGTAGCATTTTTATCTCTTTCATTAATAGTAACTTCCCAAAGCATCCCTTCAGATGCATAAATCTTCACTAGAACATTACGCATATCAAATAGCTTCCGGAGAACAATGAAATAATCAGTACAAATCTCTATTAAACCACAGACCCCCCCCCTCCCCTAAAAAAAAAAAAAAAAAACAAGAACACCAACCACCACCACCACCACCACCACCAATAACACAAAATTTAATTTCGGCAGAACAAGCGGCAGACCTTGCAAAAGTTGATGATCAAATACGACAGTAGACCATCATTGCAAACTTACAATGATGGTCTACTGTTGGATTATCACCCAAATAGAAAAAAATAACATGATCACAAAAAGGTAAGAAAAATGCAATATGTGAACCTCTCAAGTGAAGTAACCAATTGTGAGTATTAATATATTCAGGCAACATTGACAAATATCCATTCAAGCACCAAACTGACTAAAATGTTAAGCATCTCTAGCTTCAAACAAACTTTTCATGCATGTGTGCACATTTGGACGAGAGAGAGAGAGAGAGAGAGAAGCACTTAATATCTTTGTAGCTCTGCAATTAGATGATGCATTTAATTAGACTTAAGACATCATTATACATGAAGACAGCTTTATTATAATAGCACTTTAGCAAACATAAGTATTATGAGATTTTTTTCTCCTATGAAATTGTCAAATGTGATTGTCAAGATGGAATATCCAATTTATTAAAAAGTTCTAAGAAAACTAAACTTACAATATTTAGCCCATCTTGTTTGACACCTACACTAATTAACTATATATTCTAAGGGAATAAAATATCCCAATCATTATCGTTTATGAGTAAAATGACATAATCCTACTACTGATATGCATGGGCTAATAATGAGAGACATTGGGACTAAATTCCACGCGAAAAACAAATAGTCACCGAATAAAACTAGATGAACAAATGCCTCCAACTTTGTCACCAACCATCTCTACCTATTACTCATGCTACATCAAGCGAAGAGGAATTAGAGAAATGTATGATAAGCAAATGAATTGCAACAAATCACAAGGCAAGGTGAATCTTAGGTTATAACAATATAAAGCAAAGAGGTTTATCAAAATGATACAAAGCAAAGAAAATCTTCCTTCACAATCTACATTATAGTGGAAATTTGCTTTCAAAGAGCCATCTATCTACAAGAGCATGTTTACAATGGAGGTGTAGAAAATCCTAATGCAAATGTGCTCCATCCTTATCCGACTATGGGTGCGTTTGGGAGAAGCTTTTGGGAAAAGCCTTTAAAGAAATGCAAAGGCCTTTGGTCTAAAGGCCTTTGGTGAAATGCAAAAACTATTTGGTAAACTATAATTGAAAAGCACCTTGAGAAGCAACGTTGGGGAAATGCTGTTTGGTAAACACATATTTGGGAAGTCCTTTAGCGCGATTAATTTAAGTTTTTATTTTTTATTTTTTAAAATTGAAAACAAAAATAATGATTTTTTTATTATAGTTTTGCACTAAGATGTATATATAAAAGAGATATATTAACAAATTCAATGACTTTTTTTTTAAATATTTTTGCACTGAGATGTATATATAAAAGAGATATATTAACAAATTCAATGACTTTCTTTTTTTTTATATATATTTTTTGCACTGAGATGTATATATAAAAGAGATATATTAACAAAAAGAAAGAGTAATTTCATTATAATAAACATGATTACATATGCATCAAAGAAAAAAATAGGTTTTCATTGAAAATTACAAACATTCTCCTCAAGTATTTACTAAACCCATTGCTATTTGATCACATAAACGCGCCATGTTAGAAAATAAATTGTTATTTGAAGTACCGGCCCCCTCATTTGTATTATGAAGGTCAAATGAATATCCATAATTGGGATCCAAATCTACTCTTGCAAAATGTCTATCATTGGCGGCATTTCGTCGTATATAATTATGCAAAATCATTGCTGCTATAACAATTTTTACTTGCTTTTCGAAGGGGAAATTTGGCATATGCTTTAGGATCTTCCACTTCTTCTTCAACACACCAAAAGCTCGCTCAATTTCCGATCGCAGCGAGGAATGAGTACGATTGAATACCTCTTGATAGCCTGTAGGGATGGGACCTTGTTGAAATTCTGGCAAATGATATCTAACTTCTTTGTATAGTCTCAAATAACCTGTCGAATTTGGATATCCAGCATCTACTAAATAATATTTACCTGCATAAATATAATATAAATTTGATCAACATATATCATATTTATACATATTAATGTACAAAAACCATTAATTAACAAACCTAGAGGAGGATGAGGAAATTGTATATCATGTCTCCCTAAAGCTTCATAGAAAATAAGAGTATCATGGGCTTGGCCCTCCCAACCAGCCCAAACATAAGTGAATTCCATATTAAAATTACACACCACTAAGACATTTTGAGTCGGTGTACCTTTTTGACCAATAAAACGAATCTGATCTTTTACAAGTATCACTGCTGGGATATGAGTGCCATCAATAGCTCCAACACAATCCTAAAACAAAAACGCAAATATTATTATATAATCAAAATTTGCATTTAGTTCTTTCTTTCTATTGAATAATCAAAACATACCTTAAAATATGGATAAAATCTTCGATTATTCTTTATCTTCTCCGGACCATCCGTAAATTGCCGATCAGCTAGTTGGATCCAATCTTTTCCCATTTCACATACTTTGTCTAATACTAAGTTAAAGCACCTGCTTATAGTTTCCCCAGAGCGTTGAAAACGCTTTTGTGTTAACCTGTTACCTATACCATGTCCTAAAATATGAAGAAATATTCCAAGCATTTCTCTAACATCAATATTCCCAGTTCCTTCAAGACCACAGCGTGTTACTAAATCATGCATTAAATTATTAAGTACAATCTTATCCATCCTAAACATTTGATAACACCTTATCGGATTAGCATCTTCGCCCATCAACTCTTCTAACCATGCATATCCTGTATATGATGATGTCCTACAAAGTTTTTTGTGACTGTATATTGCTTGATAAGCGATTGTGGCTTGAGTAATTTCCACAAGTTGATTGAATTCCTCATCCTCTTTCTCATGGATTTCTCTTTCAGGAGAATCGTCCATATCTGTTTAAAGTAACAAAACAGTAAGAAAAATGATGAATAATCATCCATCAATGGAACAATTATTTTCTATAATATAAATGCAAATTCCACCAAATCGAAATAACATAAACTGAAAACACATGTCTCACATTAAAACATAATCAGAAGAAGAGTTCACAAGTAGTACAAATTAGCAACCGAAAATAAATCTCTTATTAGAACATAGATTAATATGAAAGAGCTCAAAGAAGTAACTAGCATCCTAGTGGCAACTATCATGCTCTTCCAACTTATACTTCAGCCACTCAACTTTTTTTTCATCTTCATCCAAGTTCATAAAAATCTGCATATTGTCTTTCTTTTCAGCAAAATGAGAGAGTGCAAAAAAGAACAACTTTCTGTCTTGCTTAATCTCAGGTATGGCTTTCCATGTTTGCACAATTTCTTTGTAAGGATCAAACTCCCTTGCAACCAATGTTGCATTGCTCCTACTCTCAACAGCTGAACAAAGTCTGTCGATTTGTGATGCTAACTTATCAGGTCCGATCAATTTTTTTCCTCTCTTTCCTCAAGCTTGCTTCGTTGAACTTTCTACCGTCCTTTTATTGCTCTTACTTTGACTTGGTTGGGCATTTGTTTCACATACATCACCCTCTAAAGTATCATCAGTAGATCCTATACAATCACCAATATCAGCCTGTGTGGTCTCAACATTCTCATTATTGCATAAACCTTGTGTAGGATTTCAGGTAACACTTCTAGTAGCAACTGTATCCTAGAACATTTGATCCAACAAAGCTTCAACATCCGGATGTATGCCTTTCGTTCGAAAGGCTCTAAGCTTAGGATTGGCATGTTATAATAAAATATTTTTAGGAATTATATTATAAAAGATGAACTTACAAAACAAAAAGTAACAAAAGATTAGATAAACACCTGAATTTTTCTCTCCCACCATTCGTCACTCGCGTCAATGGTTTTCTTCCTTGGATCCCATCCTAGTCCTGTTTCCTTTTGAACCAATTGCTTCCATTTTTTCCATTCTTCCTTTAAATTATCCCACTTACTCTTCATTTTATTTTTTATCATACTTTTTTCCCCTCAGCTCCTCAAACTTATTAATTATATTCGTCCATCCATCCCTTTTGTTGCTCGTCGGACGATTGCCTTTTTCAATTTGTTCAATGCATAATCGACAAAAAGTTTCTATATCTTCAGGGGTCCAATATGCTTTTTCCTTTAATGAACTTGCCATCTTTCAATAAAATGAATACAAACATATTTGAAAAATGAAAAGAGATGATGTTAACCATGAACACAAAGCAAGGGACACTACAAATAATTAAAATACAATTCATATGAACCCATGGAAGAGCACACCAAGCTGGATATGTAAGTGGGGAAAGAGAACAAAAACATAAGAAATAGAAGTGAAAGAACCTAGGTTCGAAGTGGGACAATCGACACCTTTTGAGCGAAGAGAGAGGGGAGCACTTCGGTGAAAGAATATGAACAAGGAGTATATATCCTACTGTGGAAAGTGAAACACACAAAAACAATCAGAATAAAACGTGTTCCTAACTCAGTAGCTGAAACAGTTAAGCATGGCAAGGAGTATATCTCCATCGATAGCCAACCTATTCACTGGGAAAGTAATTCGATTCAACGAAAAAGACATTTAAAGCTACATCATCTGGGCATGTGATCAAGTTTATTGGTGTCGCTCTAGATGTCTACTGGGTTGGGCATTGGGAATGTCTGTCAACGTCAATCATGTTAACCCATTTCACTAAAATAAACCCGGCCCATACTAAAACCTCTTTTCTTTCAAAACTGTTCCTAGCCCAGCTTAGAAAATACCTAAAATAAATCAAACCCAGCTCAACTTCAACACTCAAGCCTACTCACATTAAACCTACGGTTTATTAAGCTCATAACTCACCACTCTAGCTATCTCAACATGGTCTTTCACACCTTAACGCACGCCCGCAGCCTCCTTCCCCGGTAAACTGAGAACCTCAAGAAACTTGCACACTTAACACATTCAAGCTTCAAATTAGAAGTAACCTGTGCACAACCACAAGCTATATGCGGCCACCATGCACCACCATCCACAGACAATGCCATCAACCATCTCTTCCAAGCACCGCTATGAACCATCAAACATTTTTTTTAAACAAAAACCAGGCAGAACAAATATGCACAAGAGCTATAAAAACTGGAATGCTCCTTGGTTCAGACATTTGATCAAATAGTTCAACTGCAAGCCCTTGGTTCAGGGCATTGTTTCCAAAATGCCACAACAATCGACAGTGGAAGCAATAAAGAGTAACGGAGATGCAAATTGAAGGTTCTAAGTGCCAAGATTGTTTCCTCCACCTAAACATCAAAGCAGATGAGCAAGGTCTCCTAAGTTCCAATGCTACAGAGCAAAGGTTCATCAATGAGATCCGTCGGTCCTGTCGTGCGAAAACCTTACAAAGAGTTTATGTCAGAAGAAAAATGACACATTGAAGTAGGACTCACTCGACCAATTTGAACCTCGAAAACCCAAAGAAAACTCAAAGAAAAATGACACATCGAAGTAGGACTCACAACCCAGAAAACCCAAAGAAAACTCCTCCGTAAAACAAGCGAAACGAAACCCTCAGGGAAAGATCCGGTCAAAACTCAAACTAGCTCAGCTCATTAGCTCCCGTCCCACCGAAAATAGCTCATTCGCACATCAAATCGGGCACAGATCTAATCACGAGCACCGAACACGCACACAACACTTCAAAGAAAGAAAAAAGAAAATGGGTAATCCTTCAACTGCAACGTGAAGAAATCGAAGGAATGGCCCAAAACGCAAAACGATCGAGGACCCGACGGCTCCGTCCAATTGAGTGAGGAATCGACTGCTCCTCGATCGAAAGGTAGAGGGGGAAGCGACGAAGAAATAGAGCGAGAATCGCGAAAGGAGAGAGATGCCTACCGTTCTCCCGAACTCGCTGCGGCGACGGAGGAGTAGGATGGCAGCGGCGGCGGCGAAATGGAGCGCTCAAAGAAATCTCTTCGCCACGCTCTCTCGCACTTGGAGAGAATGACACGAGAGAAGCGAGACCGTAGAGGCAAGCGGTGACAAAAATCTAGGTTTTCAAAAGGGTCAAAGTTGGAATTTAATAAATTTGTGAGGGCAACAAAGGCAAAATAAAATTTTCCTTTAATGAACCCCCAGCATGCCAAAAATACTGAAAAGCCCAAGGCAGCCCCAACCTCGCCTTGGGCTTTCAGCCTTAGAAATGCTAGCTTTGCCATTAAGCCCCTTCCAAAGTTTTTTCCCAAACACCTTTATTTTTGCCTAAAGGCCTTTAGCCCCCCAAAGCCCATTGGAAAGCATTTCCCAAACGCACTCTATAAACCTTAACATGAATACTACCGAGTCGAATCCAAAAAAAAAAACAAAAACGAACCTTCGGACATACGAGAGTCGCCAATGGGGTGCCTATCAGTGGGGCTTGGGAAGGCGACGGCGGGAGGTGACGGCGTCGACGGCGTCCGCATTCAAGAGCAGGGGCGCTTCGCGGAGGTTGCGAGAGGGAGGCGAAAGGGCGTTGGCGATGGCGTCGGGGGCGGAGGCGGAGGCGAGGGGCGTCGGCGTCGAGGTCGGGGCAACGGAGGCCACCGGCAGAGCGGCGTTAGCGTCGGCGTCGGCGTTGGCGTCGGAGTTGGGGACGACGGAGGCAATCGGCGGAGGGGCATCCGCGTCGCGGTTCACTAGAAAGGGCGTCGGCGCCAGCGTCGCGAGCAACTAGCGGAGGAGAGAGAGCAGAGGAGGGGGAAGAGCATATGGAGAGAAGCACCTGCAATTTTTGTTCTCCCGCAACGGAACGGAGAACGGGGAGAGAGAGAGAAAGAGAGAGAGAGAGAGAGAGAGAGAGAGAGAGAGAGAGGAGAGAGGACGAGTCGACAGGTCGCAGAGGAGAGTAGAGGAGAGAGAGCGTTAGAGTGGTGGGCCCCAGGAGCGCGCCGCGCAAATTTTGAACCTCTGACCCCGTCGCCTACGTGGAGCCACGTGTCGGATTCCGAATGGTCTTACCCTTCGCCTACGTGGAGGGTAAGACCCACGCAATATTTTCTCCTACTTAGAAGGCGATACATGTCCTTTAATATGGATCAGATGGAAAATAAAAAAATTAAAACTAAAAGGCTTCCTTTTAAAGTTGACGTAGTCACTCGAATAGATGAAAGTGATGGTGGCAAAAATTAAGGATACAAGCGTGGACAATGAGAAGTGGGGAAGGAAAAGATTCTTGTTTAGTGCCAAAAGGGACATTTAAAGCACAACCTTTCAGAGAGAAAGAGACCACAGACCTTGTGAACTAGAATAGTCCCTGCCAATCCTCTCCTCCCGACTATGCCTCGAGGGGGAGGTAAAGCACAATCATCTCCGACAATCACCATTTGCAATAAGGCATAACCTTTTGACACCGCCTCCAAAGATATGTTAAAATCACAATCACATCTAGAAGTAATTACGGGGAAGTACCTCAACCATGTAACCTTCAGATTTAGCCAGCTCAGCAGCCAATCCAAAGTTCGAGCGATCACCTGTATAATTCTGCAAAAGGGAGATTGTAATCTTTCTTCTGTTAGATCTTCTGTTTTGGACATATGTCATAGCATAGGGAAATAAGTACTTGTGGTCTATGCGGCTGCTAGAACTGCATAAACTCCCGGAATTTCCATGGCAATGAAGGTGCCGTTTAGAAAATTTTTAGTTTTTCCCTTGTATACACAAGTTTACATGTATGCCAAAATACTCCATAAGGTGGTAGGATAAAGTAAAGGAAGTACCTTGACAATAAGTAGACACCCCATTGGACCAGTTATAGCTCGGATGCCCTGAAATATATACAATAGAGCAAAATGAATCTCATAGACAAGGAGACAAAACATAAAGCAAGAGATCCATGACATTTTCCATGTTTAGTCATATAATCATGAGAAAACATACAGCTAGAACAGCATCAACTGGTGGAGAAGCAAAAACATCACCACATATTGCAGCTGCTAGCATCCCTTCACCCACGAATCCAGCATGAGCTGGCTCATGGCCGTTACCGCCACTTGACAAAGAAATAGCATAGATCATTGAATTGGAGATTCTTATGCATAAATCATGGCCCGCTATTGAAGTCCATCACTTTCCTTCTAAATGATTGAACTGTAAATGAATTGATTGGGTAGATGAAGTAGAAGCTGTGGGGAATGAGGAGTTGCGAACAGATCAACGGTTTCTAAATGAGAGGAAAAAAAGTGTTTCTGAATATAGAAACATTGGCAGGAACTAAAAGATAACAACTATATCACGTCGGTGCCATGGACGTCACCGACAAAATAAGAATTCAAGAAATTCAATGCACACAATTAGATTCTAAAACATTAACATAGAAATGCAGGTAAGACAACAATAACCTGATATAACGACGACCTTGTCATATGTAGCAGGAGAAATATCAGCCCGTAACACGACCTTCACCTGCATTTCCACCAATAGGATTGGAATGGTCGTGTGAGTTACTAAATAAACTGTAAGACTCATGAAAGAAGCATAAAAAAAAAAAATATTACGAAAGGGCGTCGGCGTCGGAGTCGAAGTCGGGGGAGACGGAGGCAACCGGCTTGAGGGGCGTCAGAGTCGGGGGCGACGGAGGCAACCGGTGGAGGGACATCGGCGTCGCAGTTCACTGGAAAGGGCGTCGGCGTCGACGTTGCGGGCAACTAGCGGAGGAGAGAGAGCAGAGAAGGGTGAAGTGGAGAGAAACGCTTGAGATTTTTGTTCTCCCGCAACGGAACGAAGAACGGGGAGAGAGAGAGAGAGAGAGAGAGAGAGAGAGAGAGGACTAGTCGACAGGTCGCAGAGGAGAGCAGATGAGAGAGCATCAGAGTGGTGGGCCCCAGGAGCGCGCCGCGCAAATTTTGAACCTCTGACCCCGTCGCCTACGTGGAGCCATGTGTCAGATTCTAAATGGTCTTACCGTTCGCCTACGTGGAGGGTAAGACCCACACAATATTTTCTCTCTGAGTAGAGCTGACTAAGCTCACGTACGCCACATGGGCTGGTGACATGGTGGTTATAAATCACTAAATATTTAATATCACTTGGACGACTACTCAAGGCTTGTACAATTAGAGTGCAGTTAATGAATTTCCTTCGTCTTAGACTCCGTTTATTTTGTGAAAAACATTTTCCTCATTTTATAACATTTAGTTCGTTTAGGAAAGTAAGTCAATGGAAAATATTTTGCTAGTTAGTCGAAAATTTATGCTTAAATTTAGGAAAATGATTTCTTCTTTGAAAAGTTAGAAAATATATATTTTTTTAAATATGACTAGATATCGCCGTTAAGACTCAAAACTCTACACTTAGGTACAGAAACCCCCATGTTAATTCTTGGCAATCAGGACCAAGTCTTCGATGCTTGGGCTTAGGTCCATTGACACTGGGCCCGAAGCCATCGTGCTCGTGCTTGATGCCCTTACACCCAAGCTTAGATCTATAAAGGCTGTGGTTGAGTCCTCGATGCTCCAAATTTGATCCTCAGCACTCAAGTCTAGGTCCATAAAGGCTGTGTGTGAGTTCCCAATGCTCGAATTCGGTTCCTTGGTTAATGAAATGTTCGTTCTTATAAAAAATATTTTTAAAAACATCAAAAAAATATTATTTTTTTATTTTCTTTCATTTTCCTTTTCCAACCTGATGACCGGCCATAGGTGAGGGACAAGCTTGACCAAGGCCGGTGTTGCTCGAGCTTCCTCGAGGTGCTTAGTATTTCGGGAAGGGGCTTAGCAGTCAAGAGGAATTGTAGAGCAATCAAGTGGACAACTTATCTTGAAAAAAACATGAATGAGTTATGGAGTCTTAAGTTATTCGGCTGTCCATACCAAAAGTTAATGATTTACCCATCGCGGTAATAAAAAAAAAAAATCTCATATTAAAATGTTTTGAATAATTCACGTCGTCAAATAATTTGAGTAGCCATTATTCTAGATTTAAACAAATTAAATATTTGAATATGAGTTGAATATATACTTGGATAACCATCTGTAACATTATTTTTTGTCCACCGTTTAAACTTACCAGATTGGAAGTCAAATTAGCAAATTCCGCTAATTTGTATTAATAGAATTATAAAATTAGATATTTTCATATAGTCCATAGAATAAATTGAATATTTACAAAAAAATTATGGATTATATTAAACAAATTAAAGATTCAATGATAATATTACATATTGGATTAAAGTTCACGGATCAAGTTGAACAAATCAAATACTCAGGGATGAAATTGCATATTTAGTCAGAATTTACTGACTATGTATGTTATTTTCTCATAATACAACTACGTGTCTGAACCGTGTTAGATAGGATCTAATATTTTTCCATAAAAGAATGAGAGTCATCGTTAAAACCAGACTTCCGATGCATGGTTTCCGGTTTCTTCTGAACAAGAAAGAACTGAGAAAATAAGCGACAATTAACAACTCGGAAAAAGGAGGCGGTGCAAACTGCAAACTGCATAGATCATCTGCTCACGTGGGCGGCTAATAAATGACCCACAAATGACGAAGTCGGAGGAGGAGAACGCAAACCGCAATGAATCATTCGCTCACGTAAGCAGCTCTTCAATGTCCATCACCAACCTTTTTTATTCATTTGGTGTTTCTTTCCGTCGTCGACTTGATTAATTTAAAGTATCAGACTCCTCTAAACTTTCCTTGAAATGTAGGTTTTGACCAGCAAACATGCCGAACGACTAACCTATAAATATGATCACCCCATCTCTCCATCCAAGCAAAGACCGAGCCTCCTCTCTCTCTCTCTCTCTCTCTCTCTCTCTCTCTCTATAAAAAGCACGGGAAAGAGAGCGCGATGGCTTACATGCAGGAAGCCATGAAAGAGAAGGAACCAGCAGTGAAGAGTCAAGAGGCGCTTCTTCTTCCTTCCCGGCGCGGACGCATAAAGTGTCTCGTATTCGCCTGCTTGTTCCAAAGCTTTGAAGCCCTCGTCGCTGAAATCTCGGGCTTTCTTCTCGGCCGCGACACGACGTGCGGTCCCACATCATCCTAGCCCGCCCGATAATGTCGATGTGCCGTTGCGTTCGGTTCCGTAGTCTCTGTGTTTGTGTTCTGCTTTTGTAGTAGTCTCGTCCGATGTTCTGTCATCTCCTGCGACGTCTTCTGCATACTCGTTTTCAATCTTTTCACTGCTTTTTAGTCGTACATCGCCTTCCAAAATTCTCGATGATGTGGCCGATTTGGGGAAGTGACGTCATCCTACGATCGGGTCTGTACATAAGGAAAAAATCAATAATGTACGTTTTTATATTGGGCGCCAGGTAGGACAGACAATTGTCCACTAATTCGTTGCCACGGGGACACTCTGGGCCCCACTTTCAGAAACTTTGGATCCCTTTCTCTTTCCCTTGTCTTTTCTTTAGGCCTTGCTTGATAACAATCTGAATAGTAACTGATTTTGATTTTTTGTTTCGAGAGTAGTTTCGGAACAGAATCGCTTTTGGTAAAAATTTTGTTAGGAACAAATTTCTATTTTTTTGTTCCTAGAAGTAGATTTGGAACATAATCAAGAATAAAAAAAAGAGTTAATTCTTGTTCCTGGAAACAAATCTAAGAATCAAGACCCTATTTCTCTTCTTCTTCTTCTTCTTCTTCTTCTTCTTCTTCTTCTTCATCTACCACCATCTCGTGGTTGCCATCCACCACCATACGTCGCCGTCCATCGTACGCCGCTGCCATCGTCGGCAATCAGTTCGGCGAGCTCCCCGGAGGCAAGCCCAGCCACCGACAAGGCTCGCCTAGCCCCGCCGGTGGCCGGGCGAGCCTCGGTGGGCCGGGCGAGCCTCGCCCGGCCACGGCGAGGCTCAGCCGACGAGGGCCGACCTCGCCAAGGGCCGGCAACGCTCCGGTGAGGTCGCCAGCCACTTGAAGAAGAAGAAGAAGAATAGGAGAGAAAGGCAAAAAAAAGAAAAGAAAAAAAGGGAAAAAAGTAAAAAAAAATATTTAAAAATTAAAAGAAATTAATTTGGAACAGAATTAATGAGCACGATCTAAAACACAATTCTATTCCGAAATTAGAAATTTTGGACGGTTACTAAACGACTTAAAATGCTTAGAAATTGTTCCCAAGAACAGAATAAAAAAGAATAATTTATTATCAGAATCTGCTCTCGGGAACAGAATTGTTACCAAATGTGCTCTTACTCTTGCTCCTTCCTCTTCCACTTTTCGCTCCCGGCCCACCTCCTAAACGGCACCGTCTTTATATGTCCATTTTTTTTTTAATTGTCAAGTTCGAAGGTAGCATTCACCGTTGATATAAAATATCTTTCCACAAGCAGCCGTTTACACCCTTCATTGTATGCTCTAATTTTTGTAACATTATTAGCGAACACATGTACCGCTAATCCATTCAAGACCTCTCTCCCTCTTTCATAGTGTTTATATCCGGTGGCGGGGCAAATTAAACGTGTTCTCTCTTTCCCCATGTCTTTCCCCATGTCTATTAGGGTTTGGAAGCGAGTCATCGAAAATCGAAATCCAAATTCGAAAGAGGGGCGCGTGAACTTTGGTTTTGGAGCTTCATCCAAGTGGCTGAGTAAGGTTTTGAAAATTAACGACGTTATTGCCAAACTACAAAATCCCTCTTGAACGAAAAAAGTCAACATAAGCGTTGGCTTACGTAGGACAGACCTTACATGACCTGTGTATCGAAGATTAATCCTTTCTATATTGTTGATCGTGAGTGAGCAAAATTCTATAGGTGGAGGTGCATAGTTTTTTTATAGGGGCTCAGTGGTCAAGATGAATTGGTGTAGAGCAAAATTATAAGTTGGTTGTTGATCTCTTTTATGACTTTTGACTGTTCCTCTAGTTCGATGGGTTTGCTCAATACTGTGGCCCAAACGGATTTGAGCACCACTGAAGTATGTTGGCCTATATAGCCTCGTTTCGGCAAAAGAGCAAGTACATTGTGGCCTTGTTGCTAGGACATAAGCCATGCAAGTAGGTTGATTTTGGGCCTAAAACCTGAGATCCACATCCATGATCGCCGATTGCAGAAATTGTTAGGCATTGATTGCAACGGCGATATGAAAGAAAAAACATAAACTTCTGGACAGATTGCGTATATCATGCGATGATTGAATGTGTGGAGTAATTGATTAGAGGTGGTGAGGACGTGCAATTCTAGAAGGCTGCTAACATTGGGCCAAAGCTGTTGGGCCGATCCCAAGGCCCGATGTGGGTGCCGGACCCGCACGCTACGAACAGGAAAGTTTTCTGGATTTTACTCCGGAGGACCCTCTGATATGTAAGTAAAGTAAAGAGTAAGGTAGAAAGAGAGAGCTAAAAGAGGTAGGAATGAGACATACCACAATGTTGTCCAGCCCTCCTCTATTCAAAGGCCGCTCTAAACGTGACCTCCGAGCGAGTCCCTTCGATGGGCCGCACAGCTAGACATCCCTCAGCTTGTGCCATCTCGGTGTCATTTGAGGTCTATGTATTTATCAAGTGAGAGAATACCATTAACACTACCAAATAAGACCCTCAGTTTTTTTTTTGTGCAAAAGAAACCAGCTTGGCAACTCTGAAAAGGTTTATTTGGTGTTGTAGAATTCAGAAATGTGAATCATTGATCATCTTGCACTATCCCCCTTATGCACAGCGAAGGTAAAAAGAGTTAAAAGGCTAGAAGGTGAGAAGGGAAGTTGAGGAAACTACATGAGTAGATTCGATGAGGTAACAAAATTTTGAGGGGAAAAAGAGTAGATAGAAGACTTGCCTCTTGACCATCTTAGTTTTCAGACGATGACTGCTCATATTTTTTAGGTCACTGCATTAGTCGAATCCACAAGTAAGCCAAATTGGTCCGAGCTAGAAGATATCATTTTGTTTTCGCCCTCCTTATCTTCTCTTTTTTTATGCTGCTGACCGCAACATTACTAAAGTGGTCCGAGCTCGAAGATCTTTTCTGTTGATGGTGACAAACAACCAAACTCTCTGCACTCCTGACTAGCAAATTGTAGGGCCAAATACTATTTCAAGTATATTATTATCGACCACCATCGCAAAATAGTATCCCCAATGGACCAAGGATATCTTCTTGGATATTAAGACCTATTTCTAGAGATTTCCCCCGTTCCAATCTATGATGCTCTAATTTTTCATTTGGGTGATAAAGCAAGCAGCTTCTCTTTGCAAAAAAAATTGACTTTAGTCATGAGGGAAATACCAAAGTGAATATTTATTAGATATGTACTTTAAAAAAGTTGATTTCTTCTTTTATATGGATTTTTTTTATTGTTGAAGTCCATCATCGGGTGAAAATACTTTCAAGAAATTGTGGAAGTAATGCGATGACTGCATACTATAATCTCAATGAATACAATGAAGCCACATATATGTTGCTTCATATATTGTATTCCCAATTTAGATGACCTCATTTGGTTTCACTTTTAAGATCAGGAGGATTCGCTACATGAATTTCCTTGAGTTTTGACAAAAGCACACCAACCACGTGATTTGTTGATAATTTATGCATTTTCTACGACCAGGTAATGTAAAAATTTGCAATTGAACATTTAGATTGAAGTTTACCTAGGTTGATGTAATATAGACATGTAGCAATTACAAAGTCTTATGAAGGTGCACCTATGTTATGTTTGTTCGCTCGGTATATGGTATGATATCATATTATACTCACAACTGATATCATGTTATACTCACAACCATTAAAGTATAGATATGATATCAAATTGTATTACTAATGCAAGAGTATCCAATCCAAAAATTTAAGTTGATATAAGCCGTACAAACCACATAGACAAGCCCTTTCTCATGTGTAAGCTGGATTGAGAATGACATGTGGAATTAACAAACGGGGGAGTCTTACACACGAAATAAACTAGGGGGTGAAACCTGATTTTGATACTGTGTCAAAAGGTTAAACCCAAAGTCTATACCAATAAATGGAGAGAGACCTTATTAGTATAAAGTTCAGATAAACCCATAACCAAGCGATATGGGGTAAGTGTTTAGGAGAAGTTTCATGCATACATTTGCTTTGATGAAATACGACCGGTGTCTCTTATATTTTAGATTGCCTCGAAACATTGCTTAAAAGGTAAAAGTTGAACCAACCCAAGAACTTCAATGGATTTGAGCAAGGAAGCTCAATCCCATGTCGAAGAGCTGAACTCAATGTTGAAGGTTCGACCGCTACGTTTCGCGAGACAAGAGGCATATTCTCCTAAAAAAAGAGGGGGGTTGACTCTCTGGACATGTTGCAAGTTGAGAGGACCAGATTATCGCGCATTATCTCATATACGACATGCTTTACAGCTTGTTTTTCCTAATTGGAAGATGGTTTATAACAAATGGCGTTTACATGAAATTCATAGAAGTTGCCAATTTGATTCCCTAAAGTTGCAAACGATCATCTTGAAGTATTAGTTTTTGTGTCCGATCCGTTAAACGTTATGACTAAACTGCATTCTTCCATCCCCAAACTCTTTTATTTAATCAAGCACCAAACTTCAGTGCTCGATTTTTTTTGAAAATGAAAAGATCATATGCCACAGAAATACTTTTGCGGTTCTTGCTTGCCAAGGCATTAAAGTGTCCAAAGGGAAGGTATTCAAGTTCAGATTTTGGTTACTACGCCGTCAACTGCCTAGAAAATTAAAAAGTCATCTCAATTTTTCAAAAGACTTGTAAAGTCTTGAACTTATGTTCGGATACACCTGTCCATACTAGA
The DNA here is from genome assembly GCA_014182365.1 of Eucalyptus tenuipes. Classification (NCBI taxonomy): domain Eukaryota; kingdom Viridiplantae; phylum Streptophyta; class Magnoliopsida; order Myrtales; family Myrtaceae; genus Eucalyptus; species Eucalyptus tenuipes. The sequence goes on from CM024544.1 coordinate 45,962,464, forward strand.
ACCTGGGTATATGTAGCTCAATATATCGTGTCAAAATATATTAATATTGACATGTAGACCTGTACATAAATCCTTTGTAATCAATTTGAAACCCGAATACGTCTTAGCTTATAACAGGGTAGTCAACAGACAACTTTTTGTTGAAAAAGAAATGATCGAACGGGCCCATTTTAGTGTCCACCGCTCATCTGCGCATGTCAATTATTATGCATCTTCCCTTAATAAAAAAAAATATTGCAGTCACGATCGTCGATTATTATAGTTAAAGCATCCATCGATTACAATTTGAATTTGCTAGAAAAATGGTGCGTTTAACCGTCGCTAGATCAGCTCACGGTAGATTAAACTCTGGTAATTTCTCTTGCGAAATCATCTCAAGTAGCGTAATAGAACTGCACCTTTCGATAATATAGCGTAGGAAAAGATAGTTATTATCAAATGTCCCATAATCGAAGTGAGGCACCACTTTCTCCTGAAGCTTTTCCAATCATCATCACGGGCACACGTGCTAACCCTTTATAGCGGTCGAGTTTGCAATTTTCAATCTCAAATGGAAGGTGTCCAATCATGTCAAACCGAAACAGACATAAGGTTAAGTCTGCACGAGGATGGCCACTGGGTCATGTTGCAATTCCTTAGGACAAAGTTCTTTAACACAGATGTAGACCCCTTCCAAACCGTTCCTTATGAAGCATATCATGAACAAAAGAATTCTTGATCATATCCCTACTCCTTGATTATGTGGGCCATTGCTCTTGTCCGCTTGCTCAACGGGGACCAAACTTTACACACTGTGACAAAAAAAAAAAAAAAAAAAAAGGATCGGATGATCTTTGAAATATCTATTTCGCATTTTATGGATTGCTCATGAGCCATCAACATAGTATGATCTGCAAAAGTTAAGTCTCCCATGACTTTTGAATTGTGGGTACACGTAAACTTAAAAAACCCCCTTCATTTTTTTCCTTTCACTTTCTCTTCTTTTCCTTGCCCATCGAGAAAGATGTTATACACTCCTGAAGCGTTTGTGCGATCTTAATCAGGCCTGCAAACAAAACACTACACACACGCAATAGAAAAAAACACCACTATATAATAATGTGGCAAGAAAGCTGAGAGAGTCCGACACGTACACACAATGATATAACCGCCCAAATGATCCAAAATATGGGGGATTGGGGGGGATCTATACAGACGAGAGATGGGACAAAGTGATGACACATATAAGACAAACCATATGATGATCCACAGCATCCAAAGCCCATGCATGCCCAAAAAGAGAGAGATTTAGGCTTTGGGAGATAGGAACCAGTGGATGAAGCTTTGGAAGGTAGCGACGTCAGCGCGATAGTGGGTCTGCGTGAACTCAAAGAGGTCGGACCATGTGAAGTCCGGGTACTTCCTTGGCACTTCCTTGTCGGTCCCAAGAAGATCTGGTGGGGGTCTCACAATCCGGTCCTCTCTCGGGCACACGAAGAATACCAGTGACTTCCTCTCCCTCTCCCTGTTCACCACCGCCCTGTGCAAGCAGCTCTTGTACATCCCATTCGTTAATGCCTGCATCTCAATACTTTCTCGATCAATTGCCATTAAAACAACTGTTGAGATGGCTTTCTAACTCTAACTCGACATATATTGAAACCATGGATGGTGTCCTAGGGTTTTGGGTGAAATCTCAGAAGAAAACAATTCGCCCTCCTCGTCTCAGTAATGCTTTAGTTTCACTCTTACAGCTCCTCACGCATCACACTTTCATCTTGAACAAACCCTAAATTATTATGGAGATGGAGGCAAAAGAACTAGTGGTCCCACGATTGCCCACGTCGCCATGCATGTTCATTGGCAACCACATACGGTCGAAGGACAAGTTGGCTGATGATTCAGCGGAACAGCTAAAATACAAGACGAAAAGTAGAGGTCGAGGTAACTACTGTTCCAACGATGACAAGTTGGTATTATTATTTCTAGCTACTCCCGTTGTTATTGACCCAACGATGTATAACCACTTCATCGGCCAATTTCATCCTATGCCTGTTTTAGTTGCGGCGCGTCAAATCAGTGTCAAGAATGATAGATTTTGCATTATTAGGACGAGAACCAATAAAAGTACAATTTTTAGTATCAACAACGGACGAGAATCACGCTACAAGTCGACTATATATGAACCAACCAGGGATGATTTATTTGACTGGACCGTATGGACTACTTTTAGTTAGAATTACTCGGATGTGCAAGCCTTTTTCCCTGGCTTGCTGTGTATCTTTTTTCAACTTCTCTTTTCATGATAGGTTCACTTTAACATATTATAAAGAGGCAAAGCTAATTGATGAGCAACTTTTTCATCGTTCTATTTTGCACTCTTACGTACATCATCTACATTGCAAGTCCTAAAATTCATCATATCCAGCTTAATTAAGTTTGAAACCTTTTAATTTGTCTAAAGCTCTTCCAAACTTTAGACATGTGACCTTTGAGGTTGTTAGAAAGTTAACCCCAAAGTTAAATTTTTAAATGAAAGTAAGTTACATTAATACAAGTACTATTATAATCCCGTACCTAAGCAAGTTTGGAATTTTATAACACCCGCTCTCACATGTATATCACAATAAATCCCTATAAACAACAGGAATGAAATTGCGGAAATGAGAATAGGATGAACAAGAGCCACGCCCAAAATACGTTGATATACAATTGGGCCAGGATGGATGTGGAAACAGGCTCACCTAATTCCAATTCAAGAACTTTTCAAGTTGGAATCTTTCATGTGAGTATGAGACTTATTACAATCCTGTATTTAAGTAATAAGTGATATTTTTTGTCGGTCATTACTTTGCTCATTTTTACTATTCGAAAAACAACAGAAATTATGTCGCATGATCATTATATATTGGAAAAGAATCAGCGATGATGATGATATCGATGAGTGTATTTTGAAAAATCCTCCGACTCATTGCAAAAATAACAGTAATTACTAGATTTATCAAAGTTTAGAACTTTCAAATGGAGTTGGGAAAAAGTTGTGGGAAAGTACCATGAAAGTGTCTCCAATGTTGATGACGAGTGCGTCTTGACGAGGCGTGATGGCTTGCCATTTGTTGCTGGCAAAGACTTGGAGGCCACCGACTTGGTCCTGGTGGAGGATGGTCAAGGATGTCGGGTCGGTGTGAGGACCCGTGCCCATCGCGAGCCCGTGGTTCAGGCACGGCGGGTACGAATTGCACCTCATTATTGAGCTCCCGTCCTCGAAGAAGTCCCTGTAGTGCATGCGATCGATCCCCAAGCTTATCGCCAGTAACTCCATGATCACCAGTGCTAGCTCCTTCATCGCTTCAGAATACTTCTGGTACACCCATCTGATTAAGATCGCGTGCGTATTTAGGGTTGAGTGACAGTTGCTAATGAAGATGAAGATAAAGATGAAGATGAATGAGTTGCTTGTGTACAGAATTTTCTCCATTACCAGGGGACCTCACCATAGTCACGTCCCGCGATCATCTAAGTAAGGCACCTATTTATGAAAGGGCTTTGACATCATAATTGTGAAGACGCCTATAAATGGAAGTACTGCTTTTCACTGTCTATGTTTCCATGGAAAGTTAACCTATTTTTGCAAATCTATAATGATTAAGTTCAAGACTTTTCCATGCATGCATTGGTAGCGGTATATGAGGTAAGAACGGCGGGCGCCCCCCACAAGAAAAAAAGAAAAAGCGGAAAAATGACTTTGAAGGAAGCATTGTTCTCTGATATAAAAGGGAAGAGATTAACCAGTAACTGAATGAAAATTTAAACCTTTATTTTGGCAAGATGTTAAATTTTGTAATTCTATGACCAACTCATCTATGTTTGCATATAGGGCGATCCACTTTTAACATTATTTTTTCCTATTGACATGGAGAAAATTCAAGACTCATGCAAAGTATCTAAATCGGGTTAAATAAAAAAAACCTGGGATCAGCCCGAGGTATTTTTTTTTTCGTATTTACGGCTGTGGAGTTATTTATTTTTGATATATATATATATATATATATATATATATATATATATATATATATAGGTATAAACAACATTAATAACCACAAAAATTATCTTACCCTGTATGTTCAAAATCATCGCCCAAGGCAGATTTGAAGTAATCAACCACCACAAGCTCAGAGCTCTCGTTCTTGCGAAACTCAAAAGAGAAAGTCTCCTTCCATGGCAACTTGGATGAGTACCTATCCGCATGAGCACCGGAGTAACCAAACACTCCACCGGGCCTCCTCTTCATGCCGAGTTTCTTGCTTATGGGGAGCTTGAAAATCGAGTCAATCTCATTGTGGGCGGCGCTTATGAGGCCCGGGTCGACTCCATGGTTGATGACTTGGAAAAAGCCATGGTTGGTGCAAGCATTCCTGATGAGCTCAGCTGCTCGGGAAGTTGCTTCTTCATTGCCTTTTAGGAAGCCTGACAAGTCTATGAGTGGCTCTTTGAGATCTTCTTGGGTGCGAACAAGGTCTTTGTGTGGCCAAATGAACTCTTTTGGCAAGTTTGGTTGCTTTTGAAGCAAGGAGGAATCAAATACGAGGGTCTCCTTCCCATCCTTTAGCTCCATTGCAGGACATAAAACAAGGGTTGATGGGGAAGTTCTTGTGTCCAATAAGAAAGACATTTTTTTTTTTTTTGTTATGCTCTTTTGCTGCTGAAAAAGCTGGCTACTTATAGAGCAACCACAAGAAGGGGGCCACCGGTTCGGACAACGAGACAAGGAGAGATTATTGAGAATAATTTTTTTTTCTCTTTTATTCAGACTCCGAAGTATCACCAAAGTAAAAAATAATTATATCTTAAATTACAATGCAAAAACATCATATCATCCTCTACTTGAAAAAAATTTGTGCATTACGTCGGCTACCCTGCAATCCTTGGAGTCTTAAACAACGCAAGTGACTTAGTGGTTTGCGTGCATCGGAGTGGATTTATTGAATGGAAAAGTGTAGATTACCCATGTTGTGAAAAATTAACGAAAATGTTCGAATACTTAAATAATAAAGTACGCATTTATTTAACAGTTTAAATTTTTAGAACAGTCAACTGTGATCACAAAATCTCACATAAAATTAAAATTGGAGATCCTGAGTTCAAATTTTATTAAGCCTCATTTGCCTCTCCATTTGAGATAGATTTATTCAATTGCAATGATGAAAATCTGTTAACCTCAACTGTCCGAATAAAGTTACCTTCTTGTATTGACGATATTTTCAATCTAGTCTATTTTTTTTTTTCATTTTTTTTCTTTTTAAATTTACCTAACACTTGAAAAACTTGATTTGATACTTTAAAATCGTAATTCTAACTTTCGAAATGAATTTAGAGCCCATTTGGTTATCTGTGGCTGAAAGGTAGCTGTGCTGTGAAGTACGTTGATATGCTTGGTAATACGTATTTTAAAGTTGCAACACTTTAAAATTGAGTAATCAATGAAAATCCCTTTAAAGGTACAACACCCTTAATGATTGCTAAGCTGTTGTAGAAAGGTTGTATTAAATAGCCTCTTATTAGGCACACTAATGATGTAAAAAGAGTTTTATGCCATTATCATTAAAGAGGTGAGACGTATATTTGATAGTTAATTACGCAACTAAATTTTCATATATCGATATCACATTTACAGTAGTAATACGAACTATTTACACTGCAAGTATACCTAACAAAATTCCTTTCCGTATGTGACAATTTAAGGATTAATCATTCCCCATCCATCATGTTGCGTGCGAGACTAGTTAATCAATATCACTTATCTGCGATATCGCTGACTCAGATATGACATTCTTGTTATCTTATATTGACACATTACTTCACTCGAACAAGCTGGAAGAAACAATTTGTCTTCGAGTAGTTGCAACATTGATAATTTGATGGTAACAATGTGGACATTTGGGGATGGAGGGGCCGAAATGTGATGTTTAGGAACAGTTCTGGGACCAAGACTAGAATTCACCTTTCTTTTCTAATTGAGTTATAATGGAACGACAGGCAAAATATATATTTCGATTGATCTAGGAATTTGGTGCAATACTCAATAAGATCACAAACTGCGACCAAATATTTAAATAAAGTAGGACATAACCAACACTCGCAATTAATCCATTACATTTCTTAGCATACCAATTTGATAAATTGGTCTTAGACTACTGATAATTATTTCAATGAATCATTATCAACGACAGGGTTGAGAAAGGTCATTTAAGATTGGGAGTAGAGAAAGGCCAAAAGCCACGCATTTTGTACCTAATTATCATTAACTCGTGCATATCTTATATGCCTAAATAATCCATTAAAATGTAAGTTGTCATAAAACAGTCCATTGGAAAGGTTGAAGCAAAGGTTTGGAGAAGAGGGTTAAGGGCGAGCAGCAGCCACTAACCCAATCACTTTCTCACTAACAAACAACTAGGCCACTCAATTTTTCAAATTAAATTGGAACATTGTAGTCCGGTAGAATTATTAAAATATGACATGTACTAAGTGTTAGAGAGAAAATTACTTGATGGATCCTCATTGATTTCCCCCTTAGGTCATGATGGATCCTCAATGACTATATTAATCAAGCTAACGATGCAAAAACTATTACACGAGATTAGTTTAACAGGTCACATGTTAAAGACTCGTTGGATAGTTGAATATGATTAGCTTGTTTAGATACGAGAATTTGATACGCCACTTTATGGATTCACTGTATGAATCAATATTTGTTCTGGTAGGCTTTTGTACTCTTACCATACTTACAGACTCGTGGTTAAAAAAGTTTAAATTTCAAGGCTGTACGTGACTTTAACCATCTTTAATGCTCCATTCGTCCTATACGACGGTATATTGTCCTCTCTCTCTCTCTCTCTCTCTCACCGGAATAAAGTATCTGTCAAGGGTGCATGCGGGTGAAAAAGGACGTAAGACACGAGACAAAATACATGCATTCCAAGATCGTCATGGAGAGGCGTAGACAAATTTGGTTAATGAGAATCAATTTCCAAATTCCAACACTAGTCTTGCTCCACGAAGAAGACAAGAAATCATGTGACCCCGATCCCTTTCCTCACAGTTGTCCACCAGCCACGTGTCCTGTTAATTTTTTGGGGAAGTGCAGCCCCACATGCCCATAGTCATATGTTCCGTAATAAGATCATTTCTCCTAGGGCTAGAAATATTAAAAAGAAAATAAGCTGATTTTACTACATGCGTGGCCATCTGTGTACTGTCGCGTTTTTCCAGCTAGGCCCGCGATGCAAGGAGAGGCTGGAAAAGCCCCGGCCCGCTCATCTTTGTGAAAATTTTCATGTACTGTTTTGCTGTTATGTGAACAGTATTGAATGACAAGTTAGGTTCAATTCTAGGGTTTAGACTTATGATGACGGCCACCCATCTGGTCAAGTCTATTTTACACATGACCAGAGCCATTAGTGCTCGCAGTAGAGTCGTCCATTAATCAAGCTGCAATCCTTTAGATAAATTGCGACAGCGTAAATAAATCATAGGAGTTAGCTTTAACTTCTTTTTAAATAAGAACAATGCAGAAGAGGGAATTTTAAAATTTCTATATATTTCTTTGAACATATTAATTGATAGTATATGAGTTTATTTATAAGTTTTATTATATGACTATTTAAGGTAACAAGGTATTACCACATCAATTATAATCCATCACGGTTATGTACAATTAAGAGAGAGATATGTACAATCATGTTGTAAATTAAGTCAGATTACAACCAATTGCAATGGAATCTACCTATCAGAATCGCGCAATTGTGGCCATATATTCTCTTTGCAGAAAAAAGTAAATAACACAGCAAATAAGAGGCAAGAAAAATGATATACCAGAATTTTTACGTGGAAATCCAATGTGGGAAAAAACTATGGATGCTGATTCAGGAACAACTCCATTATAATCAAGGACGTTGATTCAGAAGCAGCTTCACTATAATTAAGTGATTGCAATTAACACTCTAATGGTGTTTCTCTCACCATAGATTTTCACAACTATCACAAAACAAATTGTCACTTGATGAACTCTTAAGATCTCTCCTGTTTATATACATTATTGAAAACTCTTGTAATCTCTCCAATGTAATTTTTTGGTGCACATAGAAACCTCCACCTAAGCCCTTTTGTTTATAGTGGTAGACATCCACCTAAATTAGGAATCCTCCCTTATTAATTGACAATCACCTCCCAATTAGAAATCTCCTAGATTAATTGGAATTCCTCTAATTTAGTAATCACCAGAATTGGTTCCATCTTGGTATTCTTCCAAAAGAAGACTCCTTATCTAGACTTCTTCCATTTCAGCGTCCCACCATAATAAGACTCTTTCCTATTAGGTATTCTTGATGAGCAATCATTGGGATATTTCAAATCGACTCCCAAACATGTTGGGCTGCTCCCAAAAATTGTGATGGATATGGAGAATCTAGGAAAACATACTGTTTATCTCTAACACTTTCTTAGGTGCAAATCACAGTGAAACTGCATTAAGCTGTAAGTAGAGTTGAAAATACTATATCCAATGTTTCTAATCGAAAAGAGTAGGTTGGAGGAAGTAAGTGTGTTAATGCTGAGTCGTTAGGATTTTGGTTGGCTAGAGGTCGTAAAACTTCTCCCTCTTTGAGCAAAAATTCTCATATTTATGGGAAAAACCATCTTACCATATGTCTTTGAAGAGACTATATCATGGGAAAATTCAATGACATAAATAGTGTAAATTACTCGTGGTATGCAAAGCCCATTAAGTTGCTAACGTTGCGAGACTTACAGATTTTGACTTGAGCCATGCAAGTTCTCTTTTCTTTTCTTTTTTTTTTTTAATTATTATTTTAAAGATTTTTCTCTCTATTGGCTCTTTGGCGTTTTATACCAACGAAATCCACCTAATAAAGATTTATGATGTGAATCATTTAATCATCTTGTTCAGGGATACGAGGCTCTATGGGCCCATGTGTGCCTTGTAATTATTGGGAGAAGGCATCGTTGTCATGATCTCAGCTTCATTTATTATGAAAGTTATTGATGTCGGAAGTGAAAACAATAGACGGATTAAGTGCTGACCACAAACACCAGATGCTTGGACAAATCCATATGCCACATGTCCACAGATTATATTCCCAGAATAGCGCGAGATCTTCACACCTTTCTGATGATCTTTTGTTGAGATGCCTAACTAAGCTTAGCTCTAGCTTGACATTTTGACGCAACATTTTATTTGATCTTGCGTTTTCTTTCTTCGGCTTTTGGATGTATACGACGAACCCGACAGGATCAAACATCAGGAAAACCAAAAACAAAATTACATGGTGAGAAGCATGACTTTGGACTAGACTAGTGCAAACAGACGAAAGGCCTGATTTATTGGGACATGTTCCTTATTCAAGATCGATTCTAACAATATTTTCGCGATTTGTTTGGCCCTACACCTACTTGTGCTCAATGGCCTTGAAGAGTCCTAGCTAGCCAAAAACTCGCAACAGTGCATCTAGTTTAGTCAAATGCATCATTATCAATTATAAAAGACAATTTAATATAGAGGTTAATCAAACTTTTCACATGATTTTGACACTCGGATATTGTGGATTTTGATGTATGTGTGGTTTTTGGTTTGATATGCTATGCATAAACGTTGCTATTTGGAAAAAAATTTGTCAAAAAAGTCCCCTATTTATTGCATTTTGAGTAAATCAGTCCTCAACCTATTGTACTTTGGTCATATTCAGTCATAAACATTTTAATTACGTCAATTGAGTTATAAACATTTTCATGTTTTGCCAATTGAGTTTATTAAGCCAATTTTGACCACAAAATACTAATGTGGCGGTCCAAGTGTTGATCATCATACGTAGCATTCGGCACTAACGTAAACAAATTTTTTAAAAAAATATTGAAATTTTTTTCCATTTTTTATTTTTTCTTTCCTTTTTGCTAATGGCCACTCTTAGGCATGGCTGAAGAGGGCTGAAGAGGGCTGCCCTTGTTGGGGTGAGGTCACTCTTGACAATTGATGGTCGGAGAGGGCTGGGCAAGGGTTGCAACTGTTGGGGCGACAACCACAAGTGGAGTTGACCCTGCTTGGGCAAGGGTGAGGGTCGATCGATACTAAAAGAAAAACAAAAGAAAAGATTAGAAAAGATAGAAGGAAAAACAAAAACAAAAAATGAAAAATTATTAAAAAAAAATCTATGTCAATGCCGACTGCGCCACAAAGGACAATTAGGGCGCGTTTAGTAACGTTTATATTCAAAAATTGTTTCAGGGAACAGAAATAGAAAAACTATTTCTATTCCGGGGAACGACTTTTGAACAAAAAGGTGTTTGATAACTGCACAAAATTTTTGTTCCTAGAATAAAAAAGAATAGAAACATGTTTGGTAAACTTGTATAATTTTTTTGTTTCTTTTTATTTTTTAATATTTTTATTTTCTTTTTCCTTTTCCTTTTTCCTTTTTTATTTTTTATTTTTTTATTATTTTTATTATTTATTATTTATTATTTTTCTTTTTCTTCCTTTTGGCCGGTCGCCGGCCTCGGCCATGGCCGGTGACCGGCTGACGAGGGTCGGCGGCCTCGCCTAGCCACGACGAGACTCGCTGACCCCCGGCGAGCTCGAGCTCGCCCAGCCAAGGCGAGGCTGACCCTCGCCGGGGGCCAGCGACGCTCTAGTGAGGCTGCCGGCCATGGCCGAGGCCGGCAACTAGCCAAAGAAAAAAGAAGAAGGAAAGAAGAAGAAAATAAAGAGAAGGAAAAAATAGGAGATAGAATAATTATTTCTCGGAAGTGTTTCGGGAACAAGAAACAAGCTTTTCTTGTTTCTTGTTTCTATTCCAAATTTGTTCCCTAACAAAAATATAGATTTTTTGTTCCCGAACAAAAAAGTATAAACAAACGCGTTTACTGCTCTTCTTTTGTTTCCCGAAACAAAAGAATAGAAATTATGTTCCTGAGAACAAAAAAAGAACACAAACAAATAGCCCTTAATGTCCAAGTCAACAATTTTAAGTAAAAAATGGCTTGGTCGACTTGATTAGTAAAATGTGAAAATATTTATGACTCAATAGGTGAATTGATAAATGTGTCATAGGTTTATAACTTTTTAGACAATTATCCTCTTGTAAATCTAATTTCATATGATTGTGTGTGCGCGCGTGAGGAAAGCGTTAGCCTTAATCTCAAGCGAATGTGAGTCCACCATTGTTGGCACTTTTAGTAAATTCTATGGCCATCTAGGGTAAAAGCTTCTCAACGAGACCAATCAATCAGAGAAATTTGAGTGTACGAACTAGGAAATTAAAGCCCAAAGTAAACATCACACCTTTCGCGATATTTCTCTGTGAGATAGAAGGGCCCCATCGCCTGCCGCCGCCACCTAAATCCGTGACCCCAAGAGAGAATTCTCAGGTTCAGGTAACGCCTCGCCGATCCTTGCTGTCCGATGTTATGCGCGCGCGCACGACATCATTGGACACGTTGGCGATGGTAAAACACATAGGAGAAATTCACGTGGCCCTCGGTATTCGAGCCATATGCCCTGCTCGTGAATCAGAAACCCTCATGAGGCTTGATCGTAACCTTGGACATATGCCGCGCACGTGAACGCGGCACAGCATGCCGGCCATCGGGGCGTTTAATTGGGTGGCCGTCGCAATTGGGATCCTGCTCTTGATTTGCACCTGCGAGAGATTGATCGCGTCAACATCAAGATCTTTGCATTGAATTGCATGAACAGGCGGAACTTGTCCAATCGGACTTTGAGTTGTCACACGATTATTAGGCTTGGCGTAGATAGCGGCAGATCTCGTACCACCCACGTGTTAAAGCCTTCTTTCTGGTGAGTTGGGCATTATTTAGCATTAGAAATGCAACTTACCCCGCTCCATCTCACGCGAGACAAATCTTCAAGGAGTAACAGGTTCATGAAATTAGTGGCTTATGTGTATCACCTCGACTCTCGAGAGTCATGCTTGCTGCATCCTGTGGCCCATATACGACTTCGGTATTAGAAATTGTTGGTATTTTTGATTTTGTGTCGACATGGGATCCAATTTGTCATATTTATGACTCGAGAAAAAAGGAAAAAAAAATCGTTGATATCACCATTCTTACGGGTTCCTACACCCTATGCCCATCTCCTGTTATCACTTACCAGTCATTGGATTCGTGTCGCTTGCTTATATTTATCGCTAACAAGCCCGCGTGTGAGGAAACCACGACTACCCCAGCTAGGTGATACTAGAAATACGAAAGCATGATTTAATTGGCGTGATGGATGATTGACACATCTGCCAGGGAGTTCTCACGGATCATGTTTTAATAGGTACTCTAACTATGGCAACAAAAAAGACTTGCCACAAACGAGACTAAGTGGGATGGATCAGAAGGTTGATTAGGCCTGTTAGACAGAGTGATTTGAATAAAGCTATTGAACATGAAAGAACAATGAGAACCAAGTTAAGAAGATAAAGAATCCCTCTGGAAATCAGCAAAACCCTAATTATTAATTTCCCAAGAGTTAATAAGCCCAAAAGATTTTCTCAATGAGATTTTTTTCTGAATGGAGAAAGAGAGAGCTAAACTAGCGATGGACAAGACAAACACGGGCTTCCGCCTTTGTTGCAACAACCATGGTTATGATCTCCGAATACGTTGACTTGACTACCCTATGTTACATTTTTACATGCCAAGGTTCAATCTCGAAAGCTCATGGAGGTTCCTTCAAAAGCCAAAATCACAAGGTAACAACTGGGGAAGTAGTCTTTGCTTTTCTATTCTTTTTTCTAATCCTTAGGCTTTCGTCTAATTTTTAAGCTCAAACAGCAAGTTAAATTGGATGTTTGAAACTACAACTAGAAGTAATGGGTTGAAGAGTGTTCTCATATGCCCTCTAAACTATCACATTGCGAAAATGATAATAGGAATAGTAAGTGTGATTACGAAAATGAGACGGCAGACTACTACATAATTTATGGTCAAGCAACATTGTTAAAAAAAAATTCATATCGCCTAGTAAATTAATTTTCTGAATAAATTTGTCCACAAAATTGCCATTTCTCTAGAGAAGATTTACACAGACCCCTTTTGTTTTATAATGAGGAAGCCCATACCTTAGGTAGGTGAACCCATTTCTATGAGATACCCTACTGACGTCGTGGTCTAATTAATATGCGAGTCAAAGGCTGGGAAAATAGCTCGAACATGGAACTGTTTTCACTTGGTGGTGTGGCTAATTGGATCTGTGTGCTGTGCATCTCTAATCTAACAACGTAAATTCGTTATTTAACCACTAAGCCAACCTTGTGAGGTTATCAATACACATTAGCTAATTTAATAAAATAAAAGTCTTGGCAATGTAAGTCAGAGATGTGTACACTGGAGCTCACATAGAGAAAAGATCAACTTCAACAAGCAAAGTGATTTCTTAATAAATAGAGTAACTCATATGCAAAGTCTATACATCTTTCTTTCTTTTCGTTTTTTTCGGTGAGAAAGAAGAAGACATATCCACACAGGCAAGGTGTGCCCGGCTTGCCAGCTTTCTTTGCCAACCAAATGAAATGGCATGTTCAATTTCAATGACGCAAATAAATTTTAGCTGTCATAGTTTGAGCTTATAGCGCATGCATTTTCTGGGGTATTTAGAAGATAAATTCACATCTTCAATTCCCTCATGGAAATGTCGCCATAATGATCCAACCGATTAGTTTGAGGGAATTAGTTTCTTAACGAACATGTAACCATAATTGAGAAAGTGAACATTTATTTTGAGTAGAATTTACTCTAATTGTTTTTCCTCACCGCAGCAATTTGGGGAGATTTGGACCTACCCATATTTAGGTAGGCTTTTCATTAAATCCTTTGTCATGTGGCAATATGTGCCAAGCGGCTATCTACAAGAAATAAAGAAGAAAACGCTTTCTCTATCTTCAATTATTATGTGTACATGTCTCTCCATAATTCAAATTGTAGGGTATGTTTGGATGATATTTGACTTCTTAGCGACTAACCTTCGACTTTTATTTATTATCGAGCAACGAATATTAAAAAAAAAAAAAAAAAAAATCTATCCATGAGGACAAATAGGTCATTCCAAATCATTTGATTTTTTTTTTCAAATTTAAATTTAAAATACTTATGTTTATGTTTAGATGTCGATTAATAGCTTTTACTTTGAATAAAATAAAGGCCTAACAGGTTGTTAGTACAATTTAAGACCAAGTTATTTTTTTTTTTTTAAGTTTCCTTAGACAAATATCATTGTATTATGGCCCAATGAGTCGACACGACAAAGAGATTTTCTGAACGAAGGCCGTGACCGATTCATGAATGAGCGACCTTTAGCCTATCTCCCAAAGACCTTTAGAGTTTCTCTCTCTAAGATTCTTATGAGTCGAGTGGGAAAACGAGCACGTGTTGACTTTGGAAGGCTGCACTATTAGGGAATACCAAATTGAGCACGTCTTAACTTTGGAAGGCTGCACGGTTAGGGAATACTGAATTGATCAACTTGTGACAACAGGATGCTCTTAGTTGATTGTTTGGCCTTTAGGTTAAATTTTGATTGCTAAAAACTCCAAACTAAATTTGCAATGAAAATGGTAAGCTAATTGCTTGAATGATATCAGTCAGAACGCATTACTTCAAGTCATGCCAATTTTATGGATACATATTCCTTATCAGAACTTGGACATTTACGTGAATTCATTGAGGTGAAACCATCATCTACGAATTATTCTTAGATAGATACATAGATTGTTCCAGTAATGAAGCTAAGATCTGCCGCTTAAGTGTGGCGCAGAAGGAAGGGACTCGATGAAAGTTTTTCGTTAAGATTTTCTGTGGCCGTGGTCGCAGCTTTCCTGTAAATACGAATTCTTTACGATTGGTTGTGAGCTGCTGACTTGACACGTGGGTGCTGTCCACTGCCGAGTTATTCTTCCATGCATATAATTCCTGTGAGGTCGAAAGTATTATGGGCTGTCGGATCGTTTGGGTCCATGAAATCCAACGGATCGGTCCATGACGGCTGGGCTTACTCGAGGTCGGCCGAGACCATTCAAGAGGGTATCATGTCCATGGGATACATCATGCGGGAGCAAAATGTGAGGAATCAAGTCTATTGTAAATAAGAATTTTATAAAGTTAAACACATGACGATCTGGTCAATTGGTTATACCATGTAACATGTATAATCGATAAATTATATGTTTCGGTAAAGCATTTCGGAAGCAAATTAGAAAGGCAACTTTTAAAAAGGAAAAAAAAAACAAAATCAACTTTCTCAACTGAAAAATCTGGTTCGCAATTAATTTTGCACTGAACATTAATTTCTATGTTCATCTTTGGTCATTAATCTGAAAGGAAAATATTGGACGATACATATCTATCTATGTATCTATCTACACATTAAATAAAAATATAATTATTAAACCATTAATTGATAACATTATGTGGGCCACAATTATTCTTACAAAGGGATCATTGGAGATGAGTATTTCGGTGTGGACATAATGGACCCTTGGATGCTGTATTGCACATTTTAGCTAGGCTGCGCTCGCATCAGTGGCGATCACCTGGTCGTAGTGCTCGGGTACCTATTTTACAAGCAAGTGCAGGTGACAAGAACAATCTGGAAGTAATGAAAGAAGTTGAGCTTTGAAGTTAACGACCAGTGACAATTCTTCGATTGAATAAATCAAAGAGGAAAGAGAAGCCCATTTGAGAAAAAAAAAAAAAAAACAAAAAAAAGGAGAAGAAGCTTGGAAGACACTGGGAGGGGTTGAACTTCAGTTTTAAAATTCACATTCAAACAACCACAAATGATTTGAGATCAATTACGTGGAACTGGAGGATGACCACCTTTAGTTAGTTATTAGGAAGCAGTACACAGCCTATCCAAGCCCCAAGCAAAATCAAATCGAATAAATCAACTTCTTATCAATCAGCAGAGTTAAAAGCAGTATCTGAGGATTCAGGTAAAATTCACCCAGGATGAGCTAATCTTCACTCATTCTCTACACACTATGTCTAGTCAATTACTTCCAAAAGCAAAAACAAAGAAAAAATATTCATACATGGTGAGTGCTTGAATGAATGATTCTCCTCAAAATTCCTCTTCAGCGAGACATGCATTTGATATGTATTTAATCATAAAAAGTGTCGAATTTCGCATGACCTGCGATCATATCTGGTCTAGCCCATTTTTATTTTTGCAAAATCCAGAAAATCTGCTCACACCGTCACAGCTCCCGATCAATGTTGGGTTCCATCGTATCAAGACAAACAGTAAACTTGCTACTAATCTCGCACACAGAAGAGAGAGAGAGAGAGAGAGAGAGAGAGAGAGAGAACTGACGCTGAGGGCTGCTTGGCCATTGCCGGCGCCAACGTCCTGGGCGAGGGAGGGACGAGGAGTGCGAGAAGCGAGCATGGAGTACCAGTGTGCTGAGTATGTCGGACGAGCGTCCACGTACATTTCCGCTTGCTTGTCGAACAGACACCACATCTCCTCTCTACCCTCCCGATCTGCCTCTGCTCGCGTCGCCCTTGCCTTGGGTCTTGGTTTCTGCTCTGTTCATTGCACTCCCTAATATTCAACTCTAGACTTGCCCAATATTTGAAAAAGAAAAGTTGGGAAATATTAACAAATGATGCGATTTTCTAATCATCATTTCCTCTATATTTTAATTGCACTTTTTAATCAAAGGAATATAATGTATATCCATTTATTACGCTTTTAGTTTATTGGGGAATATTACCAAAAAAAAAAATTCCTAAACATATTATACGAACACCAATTCGGTCTTAAATTATAAATCTCTTTTTGACAATTTAACGATATAATCCTTCCGATCAATTTTGACCAAAAATTAACGACAGATACCATCCGGTACTAACATGAATAATTTTACAATTATTTTTCATTTTTCATTCTTTTCCATTGTGGTACGTGAGGACAAGGCTTGAAGTCTTCACCAGACCTTAGCAGTTGCCTTGCTAATCACAGGCAAGGGCTGCGACACTTGCCAGTAGCTGACCATACCAAGTAGAACGATATCCGTTTTAATGGTTCCCAACTAAATTTAGTCAAAAAGTCTATATTGACAAATTATTGAAATATTTATAATTAAATTGATCAAATTGAAAGGTTCAAAATTATATTGACATTTATATAATAGACTTATGATTTATATTTGCATTTCCAAAAAAAGACTAAATGGAAGCTTCGATCTCAAACTTTTATGAAAGAATTCCCTAAACACTCGTGCCTACATTTCTGCTGTTAATATAGCAAATCCACCGGCTAACTATTGATAACTTCCCAATTTGAGTTCAATATAATCAGCGAGCATTCTATATAGAGCACTCATCTTTCCATTATAATAACAATTTATGTTTGTATTCACAAAACGATCATATCTTTACACATTTTGACAATAAATGAACACAATAAAAGACATAAAGTTAACGTAAAGATCTTTGATATATATTGGCCGCAAATTGAATACTGCCGCCTATAAGATGACAACAAAATCATTATGTGGATCTCATCTTCATTTATTATGAAAGTTATTGATATAGGAAATGAAAACTCTAGACGGATTAAGCGATAGCTTACACATCGACCCAGCAACTCATTTGATCTCATTATTTTTCTTCGGCTTTTGGATGTACACGACGAACGCGACAAGATCAAACACCACAAAAGACAGAATTACATGGTAGGAAGTGCGACTTTGGGCTTGACAAATGCAAACAGACCAAGTGCAATATTTGTTGGGACATCTTCCTCATTCGAGATCAGTCTTGACAATAATTCCGAGATTTGTTTGGCTCAATGGACTTGAGGAGTCCTAGCTAGCCAAAACCTAGCAAGAGTGCATCTGGTTTAATCTAGTGCATCGTTATCAATTTTAATAGTCAAATTAATATAGAGGTTACTCTTAACTTCGCATGATTTTGACACTAAACTAATGCAGATTTTGGTGTGCATGTAAGATATTTGGTCAAATTCGTTTTGCATAATATTTGCTCTCAGTGTTATTCTATTCTTGTTCAGTTGAGTAAATCTACTTCCATACGATAATGTGTGTACGCACGAAATGTGCTGGCGTTCATCTCAAGCAATGTCATTCCATGATGTTTTAGTTTCGTCACTAAAATTTTTATGGGTCCATTTTGTTGGCTACTAGCAAATTCCATGGCAATCTAGTGCAAAACTTTTTTTGAAGAGACAATCAGAAGGAGATTTTTTTTTTTTCCCAAGGTCTGAAAACTTAAATGCCATTCCCTTAGAAGTATTTAGTGAACAAAAGTTTAAAACTTCAGAGCAAATCAAGTTCCAAAGGGCTTGAGGTGGATAAATAGTCCAATTACTAGGACTTTTCTTTCATTAGGCTTTGGCGACCTAAATCGGCTATTTTGTTGGACTCCTTGCTGCAATTGGCTGACTTAAGGCCTGAAAAACTCAACATCATATCATATTTTCTCCCAATTAGTGCATCCATTGTACTCCCTAGTTCAGTTGATTTGTGCTTGATAAGGCTCTTATTAGATCTGCATTGTCTAACTCAAGACTTAAACGAAGCTCCAGTTCATGCGGAAAGGGAGAGGAAGATTAGGATTTCCACCATAACTATGCACTCCACCCGCGCAACCGAGCTAGCATGTGCTAATCTCGCAAATCCGTCTACCAATCAACCCATGGAGTCTCGACAAATGCAGGCGATGGCTCCTTCCAACGATTCGGCAACAAAGGAACCGTCATGTTGATCTTCTGAGTGTGTGGATCGGAGATACTTGAGAATGTGGGAAATTAAAGCACAAAGAAAATAGCAGACGTTTCATGACTTTTTTATGGGAAAAAGAAAGGCCCAATTGCAATCCAAACCCACAAGAGAGAATTATCTGTTTCAGGTTTTGCCTCTACGATGCTTGTTGTTCGCTGCTATGTGCGCACACGACATCACTGGACGCGTTGGCGATAGTTCGAGCCCATCGGAAAATTCACGTGGCCTTGTATGTACTGCTCGTGAATCAGAAACCCTCATAAGGTTTAATCGTAACCTTGGACGTGTGTCATGCACGTGAACGTGGCACAACATGCCGGCCATCTTGGGATTTGATTGATTGCCGTCGCAATTGGGGGTCCTGTTCTTGATTTGCAACTGCGAGAGATTGGTCGTGCGAACATCAAGATCCTCGCATTAAAACTCATGAACAGATGGAACTACTAAAATTGGATTTTGAGTTGTCACAAACTGGACATTGGAGTCAGCGGCTGATCTCATACCTACCAACTCATCACAGCTTCTTTTGTGTAATTCAGGCACTATCGAGCATGGGAAGTGTAACTACCCCACTCCATCTCACACGAGACAAATCTTCAAGGAGTATCCGGTTTATGAAATTTGTGGCTCGTATGTATCACTTCAGAAACGCTCACGAGTCATGCTTGCACCGCATATTCCACGTACGTATTCAAGCGTACACAATAAAATATTGTTTCGATCACAATAAAATATTGAGACAACCAGAAAATTATTAGTCCTGTAATTTGTTTCGATCACAATAAAATATTAGGTACACAACAAAAGGACTAAGAAAGTCAAATATTAAAGAGCACGCACAAAATATATACCACTTGGGACAACTATAAAATTATTAGTCCTTTTCGATTACTTTCTTCATAACTTGTTTCCATCACAATAAAATATTGAGTACACAATAAAAAGACTAAGAAAGTCAATTGAAGGGCACATGCAAAATGCACATTCTGGTTCCAACGTTGAAGAGCATGCACCGAAATACGTATCACTTGGGACAACTATAAACTTATTATTCCTTTTCGATCACTTTCTTAATAACTTGTTTCGATCACAATAAAATATTGGATACACAATAAAAGGACTAAGAAAGTCAAGTATTGAAGAGCACACGCAAAACGTACATTCATCCAACATTGAAAAGTGCACGCAAAATACATATCACTTGGGACAACAACACCGTTGTTCGTTACAATTTTGAATGAAATCTCTTCTTTCTAATCATACATAGAATGAAAGAAAGCTTTACCGACTAAAAAAAATAAAAAATCATATAGCCTTGTTCTCGGAACCCTTTCTTTTGTGTTACTTTAGACTGCTACTTAAGATTTCATCAAAGGAGGACGCAAAAGAGAAGTGCACAGTAAACAACGTTTCTAACTTTCTGTCACCATGGGTCCTTTGATCTACCTTCTCCTTTTGCGTACGTTCTTGCTTAATTCATTGATTATTGATGAAATCTCTTTTTGCCTAAAAGCCGTCCTGGATGGATTTGCATTCATTCTTTTAGTAAGCAAGCGTTTTTCAATTGCGGTCTTCAATTGGTCCTTCAAAAGGCCATCACATCGACTTGAACAAATTGTACATGAGATTGAATACATTAATTCATTTCCTAATGGGGATAACGACACAAATAGTTCCTGAAATTTGGCTCAATAAATAATGTGGTCCCTGAATTATATAGAAATATTCAATACTGTCATTTCATTATTTTAAGTTTAGGAATGATATTAAATATTTTCATATAATTCAGAGACTAACTAAAAATATATATCAAAAGTTCAAAGATCATATCGAATAAATTAAAAATTCAGGGAAGACATTATATATTGGACTAAAGTTTATGGATCACATTAAACAAATTAAAAGTTCATATACCGCATCACATATTGATCAAAGTTCATGGACCATTTGTGTTATTTTCCCTTCTTAATCCCAATGAGACGGACTTGTTATTGTTTATATACCTTAAAGACAAGTAAGAATGTCGACAATGAAATTACATTATGGGATGGACAAGAAGCCCTGACTAATTGGGCCTGCCTTCATAGACAAAGTGGAGTCGGCCCGTAATGTGATCAACAATGAAAAAGCAAGAAGAAGAATTGTGGGAATCTCCTGTTTACCTAGAAGGCAAAGGCCGAAGGATTTGGTCTAGAAAAGGAACATTAGTACTGTTTTTATGGTTTTTGAGTGTCATAGAGTGTTTCGCCGATGAGTCTTGAATAATATCAACAAAGATAGATTCATGAAACATGTTTCTACAGGGGGAAATTTCGACATAATTAGATGCATACACGGAGAATTAGAACTGATTAACAAGTAAGATCCAAACTAATTTGTGATATAAATAGGGGCACTTGCACACCATAGTCGTTTTATGGAGGGAAAAGAAATGAGGGAATTAACATCTGAACGATCAAAAAGGAAACCTGATAAGAACCAAAAGAGACGAGAAACCAGGGTTGCTTTGCCAATCAGCTCTTGAGACCGGAAGGATTGGGCATCGACAATCTTTCAGCTGCTAGCCATAATCCTCTCGCCGTATGTTTTGAAGGAAAAAAAGAAGCTAAGTACACCATTATGTTCCATCACTCACCTCCTCTTCGGCCTCTTCATCAATGCCCTCTTTCTTGTCCTCATTGTTGCCATCGCATTCGCCTTCGCCTTTGCCTTCCACCTTCCTCCTTATTGTCATTGTCCACAAAATGAACCCGCGGAGGCCCGTGAGATGACCATAGAACCTCCTGCGCATTGCCATTCTAGTAGCCGTCATCGTCCTCGCCGTTGTATTCACCCTCGCCATTGTAGTCACCCTCGTCACCATCTTTATCACCATTGTCTTCCTTGTCGTCATCATATTCGTTGTTGTCGTAGTCATCACCATCATCTTGCTGAGGCTTGAAATTATCATGTTCAAGGTGGATTAAACATCTTAAGAAGAAAATGTCAAAATCCCCAAATATCATACTACTTTATATTAATCCCTAGTTTGAACACCCAAACGCAAGCAACTAGCAAGAATCAACATAATCTCTTAATTCCATCCCAATTGATTGATAGAAAATATTGACATGACTTTTTCCTGGTAATTAGTTGGTACTCAGATTTGGAGAAAGTAGGGCAAAGCAAGGGATAGAGTTGTGCAGAAAGCCCTTCTTTTGATTAAAACCCGACAGTTCAATATCAATTTCTTCAATTATGGTTAATAGATGCAACAAGCTTGCAATTAACTATCCCTAGATTTAATTTCAGCTTTTCAAAAAATTCACATGAGTTTTGAACAGAGAACGGTTAGTTGAGTTTTAGGTTGTTGTCGTCTCTTACCTCTTGTTTGCCTTCTTCATCATCCCTCTCCTCCTCGTCCTCATCCTTGCCCTCATCGTCATTGTCGTCGCCAAAGCTGTAGCCGTAGCTGTCACCTTTGCCTTCCTCATTGAAATCTTCATTCTCAACATTATCATCCACGGAACCAACCGGTGAAGGCCCTCGAGATGATTGAGAAAGCTCACTCACATTGTTGTCCTCGTCATCCTCACCGTCATCGTCCTCGTCCTCATCATTATTGCTATGGCTGTTGATGTCGCCTTCCCATTGACCTTCCTCGACAACATTGTCGTTCTCATCGTTACCGTCCTCAGAACTAACTAGAGAAGGCCTGCTAGAAGAATGCAAAAGCTCATGTACATTGTTGTCCTCGTCATGCTCACCGTTATCATTGTTGTCCTCGTCGTCCTTTCTATCGCTATTGCCATTGCCTTCACATTGACCTTCCTCGTCGACACTGTCGTTTTTATCATTACCATCCACTGAATAAACCGGTGAAGACCTGCCCGATGAATGCACATTCTCATCATCTTCGCTATCGTCATCCTCATTGTCCACATGCACATGGTCATCGTCGTCATCATTCTCCTTGTCATCATCATCATCTATATGCACATGGTTGTCATCGTCGTCATCCTCCTTGCCATTGTCCTCGCTATTGTCATCCCCTTTGCCGTCGACCTTGTCACCGTCCTCATGCTCGTCACCATCATCTTGCTGAGAGAGGGAGGTTCAAAAGTATCATATCTAATGTGGATTAAACATCTTAAATAAGATGATAGATTCCCAAATATCATATGACTATAATCCTAAGTTTGAACACCCAAACGCAAACACCAAGCAAGAATCAACATAAAGGGTTTTTCCTACACTTAATCCCCCTAAAATGCTTTCTAAAGCATCTATTGAACATATGTCTATAAGAATCAAGCAACATTCACATATTCGCATATCTTCATTCCCTCAAAATGAAGAAAAGAAGGAAAATCTGATTCTAGAGACAAAATGAAGAAAATAACGAAATCTGATTCTGGAGACAGAAGTGAATATTTACAGGGATCAAATACTGGTATGATAGTTGTGGAAAATGGGTCAGGTTGGTGTCATAGCTTGTTGTGTCGACTCTCAACAAAGATGGTGGCTGAGGATGGTGCTCGCTTGATTAATGGCTGGTAGGTTGTTTGTGGCAATAGTGGTGCCAGCACCATTAGACACATACAAGGGTTGGCAAGCTCTCATTTGCAAGCAACGAGGGCCAACAGCCCTCACTGATATGCAACGAGGGTCACAAGCCCTCGCCGATGCAGCCCGACAGTCTTACCTTATTTTTCAAAAAAAAAAATTTAGCTTTGTAATTCTTTTAATTCTTATCCTATTTTCTTTTACCTTCTTTATTCCCCTAATTTCTATCTTCTTTTAAAAAAAAAAAAATCTAGCCAATTTGCACTGAGGAGAGCTTAGTGAGACACCACACTACTGTGAACACACCGCACTTAAGCAAACTCAAAGGATAGATGAATATAACTTCATTGGAGAGAGCTCACTCTTTACAAGTTTGGCCATGAATACAGTATAACCATAAATATTAATTGATTGTAGTAATATGAGGAAATGCGGTTGAGCAAGTTGCTTATCACACTGGATTGAGAAGTTGTAATTGTCCTATTTATGCTCATGTGAAAGATGGCACTCAGGCAAGGAGATACATATTCCTAAACTATGCACTGGCGCCAGAGACACAAGATATGGCGCAAGTATGAGTTTTTATCTAGAGTTATGATCAGCGAAGACGCAACCTTTGATGAGTTTGCTCTATCTTATAATAGGAGAGAGCAACCAATTGTAAAGAAAGATCTAAGTGGTGTATATATAAATAAGTGGAGTTACAAAAAGAGCACAAACATTAGTAGATTGCCGAAGAAGTGACAGATTTTGTAGATTTTCTTCATATACTAAAAAATAAAACATGTAAAATGCTTAATTGTGATATTCAGATTCTAAATAGGAATAGAAAAAATAGAAAAAGAAAGAATGGGGCCATCACTTTGTAATTGAATGATTGAGGGCAAGTCCTTTTAATGTAAATAGGGTGGATTTAGTTATATTGGGGGGGGGGGTAAAAAGAGCACCAACCTTGTTTTAGGTTCTCTGTGAGTTTTAGTTTGAAAAAAACAGTATGAGAGAATAAAACATTGAATAAGAATTGGGTGAAATCAAAAGTTGGAATCGAGAGATTATTTTTTATGTTAGAATCTCCTAATTTGTGGTAGATCTATCATTGTTACACTTCCTGTGGATCTAGATCACTTTTTGAGTTGACCTACGCAAATTGTGGTGTATTGAATCTATTTCTTATTTAATCTTCCGGTATCTTGTGATTTTGGTAAATTGCATGATCCTATTACACATATTGATTTTAGCAAGTGGAAAAAGAAGACATGAAGTTTCATCCTCCATTTTTTAGGGTAAAAATAGGCTCCACGTCATTTGAGTAATTGTGATACCACAAAATGAACTAAGAGCACAAATAGGAAGAAGAAGAGTATGAATTCTCAGTTAGATGGTGAGTGATGTAAGATTCCTAGCCTCACTTCCGAAGTTGACACACATATAGCGGATGAAAATTTCTAGTAATATGAGGATTTTTTTATGTGATTATCCCTGGTTGCGCATTTGGAATCATTTTCTCTCTCTCTCTCTCTCTTCACTAGAATAGAACAAAATAGAAAGCGAATAAAGCAGAAGAAATAGTGATGATCCATAAATAGAAAAAAGGCGCACCTGTTCCAATAGAAGATCCCTTGTTGCTATTTCCGTTTCACAGTCATAAAAAGTAGTATTGAATTCAGAGTCCGACTCTTGTGTTGGGGCATTCAAAATCTTCTCTCTGTAAGACTCCCAGGTGGTGCTTGAATCATCTGGACAAGTGTCAAGTAACTCCCCACAATCCCTCATCTGTATCCGGCACTCCTTTGGTATTTTTGAGCTTGATACATCAATAATCCTTTCCATTGATCTACACCTATGAACTTTCAGCTGCTCCAAACGCTCTAATTCGTCCATGCCCTCTACAACTTGCAGACTCTCACACTCTACAATACCTAACCGCGTCAAGTTCTTCAAGTTTGAAAAACCACCTATCTTTTTTAATGAAGTGCACCCTTCGACAGAAAATACTCCCAATGGTTTGAACGTAGAAGCAAATTGAATCTCCTCTAGCTCTGGGCACCTCAACAACTGGAATACTTGAAGCATCTTTAGAAAGCTTGAGACAATGGACACTCTCCTCCCACCATTAGTCAACTTGGTAGCTTGTAGCTCATTACACCCTGGCTCCTCCGATGGATTAAGAAACCTCTCTAAAGATTTGCAGTCCTCAATACATAATTCCTCCAAAGATATTAAGGCACCGAGAAAATGAACTTCGACTAGCCCAGTGCAAGAAGACACCTCGGCTTCTCTCAGTTTTCTTAAACCTGATGGAAAGGATAATCTTTTGACAAGTTCACACCTTCTGATAGTCAACTTTTCCAACTGAGGAAGCCCGTCGAGTTGTACTTGTTTCACTTGAGTGCGATCGAGCTCTAGAACTGTCAAGTTCGACGGAAGTTGTTCGAGGGATTCAAAATCTAATCCGTACATAGTAAGTTCCTTCAGTAGAGAAAGGGGGCCCAACTCTGTAGGCGGTGCATGGACATTTAAAAGGCACAAGTGTTGCTTCCTCAATTTGGATAACCTCCCTATCCACTGCAAGTCACAAGTTTTTATATTTGATGTGGCCTTAGATTCAGAACCATCAGATAGGAGCAGTTCAACTATATTAGTAAGGTTTGAGAGGTTAGGGATGATCTACAATGAACTAGATCTCAACCGTAGAGTGGTCAAACTTCTAGGGAGCTCTGGTAACTCTTGGAGCTTATGACAATGCTCTAAGTCCAGTGTTTGGAGGCAACAAAGCTGGCTCATTGTATTGGGCACTTTCACAATCGGTGTGGA
Organism: Eucalyptus tenuipes; assembly: GCA_014182365.1. Taxonomy (NCBI): domain Eukaryota; kingdom Viridiplantae; phylum Streptophyta; class Magnoliopsida; order Myrtales; family Myrtaceae; genus Eucalyptus; species Eucalyptus tenuipes. The sequence continues at coordinate 45,988,629 of CM024544.1, forward strand.
TGATACATTGAGAGATGACAGGCTTGATAGTCTTCCAATGGAATCTTGTAATACTGTAATAGGCGTGTGAGAAATATCCAACTTCATCAATGACTCTAATTTCGAAACTGATTTGGGGAGTTCACTCAAGCTATCACAATTCCTAAGAGAGAGGTGTTGAAGATTTGGCAGCTCTCCAATTTGTTCAGGCAATTTTCCAAGACTCTGACATGACTCAATACTCAAATCAGTCAACCACCGTAGATTTCCAATAGAGCAGTCAATTTCCATCAAAGATGAACATTGAGAAATACTCAACTTCTCTAAAACTAAGTATTGAGAAAAGGTTGGTGTCCTGTAAATCGACATATTATTCTCAAGAGTGAGAACCTTCAATTTCCTCCCATCCTACAAAAGCCAATGAAACATGAGCATGGACAATTGGATGTCTATACAAGAAATACATAGGAATTTAGGCTCCTAACTTGGATCATTTGTCCTTTGATCCTCTCACTAAATGAGAAAATTAGACTATAAATACATTGAATTATTTCCTTCATTGAATAACAAAATTAGACTGAGAGGGAAACTGACATACCTTGATCAGGCCCCTGACATGATCATCTGTGAACCCATGGCCAACAAAATTCCCCACAACCACGTTTTCTAGATGCAGATTGGTTGCCTCAAAACGTGGATGACGTTCGGAACTTTTATCAGGGTAAAACACACTAATCCATTTCAATTCGGAAAGACAGCCCGCAAAGTCGCCTTGGCAGGTTATGTTATGCAACCACAGCAGCCGAAGATGTGGGAAACGTTTAATTTCCTCCGCAGTGACGATTAAGTTATTATCGGTCCTTGACCAATTTGTCAAATTCAGTGCTTGAACGCTACTCTTGATCTGCCAATGACATTAAGGAGTAGGAATTTGTCAATATCATACGTTTTTTTTTCCATTGAAGAGAACAAAAAATAGAACATAAGAGGAGCTCTCAATTTAGAAAGACGAATCCTTAATAATGAACACGGTAAGTAATTTTCTATTCGAATTAAATTTGGTCACCACATTACCTCTGTTGATCTTAATTCGCGAATGACGTCATCTGGAGCCCACAACCTGGAACGCTCTTGATTAGCAATTGCCCTTCCAAGATCTCTAAATTGATCATGCATCCAAAACTTATTTTCATCTAAAACTTTTATAGTGCATCGGTTAATAAGGACATCAATAGCATACTCTGGGCTAAACCCACAATCTTTCCACGCAAAGACTGGATTAGTCTTATCTTTATCAATGAAAAAGCATGCAATATCGAGAAATATCTGCTGCTGATCCATTTCTAAGGCATCATAGGTAATCCTTAGCTTTCCCAAGACATCGCTACTTGGTGTTTTTCTTAGCTTCTCTAGCATCTCTTGCCATATTTTTTCCTCTTTTTGAAGAAAAAGAAATGAACCTATTGCCCGAAGAGCTGAAGGGAGTCCAGCTGTAGTAGAGACGATGTCTTTTGAAGTGTCATATAGTTTGTCTGGAGGAAAGTCAGCATCGAAGGCATGCCTGCTAAAAAGTTGAAGTGCATCTTTGTCGCTTAACACCTCCATTTCATAAGGCACAATTTCATACTTCAATCCTCTGATTTTTATAACACTTTTGTCCCTAGTGGTAACAAGTATCCTAGTACCATTGTACAAAGAATCAATTCCAATAAGGTATTCGATTTGGTTTCCCTCATCAACATCATCCAATACAACTAGTACCTTCTTGTTGCAAATTGTTTCTCTAATTGTATTGATTCCATGGTCAATGTTATCAATACTGCGAGCCACTCTAGAATTAGAGATATCGGATAACAATTGTTCTTGTAGCTTGACTAGGCCTTTGATTTTTGCTGTTTCCCTTACACCATCAAGAAAGCTACAGTTTTTCCCAAAGCGAGGACATAGCTGGTTATAGATGATCTTGGCAAGTGTTGATTTACCAATACCGCCCATCCCATAAATTCCAATAACCCGCACACCACCAGATTGGATGTCCAATAGACCATTTATGGCTGCTATTCGATCCTCCATTCCAACTAAATCTCTAGTCACTTTTCTTTGTCTTGTCTTGAGCCTAACCACAACCTCGAAAACAACAGCCTCGATAAGATCCCCATTGCTGCGACAAAGTTGAACAGTTTCAATTGTGAAGTGGTAACAAATTCGTTTAATTGTATGTTGACCAACCATCCACTAAGTTAACCGGTTGGGAACACGAGGTTAAAACTTTTCTGGAGGGAAAACTCTTATTAAAAAGAATAGAAGAGGAGTATATAAATAAGTGGTTCTTATTCAAATATCAAACAATTATTTGTTGTATCCCTTTCGTAGATCAATTTCATAAACTTATCAAAAGGTAGATACTGATTAGTTAAGTGATGAAGCCAGGAATCTAATGTTGACAGTTTCTTATTGCATGTGAGAAATAACACAACGTAAGAGACCAATATAAAAATAGTGCAAGAAAAGGTACGCTTGTGTTTTACCGACATAATAATACTAAAATAAACAGCATGAAGTTTTGTAAGTTCATTTTATTTGAATTTCATCGTGTTCGAAGACACTAAACTTTGACTCTACCTTATTATTTCACTTATGAACACGCATGCACGCATGCACGTGGCGCTTTTGCGTGAGGTTTACCCAGCAGTTTACTTTTCATGGTCACTCTACCTAGTAGTCATACGCGTTATCACATGTCTATAGACATTTGCCTTCATCATCATGAGACAACTAGTTTTGGGGTGTCGAGAGGCAACTAGAAATATCCAACGAAAAATGGCACGAAACAAACGGGACCTGACCAAGACTAATTACGCTACCCTAAAACTTCAGGAACATGATGAATTTACAAACCTTAACATCCATTACCAGTTTAAGTTGAAGGAATAGATAGAGAAATGTTTGATTATTAAAGAAATGAATGTATTAGAAGTCTTAAAATTTGTCGCGAAAATGAAATTGAGTGTTAAAACGTTCAAAATATGCAATCAACTATTAAAATTTGTTGAATCGATACAATCAAATTGTTCCTTTAGCTCTACCCACGTTAATGGACGGAAAAAATTGACCTGTGATTAGAAAATAGGCTGAGAAACTAAGAAATAAAAGAATAAATGAAGGGGCACGAAGAACAGTGGAAAGAAATCTCGCTTGCTCCCATCCCCAGTAACTTTTTTCTCCAATCTGATCATTTGTTGATTCTTCATTAAAACTTTCCATGGTTTCTTAAAATTGAGTTCTTGAGACAGGAGTTTGAAATGCTACATGGAAACTCTACTGGCCATGGCTGTGAGCTCGAAGGAGCTCCAACCACCATGGCCGAATGACCGAACTCAATAAAGCTCGAGCGACTGTAGCCCCAAGCTTGACGAAATTCCAGCCGTCATGGCCAAACTCGATGAAGCTCGAGTGGCCAATGGAGTTCTCAATGGTGGCTAAGGTCGAACAAAACCTCAAATTGGAGGTCGTATGACCTCAGATATGAGGTTTCACGCTGGGTTTGTGGCCTAAACTCAAACCCGGGTCTTTCCGTGCGTGGTGATGTGTTGCACGATTTTAATGGCGGCGAACCTTAATGGTGGAGGCGGCAACCTGATCTGGCGACGGTGGTGGATGAGTTTGGCAAAGTTGGTCGAGTTCTTAAGATCCTAGGCGGTGGTGGGGGATGAGTTTGGTGGTAATTAAGTGCGAAGTTGGTTGTGAAGGCTGAATTTGATTGTGGTGGAGGTGGTGTCTGATTCCATGTGGTTGTCTTCAAGCGCGAGGGTAGCCGGCAAGGTAGTAGGTGGTGGTGAGTCTAGCGGCAGGTGTTTGAGGCAACGGCTGCCGGCGACCATGGACAGCTTCAGTGACCAGCTGCACTACTGTTTGATCAACAAGCGTTGATACTGGCGGTGTGACTGATGAAAATGGTGTAAGCGGAGCAGCTTAATAAGGTGAGCTTTTCCTTTTTATAAACAATTGCTGCTGTCAGAACAAATCTTATTTCAGAATCTAAGGCTTAGGCTCCGTGCGAACAATCCAAGTTTTCTCAACGATCATCTTCTTGAACGAATGGAGTCTTACTACTATAAGATTCCGAGAGGGAAATTCCGATGGCTCGCATTTTCTTTTGCTTAAAAATATATATATATATATATAGCTTTTCTATCTTTTTATCCTTATCCTTCCTCATTTCTACTATTAAAATATTAAAATTATTTTCTTTTTAATTTTTCAAGTTTTTTTCAATATGTTGCTTGGTAAGTCCCACATCGGTGCCACAAGTAAAAAGAAAATAATAGAAAAATTGTAATACATTCATGGATCAAATTGGTATGAAAAAGATGAAGCAAAGCCAATTTCTTATACAATAGAAATTAGGTCAAAAGCAAAATTGTAATAATCCTATTAGGTCCGAATAAATTTGGATATCTCATGATTAAAAGAAAACAAGAATTTAAGAATTTCCTTTTAAATTTAGAAAAATTGGAGTTGGAATATAATTAATGATTCTTTATAAGATCTATTGCTCGATTGTAAAAGATAATTTTGACGTTCATGGTAAGATAGTTACCCCAGATATTTCTTCAGCTCCCATCCCTTGGTGTCATCAACTTCTTTGAGAGCCTGGCGCCACGACTCTATATCCTCAAAGCTGAACTTCTTCTTCTGATCCTCCATCCTTTGCTCCAAATTCAGTATGGCATCACGGTACAACGGGGTTTTCAGTTTTACATCAGCAGGTTTCACGTCATAAAAGATCGGCAATATCACCTTCTCATTCCCCTCTTCTTTAGATTTAGAGGTGTTCTCCACCATCTTTGAAAGCTCGCGGAGACACCAATGACTCGAAGCATAGTTTTGGGAGAAGATGGGTATGTAAAGCTTAGAGTCGTCAATCGCTAGCAAAAGGTTGCCACTAATTCTTTCTCCTGGTCGAAGCTCTTCATCATCCATGAAAACGTGAATCCCAGCATCTACCAAGGCATGGTAGAGGCTATTGGTGATTCCCCGACGAGTGTCAGGCCCTCTAAAACTCAGAAACACCTGATACTCACCTCCTAATGGGTTGTTGGTGCTTGCTCTTGTCTCTGAGTTTGCCATGCGAGCTCCCTTCACACTTCACAGGTCACCTCTCTCTCTCTCTCTCTCTCTCTCTCTCTCTTTAAATAGGCAGGATTGAGATACTTTTTCATCTAGCACGCTGTACTGGGTATAAGTAATTTCCCACGTACCGAGGAAACTGTTGACATACTTTAATGCACTTTTTTGCTTGAGTTTGAAAAGTACGAACACTTATTTTCACGTAGAAGATTGGCAATTAGTTTAATAATCTACCAATTCCTATTCCTGTGACTTACCAACTCCTTTAAAGTTTCTAACTATTATTCTATATCACCAAACTTAGTTTGACTGATATACCAGCATTTGTCAGTCGCTAGGCAACTTTTTATCTTGTTTGGTTTTGAAAAATATTAACATTTATTAATGCTTTCAAGATTTCTAAGTACTTTAATAATAAACCATCGCTTATTCTTCCAGCTTATTAGAAAATATACATTTGCTCATGGACAGGACATGCCATGGCAATGCCAAGGTTTATTACTTGAAGCATATTGTTAAGCCAGGGCACTTGTTAGCCACACCCAATAAATAAGTTTCTTTCTTCAATACAATAATTGTGCATGACGTGATAAAAATAGTTCTTAGATACTGATAAAATTTCTCTATATGCATATTTTCAATTTAACCATTGTCCTCGAAACCTTGCTAATAAAATTCTTACTAGAAGTATATGACACTCCACGTATTTGAATTTGACCCATTTGCCATTAAATAAAGATGTATAGGCCACTTCACAACAGGTGCAGCTTCCGAGTTACAGTGAATAAAGTTGTTGGCTATAAAAATAAGGTGGAGGACATTATGACTACAAGAACACATAGTGGTGGAGCTTTCCGCACGCCCAATTTCTTTCGAATTTCTTCTTCATGTTTTTCACGTGGTGCTGGCTGTGCAGACAATGTTGCTTCTCAATTCACTTTTGAACTTTTGGATTGAAAAATATGAACTCCCGCAATTAAATCATTTACGATTATTCTATAGCTATTCTATAGTTGGGCTTATTTAAAATCCCAATCCAATAATCTAGATTTACAATATATGTAGATAAATACATAATAACAAGATATACCCAAAGAATCATTTTTCATGATGACCCATGAAGCTCTAGATAAATAAACAACAAAATTAATAATTTAGTTCTGCAATTTGATTTAGTTTCGAAAAAAGTTGAAGCCAAACCAAACCGCAAAAAAGAATTTAGTTTGATTTGTGAACTTTTTTTTTTTTCAAAAGAGTGCTCTTAAACCGAACCAAATCGACAAAAAAGGGTTTGGTCAAGTTGGTTGAACGGTTTGAACTTTTCTTGCTCAGTCCTTATAATTATTCATCTTAGGATAAATAGCTTTTTTTATTATTTATTCTTGAACAATGCGGAGGTTCATGTCTAGTTTGTAATTATAAGACCGCAGTCCTACAATAGAGTTTTTTTTTTTCTTTAGCAAGCGTTTTTGAGGTTATTGACATCAAAAACAAAATGGCATATACAGGAAAAGCCAGAATAAAATTGGATTGGTACGTAATACCATTCCTAGACCTCCTAATATAAGTCCTGATCCAAGAAAAACTAAAAGCCCCTCAAAAGTAAATACATTCAGAACATATAGAATGCAGTTAATCGTGCGTGGAACAAGCTATTATTGCAAAACTATGTTAATACAACCAACTTTCATTAAGAATTTCATCTTTGAACAAAAAACAAGCAAGGTGAAGTACCAAAAAGAGAAATTGTACCTAGTTGCATTGGTTTTAGGGATAATTAGGCTCAAACTGATGACTTGCACTCCATCAAGATGACACTCTACCATAGTTAAGCTATGATGTCCTAAGAACCTATATCGGATGGATAGACTTGTGCAACCGTGTCATATATTCTACTTGAACATAAACTTAATTTCATATCCTTCTAAAGGGAACTGATGATTAATTCCATAAAAGGAGGAATTTTTATAGTACATGTCCAACTAAAAACTGTTACATGTAATGATATTTGTGTGATAAAATATTTTCCCTCCTCTCATTTGGAAACTTTTGCATTTATAACATCTATATATAGTATGCGTATATTTATTGGAGTTGGACTTATAGTGTTGGATATGGAAGCTTGGCTCTGATAACACAAATTGGCTTTCATGACGCCACACCACTAGTTGATTTTTTGCTAGATTAAATAACTAATATTTATTTTCGACTCCAATGGCCTGCCAGATTAAATAATTAACATTAAGTCAGTGAAATGGGGATAAGATAAAATAAAAAGGTCTGAAAATTTGGATTGGACTCGAAAGAGGGGGAACACACAAAGTTTCCCAGAGCCACGTTCATTAAAACCAAAAGCCAAAAGGACTTCTAAAGGCAAAATTATTGAAACGTGTTTTGATGGGATATGTCGGCTTCAACTGGATGGCTCCAAGATAGCCGAAGTCCAATATGATGTCTCTGGACCATAAACCAGTCAAAAATAAATGGAATGTCGCAATCATATTGAAAAGCTGCCTAGTAACAGAATCTATCTCTACCTTTATAAAAGTATTGGCAGATTAAGTTTAAAGAATAGATAATTAGGGTTACGATATCATATCCGAGAAAAAACTAAAATAGATTATTTGAACTTTGAGGAAGGAGGACTCAGAGAACATCACAATGAAATTGTGATCTCATGTACATTTTAGTTGTGTTTGCTTAATTGTATAACAAGAAATTCGATATCTATGATAGGGAAAATTATACAAATTTTTTTAAACATATTACATTTTTGTATTTAAATTTCACAGATTGAGTTATAAATATTTTCACATTTTGCCAATTGAATCCATCTAGCCAATCTTAACATGGACATTGGATGTCAGATAGGATGGCCGATGCTAATGCAAACAAATATTTTTTATCTTTTTATTTTTTATTTGTCTCTACCAAGTCTGACGAGGGCTGTAACTCTCGCCCATGACTGGTGAGGGTTACCAGGCTTTGAAGAGAATAAAGGAAAAGGAAGGAACAAAAAGAAAAGGAAAGAAAAAAATTTTAAAATTTCAAAAAATTATAAAATTTGTCCACATCAATGCCGGTTGTGTCATGTAGAATGATTGGTATCTATATCAATGATTTCCAGCTAAAATTAATTGGATAGAATCGACTAGCAAAATATGAAAAGATTTAGGATTCAATTAACAATATCAATAAGGTTAAAGACTCATTTAACAATAGGTTTCAGACTTTTTGGACAATTTTTCCATTAACATTAAGCTAGTAAGGAAACCTTGTTTAATTCTGAATATTTCAGAAAACTGAAGAAAAATATTTATATAATATTAGGAACTAACGACTATTTCCAAACGAAATTAAGAAAAGAACTGAAATAATTGATGTAATTTATGTTATCAGGGTCCAAAAATCACCTTGAGTTCACCTTATGTTTATCAAAAGGAGAATAAGTTTACATGATTTAATGTGCTAGAGCCTGTTTTTTTTCTTGTTCTTCTTTTCTGTAGGAACTCCTATCAAAAACGGGGGAAAAACCTTTTCTTACGTGATGTTCAAATATCACCCTGTGTTCTTCCCTAGATAAAAAGACAGTTTGTCCATTTGAACAAATCGTCCTTTGCTTAACCAAAATCTCCATGACCCACTCAGGATATAATTCACATCTTTCCACGTCATGTTTAATCAAGATTCCAATGCAACAACTAAAGCACGACATCATGCCACCGTTTTTGGGACTACATTTCAAAACACATTTGCACTGCACAAACTAGATATCATAATTACGAATTTTTAATGTGCGGACAAATACAAGTTTGGAGAAATTAGGGAAACCGACACCGCTCATGTCGACAATCGCTTGCTGATAAAGTTCCGCGACCTACATTTGGCAGGGGAAATGAAGCAAAGTAGACAAAAACATGACGAAAATAAAATGAAAAATCGCAACCAAATGGAAAAGCTACCAATCAACAGAATCTATCCCTATCTTTGTATAAGTATTGGCCGATTAAGTTTAAAGAACAGTTAATTAGGGTTATGATATCTATCTCACAGGAAAAAAAAAAGGTGATCAGGACTTCGAGGAAGGAGATTAATATAACATCATGATGAAATTGGAAATTGGAATTCCATTATGATCTCATGTACAATTAAGATGTGTTTGCTTAATTGTCTACTAGGAAATTTGGTCAGACGATCAACAAGGAGCTGGTGGAAAATCCTTCCTTAACTTTGAATAGTTTGGAACACTGAAAACAAAATTAAATAATGTTAGGGACCAATGACTATTTCCCAACGAAACTGAGAAAATAAATGAAAAAATTGATGTACTTCGTGTTGTCAGGGTCCCAAAATCACGTCGACTTTAAACATAGGCTTATCAAAAGGAGAATAAGTTGTACATGATTTAATGTGCTGGGGACTGTTTTTCTTCTTTTCTTACATAGGAACTCCTATCGAAATAGGGGGAAAAACATCTCTTACCTGATGTTAAAATATCACCTTATGTTCTTCCTTAGATAAAAAGACAGCTTGTCCTTCTGAAAAATTCGTCCTTTGCTCGATGAAAATCCCTACGAGCCACTCATGATATATTTCATATCTTTCCACGTCATCTTCAATCAAGATTCCAATCCAAAAACTAAAGCACAACACCACGACACCCTTTTTGAACCACATTTCCAAACACATTCACATTGCACAAGCTAGAAATCATAATTACGAATTTTAATGTGCGCATGTGTGAGTTTGGACAATATAGCGAAGCCGACACTGCACCCAAACAAAATTCTTTCAAAAATGAGCATGGCCAGATCTTGGGCTGCAGCGTTGAACACCTGAGGATGATCCCAATGATAAGCATGGTGAGCCTCCTCTTGAGCTGCCTTGTAATTGCTGTTGATTCTTGGTTCTTGGGTTCTCGGATAGACCATCAGGAAGAATTTCTTCAAGGAATCAGGGATCAATGTGACTCCCGCCAGTGTAAAGAAGTGAATGAATTTCGTTAGCGTATGTAACTTTTTCACATAATGTACTTATAATTATTATGAATAGAAGTGCACAATCCAAACAGCATTAAGTCGGTTTGAAGAAAAGTACAACTAAGCTAAACCGAATTGTAGTCAAGAACCCACGAAGCTAAACCGTTTTTTTGTGGTTTGATTCAGTTCAATCATTTTTTCTTCTTTTACTATTTTCTCTCCGTCTTTTGTGAAAAAAAAAGAAACTCAAATTCTACACTCACAACAATACACAAATTCGCGCGATCAAAACTATTCAAATAGGCTGCTTCATGTATAAGTGGTTAAAAAAAATTAACAAAATAAATAGCTTATACTATATGATTCGATGGTTTGATTTGGTTTCCATTCCTTCATATTTTTTTTACCTATATTTTATTAGTAGTTTTGGTTTAGGCCTATGAATATTATTGGATATATATACACATATATTTTTTCTTATAATTGAGAGATGTAATAAAGAGGTGCGAAATACTAATTATAGTAAAATTCTTGGCTAGATGTAGCCCTACTTTATGGGGAAATTTGGATAAACCTTGCATCTGAAATTCTCTTTTTCATTTTTACTCTCTATTTTCTGTGTGATTATGCGGTGAATTCTAACAAATAGTGACCATGCTATATATGGTCTTTGATGATTATGTTTAAACCCAAAAATATCGGTATCGTATCTAGTGGTCTAATTGGCAATTACCCCATTTATTTTGCTGGATCAAATAACTAATTTTTTATTTGTAACTCCATAGTCGTGCTAGATTAAAACAATTAACATTAAGTCAGTGAAAATGGATATGAGGAAATAAAAAGATCTCGAACTTTAGATTGGACTCGAAAGAGGGAACAGACACAAAGCTTCACAAGCATTAAAGGGATGTGTCGGCTCTATCTGCATAACTCCAAGATAGTCAATGTCCAATATGATGTTCTCTGGGACCATAAAGCATAAAAAATCAAAATGAATGTCGCAATCACACGGAAACACTGCCAATTAACAGAGTATATCTCAATCGTTATCAAAGTTGACAGATTATAATTAAAGAACAATTAATTAGAGTTATGATATCTATATCTGGAAAACGAAAAAAAACAAAAAAAAAAAAGGATGGTTAAGACTTTGAGGAAGGAGAACTAAGAAAACATCATAACGAAATTGGAAATTCGTTCTCATCTCATGTACATTTAAGTGTGCTTGCTTAATTGCATAATAAGTAATTTGGTCAGACAATTAACAAGAAGCTGGTAAGGACACCTTTCTTAGTTCTGAATATTTTGGAAAACAGAAAAAAAAAAAATCGTATAATGTTAGAAACCAACAACTTCTTTTTCTTCAAAAGAAGTTAAGAAAAGAGAAAGAATAATTGATGTATTTCATGTTAATGTTATCAGGTTCATAAAATCATGTCAAATTTAACTTAGGCTTATCAAAAAGAGAATAAGTTTACATGATTTAACGTGTTAGAGCCCGTTTTTCTTCTTGTATGTTAATGTTATCAGGTTCATAAAATCATGTCAAATTTAACTTAGGCTTATCAAAAAGAGAATAAGTTTACATGATTTAACGTGTTAGAGCCCGTTTTTCTTCTTGTATGTTAATGTTATCAGGTTCATAAAATCATGTCAAATTTAACTTAGGCTTATCAAAAAGAGAATAAGTTTACATGATTTAACGTGTTAGAGCCCGTTTTTCTTCTTGTTTTTCTTCTTTTTCTATAGGAGCTCCTATCAGAAAAGGAAAAAAAAAGAAAACTTTTTTCTTACCAGATTTTCAAATATCACCTTATGTTCTTCCTTAGATAAAAAGACAGCTTGTCCTTATGAACAATTCGTCCTTTGCTCGACAAAAATCCCTCCGAGCCACTCACGATGTAATTCATATCTTTCCACGTCATCTTTAATCAAGATTCCAATGCAAGAACTAAAGCGCAACATCACGCCACCCTTTTTGGACCGCATTTCAAAACACATTCACATTGCACAAGCTAGAAATCACAATTACGAATTTTAATGTGCGCACATGTATGAGTTTGGACAAAATAGCGAAACCCACACTGCACCCAAACAAAATTCTTTCAAAGATGAGCATGGCCAGATCTTGGGCTGCAGCTTTGAACACCTGAGGAAGATCCCAAGGATGAGCATGGTGAGCCTCCTCTTGAGCCGCCTTGTCATGTAGGACATGACTAGCATCTCAGTTAGCCTGGGGACTTACGACGATGACGTGAATAATTGGAGACCCTAATTATCATATTTGCAGTAATTGCTGTTGATTCTTGGTTCTTGGGTTCTCGGATAGACCATCAGGAAGAATTTCCTCAAGGAATCAGGGATCAATGTGATTCCCACCAGTGTAAATAAGTGAATGGATTCCTTTAAAAATAACATTAGCGTATATAACTTTTTCACATAATGTACTTATAATTGTTATGAATAGAAGTGCACAATCCAAACAGCATAAATTCGGTTTGAAGAAAAGTATAGCTAAGCTAAACCTACTTATAGTCAAGAACCCACAAAGCTAAACCATTTTTTGTAGTTTGATTCGCTTCGATCAATCTTTCTTCTTTCCCTATTTTCTCTCCATCTTTTGTAATTACATGAAAAAAAAAAGAAAAAAAAAAGAAGTCATTCTACACTCACAACAACACACAAATTCACATGATCAAAACTATTCCAATTGGCTGAAGTGGTGAAATAATTAATAAAATTAATAAATTATACCATATGGTTCGATGGTTTGATTTGGTTTCCATGCTTTCATATTTTTTTTATCTATATTTTATTAATAGTTTTGGTTCGGGCCCATGAATATTACTGGATATACATATATATACACACTCACACATATATACATATATATTTTCTTTTTACTGTAATTGAGGAATGTAAAAAAGATGTGCAAATACTAATTATAGTGGAATTCTCAACTAGACGTAACCCTAATTTAAGGATGAATCAATTTGAACCTTGCATCTCAAATTCTCTTTTTTCCTTTTACTCTCTATTTATTTTGTGATTATGCGGCGAATCCCAACAAGTAGTAGCCATGCTATATATGGTCTTTGATGATTATGTTTAAACCCAAAAATATCGGAATCGTATTTGGTGGTCTAGTTGGCACTTGCCCCGTTTATTTTGCTAGATTAAATAACGAATATTGTATTTCCGACTCCATAGTTGTGCTAGGTTAAACAATTAAAATTAAATCAGTGAAAATGGGATACAATGAAATAAAAAGGTCTCAAACTTTAGATTGGACTCGAAAGAGGGAAGAGACACAAAGTTTCATGGGTATTAAAGGGATGTGTCGACCTTATCCGCATAACTCCAAGATAGTCGGTGTCCAGTATGATGCTCTCTGGGCCCAAAAAGCAAAGAAATCAAAATGAATATCGCAATCATGGAAACACTGCTAATCAACAGAATATATCGCAATCGTTATTAAAGTTGGCAGATTATAATTAAAGAACAATTAATTAAAGTTACGATATCTATATCTAGACAAAAAGTAAAAAGATGATTAGGACTTCGAGGAAGAAGGACCAAGAAAACATCATAACGAAATTGGAAATTCCATCCTCGTCTCATGTACATTTAAGTGTGCTTGCTTAATTGCATAATAAGAAATTTGGTCAGACGATTAACAAGAAGCTAGTAAGGACACATTTCTTAGTTCTGAATATTTTGGAAAACAGAAAAAAAAAATTGTATAATGTTAGAAGCCAACAACTCTTTAAAAAAAAAAAAAAGAAGTTAAGAAAAGAGATAAAATAATTGATGTACTTCATGTTAATGTTATCAGGGTCATAAAATCATGTCAAATTTAAATTAGGCTTATCAAAAGGAGAATAAGTTTACATGATTTAACGTGCTAGAGCCTGTTTTTCTTCTTCTTCTTTTTCTATAGGAACTCCTATCAAAAAGAAAAAAAAAAGGGGTCTGAACTTTGGATTGGACACAAAGTTTCACAGAGCCACATTCATTCAAACCAATAGCCGAAAGGGCTTTTTTAAAGGCAAGATTATTAGAATATGTATCGGTTGGACGTGTCGGTTTCCACTGGATGATTCGAAGACAGTCGATGTCCAATACAAAAAAGAAAATGAAATGTCGCAATCACATGGAAAAGCTGCAAAGTAACAGAAGCTATATCTTTCTTCATAAAAGTATTGGCTGATTAAGTTAAAGAACTCACGATATCTATATCAAGAAAAAGAATTAAAAGGTGATTAGGATTTCGAGGGAGGAGGACACAGGAAACATCAAAACGAAATTGGAAAATGGAAGTCCCTTGTGATCTCACATACATTTAAGTTGTGTTTGCTTTATTGTATAATAAGAAATTTGGTCAGATGATCAACGAGAAGATGTGGAATAAAAACCTATTTTAATTCTAAATATTTTGGAAAACTGAAAAGTAAATATATATATATATATATATATATATATATATATATATAGGAACTAATGGCTTTATTTTCAAACGAAATTAAGAAAAGAAACGAAATAATTGATGTATTTCATGTTATGAGGCCAAAAATCATGTCTAGTTTAACTTAGGCTCATCGAAAGGAGAATAACTTTACAAAATTTAATGTGCTAGAGCCGTTTTTCTGGTTCTTCTCTTCTTCTTATTTTTTATTTTTTATAAGGAACTCCTATCAAAAATGGTAAAAAAAAAACCTTTTCTTATTTGATGGTGAAGTATCACCTTTTGTTATTCCTTACTAAAAGAGATAGCTTGCCGTGATGGATTAATTGTCCTTTGTCGGCCTACGGTCCATTCACAATATATTTCATATCTTTACACGTCATTATTTGTCAAGATTCCAATGCAACAACTACAGTACTCCAACTTTATTTCACATGCTTTCAAATCATCATTGATCAAGATTCCAATACAACAGTTAAAAATGCCGTATAACGACAACCATTTTGGCCCCCATTTCAAAGCACAATCACAACCACATGATAGTTATCACAATCACGATTTTTTGTGTGCACAAATGTATACATGTGAACCTAATTGGTGAATATACGACCAAAAAAAAAAACCTAATTGGTGAATAGTAAAAAAAAAAAAAACCTAATTGGTGAAGCCAGCACCACACTCGAACAAAATTTATTCGAAGATGAGCATGACCTGCTCTTGAGCTGCGATCGTTAAACACCCAAGTATGAAGACGATGCCAGCGATGAGCATGGTGAGCCTCCTCCAAAGCCACCTTGTCGGGTACGACACGAAAAGTGTCGTGGTCAGCCCGGCAAGGTAGAACGATCCCATGAACAATTGGAGACCCTAGTTGTCGTACTTGCAGTAATTGCTGTTGATTCTTGGTTTTTGGGTCCTCCGCCAGACCACCGGGAAGAATTTCTTCTAGAAATGAGGCCCATGTGACTCTTCTTGTGTAAATAAGTGAATGAATTTCATTACAAATAACATTATATGACTTTTTTCATTTGATTGCTTGTAATTGTTGTGAATGGAAGTCCACATGTGCATGTGTAGTTGTCTCGACGTTCTTTCACAACACTTACTTCCTTATTTGTAACTATCAGAGGGTGAGCAACGCGATTGATGCGATTTGGGCGTTAAATCAAACCAACTACATAAACACAGTTCGAAGGAAAGTGATACTAAACTAAATCGTTTTATAGTCAAGAACCCACAAGGCCAAATCCTTTTTTTCCCCGTTTGATTAGGTATAATTTTCCTTTCTTCTTTCACTTTTTTGTCTCCAACTTTTACAATTTCAAGACACTCACAACAGTTCATATATTCACACAAAATGAAAATCAAACCTAATTCAACAAGCTACTTAATATATGGATGGTAAAACTAATTAACAAAATTAATAATTGATATAATGCCGTTTTGCAATTCGGCTTAGTTTCAGAAAAAGTGGAAACCAAATCAAACCTCATAAAACAGTTCAATTTGATTTGTGAACCATTTTTTTCAAAACAGTATTCTTATACTAAACTGAACCGCCAAAAAAAAACCTTGGTTGGATTTGGTTTAACCGTTTGAACCACTTTTTACTTACCCCTAATAATTATTTCTTTTGTGGTAAAAGATTTTATTATTTAATTTCCGAACAAAGCGAATATTCATATGTATTATCTATTTATACTTATAACATATTATACCAAATCAGAATTATTATTTTTAAGCAAGCGATCTTCATGTTATTGACATCAATATATTGATTTGATGTCATTTATGTAATAAAAGAGTCAATGATCGTGTCATCTGAAAAATCATACTTTTTTTTATAAAAATTATATACGGTTTGCTTATATCTATTGGAATTGTTCTTATAGTGTTAATAAGGAAGCTTGGCTCTAATGCGAGACATTGACTCTCATAACTTTGCTCAGATATCACTCATCAAGTATTTGGGAGTGAATGTAGTGATAGCAACACCAAAGATCAACGGTAGCGATGAAGGAGGTTGAAATTACATTGAATTCGAGAGATTTGTATGTGAGATTGATTGCGTTAATTCGTTTCCTAATGAGATGTTCCTGTTTTTGTAAATATACTTCAAAGACGAGTAAGAGCTGTGGTGGTAAAATTACAATTCGAATTGGACAAGGAGCCCTAAATAATTGGGCCAGCCTTCAAAGGAAAAACTGTATCGGCCTATTAATGTGATCAGCGCTGAAAAAGCCTTCAAGGGGAAGAATTTTGTGAATCACCTGTTTGCCTGAGAGGCCGAAGAAGGAGGATTTGGCCTGGGAAAAGAGAATTCATGCTATTTATAATTGTAAGCGTCGTAGAGTGGCAAGCCAACAAATTAAGAAGGGAAAAGAACAGAACCAGACGAACCACACGAAAAACTAAGGTGGTTTTGCGCCTCAGCTCGACACCAGAAGGATATGGACCTCCAACACTCCTTCAACGCTCTCGCCACATGTTTTGAAGGGAAAAGGAAGCCAAGTACGTAATTCTGTTCCAAGAAATTCCTTCCCCAACTAAGTTGGACATGCTTGACAGAGATATGACACAGTCTATGCATATCAGCTCATCACAAAGTCTGAGCTCAGGTTTCATAAGTTCTTAGCTTTTCATTTGAACAGCCCGAGTGCTCAATTCTATTCTAATAGAGTCGAAAGGGGACACAGGAATTTACAGCTTCACTGTGCTGGCTAGCATGAAAGCCTCGTACACGATGCACCTGACCAAATCAAGACCACCCAATGCGTCCTGAAGCTCTTTCACCATGCCTTCGGATAACAAATCAAAACCTTGTTCCTTAGCTGTAGTAACTGCGGACCATGACCTTGACATCCTCAAAAACCCTCTGAAAGAGAGCTCCTTCGGTATATCAAGTGGCAATGGCTCGCCTTCGCATCCCAACCCCACACTCTCAAATGGGAAAGGGAGTTTCTTTTAACAATCAATTAAGAACTTTATGTTGGGGTCCCAAAAGGGCAGTGTAGTTTCGTGGAAGTGTTTCATGGCCGGATCATGTGTAGGGCTCACTTCAAGATCATTGTAGCACCACACTGCAATCACGCCTCCCAGCTTCCAGGGCAGACGGGTCACGAGGGAGTATAAATTGGGGAGGTCAAACCAGTGCACTGCTTGAGCCACCGTAATCAAATTTACTGAATTTTCGTCTCCAATTAAGCTCACGATTTCGTCCTTGGGGTGTGAATGCAGCGGACCCTAAATGCTGCATTACACATTTTAGCTAGGCCACGCTTGCATCAGTGGTGATCACCTCGTCGTGGTGCTCAGCCTTGGGTCTTCCTCTGCCCTTGGGTCGTCTTTGCCTTGGGTCTTAGTTTCTGCTTTGATAACTGCACTCCCGATGATTAAACTCTAAACTTTCCCTAGATTTAGGAAAGGAAAAGTAAGGAACGTTCAGACAAATAGTGCTATTTTCTGATCACCATTTCATCTATACTATTAATGTACTTTTTAATCATGTATATAGTTTATACCCATTTACGGTTTAAGTCTCTTTTGGGGGGAAAATGTGGACTTGATTTTACTCCTTTCTAACAAGAAAAAATGTTGACTCTTGTAAAAAGCTCTTCTCATTGATATACTATTATCTGTCTAAATTGAGTTTCGCCTTTTATTTTTTGTTTAATTTGAATCTTAGAGCTTGTATACTTTGACGTTCTTTTTTGTTAAATCTGAAACATCTGAGACTTCCGCTACACTCAATTTTGATATGTAGATCGTCAAATACTTTCACATGAATTTTTAAAAAATTCAGATAATATTTTTAATTTTGGTGGAAAACAATAAAATACTATGTTTCTACTTAAGTGCAATTAAACAAGCCCAATTTGTAGTTTTTCATTGGATTCTACAGCCCCCCGTATAGGAAAGTGGAGGATGTAACCACTAAGCTCAGCTGGTCCACATCGGCCAATAAACCAAAAAGAATACTCTAAGTAATCTTATAAGGTAACTGACCATTTGGGGTGGCATTGAAACCTGTTAGGAGCTACATTTTGTTCAAGCCCTCTCAACCTATGATCATTTTTGTCCCTATTCTGATCGCATACAGGCCTAGTCTAGCCACAAACCATATATGTACTAGAAACAATCCTCCTCTAATAATTTGTAATGACCCGGGCCAACCAGATACATGTAAGTCAAGTATAAAAAAATGCATAGAGTAACTACACAAAGTATTGAGAATGAGTGTTAGCTTATAAATTACTCAATAAGACCTCTCCTGATTGTATAGGGTCTTGAGATATCACATATAACTCGTAAAACTTTGTCTAAGCCGTTGTATTAAGAGGGAATAAGTTTCAACCATCAAATGACCTCCACTAATTGACAAAGGACGTGAGATATCACTCATAATAGGTCAAACTCAATCTAAGCCTTTGGCTTCAGAGTGAATAAATTTCGATCGCCAAATGATTTTAGAAAGATAGAAAAAACTTATGAATATTTAATCAAAATTATTGACTATAAGATTGTCGGCGTTACTGTTGATGAAGGAAAATTATGATATGTAAAGAGTCCTTAAATTTAGAAACTGTAAATGAAGATCATTGTCATAATTTACTCGGAATAGAGAAAATAAAAATTACAAGAAGTTCATGTTGTTTACTATATTTCATGAAAAGTTATAAACGTTAGAAAATTCAAACGCACCAGATTCCTCCCGTAAAATTACTATATTTTAAAGGGTGATCATTAATGTCATTTGCGAGGGCTTATAGGAAAGTTATCATTATTAAGGAAAATTATTGAGTATAGGTATCATCACAAACGCCAATTTATGGTATCTTACTATACTCTGGGTTAATTACTAAGTATTAACATTTTCAGGTTATGAACTCTAAAGACAAATAACAAATCGAAAATATAAATTATCAATTGTAAGTCAAAACAAATTACAGTCACTGACATAAATAACCACCAATAAAATAAAGTTACAACACGTCGGTCAAGCCTAGCTTATTTTGATATTTGAATTTTAGTCGACAATTCAAAAATTCTTTTATTTTATTTTTTTTCAAAAGGAGAGAAATAACAAAAAGAAGGGCTCCAATTCGGTCCATGCTAAAAGAACATGACATAACCTTTTGGACTTGGTCCATGTCGCCTTACCCATCAGTTTAATTCAATTCATTTCGCAACGCTCAAGCCCCAAAACCCATTATTGAAGATTTCTAATTTGCTCAAAATCTCTACTGCACAATAGCCCACGCAAATACAACTATTAGAGCCCATCGCCATGATACCTTAGCTCTCTCTGGATCCGCCGAGTTCCAAAAATTCCACTGATCACCATCTCCGACCACCAGCTTTCATCGTCGCATCCCATAACTGAACACCGCGAGATCGGCCATAACTGGATGGGGGAAAACAGAGCATTAGTTTTTAGAGTTACGGAGGGTTCATTGAAAGATCTTTCTCATCGATTGCTCTCACTCGCATGTTTTCTTCGTCGATTCAATCGCCGTAGCCGCCGTCGATCGACGTCCTCCACCGTCTCCAAGCTTCGTTGGCCACGCCTCTGTTCTCTCCTGTATTTCTGATCGGAGTGTCCAGAGTGCTTCGCACTCACTCGATACTTCTGCACGGGCGTTGAACTTCATTAGCCGACGCATCTAAAACCTTTATCCTTTGGTATGCTCATCGTCAGAAAATCCAGCTTCCCTAAGATACGACGAATCCAGTTTCCGTTCGAACTTCTCCGCTGGTTCTAACTTCGTTCCTGGACGATCGTAAGTCTCTTATTCTTCGTCTTGAGCTCTTGTTGCAGTATCCATACCGCCGATAAACCAGTTAAACTCGTTCCCCTCTTTCTTGCTCTGTTACGGTGAGATGTGTAAAAGAGCCACGTTCATGTAGTTCGGGTGTCATTCACTTAAGATCTGAGCTGTAACTGGATGACTTGTGATGGCTTTGTGATTTTAACACTGATTTTAGGATGTTAGATGAAAACATGGCTTTGGTTCCGTTCCGTAGCTTGAGTTAATCGTTTTGTTGCGCGTATAGTGTTTGACAAAACACCTCAAAGGCATGACCGAGAAATACATCATGACCATGTCAGATCTGAAAACGTGTTGATATGAATCGTTTCTCAGAAGTTGATTTACTAAGTATATAGATCTGATACCACTCATTGTTTCATTGTTATTTATTTATTTTTTTTTTTATTGTGTTCTCCGTATTGGATGATCTTCTCATGATGAACAATGGCGAGGAAAATGAGTGAAAGTCACTGGTATGCATAATACCAAAAATCCAGTATTGTCTTGAAATTGCTCATATTAGCTTTGGTAGTTTTTGATATTCAGAGAATGTTTGCCGATATGAAAATTTTTGTCACCGAATGGCCGGTGACAATGGCTGAGCGTAATGGCTGATAGTGAAAATTTGGCGTTTATTGATAGAGGTGGTTGATGGTGGTGCATAAATTGGTTTACAACTTATGATTTTGATATGTTGATCCATGGCTATTACTTTTTAAGTTCTGGAAATCTCATGTATTAGTTAGGAATTTTTTTATTATTAGTCTTACTTTAACTATTAACTCACTCTCAAACTTTTTGTACTGCCTCTTTACAACACGTGAGAGTCAAAACCTATATCTGAAACTATTTGTCTCCGCCCCAACCCTGAGAAGGTGGGGAAATGAACCCCCCACCTCCCACTTCTCATGAGGGAGGGATAGTCACTAAGGCAAATCCAGTGGTTTTATTAGTTGGGAGTTTGTTCTCAAATTGCAAAAAGAGCTGCATAGAGCTAAAAGAGCTCTGATTCGTGAAAGGGTACAAAGAGAAAGTGAAAATAAAAAGTAAAAAAATGAAAATGCGGATAAAAAAAAATTAAATCGAGCTAAAGATATTAGTTATAATATAAAATGGTTTGGCTTGCGGTAGTTTCAGCTTAAGAAGGCTTATAATCCCTGCCACCGTCGTCCTCATTGTCCTCGTCATCGCCATCGTCCCTACGGTCTTGCTTGTCATTGTTGTCATCCTTGTCACCATCATCTTGTTGAGGAGAGGGAGGTTTGAAAATATCATATCTAAGGTGGATTAAACATCTTAAAGAAGAAAACGGATTCCCCAAATATCATGCGACAATAATCATTCGTTTGAACACCCAAACGCAAGTGCCCAGTGAGAATGAACGTAAGAGGTTTTCCCCACCCTTAATCACCATAAGAATGCTTTCTAAAGCATCAATCGAACATAAATCTATTCGAATCAAGCAGCATTCACAAATTTGCATATCTTCATTCCCTCAAATTTGAAACGGAGCAACCGTTAGGCTTTGATTTACTTCTTTGTGACTTTCCCCAAGACTTGAAATAAGTTAAGAAAATAAGGAAATTTGATTGGGAAATTTGGGAGAAGTAGAGGAGGTGTTGCGTATAGAGATGCGAAGAGATAGGAAAATTAGGATGTTGAGAATGACTCAGAGGAGTTACGTGAGACAAGTCGGAAGCACCACAACATGTAGCTGGTAAGTTTTGGAAATACCCCTCATGCCACAAGTTTAAGACATCATTTACGATGTCGCTGTGCATCGTGATGGAGGTGGAGCAGATATATCGTATTTCAGAGGCTAGTACTGTTGATTGTTAGAGGTATATGCCTTGTGCACGTGTAGTACTAGATTTGATCTTTCACATGCTGTTGGTAATTTATACGGTCAATTTGTGTATGCATGGAATGGGTTCTTCAGTATTCGATTGGATGATAGGGAAAGCAATTGACCTAGCGTGGTAGTAAGTGGGTAAGTAGACCCGAGTCAAGCAGGGTAGAGAGTGGTCGATCTGTAAGCTGTTATATTGTTACTCTTGTGGTTGTGACATGAGTGGGAAGGTTTTGTCTCAAGACACGCTGATTTCATCAATGACTGAGGCCAAAAATAGTGACAGCGAAAGAAGCGGAAGAGCTAGTGTGGCTGACACTATATGACATGGCATATGTCATGATGATGACATGGCAATGTCGTGGCATAGGCGATGACATGGCATGTAGGATGAATAGCATAGGCAAAATGATGCAACTTAAGCGGCCTGGGGAAGGTGTTGGGAGAGCGCAGTAATGTAAAGCAATGAATAGTGACTTGGCCGCAAACTAGAGCCAATGTGGAGATTTGTCGAGAATGTCAGCTTGGATTCAAGTGAAGAGATGCAAATAGGCATCTACAAGTGTATGGGCGTTCAGAGGGTTAATCCCCGACAATTGCAGAGGCACCGGTGAGTCAAGCCATATTGGGTCGAGCCTAATTGCCAGGAGCTTGGACCAGCTATCATGACTCAACCAAGCACCCAGTGGAGCTGAGGACATGTATAGGATGCGTTTTAACCCTATTTTCAAAACATCTTGGTATTATTACACATTGTATCTTCTTGAAATTGTTAAGGTTCTCTCTGTGAGTTTTAGTTTGAGAAAAGCAGCATTAGAGGTTGAGTGAAACACTGATGAGGATTGGGTGGATTCGGAGGTTGGAATCAAGAGATTATTTTTTATGTTAGAATCTCATAGTTTGTAGTGGTATCATTGTCACTCTTTCCATGAATTTAGATCGCTCTTTGAACTGAGCTACGCAAATTGAGGTGTGTTGAATCTATTTCTTATTTAATTTTCTGAGATCCCATGACTTTGTTGGATTGCACGATATATTGCACTATATTGAATTTATCAAGTGGAAAGAAGTCATGGAGTTTCATCATCAATTTTTGGGGGTAAAAATTGGTTGCATGTCATTTGAGTGATTGTGATAAGCACATAATGAATTAAAAGCACAAATAGGAAGGAGAGTATAGATTCTTGGTCAGATGGTGAGTGATGGAGAACATTGACCTCACTTTGGAAGTTGATGCAAGTTGATGCAAGTATAGTGAATAAAATTCCTAGTAAGATGGGAATTTTTAATGAGAGATTTTCCATGGTTGAACATTTTTAAATCATTTTATTCTCTCTTCATT
Source organism: Eucalyptus tenuipes (assembly GCA_014182365.1). NCBI lineage: Eukaryota > Viridiplantae > Streptophyta > Magnoliopsida > Myrtales > Myrtaceae > Eucalyptus > Eucalyptus tenuipes. The sequence continues at coordinate 46,012,186 of CM024544.1, forward strand.
AGAATAAAGCAGAAGAAACAAGATGATCTATGAACAACAGAAAGGTTTACCTGTTCCAATAGATGATCCCCAATTTTGGAAAAAGTTGTTTCGATAGCAGAGTCCGACGCTTTTGTTTGTGCATTCAGAATCAACTCTCTGTAACACTCCCAAGTGATGATTGAATTATGGGGGCCAGTGTTGAGTAACCGCTCACAATCCCTTATATCTATCCGGCACTCCTTTGGTATTTTTGAGATTGATGCATCAGTAATCCTTTCTATTGATCTGCACCCAGAAATAGTCAACTTCTCCAAATGTTCTAACTTGTCAATGCGCTCAACAACTTGCAGGTTCTCACAAAATATTATTTCTAAACACTTCAAATTCTTCGTGTTTGACAAACCGCCTAACCTTTTTAACAAAATGCAAGCCACAACAGTAAATTCTTTCAATGCTTCCAACGTTGAAACAAATTGAATCTCTTTTGGTTCTGGCCAAGTCGACAGATGAAATATTTGAAGCATCTTCAGGGAGCTTGAGACAAGGGACACTCTCCTCCCACCATAAGTCAAATTGGGAGCTTGTAGCCCTCATGCGTGGTTGGGATTTATGACAGATGGATGTAAATAATGCCTTTCTCCAAGGCACCCTTGACGATGAAGTCTATATGATGCAACCTCTTGGCTACAAGGATCCTACCAAACCCAATCATGTCTACAAATTATGCAAAGCAATTTATGGGCTTAAACAAGCTCCCTGCACATGGTACAATGAATTAAGTGCCTTTCTCCTTGATCATTCTTTTGTCAACTTCAAAGCAGACAGTTCCCTTTTTATCTACTCCAAAAATGGGACTCACATGTGTTTTCTGGTCTATGTTGATGGTCTCATCATCACTGGAATTGACTCCAAAGTTGTGAACCAATTCATTGCCTCACTCTCTCACCAATTTTCTGTGAAAGATCTCGGGTCTCTACACTACTTTTTGGGAGTTGAAGTCATACTTACTCAACACGGTGTACTTTTATCCCAATACAAGTATATTCAGGACCTTCTTGAGCGCCATAAAATGATTGCTGCTAAAGAGGTTAGCACACCCATGCAACAGGTACTACTTTGACTATTATTGATGGCACCGAACTCAGAAATCCAACTGATTTTTGAAGTTTAATTGCTAGCTTACAATACCTTATTATTACCCGACCCGACATTGCCTACACAGTCAATAAGTTATCGCAGTTTACACACAAACCCATCGACGCTCATTGGACGGCAGCCAAGCGTCTACTTCGCTATCACAAGAGCACCATCTTTAATGGCTTACATTTGCACCGTGATACCACACCAACACTTCATGCTTACTCTGACGCCGACTGGGCCGATAACTCAGATGACTGTACTTCTACTTCCGTATTTCTTAGCTACATTGTCGCTAATCCCATTTCTTGGAGTTCTCGGAAGCAAAAATTTGTTGCGCACTCCTCCACTGAGTCCGAATATAGGGCCATAGCCCCAACGTCGGCCAAACTTCTTTGGGTCCAAAATCTCCTTCAAGAGCCCGCAGTTCATTCGACACAACCCCTCGTCATCCATTGTGACAATATTGGCGTGATATATGTTTGTGCCAATCCGGTCTTCCATTCTAGCATGAAATATATCGCATTGACTACCATTTTGTTCGAGAGCTCATCAAAAGAAACTGTCTTCAAGTCTCCCATATCTCGATACATGATCAACTCGCAACATTCTCACTAAACCATTATCAAAGTAACGAGTTCATCAACTTTGACACAAGATTGGTGTTTTCGATGGAAACTCCATCTTGCGGGGGCATATAAAAGAATGTAATCAAATCTGATTTTTGATATTATTTTTTGTTATTTTGTTACCTTTCTTGTTGCATATATTTTGGGATTCTTTGCTAAAATTAAGCAAAGAACATTATATATCTTCTCCTATAAATTCATCTAAAATGTAAACAATGTATAATCAATAATATAGAGCATTTTGAGCAGCAATTATAGGGAAGAAGAGGACTGGACCAGAGCCGGAACTAATTGCTCCTCTGATGAAGTATCAGAAGGTCAGAACTCCAAATGCTTATGGGTCCACTTCCATTAATCTTTATTTTTAGAGCAGTCTTGTGGATTTTGTTGAATTTGTAGGTTCGAAACGGTCTTGTAGGAGAGAATGTTAATAAAAATAAGATAGGCAGTGAAGAAACCTACAAATCTTCGCTATATGCTGCAGCGGCATTGATGGGAAAGCAGAGGCCGTCTTCAAAAAAATAAAAGGAACAGAAAAGAAAGAAAAAATCAAATTAGAAAATTCAAAAACTATTATTTAAAATATCAACGTGAGCATCGATTGTACCACATAAGATGGCTAATGTCTACATCAGTGATTTTCAGTTAAAATTAGTCAAATAAAGTCAATTGGTATAAATACATTTAGGACTAAATTGGTTAAATTAAAGATTTATAACTAAATTTGGACTGATGTAATAGGTGTACAACATTTTTTGGTACTTTTCCCAATTGAATGGCAAAATTTAGTCTAATGCACGAAAACTAATACACAATATTATATGATCACTGTTCTCAAATATAATAAGATGGGTAGTTCATCCATTTACAAACTTCTTACAAACATGGCTAAAGAATTTATATTGGCACATTTCTATCCTTATAAATAACTTTTAATAGTTTTGGATAAACACACATATAATTGTGGTAGATAGACATGTGGCAACACGAGACATGTCATCCACTTATATGTGTTGATCTATTACATTTTAAAAGTTATTAGGTCCACCCTATTTATGTGAGACATCAATTTTAGTAAACCAATGTGTAATGTCATCTATTAATTTGTCCGATGTGGTCCCCAAATTGGATCTAATATTCAACATGGTTCTTGAACTTTTCAAGATTTTCTTATAATCTAGGGACTGCATTAAACATTTATCAATAGTTTATGAACTGCATTAAACAATTGGATTCGGGACGACCTTGAACAAATTTAAAGTCTAATAATATCATTGCACATTGGATCAAAGTTGAAGCATGTCATTTGCACAAATTTAAAGTTCAAGAACGACATTATATATTGGACTAAAGTTCAGGAACTATTTGTGTTATTATTTCGAGAAAAAAGAAATTGGAAGTTTCGGGGTACTACTTGGTCCAACTTGGTCTAGGTCAAAATCCTACCCTTACATTCAAGCCTATCTTCAGGCCCAAAATGATCAGGCTGGGCTCATATTCTAACTAAATCCCGTCCCGCCCGAACCATTCACACTCCCAGCTATTTGCCCGTGTCCTCTTGACACCCCGTATTATATGACTGGCCCCTGTTCCCTGAGCCAAGTTGATGAATACTCGCGGCTTACATAGATTTATCTTACGCAACATATGTCTCAGTAACTTTCACTTCACATTTGGTTTGCAAATATGATTACCAGGGATCAGAATTTAAGCTCGAATGTGTCTTGTCTTACAGGCCTTGTTATAAAAGTTCAAACAATTCAGCCCAAAGCTTTAGCCCATGGAAAGTAAAAAGACAAGCCCATATTTACTGAGAAGAGCGGAAACCTTTAGAAGCTCAGCCCGCTTCAAGACTCAACAAGCCCGGCCTTGATAATTTGTTTCTTTCTTCCGCTTTTGATCCTGCAGCGGAGAAAACAATGGGCACATTTACGGATCCCGCGACCTCACGCTCCGCTGCGATAGGGCGGCGCGTCGGCTGAAATGGACGTCATGCGCCACTGCTTCTCCTCCTTCCTCCGTCCCTCAGCCTCCGCATCCGCCGACAGGGACGGCCGACCTCCTTCGGCGCATGCGCTCGTCATGCTCAACCAGCGGCTCCACCCGATTCACTCCTCCGCTCAGCACGCACAGTTACGTATGTGTGCTGATGGGGGTGCGATTTGCGCGTACGGCGAAATGCCTGACTTGAAACAGGGAGAAACAGCCATAGATGGAGCTCCATTGAGCTCAAATTTTGTCATTACAAGCTCTACCTTACGGGATTATGGCAATGACACCGAAGCCGTTTTTTCTCGGATTATCCGATTTTCTATTTTCGATTTTCGATTCAATAAACGCACTGATTTCTCGTTTCTTTTGTGTTTCCAGCAGTTTTATCCTCACTTCTGAAGCTCCTTTTCGTTAACGACGATCGACATGGTTATAGAACAGCACCTCGGAAGCTCCCTGTCGGATAAATTTTACATCCTCCTCTTTAACACGCGAAAACCTCTCTTGGATTCCACCGATCCATTCACTTTCTCCGATATTCTCAGGCTACGGACAACCGCCGTTTCTGTCGCAGATTCCTGATTTCACTGCTGCTCCCCGGAGACTCCGTTCGCCCCTGCTCGCAGTCGCCGCAACCAAAGAGCTTGTAAAGTGATCATTTCTAATTGTTTCATTGATTCCCGTCCTTGAAGCCGTACCTGTGTGTCTTATTCATATCCGATCAGTAATCATCACAGGTCATAATCCTTTGCTAGGTCGAAATAAATTTGCTCTGTTTTAGATGATTGCGAATGAAAACATAGCCAAGAAGTTTGGTTACGGTTTAAGTAAAAAATCATCTGTGATAAAGGTTTTATTAATGATTTAAATATGTTGATGATTTCGTGATGGTCTAGATGTGAATCATAGCTTCATTACTGCACCTGGACTTCATGGCAGGGCATGGTATGCACCCTATAAAGACGAGTGAAAACGGTGGCAGCGCTAAAAAATCCTTCAAGGGGGAAAATGAAAGCCATAATTTTTATAACTGGAAGTGTCGTGGAATGGTAAACCAATGAGTCTTGAACGATATCAGCAAAGACAGATTCGTGAAGCATGTTTCCACAAATGAACTCTCGTTGACGTAAAGGGATGCATACACCGAATTGCAACAGAATAAACTAAGATCCAAACAAATTCGTCGGATAAACAGGACACTCGCATACCATTGTCTGGTTGTGGATGGAAAAAGATAAGCGAATTAACATTTGATCTATTGAAAATGGAAAGAATAAAACCTGAAAAGAACCAAAACAGACGAAAAAACTGAGGTACTTTCGCTCCTCGGACCGTGAGACCGGAAGGATGTGGGCATTGGACACTCTTTCAATTAATAGTCATAGTCATTTTGCGACCTCTATTGAAGGAGAAAAGAAGCCAAGATTGACATGCTTGACAGAGATAGGGTATCTGCATATCAGCTGAGCACAATGTCTGAGCTTGTATAAATTGGCAACTAAAAAGATCATTTGAACTGTCCTTTATGTTCAATTCTATTCTAATGGAGTCAAAAGAGGACACGGAAATTTACAGCTTACACTCTGCCGGCAAGCATTAAAGCCTTGTACAGTGTACACAGTGCACCTGACCAAATCAGGACCACGCCATGCATCCTCAAGCTCTCTCACTATGCCTTCGGATAACGGATCAACACCTCGTTCCTTAGCCGTAGTAACTGCGACCATGACCTTAACACCCTCGGAAACCCTTCGAAAGAGAGATCTTTTGGTATATCCAGTGGCAGTGGCTCACCTTCACATCCCAACCCCACACTCTCGAACGGCAAAGGAAGTTTCTCGTAACCCTCGGATATATGCTTTATGTTGGGGTCCCAAAAGGGCAGCGTAGTTTCATGGAAGCGTTTCAGGACCGGATCAAATGTAGAGCTCACTTCAATGCCATTGTAGCACCATACTGCGACCACACCTCCCGACTTCCAGAGCAGACGAGTCAAGAGGGACTAGAAATTGGGTAGGTCGAACCAGTGAAACGCTTGAGCCACCATAATTAAATCCACTGAATTTTCACCTCCAATTAAAGTCATGATTTCGTCGTTCGAGATGGGTATTGGGGTGTGGACGTAATGGACCTTCGGATGCTGCGTCGCACATTTTAGCTGGGCTTCGCTCGCACCCGTGGCGATCACCCGGTCGTAGTGCTGGGCTACCTATTTTACAAGCAAGTGCGGGGCATATGAACGGAGTTGTAAGTGACGAACAATCTGGAAGTAACGAAATTCGATTGAATAAATCAAAGACGAAAGAAAAGCCCATTTTAAAAAGACAAAAAAGGGAGAAGAAGCCTGGAAGACACAGAGACGGGTTGAACTTCAGTTTTAAAGTTCACATTCAAAACAACACAAAGGATTTGAGATCAATTACGTGGAACTGGAGGATGACCAACTTCAGTTAGTGATTAGGAAGCAGTACACAGCCTATCCAAGCCCCAAGCAAAATCAAATCGAATAAATCAACTTCTTATCAATGAGCAAGTTAAAAGCAGTATATGAGGATTCAGGTAAAATTCACCCAGGATGAGCTAATCTTCACTCATTCTCTACACCTTATGTCTAGTCAATTACTTCCAAAAGCAAAGATAAAGGAAAATATTCGTACATGGTGAGTGCTTGAATGAATGATTCTCCTCAAAATTCCTCTTCAGCGAGACATGCATTTGATAGGTATTTATTCATATAAAGTGTCCAATTTTGCATGATCTGCGATCCTATCTGGTCTGGCCCATTTTTGTTTCCGCAAAATCCGGAATATCTGCTCAAACCGTCACGGCTCCCGATCAATGTTGGGTTCCATCATATCAAGACAAACAGTAAACTTGCTACTAATCTTGCACACAGAAAAGAGAGAGAGCGAGAGGACTCACGCTGAGGGCAGCTCGGCCATTGCCGACGCCGACGTCCCGGGCGAGGGAGTGACGAGGAGTGAAAGAAGCGAGCATGGAGTACCAGTGTGCCAACTATGTCGGACGAGCGTCCACGTACATCTCCGCTTGCTTGTCGAACAAACCCCCCATCTCCTCTCTCCTCTCCCGATCTGCCTCTGCTCGCGTCGCCTTTGCCTTGGGTCCTGGTTTCTGCTCTGTTCATTGCACTCCCTAACATTCAACTCTAGACTTGCGCAATATTTCGAAAAGAAAAGTTGGGAAATATTAACAAAGGACGCAATTTTCTAATCATCATTTCCCTTGTATTCTAATTGTACTTTTTAATCAAAGGAATATAGTGTATATCCATTTATTACGCTTTTAGTTTATTGGGGAATAATACCAAAAAAATTTCAAAACATATTATATAGATATTGATTTAGTCTTAAATTAAAAACCTTTTGATAATTTATTAATATAGTTTTTCTGACCAATTTTTGCCAAAAATTGATGACAGGTACCGTTTGGTACTAGTGTGAATTATTTTACAATTTTTTTTTTGAATTTTTCATATTTTTTCCATTGTTGTGGTAGGTGAGGATAGCCTGAAGCCCTCACTAGATCTTCGCAATTGCCTTGCTCACGATTGGCCTCGTGATTGGCAAGGGCCGCAACCCTCGCCAGCAACCGATCATACCGGGTAGAACGGTGTATGTTTTAACGATTTTAAGCTAAAATTAGCCAAAAAGTCTATATAGACAAATCGTTGAAATGTTTATGATTAAAGTGGTCAAATCAAAAGGTTTAAAACTAAATTGACATTTGTATAATATGTCTATGATTTATATTTACATTTCAACAGAAAAAAAAAAAAAACTAAATGGTAACTTTGATCTCAAACTTTTATAAAAGAATTCCCTAAACACTTGTGCCTACATTTCTGCCGTTAATATAGCAAATCCACCGGCTAAATACTGATAATTTCCCGATCTGAGTTCAGTATAATCAGCGAGCACTCTATATAGAGCACTCATCTTTCCATTATAATAACAATTTATGTTTGTATTCTCAAAACGATCATATCTTCACACATGATTTTTCTACCATATCGTAGATTTGTCCATCAAACCAAGGACCGTACATTTTGACAATAATTGAACACAATAAAAGACATAAATTTAATGTAAGGATCTTCAATATATATTGGCCGCAAATCGAATACTGCCGCCTATAAGATGAGAATAAATCATTTTGTGGATCTCATCTTCGTTTATTATGGAAGTTATTGATATAGGAAATGAAAACTCTAGACGGATTAAGCGATGCCTACACGTCGACCTAGCAACTCATTTGATCTCATTATTTTTCTTCGGCTTTTGGATGTACACGACGAACGTGAAAGATTCAAACGCCACAAAAGACAGAATTCCACGGTAGGAAGTGCAACTTTGGACTAGACAAGTGCAAACAAACGAAGTGCAAGATTTGTTGGGACATCTTCCTCATTCAAGATCGATCCTCACAATAGTTCCGAGATTTGTTTGGCTCATTGGCCTTGAGGAGTCCTAGCTAGCCAAAACCTAGCAAGATTGCATCTAGTTTAATTTAGTGCATCATTATCAATTTTAATAGACAATTTAATATAGAGGTTACTCTTAACTTCGCATGATTTTGACACTAAACTATTGCGGATTTTGTTGCACGTGTAAGATATTTGGTCAGATTTGTTTTGCATAATCTTTGCTCTTAGTGTTATTCTATTCTTTTTCAGTTGAGTAAATCCATGTCCATATGATAAGGTGTGTACGTGTGAAGTGTGCTGGCATTAATCGCAAGGAATGTCATTCCATGATGTTTTAGTTTCGCTACTAGAATTTTTATGGGGCCATTTTGTTGGCTAATCTAGCAAATTCCATGGCACTCTAGCGCAAAACTTTTCAATGAGACAATCAAAAGGAGATATTTTATTTTTCCAAGGTCTGAAAAAGTAAATGCCATTCACTTAGAAGCGTTTAGTGAATACAAGTTTAAAACTTCAGAGCAAATCAAGTTCCAAAGGGCTTGAGGTGGATAAATAGTCCAATTGCTAGGACTTTTCTTTCGTTAGGCTTTGGCAACCTAGTCAGCTCCTTTGTTGGACTCCTTGCCACAATGGGCTAACTTAAGGTCTGAAAAAAGCAACATTATATTATACCTTTGTTGACACCTAATTTGGCAAATCTAAGGAAATAAAAAATAAAAATCGCATCAGAACAAATAAAAGGAAAAAATGGAGAAAATCAATTTGATTGATTATGCATGGAAGTTGAGAATTTCAAATCTTGGAAAATGCGGAAGCAATTCTCGGTCGAGGATCAAAATTTAAGGAATCAGGTAAATAAAGAACAAGCATTTTGATAAAATGGAAGGAATCGAAGCAAAATCGAGCTGATTGTGAAATCACGCTTCGATTTGCAGCCATGAATTAATGCAGCAGAAGATGGAAATTCAAAAATTGCCATGGAAAGCAACCGTTTGGAATTACTATAAAAGAGACCTACAATTTTCGTGACCAGGAGAGCGAATTGGGAGAGTAGAAAAAAAATTTCAAAAGGAAATTCGTGCAAAGGGGAGACCAGAAAATTCAAGGTAAAGGCTAAAAAAAAAGGGAAGAATTCTTTTTGCTCATTTTAGGGGGGGGGAGTGGTCAAAAAGTCAGCATAAGCTTTGCTTTCTGCTGAAGAAGTACAACAGCAACAAGGCTACAGAGAAGAGACAACGAGAGAGACGCGAGGAGACAGCCAGCAGAAGAAAAAGAAAAGAAAAGAAAAGAAAAAACTAAAAGGAAGATACCATGTTCTTCTTCCTCGCTGATCTTTCCGCTGCTGCAGGCCCCTGCACTCGCGTCGCCGCCGCCGCCATTTTGCTAGTCCTCCAAGCCTCCCCGCACCTACGAGCTCGCGCCACCACCTCACCCACGACCAGCTGCAGCTCGCCGCGACACCGCCATTGCTCGCTGCTGCTGACCCGCAACGCCAGAACCGAACGCCGAGCCACCACACACCCGTGCGACGCCACCGTTGCCGGCCACCACCGCTCCAAGTTCCCCGCTGCCCGAGCGACGCACACCACGGCAACCGCCCGTCCACCAGCCAGCCCGCACCTCGCCCGCTTGCCGATGCCGCTACGCCTCTGAGTGCCCGACGCTAGTGCCCGACGCCCGCACCAGCAGCCTGCGCATCCTTCGCCACTCTACTCCGCCCGTCCCTTGTAGCTCCTGATCCGCCCGATGACCACCCCAGCAGCCCACGTTGCCTCTATCCTTGCTCCGCCCGATGCCGTCGCCGCGCCCACGCTTCGCCCAACGCCATCGCTGCGCCCGCGTCTCCGCCGCCCACTTGCGCCCGGCAAACCCGCGTCACCTCTGCTGCCTGCCGCCGCCGCCCTCGCCAAAGCTCCAATGCCGACCACCCTCCGCCCGGCGCCGCCCACCACCGCCGCACCCCCTCTCCAAGTCCCCCTTAGGTGATTTAATTTAATTTTTTTACTTATTTTATGTTAATTTATTTATTTCTTTAAGATTCACTATTATTGTTCAAATTGGAATATTGGAATGTGATGTTCATTTTATGAATATTCTACACATTATCCGCAGGGTTTTGCTCAAAATTACTGTAATTATTAATTTGATTTGTAAGATGTCAAATCATTTTTTAATTATATTAATTTTTGGGCAGTTTGATAGTATTTTAATTTATTAAATCATTATAATTATTAATCTTATCCGTAAGATTTCGGATCAAATTTTTAATTATATTGAATTTTCTTCTATGTGGTGTTGTTTAGGATTAAAATAATCGTTCATTTAACCCGTGAGACAACGGATTATTTTTTCGATTAGTTTAATCTTTTATTTGATGAATATCTTGATTAGTTTAGATATAATATTTATTTGATGATTGCTTGTCTTGGAAATACACTAAAAAATATAAAAATCAAAAATCAAGACCTTGCATTTGAATGTGTCGGTTTCGTAGATTAGGATTGCATTTTTTAGATTGCATGTTAGGATAAATAGGACTCCATTATTTAACTTGAATATGATTGCACATAGATTAGGGTTAGATCTAAATAACATTTTTTTTATAGGGTTTTAGACAATGTTTGCATGTTTTAATAATTCTTTTTTTAAAAAATAATTTTCTAAGATAGGATAGGGTTTAAGTCAAATTAACCCCTAAAATAAGTTAGAAAATTATTCCTTTTCAGATAGTTTAATTAGTTTTTTTATTACGAATTTTAATAAATAAAAAACAAAAACATTAAGCGCATGTCAATTAGTTTGCATGTCAGGTTCATTTAATTAGAAATAGCCTGTTAGTAAAATTAGGTCTTGTAGTTAGAATGCATGTTTTAATTTTGAAATAAAAGAAAACCAAAAAAATTGTTTGCTTTGTGCATCTAATTCTTTTGATGCAATTTGTTTGATTCATTGAGTGTTTAATAATGATTGAGTACTCGTGTGATCACCATATTGCATTATAGTAATTTAGGTTAAAATAAATCCAAGTTGTCCGCAGAAAAAAATTTTGAAAATAAAAAGAACGGTACCGAAAGGGCATTAAAGAAATTTAGTGTAACCAAGTTCCCGTATCCAGAATCTCTAGTTCGTAGGAGTACAATAATTCTCCCATTATTTTAAGTGTCTAATCGACCTACCATAAACTGATTAATGGCGATTCCTAGATAAAATATATTTGCATGTTAAAAATATGAACTTAAGTCGTGAATTGGTATGGGCTTGAAAGAGCCCGGGCTAAATTTAAAAACTTACTAGTCAATTGGCCTAAACATTAGGTGGTGCACCCGAAATTTAGATTACGACAGCTTGGCGACTCCGCTGGGGACTTGTGTTGAAACACTTAGTGGACTTAGGTCAATTTTTCTTTCCTTTTTATAAATGTTTTTGTTTGGTAGCGAGGATACCAGGTACGTCTCTTATATCAAGTGTTAAATGTTCTTGCAAATGGGAGGTATAAGGGGAGTAGTCTTTGCTAACCCTTGTCACGTAGGGAGGTGTTGGGATTAATGATTTATTTTTCCTAATTAGAAGTGTTGTTTGCATTTAAACTGTTGTGCATGCTTTATTGCTTTTAGCACTACACTATTACACACACAACCTGCTGTCGAACCTGGGCTGCAATAGGATTCTTAGAATGGTGTTGAGAATGACACTTCCTCAAAAGCGAGACTGCTATGTAGAGGTCGACCTTCTCTTCCCCGAAAGTTTTTCATGGTGTCGACTGTGTTTATCCATGTCTGCGAGACTGCGTAACTATAGGACATTCCATTTGACTAAGCCGGAGTTAGGGGGACCTGACACGGTAAATGCAAGATTGCAACGGTTAGATCATCCTCTTAGCTCCATGTTGTTAAGCCGTTTAGATAGAAATCGAACCTCACACTTCATGCGTGTGTTTATGTGATTGTCATCCCTTTTCCGGTGAAGGTAAGTTGTTTGAACTCTCACTTTGCAATTTACTTACTTCGTTACAATTTTTGTCGGTCCATGATAAAGTTTCGTCGTCAGTCTTGTTTTATATGCGATGGGAAAACCGTCGTACAGTTCATTTCCACTTTTGAGGTTTCAAATGATGCCATATGGTCTTGGAAGAAGGGGTCAAGGCATTCAAAACCCCTTTGAAGCCCCTCGGAGGTCCCGTTCTATTGGATTAGGACACCATGGAAGAGGTGAAGAAAATTCTAGAGGATAGAGACAAGAAATGCAAAACTTGCCACCTAAGCAAGGGCAAGAGAGGCAAAACTCGTTACCTCCCAACATTCGCGAGACGTTTCCTGGCCCTTCTAGAATGATGCACCATGGAGTAGAAGTGATGGACACCCTGGGACAGCCAAGTGACAAATTCGACTACTATGTGAAGTATTCGGCTCCTCCCAGCTTTTATATTAACCCTCGGGATATTGTCCTAGATGGATGGGGCGGCATGGATGATCCGGCACCTCCAAAGACAGAGAACCCTGATGATACACTAGAAGGAATCACGAGCCTTTTCGATGACCTCTTTATAGGCGCCGTTGACAAAGGACCATCAGAAGAAATGAGCCCTAGCCCACGAGAGTGACTCATTTATTGCTTTCGTACATTCCCCTGCGTGGGAATTTTTATTGCTTTCTAGGAAATGTTTTCAATTTCTTCCTTTTCGCTTTCCGTTTAAGGATTGAGCATTGCATTTACCATTTAATAAATGTAATTCGATTGATGAATATCAATCAAATTAGAAGTTTTGTTTTAAGGACATAATGGGATATGCCAAACCAGCCCGGTGACGATATCCAGCAATGAAAATAAAATATCATCCATAGAGAAATTCTGAGGACTAGGCTTCTTCATGCTTCCTCATCCAAAAATTCCTAAATAAAAAAAAAATCATTTTTGAAGCCATTTTCAAAAGCATGCTTTAGGTTAGCTCTGTTTAATTTTCTAACTCATTTACTTCATGTTTCAGAGCATTACTTTCTAGGCCTAATGAGAAAGCATTTGAAAAAGGCACATCAGGTTGCAATGGTAGATCAATTGGCTCAACTGTTACTCAACAGATGACAAATTGGGAGAACTACAGATTGTAGTAGTGACATGACTGAGACAAGATCTCAATCCGAGCCAAAATGGATATGCAATTTGAATTTACTTTGATGTTGCATAGTATCCTATTCATGCACGTTCTCTTGTGCAGGGGCAAAAGCGAATTTTCAGTCTTAATTGATAGAGACAATCCAAGGACATCCATTGCCGAGGTAATCCCTTTGTGGAGCAACCCCTGAATGAATGCTTAAAACCATTTTTTTTTTAGTGCGGAAAATTGTTTGTTTTGAAGTTGACAATTTTTCATGCTTAAAGCTATTGAGCTCTTTTAAAAAAAGGATTTTGCATGATGACTCTTACATGTTTAGTCCACCAATTCCACTAAAGAACATCAAGATGGCCTAACTTGATGAATGATGTGGGATGGATTGAGCTTACTAAATGAGACGAGTCGGGATGATGAAAGGCAAACCCTATCTTATACACAATCCTCTACTCATACACTTGTGAGATGAGTGTAGGAATGTTCATATCCACAAGATAAAGAGTTTTCTCGCAAAAGGTACAACAACCGAAATGATGAGGGGCATTTTATTTCTCTATCCTAAACACTACAGGTGATCCATTGCTTAACCCCTTCGAGCCCCATTGCTTATGGAAATTCTTTTCAAATTACCCCTATCAAGAACCACCCCACATCGGGGCAACTGGGAGGTAAGATAGTATCATGAGGTGAGGAAAATGAAAAGAAATTTCTTGCTCTCACTTATATTAATCTTCAAGTCGTTCTATTACATTGAATTCATGTGGTAATTTAAGTGCCTTAGGATGACGAATATCATTTCTTTCTCTATCCTACATACTTATATACTTTGCATAGCCCACTTGAGCCCGCAATTTCATTTCTTCAAACCTAGTTGATGATTATCCCCCACACTAGGGCAAGACAAAAAAGCAATTGTTCAAACAGTATGGTCTGGAGTGCAGACAGAAGACGAGGACCTCCCAAAGGTCCAAATGTTAAAAGCACCATATTGTCATTCAAAATAGAACCAAGAGCATAAAAAAATAGTGTGCCTGGTAAAAGCAAAGCCAATGCCCATGAAAAAAGAAGTGAAGAAAAATGAACGAAAACTGGGGGCAAAAAAAAAGCAGTATGCCTGACAAAAGCAAGGCCGATGCCTATAGATGAAAAAAGTGCCAAATAGATGACTATCAATTGCAAAAATTATATCCCAATGGAGTAGTACTTAAAGAGTCAAAATTGATAGTGCATTTATAATGACAATTCTTGGTGAAGGAAAAGACTGGTGATAATGCCAAGATGATCATCAACTCTCACCCTCTATACATTTTTTAGCCTAATGATCCTTTCATTTCTCAAATCATGAACCTAGCCTATGTTACATCCCTTAGAAAGTCTCTTCAGATTAGGGCACTTGAATTAACATGGGAGTTCATATGTTTATAAGTATCGCTCGAAGAAGTACGAGCAGAATTGTTTTTTTCTCATTTTGCAGGGTTCTTGACTTGTAAACCTGAATATGATTACAAGATTGTTCTTTCAATAGCCTTGACTCAAAGAGTTCCTTTGTTAAGTCATTGACCAAGCCCACATTATGGTCCTTGTTAAAAACCTGTCGATATGGTGAGATGGAGTGGTTCTCATAAAATAGCTCTTCTAAATGAGAGTGGGTGAAAGTCATTTCTAACTAAAAGTCTATCATTTAGTATTCTTAGAAAATCTATGTCATGAAAATTGTCTTGAACGATAATTCTCTCCAGTGGAAATTTGGGTGATGCAAAGGTCATTATGCATAAACCTTGATTGAATTGATTAAAGTTTCAGTAGATTTTGAAGTGTGCATTCCATAATAGCCTCAATTGCTTATTTCTTTGGTGAATGCATTTTTGCTCTAATCATGTCTGACAGGTAATGTTTTCTCGAAGACCCAAGAGCTCCTGACATTCAGGTTCCTTTCAGAATACCTCATGATATTAGGAGATGAGAAACCTTCACAAACATTCAAAGTGCATCCTCGATATTCCAAAACTTATTTCTACCAGGAGGTGAGAGACCTTCACAGGATATCTAAGTTCTAGGAGATATGTCTCCAAGAATCGGAGATATCACCAGGTAAGTATATCTCTACCCATACTCTAAATACTTGTCATTGTGCATGTATTCTCTCTCAAGTGCATCGACACTCGACTCAGTCGAGTTGTCCCATAAAGTTTTTTCTACACTAAATCTGATTAAGGAGACTGAAGAAATGTTCGAGTCTTGCTCAGATGATCTATGCTGCACTGCTAGGTGACCGTAGAATGGTACGGGTCCTAGATAATAGTTGTTTTCCATTCAGGCGACCGTAGAAAGGTACGAATTCTGGAAAGTGTTTTCCCGTTTAGGCGACCGTAGAATGGTACGGGTTCTAGACAATATCTGTTTCCCATTTGGGCGACCGTAGAAAGATGCGGGTCCTGGAAAGTGTTTCCCATTCAGGCGACCGTAGAAAGGTACGAGTTCTAGAAAGTGATTTCTCATTTAAAGCGACCGTAGAGTGATACGGATCCTAGACAATGTTTGTTGCTCTAACATGCGACCGTAAAAAGGTACGGGTCCTAGAAAAGCCGTTTCTCATTCAGGTTGATATTTCCTTGAAGACCGAGTAATACTTGATGTTCAAGTTACTCCCTAAAGTCTTTATATTAACCCGGTGTGCTTTCGTAGCCCAGAGTCCCTTTCATCGACCTGGCGTGCTCCCGTAACCCCATGTCATTTATATTGACCTGGTGTGCTTTCGTAGCCCAGAGTCCCTTTCATCGACCCAGCATGTTTCCGTAGCCTAGTGTCCTTTATATTGACCTGGCGTGCTTTCGTAGCCCAAAGTCCCTTTCATCGACCTGGCATGCTTCCGTAGCCCGGTGTCTTTTATATTGACCTGACGTGCTTTCGTAGCCCAAAGTCCCTTTCATCGACTCGAAGTGCTTCTGTAACCCGATGTCCTTTATATTGACCTGGTGTGCTTTCGTAGCCCAAAATCCCTTTCATCGACTTAGCGTGCTTTCATAGCCCGATGTCCCTCTTGATTGACACGGCGTGCTCCTGTAGCCCGGGGTTCTTGACCTGGCGTGCTTCCGTAGCGCGGAATCCTTTTTATCGACTCGGCGTGCTTCTATAACCCAAGTTCCTTTTCAGAAATTAAGAGTCTGTGGATTTCACCAAAATATTTCAATCTGTTGTTGAAATCTCGATTTGGATCTGAATGTCATCTAAATATTTCACTCTGGATGTGAATGTTTTTTTTTTTTTATCTTTCTCGTTATAAATTAGTTTGGATCTAGGTATTTCGAGTTCCCAAATCTTGACATCTCAGTCTGGATCGGATGTCTTAATTATTTTCATCTAAACATTTCACTCTAGATGTGAATGTTTTTCGATCTTTCTCGTTATACCTTAATTTTGTTCTAGGTATTTCGAGTCCCAAAATCTTGACATCTCAGTCTGGATCTAGATATCTTAATTCTTTTCGTTTAACATTTCATTATGGATATGGATGTTTGTCGATCTTTCTCTTTATACCTTAGTTTGAATCTAGGTATTTTGAGTTCCGAAATCTTGACATCTCAATTTGGATCTGGATGTCATAATTCTTTTCGTTAAACATTTCATTCTAGATATGAATGTTTTTCTATCATTTTTGTTATACATTAGTCTAAAATCTAGGTATTTCGATAAACACTAGATTCTTCAAGGAACCTAAATGAAGACCGGGTACTTGTGGAGTAAATGAAAATTTATCTTGTACCTCAAGATGCTCTACTGCACTGATTGGTAAGTAACTACAGGTATGCTCTCTCATTTTGCGTTAGGCATTTGCATTAGCATTTCCATGCATGATATAAATTGCATTTTATAATAGGATTCATTTTCCCAACAAAAAAAAGAGAAAAAAAAGTCATTAAGTGTATGTGCATGATCAAAATTTATGTCTCAACTTGTCTTTGAAGGCAACCTCTACGAGCTCACCTTCAAAGATGGGTGGCTGTTGACACCTAGTTTTGGCAAATCTAAGGAAATAAAAAATAAAAATCGTATCAGAACAAATAAAATGAAAAAAGGGGGGAAATCAATCTGATTGATTATGCATAGAAGTTGGGAATTTCAAATCTTGCTAAATGCGGAAGCAATTCCCGGTCGAGGATCAAGATTTAAGAAATCAAGTAAATAAAGAGTAAGAATTTTGATAAAATAGAAGGAATCGAAGTAAAATCGAGCTAATTGCGAAATCATGCTTCGATTTGCAGCCATGAGTTAATACAACAGAAGATATAAATTCGAAAATTGCCATGAAAAGCAGCCGTCTGGAATCACTATAAAAGAAAGCTACAATTTTCGTGACCTAAAGAGCGAATTGGGAGAGCAGAAATAAAAATTTTTGAAAGGAAATTCGTGCAAAGGGGGAGACAAGAAAATTTGAGGGAAAAATTCAAAAAAAAAAAGAAAAGGAAGAATTCTTTTTGCTCGTTTTAGGGGGGGAGTGGTCAAAAAGTCAGCAAGAGCTTTGCTTTCTGTGTTAGACATAAAAATCAAATTGCGGAAGCCAGGATCGATTATAGACAAACCTCCAACCATTGTTCTTGTTTATGTTCGTCGGAAAAACCTAAAAATTCAAAGAAAAATTGGGCATACGCTACTAACCCAATTCCCTCACGTACTAATGGTATATTCCAAATGAGAGGGTTTGAGTTAGATCTTGTAATTGCCCGTTAGAATAAGTGATCGTTCCTTTATATACCGTCTTCCATCAAGGCGGTTACCAAATGGGTAGTTTTCACGAAAAGGTACGAAATGTGGAAAAACTGCATGTCGAATAACCGCCACTTTAAAGAGAAAATGTGGGTCCGAAAATGTGGGATCACAAAAATAAATAACATTCTGCTGAAGAAGTACAACAGCAACAGGGCTGTAGAGAAGAGATAGCTAGAGAGACGCGAGGAGACAGCCAGTAGAAGAAAAGAAAAACAAAAAGGAAGATACACTGTTCTTCTTTCTTGCTAATCTTTACGCCGTTGCAGGCCCTCGCGCTCGCGCCACCGCCTCCGTTCTGCCAGTCGTTCGAGCCTCCCCACACCTACGAGCTCACGCCACCACCTCACCCGTGATCAGCTGCAGCTCGCCACGACACCACCACTGCTCGCTACTACTGACCTGCGACGCCGGAACCGAACGCCAAGCCACCACATGCCCGTGCGACGCCACTACTGCCGGCCACCACTGCTTCAAGTTCCCTTGCTGCTCAAGTGACGCACAACACAACAACCGCCTATCCGCCGGTGGCCCGCGCCTCGCCCGCTCGCCATTCTTTGCTCCGCCTCTGAGCGCCAGACGCTAGTGCCCGATGCCCGCACCAACAGCTGCGCAGCCTCCGCCACTCTGTTCCCCCGACGACTACGCCAGCAGCCCGCACTACTTCTGTCCTTGCTCCGCCCGACGACCACGCCAGCAGCCCGCGTTGCCTCTGTCCTTGCTCCGCCAACGCCGTCGCCGCGCCCGCACCTCCGCCTGCCCACTTGCGCTCGATGCCAGCAGCCCGCATCACCTCTGTTGTTGCCATCGCCCGCCTTCGCCAAAGCTCGACGTAGGTCACCCTCCGCCCGACGCCGCCCCCACCGCCGCTTCTCTCCCTCTCTAAGTCCCCCTTAGGTGGTTTACTTTTATTTTTATTTTATTTATTTTATGTTAATTTATTTATTTCTTTGAGATTCACTATTATTGTTCAAATTGGAATATTGGAATGTGATGTTCATTTTATGAATATTCTACACGTTATTCGCAGGGTTTTGCTCAAAATTACTGTAATTATTAATTTGATCTATAAGATGTCGGATCATTTTTTAATTATATTAATTTTTGGGCATTTTGATAGTATTTTAACTTATTAAATCATTATAATTATTAATTTGATCCGCAAGACTTCGGATCAAATTTTTAATTATTTTGAATTTTCTTATATGTGGTGATGTTTAGGGTTAAAATAATCGTTCGTTTAACCCGTGAGACAACGGATTATTTTTTCGATTAGTTTAATCTTTTATTTGATGAATATCTTGATTAGTTTAGATATAATATTTATTTGATGATTGCTTGTCTTGGAAAAACACTTAAAAATATAAAAATCAAAAATTAAAACCTTGCATTGGAAAGTGTCGGTTTCGTAGATTAGGATTGCATTTTTTAGATTGCATGTTAGGATAAATAGGACTCCATTATTTAGCTTGAATAGGATTGCACATAGATTAGGGTTAGATCTAAATAACATTTTTTTTAGGGTTTTAGAGAATGTTTGCATGTTTTAATAATTCTTTTTTTAAATAATTTTCTAAGATATGATAGGGTTTAAGTCAAATTAACCCCTAAAATAAATTAGAAAATTATTCCTTTTTAGATAGTTTAATTATTTTTTTATTACGAATTTTAATTATAAAAAAAACGAAAACATTAGCGCATGTCAATTAGTTTGCATGTTAGGTTCATTTAATTAGAAATAACTTGTTAGTAAAATTAGGTCATGTAGTTAGAATGCATGTTTTAATTTTGAAATAGAAGAAAACCAAAAAAATTGTTTGTTTTGTGCATTTAATTCTTTTGATGCAATTTGTTTGATTCATTGAGTGTTTAATAATGATTGAGCACCCGTGTGATCACCCTATCGCATGATAGTAATTTAGGTTAAAATAAATTCAAGCTGCCTGCAGAAAACATTTTTGAAAATAAAAAGAATGGTATCGAAAGGGCATTAGAGAAATCTAGTGTAACCAAGTCCCCGTACCCAAAATCTTTGGTTCGTAGGAGTAAAATAATTCTCCAATTATTTTACTTAGGTGTCTAATCGACCTACCATAAACTAATTAGTAGCGACTCCTAGATAAAATCTATTTGCATGTTAAAAATCTGAACCAAAGTCATGAATTGGTATGGGCTTAGGAGAGCCCGAGCTAAGTTTAAAAACTTAGTAGTCAATTGGCCTAAATCTTAGGTGGTGCACCCGAAATTTAGGTCGCGATAACCCTCTCCCAATAAGTGCATCCATTGTACTCCCTAGTTCAGTTGATTTGTGCTTGATAAGGCTCCTATTAGATCTGCATTATCTGACTCAAGACTTAAATGAAGCTTCAGTTCATGCGGAAGGGGAGCGGAAGATTAGGATTTCCACCTTAACTATGCACTCCACCTGCGCAGCCGACCTAGCATGAGCTAGCATGTGCTAATCTCACAAATCCGTCAACCCATGGAGTCTCGACAAATGCAGGCGATGGCTCCTTCCAACGATTCGGCAACAAAGGAACCGTCATGTTGATCTTCAGAGTGCGTGGATCGGAGATATTTGAGGATGTGGAAAATTAAAGCAAAAAGAAAAGAGCAGACGTTTCATGACATTTCTATGGGAAAAAGAAGGGCCCAATTGCAATCCAAAACCACAAGAGAATTCTCTGGTTCAGGTTTTGTGTCTGCGATGCTTGTTGTTCGCTGCTATGTGCGCACACGACATCACTGGACACGTTGGCGATAGTTTGAGCCCATCGGAAAATTCACCTGGCCTCGTATATACTGCTCGTGAATCAGAAACCCTCATGAGGCCTAATCATAACCTTGGACGTGTGTCATGCGCGTGAACGTGGCACAACATGCCGGTCATCTTGGGATTTGACTGATTGCCGACGCAATTGGGGTCCTGTTCTTGATTTGCAACTGCGAGAGATTGGTCGTGCAAACATCAAGATCCTCGCATTAAAATTCATGAACTGATGGAACTCCTAAAATTGGATTTTGAGTTGTCACAAACTGGACATTGGAGTTGATAGCGGCTGATCTCATACCTACTCGCTCATCACAGCTTCTTTTGTGTTATTCAGGCACTATCGAGCATGGGAAGTGTAACTTACCCCACTCCATCTCACACGAGACAAATCTTCAAGGAGTATCCGGTTTATGAAATTTGTGGCTCATATGTATCACTTCAGCAACGCTCACAAGTCATGCTTGCACCGCATATTCCACATAAGTATTCGAGCGTAGACAATGAAATATTGTTTCGATCACAATAAATTATTGGGACAACCACAAAATTATTAGTCCTTTTCAATCACTTTCTTAGTAATTGCCCGTTAATAACTTGTTTCGATCACTCTCTTAATAACTTGGGACAACTATAAATTTATTAGTCATTTTCGATCACTCTCTTAATAACTTGTTTCGATCACAATAAAATATTGGGTACACAATAAAAGGACTAAGAAAGTCAACTAATGAAGAGCACATGCAAAATGCACATTCATCCAACGTTGAAGAGCGCGCGCGAAATACATATCATTTGGGACAACAACACCATTGTTCATTACAATTTTGAATGAAATCTCTTCTTTCTAATCATATATAGAATGAAAGAAAGCTTTACTGACCAAAAAAAAAAAAAAGTCATATACAGCCGTGTTCTCGGAACCCTTTCTTTTGTGTCCCTTTAGACCGCTACTTAAGATTGCACCAAAGGAGGACGCAAAAGAGAAGGGCGTCCTTCTCCTTTTGCATACGTTCTTGATTAATTCATTGATTATTGATTAATTCTCTTTTTGCCTAAAAGCCGTCCTGCATGGATTTGCGTTCATTCTTTTAGTAAGGCAAGCGTTTTTCAATTGCAGTCTTCAATTGGTCCTTCAAAAGGCCATCACATTGACTTGGACAAATTGTACATGAGATTGAATACGTTAATTTCTTTTCTAATGAGGATAACGACACAAATAATTTTTGAAATAATATGGTCCCTAAATTATATGAAAATATTCAATACTGTCATTTCATTACTTTAAGTTCACGGATAATATTGAACATTTTTATATAGTTCAGAGACTAACTTGAACATGTATCAAAAGTTCAAAGATCATATCGAACAAATTAAAAATTCAGAGAAGACATTATACATTTGACTAAAGTTTAGGAACCACATTGAACAAATTAAAAGTTCATAGACTACATTGTATACTGATCAAAGTTCATGAATCATTTGTGTTATTTACCCTTCTTAATCCCAATGAGACGGAGCTGTTTTTGTTTATATACCTTAGAGACAAGTAAGAATGTCAGCAATGAAACTACATTTTGGGATGGACAAGAAGCCTTGACTAATTGGGCCTACCTTCATAGACAAAGTGGAGTCGGCCCATAATGTGATCAACAATGAAAAAGCAAGAAGAAGAATTGGGGGAATCTCTTGTTTGTCTGAAAGGCAAAGGACGAAGGATTTGGCCTAGAAAAGGAACATTAGTACCATTTTTATGGTTTTTGAGTTTGAGTGTCATAGAGTGTTTAATCGATGAGTCTCGAACAATATCGGCAAAGACAAATTCATGAAGCATGTTTCTATAGGGGAAATATAGACATAATTAGATGCATACACAGAGAATTAGAACTGATTAACAAGTAAGATCCAAACTAATTCGTGATACAAATAAGGACACCGGCACATCATAGTCATTTTATGGAGGGAAAAGAAAGGAGGGAATTAACATCTGAACTATCAAAAAGGAAAAGAAAAGAACATGATGAGAACCGAAAGAGACGAGAAACTAAAGTCGCTGCGCCAATTAGCTCTTGATATTGGAAGGATTGGGCATCAATAATCTTTCAGCTGCTAGCCATGGTCATCTCGCTACATGTTTTGAAGGAAAAAAAGAAGCCGAGTACATCATTCCATTCCATCACTCACCTCCTCTTCGGCCTCTTCATCATTGCCCTCATTCTTGTCCTCATTGTTGCCATCACATTTGCCTTTGCCTTCGCCTTCCGCCTTCCTCCTTCTTGTTGTCATTGTCCATAGAATGAACCCGTGGAGGTCCATGAGATGACTATAGAACCTCCTGCGCATTGTCATCCTAGTAGCCATCATCGTCCTCGCCGTTGTAGTCGTCCCAATCACCATCTTTATCGCCATTGTCTTCCCAGTTGTCATCGTATTCGTTGTTGTTGTGGTCATCACCGCCATCTTGCTAAGGTTTGAAATCATCATGTTCAAAGTGGATTAAACATCTTAAGAAGAAATGGTCAAAATCCCCAAATATCATATTACTTTACGTTAATTCCTAGTTTGAACACCCAAACGCAAGTAACTAGCAAGAATCAACATAATCTCTTGATTCCGTTCAAATTGATTGATTGAAAATACTAACGTGACTTTTTCCCGGCAATCAGTTGGTACTCGGATTTGAAGAAAGTAGGGCAAAGCAGTTGACAGAGATGTGTAGAAAGCCCTTCTTTTGATTAAAACCAGATAGTTCAATATCAATTTCTTCAATCATGGTTAATAGATGCAACAAGCTCGCAATTAACTATCCCTAGATTTAATTTCAACTTTGAAAAAATTCACACGAGTTTTGAATAGAGAATAGTTAGTTGAGTTTTAGGTTGTTGTCGTCTCTTACCTCTTGTTTGCCTTCTTCATCATCCCTCTCCTCCTTGTCCTTGTCATCATTGCCATCGCCATAGCCATAGCCGTAGCTAACACCTTCACCTTCCTCGTTGAAATCGTTCTTCTCAACGTTATCATCCACAAAACAAATCAGCGAAGGCCCGCGAGATGACTGGGAAAGCTCGTGCACATTGTTGTCCTCATTATCCTCACCGTCATTGTCCCCATACTCGTGGTCCTTGCTATCACTGTTGTTGTCACCTTCGCATTGACCTTCCTTGTCGACATCGTTGTTCTCGTCATTACCGTCCGCGGAACCAACTGGCGAAGGCTCATCAAACGAATGCAAAAGCTCATTCACATTGTCGTCCTCATCATTGTCATCGTCCTCGTCCTCGTCCTCGCCATCCTTGCTATGGCTGTTGCCGTCACCTTCATATTGACCTTCCTCGTCGATATCATCGTTCTCATCATTGCTGTCCACAAAACCAACCGGCGAAAGCCCATGCACATTGTTGTCCTTGTCATCCTCACCGTCATCATCCTTGTCCTTGTCGTCCTTGCTATGGTTGTTGTTGTCTACCTCGTTAACATTGTCATTCTCATCATTACCGTCCACAAAACCAACTAGAGAAAGTCCGCCAGATGAATGCAAAAGCTCATGCACATTGTTGTCCTTGTCATCCTTACCGTTGTCATCCTCGTATTCATCGTTCTTGCTATCGTTGTTGCCATCGCCTTCGCATTGACCTTCCTCGTCGACATCATCGTTCTCATCGTTACCATCCATGGAACAAACTTGCGAAGGCCCGCCAAACGAATGCACATTCTCGTCATCGTTGTTATCATGCACATGGTCATCGTTGTCATCATCCTCCTTGCCATCATCATCATCATCCATATGCACATGGTTGTGATTGTCATCATCCTCCTTGCTATTGTCCTCGTTATTGTCATCATCTTTGCCATCGACCTTGTCACCGTCCTCATGCTCGTCACCATCATCTTGCTGAGAGAGGGAGGTTCAAAAGTATCATATTTAATGTGAATTAAACATCTTAAAGAAGATGATAGATTGCCTAAATATCATATGACTATAATCCTAAGTTTGAACACCTGAACTCAAACACCAAGCGAGAATCAACATAAAGGATTTTCCCTACACTTAATCCCCTCAAAATGAAGAAAAGAAGGAAAATTTGATTCTGGAGACAAATGAAGAAAAGAAGGAAATCTGATTCTGGAGACAAAAGTGAATATTTGCAAGGATCAAGTAGTGGTATGATAGTTGTCAAAAATGGATCAGGTTGGTGTCATAGCTTGCTGTGTTAACCCTCAACAAAGATGGTGGCCGGGATTGTGCTCGCTCTATTAATGGCCGGTAGGTTGTTTGTGACAATAGTGGTGCCATTGCCGTAAGACACATACAAGGGTTGGCAAGTCCTCGTTTGCAAGCGATGAGGGCCAATAGCCCTCACCGATACCCAATGAGGGTCCTAGGTCCTCACTAATGCAACTTGACGATCTTACCTTCTTTTTCAAAAATAATATTTTAGCTTTGTGATTCTTTTAATTCTTATGCTCTTTTCTTTTACCCTCTTTTCCCCCCTAATTTTTATTTTTTATTTTAAAAAAAAAATTCTAGCTGATTTGCACTAAAAAAAGGCTTAGTGAGACACCACATTATTGCGAACACACCACACTTAGGCAAACTCAAAGGACGTATGCACAAAACTTCATTGGAGAAAGCTCAGTCTTTACTCTACAATTTTGGCCATGAATAGTATAGCCATCAATATCAATTGATTGTAGTAATATGAGGAAATGCGGTCAAGCTAGTTGCTTATCACACTGGATTGAGAAATTGTAATTGCCCTACTTGTGCTCATGTGAAAAATGGCACTCAGGTAAGGAGATACATATTCCAAAACTATGCACTAGCGTCAGAGACACTAGATATGATGCATGTATGAGTTTTTTTCTAGGGTTATGATCAGTGAAGACATTACCTTTGATGAGTGTGCTCTATCTTTTAATAGGAGAGAGTAACCAATTGTAAAGAAAGATCTAAGTGGTGTACATATAAATAAGTGGAGTTGCAAAAAGAGCACAAACATTAGCAGATTGTTGATGAAGTGACAGATTTTGTAGATTTTTTTTAATATACTAAAAAACAAAACATGTAAAATGCTTAATCATGACAATTAGATTCTAAATAGGAATAGAAAAATAGAATAAGAAAGAATGGAGCCATCACTTTGTAATTGAATGATTAAGGGCAAATCCTTATAAGGTAAATACGGTGGATTTAGTTATATTCGGGGTAAAAATAGCACCAACCTTATTTTAGGTTCTCTATGAGTTTTAGTTTAAGAAAAACAGTATCAGAGAATGAAATATTGAGTAAGGATTGGGTGGAATCGAAGGTTGGAATGGAGAGATTATTTTTTATGTTAAAATCTCCTAGTTTGCAATCTATCTATCATTGTTACACTTCCTGTGGATCTAGATCACTCTTTGAACTGAGCTACGCAAATTGTGGTATGTTAATCTGTTTCTTATTTAATTTTCTGGTATCTTGTGATTTTGGTAAATTGAATGATCCTATTGCAAATATTGATTTATCAAGTGGAAAAAGAAGACATGAAGTTTCATCCTCCATTTTTTAGAATAAATATAGGCTCAACGTCATTGAGTAATTGTGACAGCACAAAATGAACCAAGAGCACAAATAGGAAGAAGGAGAGTATGAATTCTCAATCAGCTGGTGAGTGATGTAAGATACCTGGCCTCACTTCCGAAGTTGACACACATATAGCAGATGAAAATTTCTAGTAAGATGGGGATTTTTAATGTGATTATCCCCGGTTGCACATTTTAGAATTATTTTCTATCTCTCTTCACAAGAATAGAACATAAACAGAAAGCAAATAAAGCAAAAGAAACAGTGATGATCCATAAATAGAAAGAAGGTGCACCTGTTCTAATAGAAGACCCCCAGTTTCTATTTCTGTTTCACAGTCGTAAAAAGTTGTTTCAAATTCAGAGTCCAACGCTCGTGCTGGGGCATTCAGAATCTTCTCTCTATAAGACTCCCAAGTGATGCTTGAATCATCTGGACCAATGTCCAATAACTCCCCACAATCCCTCATTTGAATCTGGCACTCCTTTGGTATTTTCGAGCTTGATACACCAATCATCATTTCCATTGATCTGCACCTATAAACTTTCAAATGCTCCAAACGCTCTAATTCGTCCACGCCCTCTACAACTTGTAGGCTCTCACACCCTACAATACCTAACCGCGTCAAGTTCTTCAAGTTTGACAAACCGCCTATCCTTTTTAATGAAGTGCACCCTTCAACAAAAAATACTCCCAATGGTTTGAATGTAGAAGCAAATTGAATCTCCTCTAGCTTTGGGCACCTCGACAGCTGGAATACTTGAAGCATCTTTAGAAAGCTTGAGACAATGGACACTTTCCTCCCACCATTAGTCAACTTGGTAGCTTGTAGCTCATTACACCTTGGCTCCTCTGATGGATTAACAAACCTCTCTAAAGATTTGCAGTCCTCAATACATAATTCCTCCAACGATATTAAGGCACCGAGAAATTGAACTTCGACTAGCTCAGTGCAAGAAGACACCTCAACTTCTCTCAGTTTTCCTAAACCTGATGGAAAGGATAATCTTTTCACGAGTTCACACCTTCTGATAGTCAACTTTTCCAACTGAGGAAGCCCGTCTAGTTGTACTTGTTTCACTTGAGTGCGATCAAGCTCTAGAACTGTCAAGTTTGATGGAAGTTGTTTGAGGGATTCGAAGTCTAATCCATACATAGTAAGTTTTTTTAGGAGAGAAAGGGAGCTCAACTCTGTAGGCGGTGCACGGACATTTAAAAGGCACAAGTGCTTCTTCCTCAATTTGGATAACCTCCCTATCCACTGTAGGTCGCAAGTTTGAATTATATTTGATGTGGCCTTAGATTCAGAACCATCGGATAGAAGCAGTTCAACTAGATTAGTAAGGTTTGAGAGGTTAGGCACGGTCTGCAATGAACTAGATCTCAACCGTAGAGTGGTCAAACTTTTAGGGAGCTCCGGCAACTCTTGGAGCTTATGACAATGCTCTAAGTCTAGTGTTTGGAGGCGATGAAGCTCGCTTATTGTACTGGGCACTTTCACAATTGGTGTGGACGATACATTGAGAGATGACAGGCTTGATAGTCTTCCAATGGAATCCTGTAATACTGTAATAGGTGTGTGAGACACCTCCAACTTCATCAATGACTTTAGTTTCAAAACTGATTCGGGGAGTTCACTCAAGCTATCACAATTCCTAAGAGAGAGGTGTTGAAGATTCGGTAGCTCTCCAATTTGTTCAGGTAATTTTCCAAGATTCTGACATGACTCAATACTCAAATCAATCAACCGCCGCAGTTTTCCAATAGAGCAGTCAATTTCCATCAAAGATGAACATTCAAAAATACTCAACTTCTCTAAAACTGAGTATTCAAAAAAGGTTGGTGTCCTAGAAATCGACATATTATTCTCAAGAGTGAGAACCTTCAATTTCCTCCGATCCTACAAAAGCTAATAAAACATCAGCATGGACAATTGGATGTCTATACAAGAAATACATCGGAATTTAGGCTCTCAACTTGGATCATTTGTCCTTTGATCCTCTCACCAAATGAGAAAATTAGACTACATATCCATTGAATTTTGTCGTTGAATAAGAAAATTAGACTGATAGGGAAACTGACATACCTTGATCAGGCCCCTGACATGATCATCCGTGAACCCATGGCCAACAAGATTCCCCACAACCACATTTTCTAGATGCAAATTGGTTGCCTCAAAACGTGGATGACGTTCAGAACTTCTATCAAGGTAAAATAAACTGATCCATTTCAATTCGGAAAGACAGCCCGCAAAGTCGCCTTGGCAGGTTATGTTATGCAACCACAGCAGCCGAAGATGTGGGAAACGTTTAATTTCCTCCGCAGTGATAGTTAAGTTATCATCAATCCTTGACCAATTTGTCAAATCTAGTGCTTGAACGCTACTCTTGATCTGCCAATGACATTGAGGAGCAGGAGCAGGAATTTGTCAATATCATACGTTTTTATTCCGTTGAAGAGAAGAAAAAATATAACATAAGAGTAGCTCTCAATTTAGAAAGACGAATCCTCAATTATGAACATAGTAAGTAATTTCTATTTGAATTAAATTTGGTCACCACATTACCTCTATTGATCTTAATTCGCAAATGATGTCGTCTGGAGCCCACAACCTGGAACGCTCTTGATTAGCAATTGTCCTTCCAAGATCTCTAAATTGATCATGCATCCAAAACTTATTTTCGTCTAAAACCTTTATAGTGCATCTGTTAATGAGGAGATCAATAGCATACTCTAGGCTAAACCCACAATCTTTCTATGCAAAGATTGGATTAGTCTTATCTTTATCAATGAAAAAGCATGCAATATCGAGGAATATCTGCTGCTGATCCATTTCTAAGGCATCATAGGTAATCCTTAGCCTTCCCAAGACATCGCTAGTAGGTGTTTTCCTTAGCTTCTCTAGCATCTCTTGCCATATTTTTTCCTCTTTCTGAAGAAAAAGCAATGAACCTATTGCTTGAATAGCTGAAGGTAGTCCATCCGTAGTAGAGACAATGTCTTTTGAAATGTCATGTAGTTTGTCTGGAGGAAAGTTGGCATCAAAGGCATGCCTACTAAAAAGTTGAAGTGCATCTTTGTCGCTTAACACCTCCATTTCATAAGGCACAATTTCATACTTCAATCCTCTGATTTTTGAAACGCTTTTGTCCCTAGTGGTGACAAGTATCCTAGTACCATTGTACAAAGAATCAATTCCAATGAGGTATTCGATTTGGTTTCCCTCGTCAACATCATCCAATACAACTAGTACCTTCTTGTTGCAAATTGTTTCTCTAATCGTATTGATTCCATAATCAATATTATCAATGTTGCGAGCCACTCTAGAGTTAGAGATATCGGATAACAATTGTTCTTGCAACTTGACTAAGCCCTTGGTTTTTGCTGTTTCCCTTACACCATCAAGAAAGCTACAGTTTTTCCCAAAGCGAGGACATAGTTGGTTATAGATGATCTTGGCAAGTGTTGATTTACCGATGCCGCTCATCCCATAAATTCCAATAACCCGCACACCACCGGATTGGATGTCCAATAAACCATTTATGGCTGCTATTCGATCCTCCATTCCAACTAAATCTCTAGTCACTTTTCTTTGTCTTGTCTTGAGCCTAACCACAACCTCCATAACAACAACCTCGATAAGCTCCCCATCGCTGCGACAAAGTTGAACAGTTTCAATTGTGAAGAGGCAACAAATTCGTTTAATTGCATGTTGACCAACCATCTACTAAGTTTTTTTCAATATGATGCTTGGTAAGTCCCACATCGGTGCCACGTGTAATAAGAAAATAATAGAAAAATTGTAATACATTCATGGATCTAATTGGTATGAAAAGGATGAAGCAAAGCCAATTTCTTATACAATACAAATTAGGTCAAAAGCAAAATTGTAATAATCCTATTAGGTTCGAATAAATTTGGATATCTCTTGATTAAAAAAAAAACAAGAATTTGAGAATTTCCTTTTAAATTAAAAAAAAATTGGTGTTGGAATATAATCAAGGAATCTTTATAAGATCTATTGCTCAATTGTAAAAGATAATTTTGACATTCACGATTAGATAGTTACCCTGGATATTTCTTCAACTCCCACCCCTTGGTGTCATCAACTTCATTGAGAGCCTGACGCCACAACTCTATATCCTCTGAGCTGAACTTCTTCTTTTGATCCTCCATCCTTTGCTCCAAATTCAGAATGGCATCACGGTACAGCGGGGTTTTCAGTTTCACATCAGCAGGTTTCACGTCATAAAAGATGGGCAATATCACCTTCTCATTCCCCTCTTCTTTAGATTTAGAGGTGTTCTCCACCATCTTTGCAAGCTCGCGGAGACACCAATGACTTGAAGCATAGTTTTGGGAGAAGATAGGTATGTAAAGCTTAGAGTCGTCGATCGCTAGCAGAAGGTTGCCACTAATTCTTTCTCCTGGTCGAAGCTCTTCAACATCCATGAAAACGCGAATCCCAGCATCTACCAAGGCATGGTAGAGGCTATTGGTGATTCCCCGACGAGTGTCGAGCCCTCTAAAACTCAGAAACACCTTATACTCACCCCCTAATGGGTTGTTGGTGCTCGTTCTTGTCTCTGAGTTTGCCATGCGAGCTCCCTTCACACTTCACAGGTCACCTCTCTCTCTTAAATAGGCAGGAATGAGATACTCTTTCATCTAGCACGTTGTACTGGGTATAAGTAATTTCGCACGAACCGAGGAAACTATTGACATACTATTATGCACTTTTTTTCTTGAGTTTGAAAAGTACGAACACTTATTTACACGTAGAAGATTGGCAATTAGTTTAATAATCTACCAATTCCTATTCCTGTGACTTACCAACTCCTTTAAAGTTACTAACTATTATTCGATATCACCAAACTTAGTTTGAATGATATACCAGCATTTGTTAGTCACTAGGCAACTTTTTATCTTGTTTGGTTTTGAATAATATTAACATTTATTAATGCTTTCAAGATTTCTAACTACTTTAATAATAAACCATCGTTTATTCTTCCAGCTTATTAGAAAATATACATTTGCTCATGGACAGGACATGCCATGGCAATGCCAAGGTTTATTACTTGAAGCATATTGTTAAGCCAGGGCACTTGTTAGCCACACCCAATAAATAAGTTTCTTTCTTCAACACAATAATTGTGCATAACATGAGAAAAATAGTTCTTGGATACTGATAAAATTTCTCTATATGCATATTTTCAATTTAACCATTGTCCTCGAAACCCTTGATAATAAAATCCTTACTAGAAGTATATGACACTCCACATATTTGAATTTGACCCATTTGCCAATAAATAAAGATGTATAGGCCACATAGTGGTGGAGCTTTCCGCACGCCCAATTTCTTTCGAATTTCTTCTTCATGCTTTTCACGTGGTGCTGGTTGTGCAGACAATGTTGCTTCTCAATTCACTTTTGAACTTTTGGATTAGAAAAATATGAACTCCCGTGATTAAATCATTTACGATTATTCTATAGCTATTCTATAGTTGGGCTTATTTAAAATCCCAATCCAATAATCTAGATTTACAATATATGTAGATAAATACATAATAACAAGATATACCCAAAGAATCATTTTTCACGATGACCCATGAAGCTCTAGATAAATAAACAATCTCCTTCATGTTGCACAGATTGGATTTGCTGCATTGTTCACAAAAAAATACTCCACCTAAGTGCTACCTAAACAAATCAGACTGCATAATTGAAGAAAAGTGAAACCAAACTAAACCAGATCATAGTCAGGAACCAACCAAACCAGACCATTTTTATGGTTGGGTTGGGTTTGATTTATTGTACAACTAAGCTAAACCGAATTGTAGTCAAGAACCCACGAAGCTAAATCATTTTTTGTGGTTTGATTCGGTTCAATTATTTTTTCTTCTTTCACTATTTTCTCTCCGTCTTTTGTAAAAAAAAAAAAAAGAAAGTCAAATTCTACACTCACAACAAAGCACAATTCGCGCGATCAAAACTATTCCAATAGGCTGCTTCATGTATAAGTGGTAAAAAAAATTAACAAAATTAATAGCTTATACCATATGGTTCGGTGGTTTGATTTGGTTTCCATGCCTTCATATTTTTTTTACCTATATTTTATTAGTAGTTTTGGTTCAGGCCTATGAATATTATTGGATATATATACGCATATTTTTTTTCTTGTAATTGAGAGATGTAATAAAGAGGTACGAAATACTAATTATAGTAAAACTCTCAGCTAGATGTAGTCCTACTTTATGGGTAAATCTAGATAAACCTTGCATCTCAAATTCTCTTTTTCATTTTTACTCTCTATTTTCTATGTGATTATGTGGTGAATTCTAACAAATAGTGACAATGCTATATATGGTCTTTGATGATTATGTTTAAACCCAAAAATATCGGTATCATATCTGGTGATCTAATAAGAAATGCCTCATTTATTTTGCTGGATCAAGTAACTAATTTTTTATTTGTGACTCCATAGTCATACTAGATCAAAACAATTAACATTAAGTCAGTGAAAATGGATAAGAGGAAAGAAAAAGATCTCGAACTTTAGATTGGACTCGAAAGAGGGAACAGACACAAAGCTTCACAGGCATTAAAGGGATTTGTCGGCTCTATCTGCATAACTCCAAGATAGTCAATGTCCACTATGATGTTTTCTGGGACCATAAAGCAGAAAAAATCAAAATGAATGTCGCAATCACACGGAAACACTGCCAATTAACAGAATATATCTCAATTGTTTTCAAAGTTGACAGATTATAATTAAAGAAAAATTAATTAGAGTCATGATATCTATATCTGGGAAAAATAAAAGATGGTTAAGACTTTGAGGAAGGAGGACTAAGAAAATATCATAACGAAAGTGGAAATTCCGTTCTCATCTCATGTACATTTAAGTGTGCTTGCTTAATTGCATAATAAGAAATTTGGTCAGACGATTGACAAGAAGCTAGTAAGGACGCCTTTCTTAGTTCTGAATGTTTTGGAAAACAGAAAAAAAAAAATTGTATAATGTTAGAAACCAACAAATCTTTTTTTTTTTTTTCAAAAGAAGTTAAGAAAATAGATAAAATAATTGATGTACTTCATGTTAATGTTATCAGTGTCATAAAGTCATGTCAAATTTAAATTAGGCTTATCAAAAGGAGAATAAGTTTACACGATTTAACGTGCTAGAGCCTGTTTTTCTTCTTCTTCTTCTTTTTCTATAGGAAATCCTATTAAAAAAAATAGGGTCTGAACTTTGGATTGGACACAAAGTTTCACAAAGCCACGTTCATTCAAACCAATAGCCGAAAGGGCTTTTCTAAAGGCAAAATTATTAGAATATGTATCAATTGGACGTGTCGGCTTCCACTGGATGATTCGAAGACAGTCGATGTCCAATACAAAAAAAAAAAATGTCGCAATCACATGGAAAAGCTGCAAAGTAACAGAAGCTATATCTACCTTCATAAAAATATTGGCTGATTAAGTTAAAGAACTCACGATATCTATATCAGGAAAAAAAATTAAAAAAGGTGATTAGGATTTCGAGGGAGAAGGACATAGAAAACATCAAAACGAAATTGGAAAATGGAAGACCATTGTGATGTCAAGAACATTTAAGTTGTGTTTGCTTTATTGTATAATAAGAAATTTGGTCAGACGATCAACAAGAAGCTGTGGAATGAAAACTTACTTTAATTCTGAATATTTTGGAAAACTGAAAAGCAAATATATATATATATATATATATATATATATATATATAGGAACTAATGGCTTTATTTTCAAACGAAATTAAGTAAAGAAATGAAATAATTGATGTATTTCATGTTATGAGGCCAAAAATCATGTCCAGTTTAACTTAGGCTTATCGAAAGGAGAATAACTTTACAAAATTTAATGTGCTAGAGCCTTTTTTTTTTTTTTCTTCTTCTTCTCTTCTTCTTCTTCTTTTTTTTTTTTTTTTTTAAGGAACTCCTGTCAAAAATGGGGAAAAAAAAAAAACCTTTTATTATCTAATGGTGAAATATCACCTTCTGTTATTCCTTAGTAAAAGAGATAGCTTGTCGTGATGGATAAATTGTCCTTTTTCGGCCTACGACCCATTCACAATATATTTCATATCTTTCCACGTCATTATTAGTCAAGATTCCAATGCAACAACTAAAGCACTCCAACTTTATTTCACATGCTTTCAAAACATCATTGATCAAGATTCCAATTCAACAGTTAAAAATGCCGTATAACGACAACCATTTTGGCCCACATTTCAAAGCACAATCACAACCACATGATAGTTATCACAATCACGATTTTTTGTGGGCACACATGTATACATGTGAACCTAATTGGTGAAGCCAGCACCACACTCGAACAAAATTTATTCGATGATGAGCACGACCCGACGTTAAACACCCAAGGATGAAGACGATGCCAGCAATGAGCATGGTGAGCCTCCTCCGAAGCCACCTCGTCGAGCACGACACGAAAAATGTCGTGGTCAGCCCAGCAAGGTAGAACGATCCCATGAACAATTGGAGACCCTAGTTGTCGTACTTGCAGTAATTGCTGTTGATTCTTGGTTTTTGGGTCCTCCGCGAGACCACCGGAAAGAATTTCTACAAGAAATGAGGCCCATGTGACTCCTCGTGTAAATAAGTGAATGAATTTCATTACAAATAACACTATATGACTCTTTGTTTTTTCATTTAATTGCTTGTAATTGTTGTGAACGGAAGTCCACATGTACATGTGTAGTTGTCTCGACGTTCTTTCACAACACTTACTTCCTTATTTGTAACTATCAGGAGGTGAGCAACGCGATTGATGCGATTTGGACGCTAATCAAACCAACTGCATAAATACAGTTCGAAGGAAAGTGATACTAAACTAAATCGTTTTATAGTCAAGAACCCACAAGGCCAAATCTTTTTTTTCCCCGTTTGATTAGGTATAATTTTTCTTTCTTCTTTCACTTATTTGTCTCCAAATTTTACACTTTCAAGACACTCACAACAGTTCATATATTCACACAAAATAAAAATCAAACCTAATTCAACAAGCTACTTAATATATGGATGGTAAAACTAATTAACAAAATTAATAATTGATATAGTGCCGTTTTTCAATTCGGCTTAGTTTCAGAAAAAGTGGAAACCAAATCAAACCTCATAAAACAGTTCAATTTGATTTGTGAACCATTTTTTTTCAAAACAGTATTCTTATACTAAACTGAACCGCCAAAAAAAAAAACTTGGTTGGATTTTATTTACCCCTAATAATTATTTCTTTTGGGGTAAAAGATTTTATTATTATTTTATTTCCGAACAAAGCGAATATTCATATGTATTATCTATTTA
This sequence comes from Eucalyptus tenuipes, assembly GCA_014182365.1. Lineage (NCBI taxonomy): Eukaryota > Viridiplantae > Streptophyta > Magnoliopsida > Myrtales > Myrtaceae > Eucalyptus > Eucalyptus tenuipes. The sequence continues at coordinate 46,047,933 of CM024544.1, forward strand.
TACTTATAACATATTATACCGAATCAGAATTTATTTATTTTTAAGCAAGCGATCTCGAGGTTATTGACATCAATATATTGATTTGATGTCATTTATGTAATAAAAAAGTCACTGATTGTGTCATCTGAAAAATCGTACTTTTTTATAAAAATCATATATGGTTTGCTTATATCTATTGGAATTGTTCTTATAGTGTTAATAAGGAAGCTTGGCTCTAATGCCAGACATTGACTCTCATAACTTTGCTCATATATCACTCATCAAGTATTTGGGAGTGAATGTAGTGATAGCAACACCAAAGATCAACGGTAGCGATGAAGGAGGTTGAAATTACATTGAATTCGAGAGATTTGTATGTCAGATTGATTGCGTTAATTCGTTTCCTAATGAGATGTTCCTGTTTTTGTATATATCCTTCAAATTACAGTTCGCATTGGACAAGGAGCCCTAAATAATTGGGCCAGCCTTCAAAGGAAAATCTGTATCGGCCTATTAATGTGATCAGCGCTGAAAAAGCCTTCAAGGGGAAGAATTTTGTGAATCACCTGTTTGCCTAAGAGGCCGAAGAAGGAGGATTTGGTCTGGGAAAAGAGAATTCATGCTATTTATAATTGTAAGCGTCGTAGAGTGGCAAGCCAACAAATTAAGAAGGGAAAAGAACAGAACCAGACAAGAACCACACGAAAAACTAAGGTGGTTTTGCGCCTCAGCTCGACACCAGAAGGATATGGGCATCCAACACTCCTTCAACGCTCTCGCCACATGTTTTGAAGGGAAAAGGAAGCCAAGTACGTAATTCTGTTCCAAGAAATTCCTTCCCCAACTAAGTTGGACATGCTTGACAGAGATATGACACAGTCTATGCATATCAGCTCATCACAAAGTCTGAGCTCAGGTTTCATAAGTTCTTAGCTTATCATTTGAACAGCCCATGTGCTCAATTCTATTCTAATAGAGTCGAAAGGGGACACAGGAATTTACAGTTTTACTGTGCTGGCTAGCATGAAAGCCTTGTACACGATGCACCTGACAAAATCAAGACCACCCAATGCGTCCTGAAGCTCTTTCACCATGCCTTCGGATAACAGATCAACACCTTGTTCCTTAGCTGTAGTAACTGCAGACCATGACCTTGAAATCCTCAAAAACCCTCTGAAAGAGAGCTCCTTCGGTATATCAAGTGGCAATGGCTCGCCTTCGCATCCCAATCCCACACTCTCAAATGGGAAAGGGAGTTTCTTTTAACAATCAATTAAGAACTTTATGTTGGGGTCCCAAAAGGGCAGTGTAGTTTCGTGGAAGTGTTTCATGACCGGATCATGTGTAGGGCTCACTTCAAGATCATTGTAGCACCACACTGCAATCACGCCTCCCAGCTTCCGGGGCAGACGGGTCACGAGGGAGTATAAATTGGGGAGGTCAAACTAGTGCACTGCTTGAGCCACCCTAATCAAATTTACTGAATTTTCGCCTCCAATTAAGCTCACGATTTCGTCCTTGGGGTGTGAATGCAGCGGACCCTTAAATGCTGCATCACACTTTTTTGTTAGGCCACGCTTGCGTCAGTGGCGATCACCTCGTCGTGGTGTCGGCCTTGGGTCTTCCTTTGCTCTTGGGTTTCCAACTCAACCTACACTCTGCAGCCTCTATTCTCCAGGGTTTCTCAGACTCCAGGTAATGAGTATGTTTTTTAAAACCTCAGAGTGCAAAGTGTACATTAGGAAAACAGAGAATAGAAGTGTCGGATAAGAAAAGGCTGGGCATTGCTCATGCTATTTTCCTCAATCACAATTATGATATCATTAATCAGAATCTACTTAAAGTCAATGTAGTTATGCTTCTGACTGACTTGTGGGAACGAAACAGCTCCAATATGTTAAGAAAAACTGACAACCATTCTGTCTAACCTTATGAGTGCCACTACAAAATGTTCTTCTTATGAACTTCTAAATGGAACCCTTTTTTATGGGAGAACGGTAACAATTCGAACAATATCGAATTAACGCAGCGGAATAAAATAATCTCCCCTCTTGTGTGAACCTAATAGGAATCGATATAGTAGAGTAAAATAAATACCAAGACACGAACACAAAGACGATTTTTTACGTGGAAAACCTCCTTGATGTGAGGAGATAAAAAAACCACTGGACCAGAGTCCACCCAAAAATCTTCACTATCAATAAAATTGGGTGAACAATGTTCTTCTCTAGCAAATACTAGAGGTACATAACAGCAAAGACCTCAAGAACATAATTCTTGGCAATACACATGAATTTCACAAGAGATCAAGGATAAATCTGACCAAAAATGCAGGTTTTGATCAATCCACGAAAAACCTGATGGAGGCAGCTTCAAACAAAAATCAAACCGTTCAGATTCAAGAAGATTGCGCCACGAACATGCTGACAAAATTTCAGCTCAATCGACCACGAATCGACCTCCGATGCCGCTTGATGTAAATCGATATTGCGCTCAACCCCGCATTTTCTCTTTCTTTTTTCTTGTTATTTCCTTTCCTTTTGCGGCTACCACTCTAAAGATAGTGAAAACCCTATTTCTCAATACGCTTAAACCTTTTTTGGGCAGAACTCATCGCTTCCTCCACATGTGAGTGAACCCAGCCTAATAAATCTCCCCTCACGACAATGTGGAGGGATTCACCATCCCTGCTATCGATTGGCAATGTTCAAGCTTCTCTCTTGGTAGAGTCTTCGTCATCATATCGAGCATTATGATCCGTATGAATTTTCTCAAGTTCCAATAACTTTTCATCTAGAACATCCCTTATCCAATGATATCAAACATCAATATGTTTCGATCTAGAATGAAAAGATGAATTCTTACCAAGATGAATTGTGCTTTGATTATCACAAAATAGCACATACCTCTTTTGCTTGAACCCAAGTTCTTCTAAGAACTTCTACATCCATAGCATCTCTTTACTAGCTTCAGTCGCTGTAATAAATTCAGCTTCGGTTGTAGAAAGTGCAACACACTTCTGCAATCTTGACTTCCATGACACAACTCCACCCGCAAAAGAAATCAAATAACCAGAAGTAGATTTACGAGTATCATTATCCCCTGCCAAGTCGGAATCTGTGTATCCAACTAACTCAAGTTTCCTGGTCCCAAAACTGAGTTTCAAATTTGAAGTTCCTCGAAGATACCTCATAATCCACTTCACTGCATTCCAGTGCTCTTTGCCTGGATTTGACAAATAGCGACTAACAATGCCAACTGCGTGCGCCAAGTCTGGGCGTGTACATACCATCACATACATTAAGCTTCCTACAGCTGAGGCGTATGGAACACTTTCCATATCTTTCTTCTCTTTATCAATCGTAGGACTTTGCTTCATATTTAACTTAAAGTGGACAGCAAGAGGAGTACTAACCACTTTAGCCTTGTCCATGTAAAATTTCTGAAGGATCTTCTCGATATATTTCTATTGCGACAAAAACAACTTCTTAGAATCTCTGTCTCGGGTAATTCTAATGCCAAGAATCTGCTTCGCCGAGCCCAAGTCTTTCATGGCAAAAGAGTTGCTCAACTGTTTCTTCAATAACTCAATTCTTGAAGCATTCTTGCCAATAATCAGCATATCATCAACATAAAGCAAGATAATAATAAAGTCGTCATCAGAAAATTTTTGGACAAACACATAGTTATCCGAGGAAGTCTTCTTATAGCCCTGTTTCGTCATAACTGACGCAAATTTTTTGTACCACTGCCTCGGTGCTTGTTTTAGGCCATAGAGACTTTTCTTCAATTTGCACACATAATCCTCTTTCCCTTTCACTTTAAAACCCTCAAGTTGTTCCATGTATATCTCTTCCTCCAAGTCACCATGTAGGAAGGCTGTTTTAACATCCATTTGCTCAATTTCCAAATTTAGGCTAGCTGCCAAGCCTAGTACCACACGGATAGAAGACATTTTCACTACCGGAGAAAATATATCATAAAAATCAATACCCTTTCTCTGATCGAATCCCTTAACAACCAATCTAGCTTTGTACCATGGTTGTAAAGTATATTCATCTTGCTTCAACCTATATATCCACTTGTTCTTCAAAGCTCTTTTACCTTTAGGTAACTTCACCAACTCAAAAGTATGATTATCATAAAGTGACTGCATCTCATCTAGCATAGCATCAAACCAATTGCTTTTGTTCTCATCTTCTATTGCTTTTGCATAGTACTCTGGTTCACCTGCATCAGTCAATAATACATACTCATCTTCAGAATACCTGGTGGAAGGTCGTCGGTCTCTAACGGATCTCCGGACTGGAACATCCAGTGGAACATCTAATTGAGCCTCTGGTTCAGGAATAGTATTATCTATTTCAACATGTTCAGGAACATGTGCATTATTTAGAACATTGACTTCTTGCTGCTCTTCATCAACCTATGTTGGAATATTTGTAAGAGGAACTTGTGACATCCTGTAATTCGAGCCCTTTGAAGGACGAGTGAAAGTGAATTTCGTCAATGCATTGTTGGTTGATCTCACTCGGAATTGATCACTCCCGAGATACTGACCTTGAGGGGAAAGGCTAATGAGGACAGAACCCGTACGACTAAAGAACTCGACCTGGGAAAACGACTTGACCGTGAGACTTGCGTGAGGATGATCCTGTAGATAGGCAGGCCGATTCTAAGGACGACTAGAAGTCGATTCGCGGACAGAACATAATGGAACGACGGGTGATTCCGTTTACCGTTATTGAACCCGCGAACGACCCTATGTCAATACTTAGTGATCGTGTACTTTGAAATAAGAATCTATCCTCCATAATTTCATGTAGTCAAGGACGTCCATACGTCGAGATGTCTTGAATGTGGTTTGGCACGAGTCGGTTACGCGTGAATCCTCGGAGCCCCTCGTTAGTCTGAGTTGTAACCAAAATGGCATTAGGGCGAAATTGACATGGCAAGAGAACTTAGGATTAGACTTTGAATTGTCGGGAATGTCCTTGGACGGATTTGGATGAAGTTACATCAAACAGTCGACAGAGTCAGTTAAGCCGAGCAATTGGAAAAGGGGCTTTCGGACCGAAGAAGCAAGCCCGTGAGGATGTGGGCCGGGCCAAGCCAGTGTGGGCCTTAGGCCCAAGTTGGGACAGCCACCAAGTGGGCATAAGTCAAGCAAATGAGCCCATTGGGCCAAACCAACTATTCATCTTCTAAGCCCATGGGCCAATTCTTAGCATTTTCAAGCCCAACCAATTTCCAAGCCCACTCCTATTCATGGCCAAGCCCATTTACTAGGCCCATCCACCAATTTCAGCCCAAGGACAGAATGGTAATTGTGCAAGGTGAAATGACCAAAATACCCCTAGTTGTAGGGAGAAAAAGGCTAGAGAAGAGAGAGAATGTGATGTCATCTTGCATGGGGAGTTGAAGTGGCCATTTAATGGCTTTAATGAGGAGTGCAACAGCTCTCCCATCACCCTCTCTCTCCCTCATTCGGTCCCCATCTCGAACGGAGCTTTCTCTCTCCTCGTTTTCCCTCTCCTCCAGTTTTCCCGACCCCTTCGGTGAAGATTGAGGTCAAAAGTGGACTTTACGGTCGAATCAGCTCACGAGACCCCCACCATTCTCTCCGGGACGTCCAAAACGTACGGACGGTGCCGGTCTCGTGCCGAAAGGAGCCGCCGAACGGCCTGGGCGCCGCCATGAAGGAAACGGTCGCCGGTCCATCGGTCCGCCTGCAGCCTGCACTGTTTCGCGTTTTCGGCCATTTTTCTCCCATTCCAGCCCTTCCTTTGCCCATCCCAACCACCCACAAGATTCCCAAGACCCCCGGAGCCTCCGGTTGTCGACTAACCCCCTCGCCGGAGCTCCGCCAAGCCGTTCAACTCGGTTTCTCCTCCGACAGGTCAAGGTTTTTTCGGTGTTTTCGGTGGGAGTCCGAGCCGTGGTTGCTTTGTTGAGCTTGGGACCGCCTTGGATCGTCGTGGTAGAGGTCCCGGAGCGTCGCCTCCGTCGTCGCTGCCGCGTAGGTGTTTCCGGCCCGCTTAACGGGTGAGTTTAGCTCCTAATCCTTCGATTAGTGCCTAAACTTGCTTAGGGTTGGTTTAGTTATTGTTAATTCTAGTTTAGGTGATTTAATTAAGTTATATTAGTCCTAAGATAAGTGGTTAGATTAATGGCTAAGATTAGTTTAGCTTAATCTTACTTTATTTGCTTAATGTGGTTTATGTGGTTAATTAAGTATGCTTTGCTTTAATTAATTGATGGTTGCTTTAATTAATGCTTTTAATACTTTCTGAGTTTAATTTATCATTTATTAAATTCTGGAAATTTACTGTTTACTCGACACTATTCACGATTTACTGTTCACGAGGCACTGTTAATGAATTACTGTTCACGAGACACTTTCACGAGTCGTTCACAAAACACTGTTCACCCGAGAACGAAAAGTGTCTAATTTCATGTGGGTTTAATCCTATGAAGTGATTGAATGTGTTATTGCATAAACATCTGCATGAATTGAATGATGATTTGTGCAATTGTGTGGTGATTGGAAAATTGGATTTTATTCGAAAATCCCGGTGTCGGGTTTGGACACCGAAAATGGATTTTAAGTATTATATCAAACAGTGGGGTTTGAAAAAGGAAAGTATCAGTTTTCTGGTTCGAATTGATGTGTACCCACGCACGACTACTTTTGGGGATGTTTTTAATACGAAGAAAAGAGATCGGGATTACTATTTTAATCGAGGCATTTGAGTGAAATGCAAAGTATCCTAGGCCGATAATGAATTGTCGTGTGTTGGCTAATGAGGAACCGTCCTGAGCTGTTGAGCTAGACGTGCCCCTATATGGGATGCCCGCGCAATGGATGCCGGTCGCAGAGAGGCCGGGCCGACCGGACCGATGTTCCTTCGGGAATGCCGTCGACGTAATGACGAAGCCGTGCTCCAAGGGGGGAGACGATGCTCCTTCGGGAATGCCGTCGACGTAGTGACGAAACCGTGCTCCACGGGGGGAGATGATGCCTGGCTAAACGCCAGTAGATAGCCGAACTGCGAGTAGGCTATGCCCATGTGTGGCAGTGATTAACAATTGGAACGCATGCTAAGTGTTATTGATGCGCCGGATTATGGGACGAAATTGTGTGGCACGGAATGGGACGTGTCATAACGATTTGGTCTTATAATCAGGACTCCTGTGATTGATTGAGATGAGTAAGGCGTTTCAATTGTTGTACGCATTGAGTATATGCATTGTGTTTATGAACTGTGATAATGTGCAAGAACGCATGAGAATCATGGCATCTGTGATTTCAGTCATACAGGAGTTAAGCACATTGTTTATGGCACGCACGCATGAATCGATAATGTGCAGGGTGTGGCAATGGCCAGGTGAGATCGCTTGCGATGCGACTCGTATGTGATTGATGAAATATATCATCTAATGGCCATGTGCATTGCGTGTATTGTGTTGAGTTATAACGTGCAGGGTATGGCATACCGGGTAAAGTTGTATGCGAATCGATTGTTGGTTGTTGCTTGTGGTGGGGTAATTCTGGATAGATACCCTGGGTTGAGTTTGTGTACTAACCGGGGCTTAGGGTGGAACTTGCTGAGATTTATATCTCACTGGTTATTGAATAACCATTTTCAGGTCCCTAGTATGAAGAGCCAGGAGCTTGAAGCGGAAGGGTCAGGAGCATAAGTGGCTCAGTAGTTCTTTATGACATAAACCTTCCGTATAAGTTTGAAGTGTTTATAAAAGTGTATTTGATTTGAAATTGGTTTTCCTGCTTTTCTATCCCATGTTTGTTGTTGTCAGGGGATTAGTGAATTCGCTTCCGCATGTGCAATAAAATGAAAAGGGTCGGCGACGAGTCCTGGGAACGTCGCAAAATTCTATCGACCACCGAGGGATGTGCGCGTGCTCGAGGTTCGGGGCGTGACAGAACTGGATCCAAATCAACCAAATTATCACTAACCTGTGGTGCTGAAATCATCTATGCTTTCTCAATATCCTCTATTGTTTGATCTTCCATAAACACAACGTCTCTGCTTCTTACAATTTTCTTTTCAACTGGATCATAAACTTTGTAGCCAAGCATATCCCATTCATAACCAATAAATATGCACTGTCGTGTTTTCACATCAAGTTTAGACCTCTCATCTTTGGGAATATGCACAAATGCTTTGCACCCAAAGACACGCAAATAATCATAAGAAACATCTTTGCCTGTCCAAACTCTATTAGGAACATCAAACTCTAAAGGAACGCATGGAGTAAGATTTAATACGTGCACAACTGTACTTAAAGCCTCACCCCAAAAGGATCCAGGTAACTTTGACTGTGAAAGTAAGCATCTTACCCTTTCAACCAATGTTCTGTTCATTATCTCAGCTAAGCCATTTAACTTAGGCGTCTTGGGAGGTGTCTTTTGATGTCGAATACCTTGTTGTCTGCAATATTCATCAAAAGGTCCAATATACTCTCCCCCGTTATCAGTTCTGATACACTTCAATTTCTTTCCAGTCTGTCTCTCAACTGAAGCATGAAATTGCTTAAAAGCATCTAATACTTGATCTTTAGTTTTCAAGGTATGAATCCAAATTTTCCTTGAAAAATCATCTATGAAGATAACAAAATAAAGAGAGCCACCAATTGATTTTGTTTTCATAGGACCGCAAACATCAGAATGCACTAAATCCAGTATACCTGACTTTCTTGAAGGAGATGAGCTTTTAAATGCAACTCTATTATGTTTTCATGCTAAATAGTGAGCACACTTCTTTAGCGCCGAACTTTTCAATCCTGAAAGGAGCTTCTTCTTAGCCAATATCGACAAACTCTTCTCACTGATGTGACTGAGCCTCTTATGCCATAACTCAGCTGCATCTTCGCTGTCTACTACATTAATTTTGTCTGTGACAACTTTGCCTACATAATGTACAACAAAGAATATTTTTCACCTCTAGCCACAACAAGAGAACCTTTGGTGAGCTTCCATTGACCATTACAAGGTGCTTTGCAATACCCCTCATCATCTAACTTGCCTCGTAGAAATCAAATTCAAGCGAATATCAGGTATATGTTTAACATTTTTCAATACTAACCTTGTGCCATTGTTGGTTTCTAGGCACACATCACCGATGCCTATAGCTTGAGCTAGCCCATTGTTTCCCATCTTCACAGATCCGAAGTCACCTGACCTGTATGATGTAAAGAAATCCTTACAAGACGTAGCATGAATAGATGCATCACTATCAATTACCCAACTGGTCTCATGAGATACAAAATTCACCACATCATCATCAAAAATAATGAGAAAGTCTTCTTTAAGTGCAGCGACACGATTGTCATCGCTATCAATATCACTTTTCTTCTCTTTACCTTTCTCCTTTTGTTTCTCCCTTTTTAACTGGCAACAAAACCTCTCAATATGTCCCTTTTGATGACAATAATGGCACTCAACATTAGCAAATTTATTATACTTACCTCTGCTTTTATCTTGACTTTTATCTCTATTTCTCGGACCTCAAGACTCACTTCTTCCCCTTTTCTCAACAACCAAGGCATCAGAATGTAAAGAGGATGATCCTTGTGTCTTCCTTCTCATCTCTTCATTCAAAATACTACTCTTGGCCAAATCCATGGTAATCGTACCATCCGGAGTAGAATTAGGCAAAGATATTCGGAACGTCTCCCATGAGTCCGGCAAAGTACCAAGCAACCATAGTGCTTGTATCTCATCATCAAACTTGATTCCCATCGCAGCCAACTGATTTATAATTCCTTGAAAAGAATTTAAATGATCAATCAAACGAGTACCATCTTGATATCTCAGAGCCATCATCTGTTTTATCAAAAATAACTTATTATTCCCAGTCTTTCGAGCATATAACTGTTCGAGCTTATCCCATAAACTGCGCGCATGTGTTTCCTCAATAATATTATTCAAAACATTATCATCTACCCACTACCTGATATAACCATACACTTGACGATGAAATATAAACCATTCAGCATCAGTTTTATTCTCAGGTTTCTCCTCAGCAAATACGAGCAAATAAAAATCTTTCACATATAAAAGGTCTTCCATCTTCCCTTTCCAAATATGATAATTCGAACCATTCAGTGTAACCATTCTGCTCGTATTTGTTTCCATTGTTTAACACAAGGCGGAAAAATCAAGCAATAACCAATTGCTCTGATACCACTCTAATGGGAAAACGGTAACAATTTGAACAATATCGAATTAACGCAGCGGAATAAAATAATCTCCCCTCTTGTGTGAACCTAATAGGAATCGATATAGTAGAGTAAAATAAATACCAAGCACGCGAACACAAGACGATTTTTTATGTGGAAAACCTCCTCGATGTGAGGAGATAAAAAACCACGGGACCGGAGTCCACCCAAAAATCTTCACTATCAATAAAATTGGGTGAACAATGTTCTTCTCTAGCAAATACTAGAGGTACATGGCAGCAAAAACCTCAAGAACATAATTCTTGGCAATACACATGAATTTCACAAGAGATCAAGGATAAATCTGACCAAAAATGCAGGTTTTGATCAATCCACCAAAAACCTAATGGAGGAAGCTTTAAACGAAAATCAAACCGTTCAGATTCGAGAAGATTGCGCCACGAACATGCTGACAAAATTTCAGCTCAATCGAACCACGAATCGACCTCCGATGTCAGCTTGATGTAAATCGGATGTTGCGCTCAACCCCGCATTTTCTCGTTTCTTTTTCTCTTGTTACTATTTCCTTTTGCGGCTACCACTCTAAAGATAGTGAGAAACCCTATTTCTCCATATAACTTATTATATGGGCTTAAACCCTTTTTGTGTTTGTAACTCATTGGGCTTCCTCCACACAGGAGTGAACCCAGCTAACACTTTTAGCATATTACAAACACGGGACCATTTATTTATCCCCAGGCATTAACATAGTAAAAGGAACATTCAAAATGTCTGGAAAAAGAGCAATTGATAGTAAAAAAGGCCTTACAATGACAATATCTATAAAAAAGCTGTTCTTCAACTTCTGTGAGAGAGCTAACCTATTTCCATGGCAATATATCACACATGGCAGAGGCTTTCCTTCGGGACTTACAACGGGCACGTAATGACTACACTGAAGGATTTCTCCTCGACTGTTCTTAACCTGCATAGAATTTAATACAATCCATATTAAAAAAATCTCAATTTAGGCAAACTAAGATTTGCAATTGACAAGGAGAGGCCTTGGGTCTTAGTTTCTGCTTTGTTAACTGCACTCCCCATTATTAAACTCTAAACTTTCCCTAGATTTAGGAAAAGAAAAGTAAGGAACATTTAGACAAATAGTGCTATTTTCTGATCACCGTTTCATCAATAATATTACTGTACTTTTTAATCACAAGTATATAGTTTATATCCATTTACCGTTTTAAGTCTCTTTTGGGGAGAAATGTGGACTCGATTTTAGTCCTTTGTAACAAGAAAAAATGTTGACTCTTGTAAAAAGCTCTTCTCATTGATATACTACTATCTGTCTAGATTGAGTTTCGCCTTTCATTTTATGTTTAATTTGAATCTTAGAGCTCGTACACTTTGACGTTCTTTTTTGTTAAATCTGAAACATCTGAGACTTCCACAACACTCAATTTTGATATGTAGATTGTCAAATACTTTTACATGAATTTTTAAAAAATTCACATGATATTTTAAATTTTGGTGGAAAACAATAAAATACTATGTTTCTACTTAAGTGCAATTAAACAAGCCCAATTTTGTTGTTTTTCATTGGATCCTACAGCCCCCGTATAGGAAAGTGCAGGATGTAACCACCAAGCTCAGCTGGTCCACATCGGCCAAATAACTAGAAAAAAATACTCTGAGTAATCTTATAAGGTAATTGACAATTTGGGATGGCATTCAAACCTGTTAGGAGCTACGATTAATTCAAGCTCTCTCACTCGATCATCAGTTTTGTCCCTATTCAAATCGCATGTAGGCCTAATCTGGCCACAAATCATATATATACTAGAGAGGATCCTCCTCTAACAATCTATAACGACCTAGGCCAACCAGTTGCATGTAAGCCAAGTATAAAAAAATACTCTAAGTAACTACATAAAGTGATGACTATTTGAGGATGAATGTTAACTTATAAATTACTCAATAAGACCACTCCCGATTGACATAAGGTCTTGAGATATCACATATAATTGGTTAAACTTCGTCTAAGTCATTGTATTAAGAGTGAATAAGTTTCGACCATCAGATGACCTCTACTAATTGACATAGGACATGAAATATCACACATAACCGGTCAAACTCAATCGGAGCCTTTGGCTTCAGAGTGAATAAATTTTGATCTCCAAATGATTTTAGAAATATGGAAAAAAAACCTATGAATATTTAATCAAAATCATTGACTATAAGATTGTTGGTGTTACTGTCGATGAAGGAAAACTATGACATGTAAAGGGTCCTTAAATTTAGAAACTATAAATGAATGTTACAATCATTGTCATAATTTACTTGGAATAGAGAATATAAAATTACAAGAAGTTCATGTTGTTTACTATATTTCATGAAAAGTTATGAATGTTAGAAAATTCAAACTCACGAAATTTTTAGGTAAAATTGCTTTATTTTAAAGGGTGATCATTAACATGACATTTGCGAGGGCTTATAGGAAAGTTATCATTATTAAGGAAAATTATTGAGTATGGGTATCATCACAAACGCCAATTTATGGTATCTTACTATACTCTCGGTTAATTACTAAGTATTAACATTTTCGGGTCATGAACTCTAAAGACAAATAACAAATCAAAAATATAAATTACCAATTATAAATGAAAACAAATTATAGTCACTGACATAAATAACAACCCATGAAATAAAGTTACAACATGTAGGTCAAGCCTAGCTTATTTTGACATCTGAATTTTAGTCGAAAATTCAAATATTCATTAAAAAAAAAAAAGGAGAGAAATAACAAAAAGAAGGGCTCCAATTCGGTCCATGCAAAAAGAACATGACATAACCTTTTGGGCCTGGTCCATTTCCCCTTACCCATCAGTTCAATTCAATTCATTTCGCAACGCTCAAGCCCCAAAACCCATTATTGAAGATTTCTAATTTGCTCAACATTTCTAATTCACAAAATAGGCCACGCCAATACAACTGTTAGTGCCCATCGCCATGGATACCTTAGATACAGAACCGGATGAACGGAAGTTCTCTCTTTGATTGGGGAAAATAGAGCATTACTTTTTAGAGTTACAGAGAGTTCATTGAAAGATCTTTCTCATTGATTGCTCTCATTCTCATGCTTTCTTCTTCGATTCAATCTCCTCCGTTCTCTCCCGCATTTCTGATCGGAGTGTCCAGAGTGCTTCGCACTCACTCTGTACTTCTGCGCGGTCGTTGAACTTCATAGCCGACGCATCTAAAACCTTTATCCTTTGGCGTGCTCATCGGCAGAGTCAGAAAATCCAGCTTCCCTAAGATACGACGAATCCAGTTTCCGTTCGAACTTATCGCTGGTTCCAACCTCGTTCTTGGACGATCGTAAGACTCTTATTCTTCGTCTGGAGCTCTTGTTGCAGTATCCGTACCACCAATAAACCAGGTAAACTCATTCCCCTCTCTCCTGCTCTGTTGCGGTGAGATGTGTAAAAGAATTACGTTCATGTAGTTAAGATCTGAGCTATAACTGGATGACTTGTGATGGCTCTGTGCTTTTAACACTGATTTTAGAATGTTAGACGAAAACATGGCTTCGGTTCCGTTCCATAGCTTGAGTCAATCGTTTTGTTGCACGTGTAGTGTTTAACGAAACACCTCAAAGGCATGACCGAGAAATAGATCATGACAATGTCAGATCTGAAAACGTGTTTAAAACCAAAACAAAATGCAAAAAACATTATGGTTTCATTTGTGAATCGTTTTTTTTACGTTTATTACACGCATAGAGAAGCAAACAAGCCCGCCGATTGGATTGCAAGAGCCCACTGAGACAAACGTCTTCCTCGCAATTGGATTTTATATCCCCCTCATCCACTTTGGGTTTTATTATGTAATGATTCCGAACCTAGTTGCGGTTCGGCAACTTATTAGTAATGATCACTATCTTTCGACCAAAAAAAAGAAAAAACTTCCGGACAAATAAAAAAAGATCCTCTTGCTTTCGAGTCGTGAACAGGAGGTGCTAGGACGACCAATCGGGGATTATCATTAGAAAATTTTTGTTATCAAGTGCTTTTTAGGTACTTATTAATCATTCCACACCAACTAAGAAGTGGCTTTTTGATTATGTATAAAATAAGAAAAAAATATTTTCAAAATGAAATAAATTTTATGTGTGGATGTTTTATTACATTCGTCGGTAAAATCCTTATTAGAAAAAATTATACTTTAAATATTTGCATTTGACCCCATTTGCGATAAATAGAAAAACGCGCATGGGCAACTTCGCTGGGGCAACTTTCAATTTATAATCATTAAAGTTGATGCCTTTAAAAATGATAAGGTGGGGACCGGTTTGAAAAATAGACACAATAACACATGCAGTAGTACCCCTTCTTTTGTCGGGTAGAAATGTACCTTTCTTTTTCTTTTTATCTTTTTGCTCAAAACAGTCGTACCATTTCTTTTCTTTTCTTTTCTTCAACAATTGAACCTTCTCGTGTTTGTCACATGGGTCTGGAAATGTGGACGGCATCTGCTCTAAATTCACTTCTGTACTTTTGGATTACAAATAATACGATTCTCAAACATTTAATCTTTATTATTGTTCTCTAGCAATATCTACAGTTGGACATAATTAAAATCCCATGATTGGCCTGTGTTCTCAAGTCATATCGATAATTACTCGCGGTTTACATAAATTTATCTTATGCAACATAGGTCTGAGTAACTTTCACTTTACATTTGGTTTGCAAATATCATATTTAAAAAAAAAAAAAAAAAAAACTCGGTTCTCGAAGACAGTCAAAGTCCTTTGCACTGATAGCATATATGATATAACCCGGCCCATGCCAAGGACCAGAATTTAAGCTCACCTTGAGTGTGCCTTGTCCTACAGGCCTTGTTACAAGAGGCTCAAACAATTCAGCGCAAAGCTTTAGCCCATGGAAAAAAAAAGCCTCCGCCTCCGCCGACAACGTCGCCGGGCCTCCTTCGGCGCACGCGCTCATCATGCTCGACGCACAGGTTACGTATGCGTGCTGATGGGGGTGCGATTTGCGCGTACGGCGAAATGCCTGACTTGAAACAGGGAGAAACAGCCATAGATGGAGCTCCATTGAGCTCAAATTTTGTCATTACAAGCTCTACCTTACGGGATTATGGCAATGACACCGAAGCCTATTTTTCTCAGATTCTCCGATTTTCTATTTTCGATTTTCGATTCAATAAACGCACTGATTTCTCGTTTCTTTTGTGTTTCCAGCAGTTTTATCCTCACTTCTGAAGCTCCTTTTCGTTAACGACGATCGACATGGTTATAGAACAGCACCTCGGAAGCTCCCTCTCGGATAAATTCACATCCTCCTCTTTAACACGCAAAAAACCTCTCTTGGATTCCACCGATCCATTCACTTTCTCCGATATTCTCAGGCTACTGACAACCGCCGTTTCTGTCGCAGATTCCTGATTTCACTGCTGCTCCCCAGAGACTCCGTTCGCCCCTGCTCGCAGTCGCCGCAACCGAAGAGCTTGTAAAGTGATCATTTCTAATTGTTTCATTGATTCTCGTCCTTGAAGCCGTACCTGTGTGTGTCTTATTCATATCCGATCAGTAATCATCACAGGTCATAATCCTTTGCTAGGTCGAAATAAATTTGCTCTGTTTTAGATGATTGCGAATGAAAACATAGCCAAGAAGTTTGGTTACAGTTTAAGTAAAAAATCATCTGTGATAAAGGTTTTATTAATGATTTAAATATGTTGATGATTTCGTGATGGTCTAGATGTGAATCATAGCTTCATTACTGCACCTGGACTTCATGGCAGGGCATGGTATGCACCCTATAAAGACGAGTGAAAACGGTGGCAGCGCTAAAAAATCCTTCAAGGGGGAAAATGAAAGCCATAATTTTTATAACTGGAAGTGTCGTGGAATGGTAAACCAATGAGTCTTGAAAGATATCAGCAAAGACAGATTCGTGAAGCATGTTTCCACAAATGAACTCTCGTTGACGTATAGGGATGCATACACCGAATTGCAACAGAATAAACTAAGATCCAAACAAATTCGTCGGATAAACAGGACACTCGCATACCATTGTCTGGTTGTGGATGGAAAAAGATAAGCAAATTAACATTTGATCTATTGAAAATGGAAAGAATAAAACCTGATAAGAACCAAAACAGACGAAAAAACTGAGGTACTTTCGCTCCTCGGACCGTGAGACCAGAAGGATGTGGGCATTGGACACTCTTTCAATTAATAGTCATAGTCATTTTGCGACCTCTATTGAAGGAGAAAAGAAGCCAAGATTGACATGCTTGACAGAGATATAGTATCCGCATATCTGCTGAGCACAATGTCTGAGCTTGTATAAATTGGCAACTAAAAAGATCATTTGAACTGTCCTTTATGTTCAATTCTATTCTAATGGAGTCAAAAGAGGACACGGAAATTTACAGCTTACACTGTGCCGGCAAGCATTAAAGCCTTATACACAATGCACCTGACCAAATCAGGACCACCTCATGCATCCTCCAGCTCTCTCACTATGCCTTCGGATAACGGATCAACACCTCGTTCCTTAGCCATAGTAACTGCGACCATGACCTTAACACCCTCGGAAACCCTTCGAAAGAGAGATCCTTTGGTATATCCAGTGGCAGTGGCTCACCTTCACATCCCCTCCCCACACTCTCGAACGGGAAAGGAAGTTTCTCGTAACCATCGGATATGTGCTTTATGTTGGGGTCCCAAAAGGGCAGCGTAGTTTCATGACCGGATCAAATGTAGAGCTCGCTTCAATGCCATTGTAGCACCATACTGCCACCACACCTCCCGGCTTCCAGAGTAGACGGGTCAAGAGGGAGTTGAAATTGGGTAGGTCGAACCAGTGCACCGCTTGAGCCACCGTAATTAAATCCACTGAATTTTCACCTCCAATTAAGGTCATGATTTCGTCGTTGGAGATGGGTATTGGGGTGTGGACGTAATGGACCCTCGGATGCTGCATCGCACATTTTAGCTGGGCTGCACTCGCATCAGTGGCGATCACCCGGTCGTAGTGTTCGGCTACCTATTTTACAAGCAAGTGCAGGGCATATGAACGGAGTTGTAAGTGACGAACAATCTGGAAGTAATGAAATTCGATTGAATAAATCAAGGAGGAAAGAGAAGCCCATTTTAAAAAGACAAAAAAGGGAGAAGAAGCCTGGAAGACACTGAGACTGGTTGAACTTCAGTTTTAAAGTTCACATTCAAAACAACACAAAGGATTTGAGTTCACATACAAACATAAATTGTTATTATCTATTATAATAACAATTTATGTTTGTATTCTCAAAACGATCATATCTTTACACGTGATTTTTCTTCCATATCGTAGGTTTGTCCATCAAGCCAGGGACTATACATTTTGACAATAAATGAACACAATAAAAGACATAAACTTAATGTAAAGATCTTCGATATATATTGGCCGCAAATTGAATACTGCCGCCTATAAGAGGGAGAATTACCAAAAAAGTCATAAACCTATTGTAATTGTGCCAATTCAGTCATAAACCTTTTTATAATTGTGCAAATTCAGTCCATCCGGCCAAAATTGGCCAGCCAGTGCTGACGTGGACGTCGGCGGGGGACAGCCGGCCGGCAAACACTAATGTGGCAATTTTTAAATATTTTTTTTCGAATTTTTAAATATTTTAATTCTTTTTTTCCTTTTTTTTTTTTCCCACCTTCTTCTTCCTCTGGCTGGCCATAGGCGAGGGTCGGCGACGTCGAGGCCCAAGGAGGCGGCTAGGGTTTTCCTGGTCAGCAACGCGCGGAAAGCCATCGAAGCTGATTTTGCAGAGCGAAGATGAAATGGGGGCAGACGACTCCCAGAGGGTTAGGCGCTGGAAATTGTGGCCAACCGTCAGCCAAAACACAGCTCGGCCTCCTCAATTTCTCTCCCTCTCTGCCCTCTGCTTTCAGTGATCCGGCCGGCCGAGACAGCGGTGGTGTTGCTGCCTCCGGCCTCCCCAACCGCACGGCCACGACGATGGCGGCAACGAGAGTCCCATAATACAAACAAAAGAAAAGGCCGAGCGAGCTGCGAAAAGAAAGGAGCAAAGGATGGCCGAGGTGTCCCCACCTGGCACGGCGATCGGGCTAGTTCTCTCACTCAAGAAGTCTCTTTTCTCCAAATCTCTCTCTCAACCACGATTTCTTCCTCCTCAGGCCTCGGCAGCAATGGCGGTGAGGAGCCTCGCCAGCCACTGCAAGGCCGACCCTCGCCTTAGCTAGGCGAGGCCCCGCCGAATCTGGCGAGGCTCAGCCTCGCCCAACCTTGGCAAGGGCCGAGCTCGCCGGATCTGGCGGGGCCTCACCCTCACTAGTGGCCGGCGAGGCTGACCTCGTCGGCCCTCACCTCCGGCCGGCAGGGGTGAGCCTCGCCAGTGGCCGGCGAGGCTGACCTCACCGACCAGAGGAAGAAGAAGGTAGGAAAAAATATATATATATTTAAAAATTGCCACATCAGCGTTCACCGGCCGGCTGTCCCCTGCCAGCGTCCACGTCCGCGCTGGCCGGCTAATTTTTGCCGAATTGACTGAATTGGTACAATTGTAAAAGGTTTAGGACTAAATTTCCCAAAAAAAAATGTTTAGGACTGAATTGGCACAATTGCAATAGGTTTAGGAATTTTTTGGTAATTCTCCTGCCTATAAGATGACAACAAATCATTATTTGGATCTCATCTTCATTTATTATGAAAGTTATTGATATAGGAAATGAAAACTCTAGATGGATTAAGCGATAGCTTACACGTCGACCCAGCAACTCATTTGATCTCATTGTTTTTCTTCAGCTTTTGGATGTACAGGACGAACGCAACAGGATCAAACGCCACAAAAGACAGAATTACATGGTAGGAAGTGCGACTTTGGGCTAGACAAATGCAAACAGACCAAGTGCAATATTTGTTGGTACATCTTCCTCATTCGAGATCAATCTTGACAATAATTCCGAGATTCATTTGGTTCATTGGACTTGAGGAGTCCTAACTAGCCAAAACCTAGCAAGAGTGCATATGGTTTAATCTAGTGCATCGTTATCAATTTTAATAGTAAATTTAATATAGAGGTTACTCTTAACTTAGCACGATTTTGACACTAAACTAATGCAGATTTTGGTGTGCATGTAAGATATTTGGTCAGATTCGTTTTGCATAATCTTTGCTCTCAATGTTATTCTATTCTTGTTCAGTTGAGTAAATCTATTTCCATATGATAATGTGTATACGTGCGAAATGTGTCGCCGTTCATCTCAAGCAATGTCATCCATGATGTTTTAGTTTCATCGCTAAAATTTTTATGGGTCCATTTTGTTGGCTAATCTAGCAAATTCCATGGCAATCTAGTGCAAAACGTTTTTTGAAGAGATAATCAGAAGGAGATTTCTTTTTTCCCAAGGTCTGAAAACGTAAATGCTATTCCCTTAGAAGCATTTAGTGAATACAAGTTTAAAACTTCATAGCAAATCAAGTTCAAAGGGCTTGAGGTGGATAAATAGTCCAATTACTAGGACTTTTCTTTCATTAGGCTTTGGCAACCTAGTTGGCTATTTTGTTGGACTCCCTGCTACAATAGGCTAACTTAAGGCCTGAAAAACTCAACATCATATTGTATTTTCTCCCAATTAGTGCATCCATTGTACTCCCTAGTTCAGTTTATTTGTGCTTGATAAGGCTCTTATTAGATCTGCATTGTCTGACTCAAGACTTAAATGAAGCTTCAGTTCATGCGGAAAGGGAGAGGAAGACTAGGATTTCCACCATAACTATGCACTCCACCTGCGCAGCCGAGCTAGCATGTGCTAATCTCGCAAATTCGTATACCAATTAACCCATGGAGTCTCGACAAATGCAGGCGATGGCTCTTTCCAACAATTCGGCAACAAAGGAACCATCATGTTGATCTTCAGAGTGCGTGGATCGGAGATATTTGAGAATGTGGGAAATTAAAGCACAAAGAAAATAGCAGACGTTTCATGACATTTCTATGGGAAAAAGAAGGGCCCAATTGCAATCCAAACCCACAAGAGAGAATTATCTGGTTCAGGTTTTGCCTCTGCGATGCTTGTTGTTCGCTGCTATGTGCACACACGATATCACTGGACGCGTTGGCGATAGTTCGAGCCCATCGGAAAATTCACGTGGCCTTGTATGTACTGCTCGTGAATCAAAACCCTCGTAAGGTTTAATTTGGACGTGCGTCATGCACGTGAACGTGGCACAACATGCCGACCATCTTGGGATTTGATTGATTGCCGTCGCAATTGGGGTCTTGTTCTTGATTTGCAACTGCAAGAGATTGGTCGTGCAAACATCAAGATCCTCACATTAAAATTCGTGAACAGATGGAACTACTAAAATTGGATTTTGAGTTGTCACAAACTGGACATTGGAGTTAGCGGCTGATCTTGTACCTACCCACTCATCACAGCTTCTCTTGTGTAATTCAGGCACTATCAAGCATGAGAAGTGTAACTACCCCACTCCATCTCACACGAGTCAAATCTTCAAGGAGTATCCAGTTTATGAAATTTGTGGCTTGTATGTATCACTTCAGAATCGCTCACAAGTCATGCTTGCACCCCATATTCCACATACGTATTCGAGCGTACAAAATGAAATATTGTTTCGATCACAATAAAATATTGGGACAACCATAAAATTATTAGTCCAATAATTTGTTTTGATCACTATAAAATATTGGGTACACAATAAACGGACTAAGAAAGTCAAATATTGAAGAGTACGCACAAAATATATATCACTTGGGACAACTATTAAATTATTAGTCCTTTTCGATTACTTTCTTCATAACTTGTTTCGAACACAATAAAATATTAAGTACATGATAAAAGGACTAAGAAAGTCAAATATTGAAGGGCACACGCGAAGTGCACATTCTTGTTCCAACGTTAAAGAGCATGCGCCCAAATACATATCACTTGGGACAACTATAAATTTATGAGTCCTTTTCAATCACTTTCTTAATAACTTGTTTAGATCACAATAAAATATTGGGTACACAATAAAAGGACTAAGAAATTCAAATATTGAAGAGCACACGTAAAGTGCACATTCATCCAACGTTGAAGAGCGCGTTCAAAATACATATCACTTGGGACAACAACACCATTTTTCGTTACAATTTTGAACAAAATCTGTTCTTTCTAATCTTATATAGAATGAAAGAAAGCTTTACCGACCGAAAAAAAAAGAATCATATGCAACCTTATTCTCGAAACCCTTTCTTTTGTGTTACTTTAGACCGCCACTTAAGGTTGTATCAGAGGGAGGACGCAAAAGAGAAGTGCACAGTAAACAATGTTTCTAACTTTCTATCACCACGGGCCCTTTGATCTACCTTCTCCTTTTGCGTACGTTTTTGCTTATCTCATTGATTATTGATGAATTCTCTTTTTGCCTAAAAGCCGTCCTGCATGGATTTGCGTTCATTCTTTTAGTAAGGCAAGCATTTTTCAATTGCTGTCTTCAATTGGTCCTTCAAAAGACCATCACATCAACTTGGACAAATTGTACATGAGATTGAATACGTTAGTTCCTTTCCTAATGAGGATAACGACACAAATAGTTCCTAAAATTTGGCTCAATAGATAATGTGGTCCTTGAATTATATGGAAATATTTAATACTGTCATTTCATTATTTTAAGTCCATGACTAATATTGAACATTTTCATATAGTTCAGAGACTAATTTGAACATGCATAAAAAGTTTAAAGATCATAACGAACAAATTAAAAATTGAGGGAAGACATTATAAATTGTACTAAAGTTTATGGACCACATTGAACAAATTAAAAGTTTATAAATCACATTGCATATTGATCAAAGTTCATGGACCATTTGTGTTATTTTCCCTTCTTAATCCCAATGAGATGGACCTGTTTTTGTTTATATACTATAAAGACAAGTAAGAATGTCAGCAATGAAATTATCTTATAGGATGGACAAGAAGCCTTGACTAATTGGGCCTGCCTTCACAGACAAAGTGGAGTCGGTCATAATGTGATCAACAATGAAAAAGCAAGAAGAAGAATTGTGGTAATCTCCCGTTTGCCCAAAAGGCAAAGGATGAAGGATTTGGTCTAGAAAAGGAACATTAGTACCGTTTTATGGTTTTTGAGTGTCATAGAGTGTTTAACCGATGAGTCTCAAAGAATATCAGCAAAGCATATTCATGAAGCATGTTTCTACAGGGGGAAATTTCGACATAATTAGATGCATACATGGAGAATTAGAATTGATTAACAAGTAAGATCCAAACTAGTTTGTGATATAAATAGGGGCACTTGCACACCATAGTCGTTTTATGGAGGGAAAAGAAAGGAGGGAATTAACATCTGAACTATCGAAAAGGAAAATAATAGAAACTGATAAGAACCAAAAGAGACGAGAAACTAAGGTCGCTTCGCCAATCAGCTCTTGAGACCGGAAGGATTGGGCATCAACAATCTTTCAGCTGCTAGCCATAGTCATCTCGCCACATGTTTTGAAGGAAAAAAAGAAGCCAAGTACACCATTTTGTTCCATCACTCACCTCCTCTTCGGCCTCTTCATCAATGCCCTCTTTCTTGTCCTCGTTGTTGCCATTGCATTCGCCTTTGCCTTTGCCTTTCGCCTTCCTCCTTATTGTCATTGTCCACAGAATGAACCCGCGAAGACCCACAAGATAACCACAGAACCTCTTGCGCATTGTCGTCCTAGTAGCCGTCATCATCCTCACCGTTGTAGTCACCCTCGTCACTAGCTTTATCGCTATTGTCTTTCGTGTCGTCATCGTATTCATTGTTGTTGTAGTCATCACCGTCATCTTGCTAAGATTTGAAATTATCATGTTCAAGGTGGATTAAACATCTTAAGAAGAAAAGGTCAGAATCCCCAAATATCATATTACTTTACATTAATCCCTAGTTTGAACACCCAAACTCAAGCAACTAACAAGAATCAACATAATCTCTTAATTCTATCAAAATTGATTTATAGAAAATATTGACATGACTTTTTTCCTGGCAATTAGTTGGTACTCGAATTTGGAGAAAGTAGGGGAAAGCAAAGGATAGAGATGTGCGAAAGCCCTTCTTTTGATTTAAACCCGACGGTTAATAGATGCAGCAAGCTTGCAATTAACTATCCCTAGATTTAATTTCAGCTTTTCAAAAAATTCACATGAGTTTTGAACAGAGAACAATCGTTGAGTTTTAGGTTGTTGTCGTCTCTTACCTCTTGTTCGCCTTCTTCATCATCCCTCTCCTCATCCTCATCCTTCCCCTCATCGTCATTGCCGTCGCCATAGCTGTAGCTGTAGCTGTCACCTTCGCCTTCCTCATTGAAATTGTCATGCTCGACATTATCATCCATGGAACCAACCGGTGAAGGCCCTCGAGATGATTGAGAAAGCTCACGCATAATGTTGTCCTCGTCATCCTCACCGTCATTGTCCTCCTCCTCATCATCCTTGCTATGGCTGTTGCCGTCACTTTCGTATTGACCTTCCTCATCGACATCATCATTCTCATCGTTACCATCCACGGAACCAACTAGCGAAGGCCCGCTAGACAAATGCGAAAGCCGATGCACATTGTTGTCCTCGTCATCCTCACCATCATCATCCTCATCCTCGTCGTCCTTGCTATGGCTGCTGATGTTGCCTTCCCATTGACCTTCCTCGACAACATTGTCGTTCTCATCATTACCGTCCACAGAACCAACTAGAGAAGGCCCGTCAGACAAATGCAAAAGCTCATGTACATTGTTGTCCTCGTCATCCTCACCGTTATCATTCTCGTCCTCGTTGTCCTTGCTATCACTATTGCCATCACCTTCACATTGACCTTCCTTGTCGACACCCTCGTTCTTATCATTATTGCCCATGGAACAAACCGGCGAAGGCCTGCCTGATGAATGCACATTCTCATCATCTTCGCTGTCATCATCCTCATTGTCCACATGCACATGGTTGTCGTCATCATCATCCTCCTTACTATCATCATCATCTATATGCACATGGTTGTCATCGACGTCATCCTCCTGGCCATCATCATCATCTATATTCACATGGTTGTCATCGTCATCATCCTCCTTGCCACTGTCCTCGCTATTGTCATCCTCCCTGTCGTCGACCTTGTCACCATCCTCATGCTTGTCACTATCATCTTGCTGAGAGAGGGAGGTTCAAAAGTATCATATCTAATGTGGATTAAACATCTTAAAGAAGATGATAGATTTCCCAAATATCATATGACTATAATCCTAAGTTTGAACACCCAAACGCAAGCACTAAACAAGAATCAACATAAAGGGATTCCCTACAATTAATCCCCCTAAAAATGCTTTATAGAGCATCTATTGAACATATGTCTATTAGAATCAAGCAACATTCACATATTCACATATCTTCATTCCCTCAAAATGAAGAAAAGAAGGAAAATCTGATTCTGGAGACAAATGAAGAAAATAAGGAAATCTGATTCTCGAGACAAAAGTGAATATTTGCAAGGATCAAATACTGGTATGATAGTTGTCGAAAATGGGTCAGGTTGGTGTCATAGCTTGTTGTGTTAACCCTCAACAAAGATGGTGGCCGAGGATGTTGCTCGCTTGATTAATGGCTGGTAGGTTGTTTGTGGCAATAAGGGTGCCAGCACCATTAGACACATACAAGGGTTGGCAAGCCCTCGTTTGCAAGCGACGAGGGCCGATAGTCCTCACTGATACTCAACGAGGGTCGTAGGCCCTTGCCGATGCAGCCCGACAGTCTTACCTTCTTTTTCAAAAAAAAAAATATTTTAGCTTTGTAATTCTTTTAATTCTTACCCTCTTTTCTTTTACCTTCTTTTTTCCCCTAATTTTTATCCTCTTTTTAAATAAAAAAAATTATAGCCGATTTGCACTGAGGAAAGCTTAGTGAGACACCACACTATTGTGAACACACCACACTTAAGCAAACGCAGAGGATGGATGAATATAACTTCACTAGAGAGAGCTCACTCTTTACTCTACAATTTTGGCCATGAATACAGTATAGCCATCAATATCAATTGATTGTAGTAATATGAGGAAATGCGGTTAAGCAAGTTGCTTATCACACTAGATTGAGAAGTTGTAATTGCCCTATTTATGCTCATGTGAAAGATGGCACTCAAGCAAGGAGATACATATTCCTAAACTATGCATTGGCACCAGAGACACAAGATATGGCACAAGTATGAGTTTTTAGCTAGAGTTATGATAAGCGAAGATGTTACCTTTGACGAGTTTGCTCTATCTTATAATAGGAGAGAGCAACCAATTGTAAATAAAGATCTAAGTGGTGTACACATAAATAAGTGGAGTTGCAAAAAGAGTAAAAACGTTAGCAAGATTGTCGATGAAGTGATAGATTTTGTAGATTTTTTTTAATATACTAAAAAAAACATGTAAAACGTTAATCATGACAATTAGATTCTAAATAGGAAGAGAAAAAATAGAATAAGAAAGACTGGAGCCATCACTTTGTAATTGAATGATGGAGGGAAAATCCTTATAAGGTAAATAGGGTGGATTTAGTTATATTCGGGGTAAAAATAGCACCAACCTTGTTTTAGGTTCTCTGTGAGTTTTAGTTTAAGAAAAACAGTACCAGAGAATGCAATATTGAGTAAGGATTGGGTGGAATCGAAGGTTGGAATCAAGAGATTATTTTTATGTTAGAATCTCCTAGTTTGCAATGGATCTATCATTGTTATACTTCCCGTGGATCTAGATCACTCTTTGAACTAAGCTACGCAAATTGTGGTGTGTTAATCTATTTCTTATTTAATTTTCTGGTATCTTGTGATTTTGGTAAATTGCATGATCCTATTGCAAATATTGATTTTAACAAGTGGAAAAGGAAGACATGAAGTTTCATCCTCCATTTTTTAAGGTAAAAATAGGCTCAATGACATTGAGTAATTGTGATAGCACAAAATGAACCAAAAGCACAAATAGGAAGAAGGAGAGTATGAATTCTCAAATGGTGAGTGATGTAAGATACCTGGCCTCATTTCCGAAGTTGACACACATATAGCAGATGAAAATTTCTAGTAAGATGGGGATTTTTTATGTGATTATCCCTGGTTGGACATTTTAGAATTATTTTTTGTCCCTCTTCACTATAATAGAACAGAATTAGAAAGCGAATAAAGCAAAAGAAACAGTGATGATCCATAAATAGAAAGGAGGCGCACCTGTTCCAATAGAAGATCCCCTGTTTCTGTTTTTGTTTCATAGTCGTAAAGAGTTGTTTCAAATGTTGAGCCCAACGCTCGTGCTGGGGCATTCAAAATCTTCTCTCTGTAAGACTCCCAAGTGATGCTTGAATCATTTGGACCAATGTCAAATAACTCCCCACAATCCCTCATTTGAATCTGGCACTCCTTTGGTATTTTTGAGCTTGATACATCAATCATCCTTTCCATTGATCTGCACCTATAAACTTTCAACTGCTCCAAATGCTCTAATTCGTCCACGCCCTCTACAACTTGCAGGCTCTCACACTCTACAATACCTAACCGCGTCAAGTTCTTCAAGTTTGACAAACCGCCTATCCTTTTTAATGAAGTGCACCCTTCGACAGAAAATACTCCCAATGATTTGAACATACAAGCAAATTGAATCTCCTCTAGCTTTGGGCACCTCAACAGCTGGAATACTTGAAGCATCTTTAGAAAGCTTGAGACAATGGACACTTTCCTCCCACCATTAGTCAACTTGGTAGCTTGTAGCTCATTACACCCTGGCTCCTCCGATGGATTAACAAACCTCTCTAAAGATCTGCAGTCCTCAATACATAATTCCTCCAATGATATTAAGGCACCAAGAAATTGAACTTCGACTAGCTCAGTGCAAGAAGACACCTCAGCTTCTCTCAGTTTTCTTAAACCTGATGGAAAGGATAATTTTTTGACGAGTTCACACATTCTGATAGTCAACATTTCCAACTGAGGAAGCCCGTCTAGTTGTACTTGTTTCACTTGAATGCGATCGAGCTCTAGAACTATCAAGTTTGACGGAAGTTGTTCGAGGGATTCAAAGTCTAATCCATACATAGTAAGTTTTTTTAGGAGAGAAAGGGAGCCCAACTCCATAGGCTGCGCGCGGACATTTAAAAGGCACAAGTGCTGCTTCCTCAATTTGGATAACCTCCCTATCCACTGTAGGTCACAAGCTTTAATTATATTTGATGTGGCCTTAGATTCAGAACCATCAGATAGAAGTAGTTCAACTAGATTAGTAAGATTTGAGAGGTTAGGCACGGTCTGCAATGAACTAGATCTCAACCGTAGAGTGGTCAAACTTTTAGGGAGCTCCGGCAACTCTTGGAGCTTATGACAATGCTCTAAGTCCAATGTTTGGAGGCGACGAAGCTCGCTCATTGTACTGGGCACTTTCACAATCGGTGTGGATGATACATTGAGAGATGACAAGCTTGATAGTCTTCCAATGGAATCTGTAATACTTGTAATAGGTGTGTGAGACACATCCAACTTCATCAATGACCCTAGTTTCGAAATTGATTTGGGGAGTTCACTCAAGCTATCACAATTCCTAAGAGAGAGGTGCTGAAGATTTGGTAGCTCTCCAATTTGTTCGGGTAATTTTTCAAGATTCTGACATGACTCAATACTCAAATCAGTCAACAACCGCAGTTTTCTGATAGAGTAGTCAATTTCCATCAAAGATGAACATTTAGAAATACTCAACTTCTCTAAAACTGAGTATTCAAAAAAGGTTGGTGTCCTGTAAATCGACATATTATTCTCAAGAGTGAGAACCTTCAATTTCCTCCCATCCTACAAAAGCAAATGAAACATCAGCATGGACAATTGGATGTCTAAACAAGAAATACATGGGAATTTAGGCTCTCAACTTGGATCATTTGTCCTTTGGTCCTCTCACTAAATGAGAAAATTAGACTACAAATCCAATGAATTCTGTCCTTGAATAAGAAAATTAGACTGATAGGGAAATTGACATACCTTGATCAGGCCCCTGACATGATCATCCGTGAACCCATGGCCAACGAAATTCCCCACAACCACGTTTTCTAGATGCAAATTTGTTGCCTCAAAACGTGGATGACGTTCAGAACTTCTATCGTGGGTAAAACAAACCGATCCATTTCAATTCGGAAAGACAGCCCGCAAAGTCGCCTTGGCAGGTTATGTTATGCAACCACAAAGAGCCGAAGATGTGGGAAACGTTTAATTTCCTCCGCAAAGTGATAGTTAAGTTATCATCAGTCCTTGACCAATTTGTCAAATCCAGTGCTTGAACGCTACTCTTGATCTGCCAATGAAATTGAGGAGCAGGAGTAGGAATTTGTCAATATTATACGTTTTTATTCCATTGAAGAGAAGAAAAAATGAAACATAAGAGTAGCTCTCATTTTAGAAAGACGAATCCTTAATTATGAACACATTATTAAATTTGGTCACCACATTACCTCTATTGATCTTAATTCGTGAATGATGTCGTCTGGAGCCCACAACCTGGAACGCTCTTGATTAGCAATTGTCCTTCCAAGATCTCTAAATTGATCATGCATCCAAACCTTATTTTCGTCTAAAACCTTTATAGTGCATTTGTTAATAAGGACATCAATAGCATACTGGGCTAAACCCACAGTCTTTCCACACAAAGAATGGATTAGTCTTATCTTTATCAATGAAAAAGCATGCAATATCAAGGAATATTTGTTGCTGATCCATTTCTAAGGCATCATAAGTAATCCTTAGCTTTCCCAAGACATCGCTAGTAGGTGTTTTTCTTAGCTTCTCTAGCATCTCTTGCCATATTTTTTCCTCTTTCTGAAGAAAAAGCAATGAACCTATTGCTCGAAGAGCTGAAGGTAGTCCATCCGTAGTAGAGACGATGTCTTTTGAAGTGTCATATAGTTTGTCTGGAGGAAAGTCAGCATCAAATGCATGCCTACTAAAAAGTTGAAGTGCATCTTTGTCGCTTAACACCTCCATTTCATAAGGCACAATTTCATACTTCAATCCCCTAATTTTTATAACACTTTTGTCCCTAGTGGTAACAAGTATCCTAGTACCATTGTACAGAGAATCAATTCCAATAAGGTATTCGATTTGGTTTCCCTCATCAACATCATCCAATACAACTAGTACCTTCTTGTTGCAAATTGTTTCTCTAATCATATTGATTCCATGATCAATGTTATCAATGTTGCGAGCCACTCTAGAATTAGAGATATCAGATAGCAATTGTTCTTGCAACTTGACTAAGCCCTTGGTTTTTGCTGTTTCCCTTACACCATCAAGAAAGCTACAGTTTTTCCCAAAGCGAGGACATAGTTGGTTATAGATGATCTTGGCAAGTGTTGATTTACCGATGCCACTCATCCCATAAATTCCAATAACCCGCACACCACCAGATTGGATGTCCAATAAACCATTTATGGCTGCTATTCGATCCTCCATTCCAACTAAATCTCTAGTAACTTTTCTTTGTCTTGTCTTGAGCCTAACCACAACCTCCACAACAACAGCCTCGATAAGATCCCCATCGCTGCAACAAAGTTGAACAGTTTCAATTGTAAAGAGGCAACAAATTCGTTTAATTGCACGTTGACCAACCATCTACTAAGTTAGGTTGGGAACATGAGGTTAAAACTATTCTGAGGGAAAACTCTCGTTAAAAAGAACCAAAAAGGAGTATATAAATAGTGGTTCTTATTCAAATATCAAACAATTATTTGTTGAATCCCTTTCATAGATCAATTTCATAAACTAATCAGTTAAGTGATGAAGCCAGGAATCTCATGTTGACACTTTCTTATTGCATGTGAGAAATAACACAACGTAAGAGACCAATATAAAAGTAGTGCAAGCAAAAGGTACTTTTGCGTTTTACCGACATGATAATACTAAACTAAACAGCACTAAGTTTTGTAAGTTCATTTTATTTGAATGTTCATCGTGTTCGAAGACACTAAACTTTAACTCTACCTTATTATTTTACTTATACACACGCACGCATGCATGCACGTGGCACGCTCTTGTGTGAGGTTTACCCGGCAGTTTACTTTTCATGATCACTCTACCTAGTAGCCATACGCGTTACCACATGTCTATATATATATATATATATACATATATATGTATATATATGTCTATACATATATATGTATATATATATACATATATATGTATAGACATATATATACATATATATGTATATATATGTCTATACATATATATGTATATATATATACATATATATGTATAGACATATATATACATATATATGTATATATATGTCTATATATATATATATGTATATAAAGACACACACACACATTTGTCGTCGTCATCATGAGACAACTAGTTTTGGGGTGTTGAGAGGCAACTAGAATTATCCAACGAAAAATGGCACGAAACAAACGGGACTGGACCGAGACCAATTACGTTACCCTAAAAACTTCAAGAACATGATGAATTTACAAACCTTAACATCCGTTACCAGTTTAAGTTGAAGAAACAGAGAAAGAGAAATGTTTGATTATTAAAGGAATTAATGTACCCGAAGCCTTAATATTTGTCACGAAAATATAATTTGAGTGTTAAAACTTTCAAAATATGCAATCAATTACTAAAATTTGTCAAATTGATACAATCAAATGGTTCCTTTAGCTCTATCCACGTTAATGGATGGAAAATATTGACCTGTCATTAGAAAATAGGCTGAGAAACTAACAAATAAAAGAATAAATGAAGGGGCACGAAGAACGGTGGAAAGAAATCTCGCTTGTTCCCATCCCCAGTAACTTTTTTCTCCAATCTGATCATTTGTTCATTCTTCTTTAAAACTTTCCATGGTTTCTTTAAATTGAGTTCTTGAGACAGGAGTTTGAAATACTACATGGAAACTCTACTGGCCATGGCTGTGAGCTCGAAGGAGCTCCAACCACCATGGCCGAACGACCAAACTCAATGAAGCTCGAGCGACCGTAGCCCCGAGCTTGACGAAAGTCCAGCCATCACGGCCAAACTCGATGAAGCTCAAGCGGCCAATGGAGTTCTCAATGGTGGCTAAGGTCGAACAACCTCAAATTGGAGGTCGCATGACCTCAGATATGAGGTTTCACGCTGGGTTTGTGCCCCAAACTCAAGCCTGGGTCTTTCCGTGCGTGGTGATGTGCTGCATGATTTTAATGGTGGCGGTGGCAACCTGATCTGGTGACGGTGGTGGACGAGTTTGGCAAAGTTGGTCGAGTTCTTGAGGTGCTAGGCAGTGGTGGGGGATGAGTTTGGTGGTGGTTAAGTGTGAAGTTGGTTGTGGAGGCTGAATTTGATTGTGGTGGAGGTGGTGTCTGATTCCATGGTGGTTGTCTTCAAGGGCGAGGGTAGCCGGCAAGGCAGTAGGTGGTGGTGAGTCTAGCGGCAGGTGTTTGAGGCAACGGCTGCCGGCGACCATGGACAGCTTCAGTGACCAGCTGCACTACTGTTTGATCAACAAGCGTTGATACCGGCGGTCTGATTGATGAAAATGGTGTAAGCGGAGCAGCTTAATAAGGTGAGCTTTTCCTTTTCATAAACAATTGCTGCTGTCAGAACAAACCTTATTTCAGAATCTAAGGCTTAGGCTTTGTGCGAACAATCCAAGTTTTTCTCAACGATCATCTTCTTGAACGAGTGGAGTCTTACTATTATAAGATTCCGAGAGAGAAATTCCGATGGCAAGAAGAATTTGAGAATTTCCTTTTAATTTGAAAAAATTGGAGTTGGAATATAATTAATGAATCTTTATAAGATCTATTGCTCAATTGTAAAAGATAATTTTGACATTCACGGTTAGATAGTTACCCAGAATATTTCTTCAGCTCCCACCCCTTGGTGTCATCAACTTCATTGAGAGCCTTGCACCACGACTCTACATCCTCGGAGCTAAACTTCTTCTTCTGATCCTCCATCCTTTGCTCCAAATTCAATATGGCATCACGGTACAACGGGGATTTCAATTTCACATCAGCAGGTTTCACATCATAAAAGATGGGCAATATCACCTTCTCATTCCCCTCTTCTTTAGATTTAGAGGTGTTCTCCACCATCTTTGCAAGCTCGCGGAGGCACCAATGACTCGAAGCATAGTTTTGGGAGAAGATGGGTATGTAAAGCTTAGAGTCATCAATCGCTAGCAGAAGGTTGCCACTAATTCTTTCTCCTGGTCGAAGCTCTTCATCATCCATGAAAACGCGAATTCCAGCATCTACCAAGGCATGGTAGAGGCTATTGGTGATTCCCCGACGAGTATCGAGCCCTCTAAAACTTAGAAACACCTGATACTCACCTCCTAATAGGTTGTTGGTACTCATTCTTGTCTCTGAGTTTGCCATACGAGCTCACTTCACACTTAGCGGGTCAGGTCACCTCTCTCTCTCTCTCTCTCTCTCTCTCTCTCTCTCTCAAATAGGTAGGCTTGAGATACTTTTTCATCTAGCCCGTTGTACTGGGTATAAGTAATTTCACACGAACCGACTATTGACATACTTTTATGCACTTTTTTTGCTTGATTTTGAAAAGTAACAACATTTATTTACACGTAGAAGATTGGCAATTAGTTTAGTAATCTACCGATTCCTATTCCTGTGACTATTAACTCCTTTAAAGTTACTAACTATTATTCGATATTACCTAACTTAGTTTGACTGATATACCAGCATTTGTCACAATAAATACCAATTAATTTTAGTCACTAAGCAACCTTTTATCTTGTTTGGTTTTGAAAATATCAACATTTATTAATACTTTCAAGATTTCTAACTACTTCAATAATAAACCATCGTTTAATCTTCCGGCTTATTAGAAAATATTTATTTGCTCATGGACAGGACATGCCATGGCGATGCAATCGTACCAGCTGTAGGCAATTTCGCACAAAGCCGAAGATGTTGTGCAGATGTCGATGCAAGTCGCGATTTTAATATTGAAGTCACAACGAAGACCTTCTAAGACTTATTAGAGGACCCTTGAATATAAAATTAATTTTAAAAAGACTCAAGATATGAGCCAACTACCAATCGATTTGGAAAAAATTTAAATTGATTTAGAGCACATTTGGTAACCATTATATTGCCAGAAACAGTTTTTGCTCAGAAATAGTTTTTTTTTTATTCTGTTCTTGGGAATAATTTTTTAGTTTTTGAAAAATTTTGGTAACTATGCAAAATTTATATTCTTGAGATAGAAATGCATTTGGTAGGATTCTTAAATTTTTTTTTAATTTTTTTAATACTTTTATCATTTTTTTTCTTTTTTCTTTTTCATTTTCTCTTCTTCTTCCTCCTTTTTTGTGGCCAGTCGTTGGCCAAAGCGGTGGCCAGTGACCTATTAGGCGAGATCCTGCGAGCTCGCTGAAGGCTCGCCTAGCCACCACGAGGCTTGGCCTCACTAGATTGGGTGAGGTCGAGCCTTGCCCAACTCGGTGAGCCTCGTTGAGCCACCACCAGGTAACGCCAACCTAGAGGTGGCCTAGCAAGGTCGAGTCTCGCCCAACCACAACAAGGCATGGCGTCGCGGGGGGCCGGCGACACTCCAGCGAGGTTGCGAGCCATGACCA
Source organism: Eucalyptus tenuipes (assembly GCA_014182365.1). Classification (NCBI taxonomy): domain Eukaryota; kingdom Viridiplantae; phylum Streptophyta; class Magnoliopsida; order Myrtales; family Myrtaceae; genus Eucalyptus; species Eucalyptus tenuipes. Next base: position 46,081,770 of record CM024544.1, read on the forward strand.
AGGCCCACAATCGGCCAAATGAAAGAAAAAGAAAAGGAAAGAGAAGAAAAGAGAAGTGAAAATAAAAAAATTAGACTTTATTCTAGGAATTGTTCTCGGGAACAAGAAATAACTTTTTCTACTTCTTGATTATGTTCCAAATCTATTCCCATGAACAAAAAATGAACAAAAACTATATATATTTTTGTTCTATGGAATAAAAAATTTACCAAACGGATTTCTATTCTTTTTTTGTTCTCGGTGATAAAAAAAAATAGAATCAGTTGTTTCTGGGAGTATTACCGGACATGCCCTTAGTTGACCAAAAAGATTCTAAGAGTTTTGGTGTATTCGGATCTAATCTAGAGTCTATAAGATCGGTTCAGACATTAACAACAGTTGGTAATACATAATTTTCGACCTAGAGAGGAGTGGCCCTATTAAAAAGAAATTTGAAAAAATACTTCCAAATAATGAACAGGAAATGTTTTGACCACGCCAAGGATCATTAGTAGACAAATCTTTTTAATAAGCGTTCTATGGACACTTGTTGGCTATATCTAATGAAATAAAATTTACATTCTCAATGTGCTGATTGCGTATAAAATGCGGAAGACAAAGCTTTCGAAATAACAAAATTTTCTTTATTTGAAAATTTTTAATTTAATCGGTACCCTGGAGCACTAATTAAACATAATGATTATTAAAAAATACTACACTTCACATATTTGAATTTGAATCCATTTGCCATAAAAGACGCGTGTGCGCAACTTCGCAGTAAGTGCAGCGTCCAATTTACAATCACGTTCAATTTATAATCAATAAATTTGATGGACTTAAAATGATAACGTGGAGGACATTATCATTACAAGATCAGATGGAATTTCTTCTTTTTTCGTGCTTCTCATGTAGCTATGTCTCCATGGAAAATTCAGAGTCAATAAAGCTGATGGATTGAAAAATAATAAAGAGGACATTATCATTCGAGGTCACACGGAGTTTCTTCTTCTTCACGCCGATAGCATCCGTTCAGAATCCACTTTTGAACTTCTGAATAAATAAAAAAATCCAATAACAAAATATTAGTAAAGAATCACCTCTCGTGATTCCACGTGGGACTATAGATAATTAGAAAAATCTCCTTCACTTTACAAAAATTGGATTTGCTTCATTCTCTGCAGAAAATGCTCCACCTAAGCGTTCCCTTAGCACATATTTATTATTCACCATGGATTATTTGTTTTGATCTCTTCGCCTTAATGACTTGCCTTATATTATCATTAATTATATTTAACTACTCACATTTTCTCATAGAATATGCCTTCGTATTAAAAAGCAAAAAATTGCGCAAAACTTTTACAACCATTATTTCCTTATTGATAACTATTTAAGTCATGACGAAAAAATTTTAAGATTTAGTAGAGGAACATTGAAATTCTATTAATTTTACAAAGACTCATGGTATGAGCCAACTACCAATTGATTCGGGAAATCAAAACCGATTGAGCTGACCAATAGATTCAAAAAGTTTTGGAATATTCTAATATAATCTGGAGACTACAAGATCGGTTCAGACATCAACAACAATGGTAATTATAACTATCCCACTTTGAGAGAAGTGGCATTATGAGAAAATTTGTGAAAGATTTGCGTCCATATCATGAACAGGACATGCTATGGCAGCAATTAAAAAGTATTTTGTTAATAAATGCCCTCACAACACTGGTTAGCCACTCATAATAAAATAATATTTTTCATTTTCAATACACTGATGGTGCAAAATATGAGAAAAATAGTATTTTGAAAATGAAAAAATTTCTTTGCGTGTGGATGTTTAATTTAATTAATGCCTCTAGAACACTGGTTAACAAAATTCTAATAAAAAGACATTACATTATGTACGACTTCGACTCTATTTGCCGTCGAAAAAGCATATAGGCAACTTCCCAGCAGGTGGCGCTTCCATTAGTCAACAAAGTTGACGGATTTTATAATGATAAGGTGGACAAAGAAGGCCTAACCAAAAACGCGTATAGGCAATTTCTCAGCAAGTGCAGCTAGTCAATAAAGGCAATGGGCCACCTTTCCAATATGGAAAGGAGCGGTGGGGGATTCGAATCCCCACCTTCTCAGAGAGGTTGGGGTGGGAACAAATTAGTTTCAAGTGTGGATTTCGACTCCCACGCCCTGCAAGGAGGTAGGGCAAAAGTCCGAGAGTGAATAGAGTAGGATTGACCAAAAAATAAAAAATAAAGGCGATGACAATAAGTGGAGACCAAAAAAGACGGAGAGATATAGAGGTGTACCTTTGTTTTCTATTTTTTCTTTTTCTGACCATAAGAGGTGTACCTCTTCGCACGCCAAATTTCTTTGGAGGCTCTTCTTCGTGCTTGTCAAATGACTCTGGCTATGTAACAACCGCGGTTCTGAATTTACATTTGAATTTTTGTATTAAAAAATGATTCTCAAATGATTATATCATTTTCAATATCCTGTAGCTATATCTACGTTTGGACATATTTAACATCCCAATTTGATATTGTAAAATTACGATATATTTGTATGAGTAGATAATAATAAAATATGATTTACGAATAGCTTCCCACGTGACAAATGGGACTCTAAGCTAGAAAATTTCCTTCATATTGCATTTATAGAATTTGCAACATTCAAAAAATACATCACCTAAGTACTGCCTCAGCATATATTTATCAATTCACCATAGGGTATTTGTTTTGATCCCTTCAACTTAATAACTTGCCTTTTATTAGAACTGATTACATTTAACTACTCAAATTTTCTTATAAAATGTGTCTTTATATTAAAAAAAATGATTAGGCAAATCTTTACCACACTTATTTCTTTATTATAACTATTAGGAGGTGAGCACGGTGTGGTTGGTACAATTTGGATGTCAAACCAAACCAAACTGCATAAATGCGATCGAAGAAAACTAAAACCAAACTAAATTATTATAGTCCAGAACCAATCAAACCAAATTATTTTTTGGGAATCAATTCAGTTTAATCATTCTTTCTTCTTTCATTTTTTCCTCTTCATCTTGTGCAAATTCATGAAAAAAAAAAAAAAACAAAACCCGTAGTTACAACAATTCATGAATTCACACACCACGAAAATCAATAGGCTGCTCCATATATAGATGGCAAAAATAATTAACAAAATTATTAATTTTTACAAAATGATTTTGCAGTTTGATTTGGTTTTGAAAAATTAAAACCAAGACAAAATGCAAAAAACATTATGGTTTCATTTGTGAATCGTTTCTTTTTTCCAAAAGTGTACTTTTAAATTGAATCGAACTGCAAAAAAACTGTTCAATTCAATTTGCTTTAACTTGAACCATTTTTTACTCACCCCTTACATTTTATCTCGCGCAACACGTTGGTTCATGTATAATACCTATTTATAGTTGTGGCGCATATACTGTACTCCTACGATAGATATTTTTTAAGTAATTTGTGCAATAAAAAAATTTGCCACTCGTGTCATTTTTAAATTCCTAAATTTGTAAGTTCCATATGTAGTATGTTTAGATCTAATGAAGTTGGTCTTATAGTGTTGGATAAGGAAGCTTAGCTCCGACACCAAACATTGACTTTCATGAAGCTACTCGTATATCACTTGTTGCCTATTTTGGCGTGAATGTAGTGGCAGCAACCCAATAGAATCGTACTATGCAAAGCTTATGAAGACACTATTACACTATGTTAACCCTCTCGCCTTTTAAAGTACCTATATTATTTTCATTATACAAAAACTAATTGGAACAAAATGCTCTTATGATACACTCTCTTGACCTCTGTATCTCTCCCATGAAGCTAAGACTTTGAGAGCCTGCGAACGTTCCGCCACACCTACCCAAATTGACTTTTCAAATGGACAACAAATGTTCAACTCAGATGAAGTCTTAGCGTTTATGCATGGTCTCGCGTAAGGTTTGACTGTCTTAAGCACCCTTTTTAGTGTGCCTTTAACCTCTATACACTTTACTCTGTTCCTCAAGCCTGCGAGCCATCCCTACTAATTCTTCAAGACTTGTCCTAAGTTTATCACTCGTAAAAAATAATAACAATAATAATTGAACGTTTGTAAGACGGTGCGTTATGGTCATTGAAAGAATTCCATGTCTACTTAACCACCCACCTTATTTGACTTAGTCAACACATGCCACTAAAACTTATAACAAAAAACATATACAGCTAGCATAACACATTGTAGGGTACATCAGAACGATGCTTTTTTTTTAATAACTTTTTTAGCAATTAACCTTTGACTTTTTATATTTAACAACAAAATTTATAAATCCATCCATGTGGACAAATAGGTCATTTGAAATCATCTGATGTTTTTTAAAATTAAATTTAAAATAGTTTTATTTGTGCTTCGTTGTCATTATATAACTTTTACTTTCAATAAAAGGTTAATTGGTACAGATTAGTTTCATCTATGAACCAATTCAACTTTGAATTCCTATAGTAATAATTACGACATCTTCTAGCTAGCTATTAGATGAATCAATTGAACATTTCTAGAGAAACTTGGAAGAATCACCCATCAATGGTTTTAAAAGTTTCCGCTAGCTGGCTGTTAGATGAATAAGGCCGGATTCACTTTACCTTTGAAATGCACGTTCGCTCGCTTCACTCAATTCAAGAGCTGTCGAGTTTTAAGTTCTTCCCTCAACCATGATTAATTAGAGATGGCAACATGCCCCAAATCAAATGTACCTCTTATATTCCATCACCTAAAGCAATCGAACCTTATATAGCTCAATGGTAGAGCGTCAACCTCGATCAAACGCTTCAAAGAAATGAGTGAACCACATAGAAAATGATAAAAGGATTAGCTAGGATTAATGAACAATGTGAAGTGGCCTTATTTATTCAAAGTAATTTACAAACATACCCTCACTAATCATACGAGGAAGGTCACTTCTTCACTTTCCCTGCAAGCATAAAGGCTTTATAGACCACATTCCTCACGAGCTTCGCGCCGCCCCAAGCCCTCTCAAACTCCCTAACAACCCCTTCACTCAACAACTCCACTCCCTGTTCTTTTGCCGCCGCCACCGCGGACCACGACCTCAAGATCCCTAGGATTCCCTCGAAAGAAACCTCCGTTGGTATGTCGAGTGCCACTGGGTTCCCCTCGGATCCCAAACCGACACTTTCGAAAGGGAACGGCAGTGTCTTGTATTGGTCGAACACGTACCTGACGTTAGAATTCCAGTATGGAAGCGTCGCGTCGAAGAACTTTTTAAGTATCAGATCGAAGGTAGGGCTAACTTGGATGGCTTGATAGCCCTAAACTGCAATCAAACCCTCTGGCTTGCGGAGGACACGATTCACGAGAGAGTAGAATTTGGGGAGTTCAAACCAATGGATGGCTTGAGCCACAGTGATTAGGTCGACAGAGTTTTCACCACCAACCATGGCTAACAATTCATCATCAGAGATGGATGGCGGAGTGTGCAAGTACCGAACGCGGGGATGTGGGATGGCATAATTTAGCTGCGACTCGCTCACGTCCGTGGCAATCACTTGCTGATAATGCTCCGCAACCTACATTTGGAGAGGGAAATGAAGCAAAGGAAACAAATGGCTAAGGAACAAGACGAATAAATATGTTAATCTTAGAACAGAACGGTATAATCGTCTGCGTACAGTAATTGATTGTTTACTATTTGTAGTATTTTATACGTCCATGATGGGGTGCGATTGGCACGCACCATTTTGCCTTGATATGCTACGATGAAGGGGTGTGATGGGGTCATATAAAAAGCCTCATGAAGACAACCGTTGATGGTTGTTGTTGGTTCAACGTACATTCAGAGAGTTTCCTTCTTTTCTCTCCCCTATCAATCAAGGCATTCCATTTTTTTCATCTTTACGAAAATAGTTTGCATTTACGCCGTGAAAATCGGGTGCTTTTCCTTGTGATCGCATCCAGACCAACGTGGAGTAATTTCGCTCGTGATTCGTCTGCAATTCAACGTTCGTTCCGGGGCTAATTGTAGTTTGCGTATTGAAATCAAGTAAGTCATCTTCCGCCGACTTGAATTCCAACATTGGTATCAGAGCCCGGTCGTGAGTTCTGCCTTATTTTTTTGACGAATTTTCTCGTTTACCATTTGATATCGAGATCAAGAGATTGTATTCTACACTGTTTTGATATTTATTGGTTGGAATTACAATCTGAAATCTCAAAATTGAACTGAAGCGAAGAACGGGTTCGAGGTCGCGTGCATCCGTACGATTTTGGCCAATTTTCGAAATATTTTTTTGGAAAAAATAAATTTTTAAATATACAGGGTGAAAGTGCTCGTCTAGACGAGTCCGAAGATGGGTAGAGCACCGCCGGACGACGCCGAAAGCGCCCACACGCGTGGCCAGAAGCCGCTACGCGTGGGATCCACGCGCCACACACGCTGGGGACGTCAGCGAACCGGCGCGTGACGTCACGCGCTGGCGTCGGCGAACCGACGCGTGAGCGTCACGCACGCGTCGGCGAACCGACACGTGAGCGTCACGCGCGCGTCGGCGAAACGATGCGTGCTGACAACACGGATGACGTCATCCAACGGTCGGTAACTACTTGGATGACGTCATCGATGACATCACTGCCATCGGAAGTTGGCCGGCCGATCACCGGTCGACGACCGACCCGTGACCCGACCCAACCCGACCGTTGACTGGTCAACGGGTCGGACCGGTCGGACCGGCCAAGAGCCATTTGGCTCGCTGGCGCGTGCGCCATACGCGCCGCGCACTCAGGCGGCGCGTGTGGGCGCGTGGGAGGTCCGATTGGAGCGTGGTCAGCGGTGTTTGGTTCGTATGAATGTTCTCTACACTGTGGTATAATTATTTTATACTTTTGAATTTTATAAATGTATGAAAATGTGTAGGAAACCCTAAGTACGCGTATTTTTTGGGGTTTAATGCATAGTTTATTCATTTGTGACTTGTATTTTCTTGTGGTTTAGGAAATACAGTAGCTAGCTTGTGTACAAATGATGTCATATATGCTGTGTAGAGCTTGGTTCGATGATATCATCTATATAGTTTAATATACTTGCAATTTTCTAGTTGCTAGAAAATTCGAACAATGGTAGGAAATCCATTACATGTTGAATTGCGATTTTGACTATAGTTGAAGCATGATTGTTGTTTGTACGTTAGTTTACATCATGCTATGCTTTTTGTGTTAATGGAAAAATGTAGAAATTACATAAGGTCATGTAATTATTTTTCCTAGTGAGAGTTCGTAGGTTGGTAGAATTTGAAAGAGTTCTCACCTAGAACTTAAAATTTGCGCAAATTAAACTAATTAATGATAATAGAACAATTGTACATAGATGTTGATTGGGAACATAGTGAACTTTTGCTTTTGTGTCTTTTGTTGAATTATCATTAATTTAGTTTGTCTTTGCTGCAAATTAAATATGTGTGTTACTCTGTAAAGTGTGCTAGTATTGATTCTGCATTTATTATGTCAATGTGTTATAGCAATTGATTATGGCTTCAGCATCCAAGACCATTGTGGCTGACCTCAATAAGGGTGAGAAGCTGAATGGTGACAATTATGATATTTGGCACCGAAAGGTTCAGTACATCCTTGAGGAGCAAGAGGTTTTGGAAACCCTCAACCATACCATGGATGAACCTGAGCATGGAATTTCAGCTCAACACAGGAGAGATCTAGAAGCTTATCAAGCTTGGAAAAAGAAAAATAGCATTGCTCGCATCACGTTGCTGAGCTGTATGCAAGATGATCTCATGCGTGAATTTGAAAGTTATGATAAAGCTCAAGCTATGTGGGTTGCCTTGAAAGATAAGTTTGGGGGTACATCTGCCACTAAGCTGAAGAGACTCATCATCAAGTTTGACACATTCCGAAAACGCCCAAATGTAACGATGAGGTAGCATCTTCGGGAGATGTCAAACATGATTCGTGAGCTGAAGTCGGCAGGTCACTCCCTTACTGATGAACAGTAAGTTCAGGCTGTTATAAAGTCTCTTCCTGACAATTAGGAGCATATGAAGATCAATATGACGCATAATGAGAATATTTTCACTTTTGATGATATAGCGCGTCATTTGGAATTAGAGGATGAGCGCCTAGAAGCTGCGAGATCCTCTACCCATACTTATGTTGCTGAATTGAGTTCACGCAAGGCTTCGAGCTTCAAGCGCAAAAGGAATTCTCAATTCAACAACAAAGGGAAGAAGACTGATCAGGCACCTAAGAGGGCTAAGACCTTCCAACGCAAGAAGCGTGGTGGGAAGAAGGCAAAGGCCAAGATGAAGTGCTACAATTGTGGCAAGATGGGTCACTTTGCTCGTGAATGCACTAAGCCGAAAGAGGTACCATATTACTCCATTACTTTAAGTAATGCTTTCGTTTCTAATACTGTAATACTTGTTGAATCTCATCCAATGTGGACTGTAGACTCAGGAGCAACAGACCACGTAGCTAGAGACCGAGAAGCATTTGTGGAGTATCGTCGAATTCAGCCTAGAAGAAGATGGATATATGTTGGGAATAACTCAAGAATTGAAGTGAAGGGTATCGGCACGTGTAAATTAATTTTACGTGGTGGTCGAAATCTATTCCTACATGATGTCTTTTATGCTCCAGATATTCGACGAAACTTGGTCTTCGTAGTTGTTCTTCTTAGCTTAGGTTATGTATTGAATTTTCATGGTAATTGTGTTGACATTTTGTATGGAACAGTTTATTATGGTTCAGGTCATGTGTCGAATGGTTTTATGGTGTTAGACATTGACTATGATTAGTACAATATGAATGTCGATAGTTGTTTTTCTTTAATTGCATCTTCTAATAATGTTGAGATTGATGCAAGTATTTGGCATGCTAGATCAGGTCACATTGGGTTGCAAAGAATGCAAAGATTAACTAGAAAAGGCCTTTTAGGATCACTCACTAATGTTGATCTACCCGTATGTGAACATTGTCTAGTGGGAAAAACAACTAGAAAACCATTTGGTAAAGGGACTAAAGCCAAATTTCCATTGCATCTCATACATTCTAACATTTGTGGTCCTTTGAATGTGAGGGCGAGGCATGGAGCCTCATATTTCATCACTTTCGTAGATGACTTCACGCGTTTCGGTTATGTCTTTCTGATCTCCCATAAGTCAGAAGCATTAGACTGCTTTAGACGATATATAGCGATGGTAGAGAATCAGTTGAACAAAACAATAAAGGCATTGAGAACCGATCGTGGACGTGAGTATCTATCGGAGCAATTCAAGGCTCTTTATGATGAAAAGGGAATTGTACGACAATTGACTATTCCTGGTACTCCACAACAAAATGGGGTAGCTGAAAGAAGGAATAGAACCCTATTGGAAATTGTTAGGTCCATGATGGCGCAAGCAAATTTACCTATCTCCTATTAGGAAGATGCGTTATCGACTGCTACCTATATACTTAACCGAGTGCCCTCAAAATCAATCACTTCCACCCCTTATGAATTATGGACTGTTAGGAAACCAGACTTGAGTAGTCTACGTCCATGAGGATGTGCAGCTTATGTTCATGATTCTTCCCATAAATATGGCAAATTAGGTCCTAGAGGAAAGAAAATATCTTTATAAGATATTCTGAACACTCCAAAGGGTACGTGTTCATAGGTGAACAAGCTGATGGAAGTGTGACTGAAATGGAGTCACGAGATGTCACGTTCTTGGAGAACAATTTTCCTAATAGAGGTGAGATTGATAAGGATTTCCAATTATATGAGATGGAAGATCTTAATAACACATCCACTAATGTTGTAGAGGGAAATGAAGATTTACCTCAACACACAAGACCTAGTGGGAGTGTTGCATCGCCTGATGAATTGAATTCAAGAGAAATTCAATTGCGTAAAAGTAATCGTAAAAGTATCGAAAGGTCAGAACTCCAAATGCTTATGGGTCCACTTCTATTTATCTTTATTTTTACAGCAGTCTTGTGGAGCTTGTTGAATTCGTAGGTTAAAAACGGTCTTGCAGGAGAGAATGTTAAGAAAAAGAAGACGGTGAAGAAAATTGCCCCATCTTTGCTACATGATGCAGCAGTATTAATGGAAAAGCAAAGGTTGTCTTCAAAAAAATAAAAAGAACAGAAAAAGAAAGAAAAAAAAAATAGAAAATTCAAAAAATATTATAAAAAATATCAACGTCAGCGTCGGTCGTGTCACATAAGATAGCTGTGTCCATATCAGCAATTTCCAATTAAAATTGGTCAAATGAACTTAATTGGTATAAATACATTTTATACTTCAAAACTGAATTGGTACCAATATAATAGGTATATAATTTTTTTGATATTATTTCCGACTAAATGGCTAGATTTAATCTAATGTACGAAAACTAATACACAATATTATATAATCACAGATCTCGAAAATAATAAGATGAGTTGTTCATCCTTTTACAAGCTTCTCACAAACGTGGTTAATGAATGTATATTGGCATATATCTATCCTTAGAAATGAGTTTTAATAGCTTTGGGAAAACACACATATAGTTGTGGTAGCTAGACATGTGGCGACATGAGACATCTTATCTACTTATATGCGTTGATCTATTACATTTAAAAGTTATTGGGGGTGCACCCGATTCATGTGAACCATCGACTTCAGTAGACCTCCAATGGACTCAAATAACGAGATAGCTTATGTAAATTAGGTGAATGCAAAAATTGCTCAATTCCATTCGTGTCAATATTTGGAACTTATCAACTACCAAAAAAAAAAAAAAAACACACACACACACATTTGAGACTTATCTTTACATTTTAAAGGAATATCCAATGGTCAGTGCAATCTTGTACTTTTAATGAAAAAATTCCTTATGATTCCACGCCTACATTTTTTTTACTTTTAATATAACAAATCCAACGGTTATTCAACCTCGTCGAACTAATCCATGAGAAACCATGCCTAAATCTAAATAAACAATAATAATGTATATGATTATAGATAAACAAAAGAGTTATTTATGATAATTAATATTCGTCAAGTAATCAATCACTATTTCTAAATTCCCAATTTAAAGTCAACATAATCATCGAGCATTCTATAAATCACTCATCTTCCCGGTCTTATAACAAATTGTATTTATAATCTCTAAATAATCATATGTTTAAACATTATCTTTTTTTAGGTTTGTTCACCAAACCAACGACTATACATTAAATGAAGACAACTAATGAGCTAATGCTAATTAAAAAACACTGCATTCCACATATTTGAATTTGACTCCATTTGTCATAAAAGACTCGTGTGAGCAACTTCGCAGCAGGTGCAGCATCCTATTTACAGTCACGTCCAATTTACAGTCAACAAATTTGATGGACGGTGGAGGACATTATCAGTACAAGATCACATGGAGTTCCTTCTTTTTTCGTGCTTTTCACATGGCTGTGTCTATGTAGAAATTTCAGAGTCAATAAAGTTATGGAATAAATTGGAGGACATTTTCATCACAAGAGCAGATGGAGTTTCGTCTTCTTCGCGCTTTTCACATGGCTCTGGCGATGTAGACAACACCAGTTCCGAATCTACTTTTGAACTTCTGGACAAATTAAAAAAAGATCCTCTAAAATTTGCTTCGGAGTCATGAACAGGAGGAGGTGCTACAGCGACCAATCAACGATTATTATTAGAAATTTTTTGTTATCGAGTGATTTCTAGACACTTATTAATCATTCCACACCAAATGAAAAGTGACTTTATTGATTATGTATAATATAAGAAAAACAGTATATTAAAAATGACAAATTTTTTATGTGTGGATGTTTTATATTCCTTGGTAAGATCCTTACTAGAAAAAATTATACTTTAAATATTTGCATTTGACCCCATTTGCGATAAATAGAAAAACGCATATAGGCAACTTCGCAGGTGCAGCTTTCAATTTATAGTCATTAAAGTTGATGCCTTCAAAAATATTAAGGTGGGGACCAGTTAGAAAGATGGACACAATAACACAAGCAGCTGTAGCCCTCTTTTGTCGGATGGAGACGTACCTTTCTTTTCTTTTTCTCTTTTTGCTAAAAACAATCGGACCTTTTCTTTTCTTAAACAATTACACCTTTTCATGCTAGTCACATGGGTCTGGAAATGTGGACGGCATCTGTACCTTTTCTTTTTTGGTCGAAAATTTCACTTTTGTACTTTTGGATTACAAATAATACGATTCTCAAACATTTAATCTTTATTATTGTTCTCTAGCGATATCTACAGTTGGACATAATTAAAATCCCATGATTGGCCCTTGTTCCTGAGCCATATTGACAATTACTCACGGTTTACATAAATTTATCTTATGTAACATAGGTCTGAGTAACTTTTACTTTACATTTGGTTCGCAAAATGATATTAAAAAAAAAAAAAAAAAAAAACTCGGTTCTCGAAGACAATCAAAGCCTTTCGCACTGATAGCAGATATACATATAACCCGGCCCATGCCAAGGATCAGAATTTAAGCTCACCTTGAGAGTGTCTTGTCTTACAAGCCTTGTTATAAAAGTTCAAACAATTCAGCCCAAAGCATTAGCCCATGGAAAGTAAAAAACAAGCCCACGTTTACTGAGAAAAGCCCAAAATTTTACAAGCTCAGCTCGCTTCAAGAATCAACAAGCCCGGCCTCGATAACTTCTTTCTTTCTTTCGCTTTCGATCCTCCGCCTCTGCATCCGCCGACAGCGCCGCCTGGCCTCCTTCGGCGCACGCGCTCGTCCTGCTCAGCCAGCGGCTCCCCCCGATTCACTCCTCTGCTCAGCACGCACAGTTACGTATGTGTGCTGACGAGGGCACGATTTGCGTGTACGACGAAATGCCTGACTCGAAACAGGGAGAAAACAGCCATAGATGGAGCTCCATTGAGCTCAAATTTGTCATTTCAAGCTCTACCTTACTGGATTATGGCAACGAAACTGAAGCCAAGTTTTCTGGGTTATCGGATTTTCTATTTTCGATTTCGATTCAATCGTCGCAGTGATTTCTCGTTTCTTTTGTATTTCCAGCAGTTTTATCCTCACTTCTGAAGCTCCTCTTCATTAACGGCGACATGGCTATAGAGCAGCACCTCGGAAGCTCCCTCTCGGATAAATCCACATCTTCCTCTTTAACGCGCGAAAGACCACTCTTGGATTCCACTGATCAATTCACTTTTTCCGATATTCTCAGGCTACGGACAACCGCAGTTCCCGTTGCAGGTTCCTGATTTCACTGCTACTCCCTGGACACTCTGTTCGCCCCTGCTCGCAGTCGCCGCAACCGAAGACCTCGTAAAGTGATCATTTCTACTTGTTTCGTTGATTCCCGTCCTAGAAGCCGTACCTACGTTTGCCTTATTTATATCCGATCAGTAATCATCCCAGGTCATAATCCTTTGCTAGATCGAACTAAATTTGCTCTATTTTAAATGATTGCGAATGAAAACATAGCCGAGAAGTTTGGTTATGGTTTAAGTGGAAAATCATCCGTGATAAAGGTTCTATTAATGATTTAAATATGTTGATGATTTTGTGATAGTCGTAGATGTGAATCGTAGCTTCATTACTGCACATGGACTTCATGGCAGGGAATTGTATGCACCCTATAAAGACGAGTGAAAATGGTGGCAGTGAAATTACAATTCGTGCTGGACAAGCCCCAATTCACATTTTTTATAACAAGAGGTGTCGTGGAGTGGTAAACCAATGAGTCTTGAACAATATCAGCAAATACAGATTCGTAAAGCATGTTTCCACAAATGAACTCTCGTTGACATAATTAGAAATGCATACACCGAATTGGAAAAGAATAAACTAAGATCCAAACAAATTCGTCAAATAAACAGGGCACTTGCATACCATTGTCTGGTTGTGGATGGAAAAGATGAGCGAATTAACATTTGATCTATTGAAAATGGAAAGAATAAAACCTGGTAAGAACCAAAACAGACGAAAAAACTGAGGTACTTTCGCTCCTCGGACTTTGAGACCCGAAGGATGTGGCCATTCGACACTCTTTCAACTAATACTCATAGTCATTTCGCCACCTCTATTGAAGGAGAAAGGAAGCCAAGTCTGACATGCTGGACAGAGATAGGGTATCTGCATATCAGCTGAGCACAATGTCTGGGCTTGTATAAATTGGCAACTAACAAGATCATTTTAACTGCCCTTTATGTTCAATTCTATTCTAATGAAGTCAAAAGAGGACACGGAAATTTACAGCTTACACTGTGCCAGCAAGCATTAAAGCCTTGTACACAATGCACCTGACCAAATCAGGACCACCCCATGCATCCTCAAGCTCTCTCACTACGCCTTCGGATAACGGATCAACACCTTGTTCCTTAGCCGTAGTAACTGCGGACCATGACCTTAACACCCTGAGAAACCCTTCAAAAGAGAGATCCTTTGGTATATCCAATGGCAGTGGCTCACCTTCACATCCCAACCCCACACTCTCGAACGGGAAATGAAGTTTCTCGTTACCATCGGATAAGTGCTTTATGTTGGGGTCCCAAAAGGGCAGCATAGTTTCATGGAAGCGTTTCATGACCGGATCAAATGTAGAGCTCACTCCAATGCCCTTGTAGCACCATACTGCGACCACACCTCCCGGCTTCCAGAGCAGACGGGTCAAGAGAGAGTAGAAATTGGGTAGGTCGAACCAGTGCACCGCTTGAGCCACCGTAATTAAATCCACTGAATTTTCACCTCCAATTAAGGTCATGATTTCGTCGTTGGAGATGGGTATTGGGGTGTGGACGTAATGGACCCTCGGATGCTGCATCGCACATTTTAGCTGGGCTGCACTCGCATCAGTGGCGATCACCCGGTCGTAGTGCTGGGCTACCTATTTTACAAGCAAGTGCAGGGCATATGAACGGAGTTGTAAGTGATGAACAATCTGGAAGTAATGAAATTCGATTGAATAAATCAAAGAGGAAAGAGAAGCCCATTTTAAAAAGACAAAAAAGGGAGAAGAAGCCTGGAAGACACTGGGACGGGTCGAACTTCAGTTTTAAAGTTCACATTCAAAACAACACAAAGGATTTGAGATCAATTACGTGGAACTGGAGGATGACCACCTTCAGTTAGTGATTAGGAAGCAGTACGCAGCCTATCCAAGCCCCAAGCAAAATCAAATCAAACAAATCAACTTCTTATCAATGAGCAGAGTTAAAAGTAGTATATGAGGATTCAGGTAAAATTCACCCAGGATGAGCTAATCTTCACTCATTCTCTACACCCTATGTTTAGTCAATTACTTCCAAAAGCAAAAACAAAGGAAAAATATTCATACATGGCGAGTGCTCGAATGAATGATTCTCCTCAAAATTACTCTTCAGCGAGACAT
This sequence comes from Eucalyptus tenuipes, assembly GCA_014182365.1. Lineage (NCBI taxonomy): Eukaryota > Viridiplantae > Streptophyta > Magnoliopsida > Myrtales > Myrtaceae > Eucalyptus > Eucalyptus tenuipes. The sequence continues at coordinate 46,097,136 of CM024544.1, forward strand.
GCCTTTGATATGTATTAAATCATAAAAAGTGTCGAATTTCGCATGATCTGCGATCATATCTGGTCTAGCCCATTTTTCTTTTTGCAAAATCCAAAAAATCTGCTCACACCGTCACGGCTCCCAATCAATGTTGGGTTCCATCGTATCAAGAAAAACAGTAAACTTGCTACTAATCTTGCACACAGAAAAGAGAGAGAGAGAGAGAGAGAGAGAGAGAGAGAGGACTCACACTGAGGGCGGCTTGGCCATTGCCGGCGCCGACGTCCCGAGCGAGGGAGTGACGCGGAGTGCGAGAAGCGAGCATGGAGTACTAGTGTGCCGAGTATGTCGGACGAGTGTCCACGTACATCTCCGCTTGCTTGTCGAACAGACCCCCCCATCTCCTCTCTCCCCTCCCGATCTGCCTCTGCTCGCATTGCCCTTGCCTTGGATCTTGGTTTCTGCTCTGTTCATTACACTCCCTGATATTCAACTCTAGACTTGCCCGATATTTGAAAAAGAAAAGTTGGGAAATATTAACAAATTATGCGATTTTCTAATCATCATTTCCTCTATATTTTAATTGCACTTTTTAATAAAAGGAATATAGTGTATATCCATTTATTATGCTTTTAGTTTATTGGGGAATATTACCAAAAAAAAAATAATCCTAAACATATTATATGAACACCAATTCAGTCTTAAACTATAAATCTTTTGACAATTTACCAATATAATCCTTCCGATCAATTTTGATAAAAAATTGACGACAGATAGCGTCCTGTACTAACGTGAATAATTTTACAATTATTTGTAATCTTTCATATTTTTTTCCATTGTGGTAGGTGAGGACAGGGCTTGAAGCCTTCACCAGACCTTAGCAATTGCCTTCCCTACGATTGGCAAGGCCTGCGACCCTTGCCAGTAGCTAACTATACCAAGTAGAATGATGTCTGTTTTACTGGTTTCGGTTAAAATTAGCCAAAAAGTCTATATTGACAAATTGTTGAAATATTTATAATTAAATTGGTCAAATTAAAAAGTTCAAAACTATATTGACATTTATATAATAGACTTATGATTTATATTTGTATTTCCAAAAAAAAAAAAAAAACAAATGGAAACTTCGATCTCAAACTTTTATGAAAGAATTCCCTAAACACTCGTGCCTACATTTCTACTGTTAATATAGCAAATTCACCGGCTAACTATTGATAACTTCCCAATTTGAGTTAAATAAAATCAGCGAGCATTCTATATAGAGCACTCATCTTTCCATTATAATAACAATTTATGTTTGTATTCTCAAAACGATCATATCTTTGCACATGATTTTTCTTCCATATCGTAGGTTTGTCCATCAAGCCAAGGACCGTACATTTTGACAATAAATGAACACAATAAAAGACATAAAGTTAATATAAAGATCTTTGATATATATTGGCCGCAAATTGAATACTGCCGCCTATAAGATGACACCAAATCATTATGCGGATCTCATCTTCGTTTATTATGAAAGTTATTGACATAGGAAATGAAAACTCTAGACGGATTAAGCGATAGCTTACACGTCGACCCAGCAACTCATTTGATCTCATTGTTTTTCTTCGGCTTTTGGATGTACACGACAAACGCGACAAGATCAAACGCCACAAAAGACAGAATTACACGGTAGGTGCGACTCTGGGCCAGAGAAATGCAAACAGACGAAGTGCAAGACTTGTTGGGACATCTTCCTCATTCGAGATCAATCTTGACAATGAAAGGGGCTAGAGAATACACCTAGAGGGGGGTGAATAGGTGTATGTAAGAATTTTCGCAGGACTTAAAAAGATATTTTGATTTTAGAAAATGTTGGTCATAAGACAGATTTCAACTTTAAACAAATGAACAACTAGTAAGCATGAATAAGAAGTTCAGGGATAAGAGAAAATAAACACAGAGTTTATAGTGGTTCGGCTTAATCCAAGCCTACGTCCACTCTCCCGCACTGACAGCCCACCGGCTGGATTTCACTATGAATCAAAAGAGTCGTTATAGAATCACGTCCTTGATTTCACAGTGTAGAGACTTTGCTACACTTTCTCAAGGTCTCACAAATGTCTAAACTCTCTTTTGAGTACAAGTTTTCGCTCAACAATTGAATCAACAAAGAACAAGGAGCTTCAGACTTTGGAATTTTTTTATCACGCACACACTCGAATAACTAGAACTTCTTCCTTATATACTCCTCCATGCCTTCATGTCCGTTGGCACATTCCAAAGGAGTTTTTCCAATCTACCTGTTGGACAGAATCAATTAGGGAGATCTCGAGTTACTTAAGGAATGTGATGATAGCCCACCAATCCTGCTCGCTCATACAATCAGGATCTAGGTTTCCATAAGTAGATCCTTCCAAGTATACTTTGCCAATCAATGAATCCAATTTACTCGTATCGAATTCAAAACGAATAAAAGATCTTGAGATGCTATCTCCAGCCGTGAGAAACTTCTTTAGTCGCTCGAATCAAATCCTTAAATAAATACTCAATTTTGGATAAGTCTTCTTCGTCGGTCTAGAAACTGTCAATCAGGGCAGACTTTAAAACTTGAGTTTGGCGGTCTTCAGACTTTGACGGAAGAGTCTACAAGTCTTCAAACTAGACTGATGGAAACATTTTGTCAACTTCAAAACAAATAAGGAGGTTTTCTCCAACAGACAATAATTCCGAGATTTGTTTGGCTCATTGGACTTGAAGAGCCCCAGCTAGCCAAAGTGCATCTGGTTTAATCTAGTGCATCGTTATCAATTTTAATAGTCAATTTAATGTAGAGGTTACTCTTAACTTTGCACGATTTTAACAACAAACTAATGCAGATTTTGGTGTGCGTGTAAGATATTTGGTCAGATTCATTTTGCATGGTCTTTGCTCTCAGTGTTATTCTATTCTTGTTTAGTTGAGTAAATCCATTTCCATATGATAATGTGTGTACGCGCAAAATGTGGTGACACTAATCTCAAGGAATGTCATTCCACGATGTTTTAGTTTCGTCACTAAAATTTTTATGGGGCCGTTTTATTGGCTAATCTAGCAAACTCCATGGCAATCTAGTGCAAAACTTTTTTTGAAGAGACAATCAGAATGATTTTTTTTTCCAAGGTCTGAAAACGTAAATGCCATTCCCTTAGAAGTATTTAGTGAATACAAGTTTAAAACTTCAAAGCAAATCAAGTTCCAAGGGGCTTGAGGTGGATAAATAGTCCAATTACTAGGACTTTTCTTTCATTAGGCTTTGGCGCCCTAATCGGCTATTTTGCTGGACTCCCTGCTGCAATAGGCTAACTTAAGGCCTGAAAAACTCAACATCATATAATATTCTCTCCCAATTAGTGCATCCATTGCACTTCCTAGTTCAGTTGATTTGTGCTTGATAAGGCTCTTATTAGATCTGCATTGTCGGACTCAAGACTTAAACGAAGCTTTAGTTCATGCGGAAAGGGAGAGGAAGATTAGGATTTCCACCGTAACTATGCACTCCACCTGCGCGGCCGAGCTAGCATGTGCTAATCTCGCAAATCCGTCTACCAATCAACCCATGGAGTCTCGACAAATGCAGGCGATGGCTGCTTCCAACGATTCGGCAACAAAGGAACCGTCATGTTGATCTTCAGAGTGTGTGGATCGGAGATACTTGAGAATGTGGGAAATTAAAGCACAAAGAAAATAGCAGACGTTTCATGACATTTCTATGGGAAAAAGAAGGGCCCAATTGCAATCCAAACCCACAAGAGAGAATTATCTGGTTCAGGTTTTGCCTTTGCGATGCTTGTTGTTCGCTGCTATGTGCGCACACGACATCACTGGACGCGTTGGCGATAGTTCGAGCCCATCGAAAAATTCACGTGGCCTTGTATGCACTGCTCATGAATCAAAAACCCTCATAAGATTTAATCATAACCTTGGACATGTGTCATAACCTTGATTTGCAACTGCGAGAGATTGGTCGTGCAAACATCAAGATCCTCGCATTAAAATTCATGAACTGATGGAAGTTCTAAAATTGGATTTTGAGTTGTCATAAACAGCACATTGGAGTTGATAGCGGCTGATCTCGTACCTACCCGCTCATCACAGCTTCTTTTGTGTAATTCAAGCACTATCGAGCATGGGAAGTGTAACTACCCCACTCCATCTCACACGAGACAAATCTTCAAGGAGTATCCGGTTTATGAAATTCGTGGCTCGTATGTATCACTTCAGAAACGCTCATGAGTCATGCTTGCACCGCAAATTCCACATACGTATTCGAGCGTACACAATAAAATATTGTTTCGATCACAATAAAATATTGGGACAACCAGAAAATTATTAGTCTTGTAATTTGTTTCGATCACAATAAATATCGGGTACACAATAAAACAACTAAGAAAGTCAAATATTAAAGAGCACGCACAAAATATATATCACTTGGGACAACTATAAAATCATTAGTCCTTTTCGATTACTTTCTTCATAACTTGTTTCGATCACAATAAAATATTGAGTACACAATAAAAGGACTAAGAAAGTCAAATATTGAAGGGCACATGCGAAATGCACATTCTTATTCCAACGTTAAAGAGCATGCGCCCAAAAACATATCACTTGGGACAACTATAAACTTATAAGTCCTTTTCAATCACTTTCTTAATAACTTGTTTAGATCACAATAAAATATTACACAATAAAAGGACTAAGAAAGTCAAATATTGAAGAGCACACGCAAAGTCTACATTCATCCAACGTTGAAGAGCGCGTGCGAAATACATATCACTAGGGGCAACAACACCATTTTTTGTTACAATTTTGAACGAAATCTGTTCTTTCTAATCTTGTATAGAATGAAAGAAAGCTTTACCGACCAAAAACAAAAAAAAAAAAAAAAAAAGAATCATATGCAGCCTTGTTCTCGGAACCCTTTCTTTTGTGTTACTTTAGACCGCCACTTAAGGTTGTATCAGAGGGAGGACGCAAAAGAGAAGTGCACAGTAAACAATGTTTCTAACTTTCTATCACCATGGGCCCTTTGATCTACCTTCTCCTTTTGCGTACGTTTTTGCTTATTTCATTGATTATTGATGAATTCTCTTTTTGCCTAAAAGCCGTCCTGCATGGATTTGCGTTCATTCTTTTAGTAAGGCAAGCGTTTTTCAATTGCTGTCTTCAATTGGTCCTTCAAAAGACCATCACATCGACTTGGACAAATTGCACATGAGATTGAATACGTTAATTCCTTTCCTAATGAGGATAACGACACAAATAGTTCCTAAAATTTGGCTCAATAGATAATGTGGTCCTTGAATTATATGGAAATATTCAATACTATCATTTCATTATTTTAAGTCCAGGAATAATATTGAACATTTTCATATAGTTCAAACACTAATTTGAACATGTATAAAAAGTTTAAAGATCATATCGAACAAATTAAAAATTTAGGGAAGACATTATAAATTGTACTAAATTTTATGGACCACATTGAACAAATTAAAAGTTCATAAATCACATTGCATATTGATCAAAGTTTATGGACCATTTGTATTATTTTCCCTACTTAATCCCAATGAGATGGACCTGTTTTTGTTTATATACTATAAAGACAAGTAAGAATGTCGGCAATGAAATTATCTTATAGGATGGACAAGAAGCCTTGACTAATTGGGCCTGCCTTCATAGACAAAGTGGAGTCGGTCATAATGTCATCAACAATGAAAAAGCAAGATGAAGAATTGTGGGAATTTCCTGTTTGCCAAAAGGCAAAGGACGAAGGATTTGGTCTAGAAAAGGAACATTAATACCGTTTTTACGATTTTTGAGTGTCATAGAGTGTTTAACTGATGAGTCTCAAACAATATCAGCAAAGACATATTCATGAAGCATGTTTCTACAGGGGGAAATTTCGACATAATTAGATGCATACATGGAGAATTATAATTGATTAACAAGTAAGATCCAAACTAGTATGTGATATAAATAGGGGCACTTACACACCATAGTCGTTTTATGGAGGGAAAAGAAAGGAGGGAATTAACATCTGAACTATCGAAAAGGAAAATAATAGAAACTGATAAGAACTGAAAGGGACGAGAAACTGAGGTCGCTTCGCCAATCAGCTCTTGAGACCGGAAGGATTGGGCATCAACAATCTTTCGGCTACTAGCCATAGTCATCTCGCCACATGTTTTGAAGGAAAAAAAGAAGCCAAGTACACCATTTTGTTCCATCACTCACCTCCTCTTCGGCCTCTTCATCAATGCCCTCTTTCTTGTCCTCCTTGTTGCCATTGCATTCGCCTTTGCCTTTGCCTTTCGCCTTCCTCCTTATTGTCATTGTCCACAGAATGAACCCGCGAAGACCCACAAGATAACCACAGAACCTCTTGCGCATTGTCGTCCTAGTAGCCGTCATCATCCTCACCGTTGTAGTCACCCTCGTCACTAGCTTTATCGCTATTGTCTTTCGTGTCGTCATCGTATTCATTGTTGTTGTAGTCATCACCGTCATCTTGCTAAGATTTGAAATTATCATGTTCAAGGTGGATTAAACATCTTAAGAAGAAAAGGTCGAAATCCCCAAATATCATATTACTTTACATTAATCCCTAGTTTGAACACCCAAACTCAAGCAACTAACAAGAATCAACATAATCTCTTAATTCTATCAAAATTGATTTATAGAAAATATTGACGTGACTTTTTTCCTGGCAATTAGTTGGTACTCGAATTTGGAGAAAGTAGGGGAAAGCAAAGGATAGAGATGTGCAGAAAGCCCTTCTTTTGATTTAAACCCGACGGTTAATAGATGCAGCAAGCTTGCAATTAACTATCCCTAGATTTAATTTCAGCTTTTCAAAAAATTCACATGAGTTTTGAACAGAGAACAATCAGTTGAGTTTTAGGTTGTTGTCGTCTCTTACCTCTTGTTCGCCTTCTTCATCATCCCTCTCCTCATCCTCATCCTTCCCCTCATCGTCATTGCCGTCGCCATAGCTGTAGCTGTAGCTGTCACCTTCGCCTTCCTCATTGAAATTGTCATGCTCGACATTATCATCCATGGAACCAACCGGTGAAGGCCCTCGAGATGATTGAGAAAGCTCACGCATAATGTTGTCCTCGTCATCCTCACCGTCATTGTCCTCCTCCTCATCATCCTTGCTATGGCTGTTGCCGTCACTTTCGTATTGACCTTCCTCATCGACATCATCATTCTCATCGTTACCATCCACGGAACCAACTAGCGAAGGCCCGCTAGACAAATGCGAAAGCCGATGCACATTGTTGTCCTCGTCATCCTCACCATCATCATCCTCATCCTCGTCGTCCTTGCTATGGCTGCTGATGTTGCCTTCCCATTGACCTTCCTCGACAACATTGTCGTTCTCATCATTACCGTCCACGTAACCAACTAGAGAAGGCCCGTCGACAAATGCAAAAGCTCATGTACATTGTTGTCCTCGTCATCCTCACCGTTATCATTCTCGTCCTCGTTGTCCTTGCTATCACTATTGCCATCACCTTCACATTGACCTTCCTTGTCGACACCCTCGTTCTTATCATTATTGCCCATGGAACAAACCGGCGAAGGCCTGCCCGATGAATGCACATTCTCATCATCTTCGCCGTCATCATCCTCATTGTCCACATGCACATGGTTGTCGTCATCATCATCCTCCTTACTATCATCATCATCTATATGCACATGGTTGTCATCGACGTCATCCTCCTGGCCATCATCATCATCTATATTCACATGGTTGTCATCGTCATCATCCTCCTTGCCACTATCCTCGCTATTGTCATCCTCCCTGTCGTCGACCTTGTCACCATCCTCATGCTTGTCACTATCATCTTGCTGAGAGAGGGAGGTTCAAAAGTATCATATCTAATGTGGATTAAACATCTTAAAGAAGATGATAGATTTCCCAAATATCATATGACTATAATCCTAAGTTTGAACACCCAAACGCAAGCACTAAACAAGAATCAACATAAAGGGATTCCCTACAATTAATCCCCCTAAAAATGCTTTATAGAGCATCTATTGAACATATGTCTATTAGAATCAAGCAACATTCACATATTCACATATCTTCATTCCCTCAAAATGAAGAAAAGAAGGAAAATCTGATTCTGAGACAAATGAAGAAAATAAGGAAATCGATTCTCGAGACAAAAGTGAATATTTGCAAGGATCAAATACTGGTATGATAGTTGTCGAAAATGGGTCGTTGGTGTCATAGCTTGTTGTGTTAACCCTCAACAAAGATGGTGGCCGAGGATGTTGCTCGCTTGATTAATGGCTGGTAGGTTGTTTGTGGCAATAAGGGTGCCAGCACCATTAGACACATACAAGGGTTGGCAAGCCCTCGTTTGCAAGCGACGAGGGCCGATAGTCCTCACTGATACTCAACGAGGGTCGTAGGCCCTTGCCGATGCAGCCCGACAGTCTTACCTTCTTTTTCAAAAAAAAAAAATATTTTAGCTTTGTAATTCTTTTAATTCTTACCCTCTTTTCTTTTACCTTCTTTTTTCCCTAATTTTTATCCTCTTTTTAAATAAAAAAAATTATAGCCGATTTGCACTGAGGAAAGCTTAGTGAGACACCACACTATTGTGAACACACCACACTTAAGCAAACGCAGAGGATGGATGAATATAACTTCACTAGAGAGAGCTCACTCTTTACTCTACAATTTTGGCCATGAATACAGTATAGCCATCAATATCAATTGATTGTAGTAATATGAGGAAATGCGGTTAAGCAAGTTGCTTATCACACTAGATTGAGAAGTTGTAATTGCCCTATTTATGCTCATGTGAAAGATGGCACTCAAGCAAGGAGATACATATTCCTAAACTATGCATTGGCACCAGAGACACAAGATATGGCACAAGTATGAGTTTTTAGCTAGAGTTATGATAAGCGAAGATGTTACCTTTGACGAGTTTGCTCTATCTTATAATAGGAGAGAGCAACCAATTGTAAATAAAGATCTAAGTGGTGTACACATAAATAAGTGGAGTTGCAAAAAGAGTAAAAACGTTAGCAGATTGTCGATGAAGTGATAGATTTTGTAGATTTTTTTTAATATACTAAAAAAAACATGTAAAACGTTAATCATGACAATTAGATTCTAAATAGGAAGAGAAAAAATAGAATAAGAAAGACTGGAGCCATCACTTTGTAATTGAATGATGGAGGGAAAATCCTTATAAGGTAAATAGGGTGGATTTAGTTATATTCGGGGTAAAAATAGCACCAACCTTGTTTTAGGTTCTCTGTGAGTTTTAGTTTAAGAAAAACAGTACCGTAGAGAATGCAATATTGAGTAAGGATTGGGTGGAATCGAAGGTTGGAATCAAGAGATTATTTTTATGTTAGAATCTCCTAGTTTGCAATGGATCTATCATTGTTATACTTCCCGTGGATCTAGATCACTCTTTGAACTAAGCTACGCAAATTGTGGTGTGTTAATCTATTTCTTATTTAATTTTCTGGTATCTTGTGATTTTGGTAAATTGCATGATCCTATTGCAAATATTGATTTTAACAAGTGGAAAAGGAAGACATGAAGTTTCATCCTCCATTTTTTAAGGTAAAAATAGGCTCAATGACATTGAGTAATTGTGATAGCACAAAATGAACCAAAAGCACAAATAGGAAGAAGGAGAGTATGAATTCTCAAATGGTGAGTGATGTAAGATACCTGGCCTCATTTCCGAAGTTGACACACATATAGCAGATGAAAATTTCTAGTAAGATGGGGATTTTTTATGTGATTATCCCTGGTTGGACATTTTAGAATTATTTTTTGTCCCTCTTCACTATAATAGAACAGAATTAGAAAGCGAATAAAGCAAAAGAAACAGTGATGATCCATAAATAGAAAGGAGGCGCACCTGTTCCAATAGAAGATCCCCTGTTTCTGTTTTTGTTTCATAGTCGTAAAGAGTTGTTTCAAATGTTGAGCCCAACGCTCGTGCTTTGGGGCATTCAAAATCTTCTCTCGTAAGACTCCCAAGTGATGCTTGAATCATTTGGACCAATGTCAAATAACTCCCCACAATCCCTCATTTGAATCTCGGCACTCCTTTGGTATTTTTGAGCTTGATACATCAATCATCCTTTCCATTGATCTCGCACCTATAAACTTTCAACTGCTCCAAATGCTCTAATTCGTCCACGCCCTCTACAACTTGCAGGCTCTCACACTCTACAATACCTAACCGCGTCAAGTTCTTCAAGTTTGACAAACCGCCTATCCTTTTTAATGAAGTGCACCCTTCGACAGAAAATACTCCCAATGATTTGAACATACAAGCAAATTGAATCTCCTCTAGCTTTGGGCACCTCAACAGCTGGAATACTTGAAGCATCTTTAGAAAGCTTGAGACAATGGACACTTTCCTCCCACCATTAGTCAACTTGGTAGCTTGTAGCTCATTACACCCTGGCTCCTCCGATGGATTAACAAACCTCTCTAAAGATCTGCAGTCCTCAATACATAATTCCTCCAATGATATTAAGGCACCAAGAAATTGAACTTCGACTAGCTCAGTGCAAGAAGACACCTCGCTTCTCTCGCTTTTCTTAAACCCGATGGAAAGGATAATTTTTTGACGAGTTCACACATTCTGATAGTCAACATTTCCAACTGAGGAAGCCCGTCTAGTTGTACTTGTTTCACTTGAATGCGATCGAGCTCTAGAACTATCAAGTTTGACGGAAGTTGTTCGAGGGATTCAAAGTCTAATCCATACATAGTAAGTTTTTTTAGGAGAGAAAGGGAGCCCAACTCCATAGGCTGCGCGCGGACATTTAAAAGGCACAAGTGCTGCTTCCTCAATTTGGATAACCTCCCTATCCACTGTAGGTCACAAGCTTTAATTATATTTGATGTGGCCTTAGATTCGAACCATCGATAGAAGTAGTTCAACTAGATTAGTAAGATTTGAGAGGTTAGGCACGGTCCCGCAATGAACTAGATCTCAACCGTAGAGTGGTCAAACTTTTAGGGAGCTCCGGCAACTCTTGGAGCTTATGACAATGCTCTAAGTCCAATGTTTGGAGGCGACGAAGCTCGCTCATTGTACTGGGCACTTTCACAATCGGTGTGGATGATACATTGAGAGATGACAAGCTTGATAGTCTTCCAATGGAATCCTGTAATACTGTAATAGGTGTGTGAGACACATCCAACTTCATCAATGACCCTAGTTTCGAAATTGATTTGGGGAGTTCACTCAAGCTATCACAATTCCTAAGAGAGAGGTGCTGAAGATTTGGTAGCTCTCCAATTTGTTCGGGTAATTTTTCAAGATTCTGACATGACTCAATACTCAAATCAGTCAACAACCGCAGTTTTCTGATAGAGTAGTCAATTTCCATCAAAGATGAACATTTAGAAATACTCAACTTCTCTAAAACTGAGTATTCAAAAAAGGTTGGTGTCCTCAGAAATCGACATATTATTCTCAAGAGTGAGAACCTTCAATTTCCTCCCATCCTACAAAAGCAAATGAAACATCAACATGGACAATTGGATGTCTAAACAAGAAATACATGGGAATTTAGGCTCTCAACTTGGATCATTTGTCCTTTGGTCCTCTCACTAAATGAGAAAATTAGACTACAAATCCAATGAATTCTGTCCTTGAATAAGAAAATTAGACTGATAGGGAAATTGACATACCTTGATCAGGCCCCTGACATGATCATCCGTGAACCCATGGCCAACGAAATTCCCCACAACCACGTTTTCTAGATGCAAATTTGTTGCCTCAAAACGTGGATGATGTTCAGAACTTCTATCAGGGTAAAACAAACTGATCCATTTCAATTCGGAAAGACAGCCCGCAAAGTCGCCTTGGCAGGTTATGTTATGCAACCACAGCAGCCGAAGATGTGGGAAACGTTTAATTTCCTCCGCAGTGATAGTTAAGTTATCATCAGTCCTTGACCAATTTGTCAAATCCAGTGCTTGAACGCTACTCTTGATCTGCCAATGAAATTGAGGAGCAGGAGTAGGAATTTGTCAATATTATACGTTTTTATTCCATTGAAGAGAAGAAAAATGAAACATAAGAGTAGCTCTCATTTTAGAAAGACGAATCCTTAATTATGAACACATTATTAAATTTGGTCACCACATTACCTCTATTGATCTTAATTCGTGAATGATGTCGTCTGGAGCCCACAACCTGGAACGCTCTTGATTAGCAATTGTCCTTCCAAGATCTCTAAATTGATCATGCATCCAAACCTTATTTTCGTCTAAAACCTTTATAGTGCATTTGTTAATAAGGACATCAATAGCATACTCTGGGCTAAACCCACAGTCTTTCCACACAAAGAATGGATTAGTCTTATCTTTATCAATGAAAAAGCATGCAATATCAAGGAATATTTGTTGCTGATCCATTTCTAAGGCATCATAAGTAATCCTTAGCTTTCCCAAGACATCGCTAGTAGGTGTTTTTCTTAGCTTCTCTAGCATCTCTTGCCATATTTTTTCCTCTTTCTGAAGAAAAAGCAATGAACCTATTGCTCGAAGAGCTGAAGGTAGTCCATCCGTAGTAGAGACGATGTCTTTTGAAGTGTCATATAGTTTGTCTGGAGGAAAGTCAGCATCAAATGCATGCCTACTAAAAAGTTGAAGTGCATCTTTGTCGCTTAACACCTCCATTTCATAAGGCACAATTTCATACTTCAATCCCCTAATTTTTATAACACTTTTGTCCCTAGTGGTAACAAGTATCCTAGTACCATTGTACAGAGAATCAATTCCAATAAGGTATTCGATTTGGTTTCCCTCATCAACATCATCCAATACAACTAGTACCTTCTTGTTGCAAATTGTTTCTCTAATCATATTGATTCCATAATCAATGTTATCAATGTTGTGAGCCACTCTAGAATTAGAGATATTAGATAGCAATTGTTCTTGCAACTTGACTAAGCCCTTGGTTTTTGCTGTTTCCCTTACACCATCAAGAAAGCTACAGTTTTTCCCAAAGCGAGGACATAGTTGGTTATAGATGATCTTGGCAAGTGTTGATTTACCGATGCCACTCATCCCATAAATTCCAATAACCCGCACACCACCAGATTGGATGTCCAATAAACCATTTATGGCTGCTATTCGATCCTCCATTCCAACTAAATCTCTAGTAACTTTTCTTTGTCTTGTCTTGAGCCTAACCACAACCTCCACAACAACAGCCTCGATAAGATCCCCATCGCTGCAACAAAGTTGAACAGTTTCAATTGTAAAGAGGCAACAAATTCGTTTAATTGCACGTTGACCAACCATCTACTAAGTTAGGTTGGGAACATGAGGTTAAAACTATTCTGGAGGGAAAACTCTCGTTAAAAAGAACCAAAAAGAAGTATATAAATAGTGGTTCTTATTCAAATATCAAACAATTATTTGTTGAATCCCTTTCATAGATCAATTTCATAAACTAATCAGTTAAGTGATGAAGCCAGGAATCTCATGTTGACACTTTCTTATTGCATGTGAGAAATAACACAACGTAAGAGACCAATATAAAAGTAGTGCAAGCAAAAGGTACTTTTGCGTTTTACCGACATGATAATACTAAACTAAACAGCACTAAGTTTTGTAAGTTCATTTTATTTGAATGTTCATCGTGTTCGAAGACACTAAACTTTAACTCTACCTTATTATTTTACTTATACACACGCACGCATGCATGCACGTGGCACGCTCTTGTGTGAGGTTTACCCGGCAGTTTACTTTTCATGATCACTCTACCTAGTAGCCATACGCGTTACCACATGTCTATATATATATATATATATATATATACATATATATGTATATATATATACATATATATGTATATATATGTCTATATATATATATGTATATAAAGACACACACACACATTTGTCGTCGTCATCATGAGACAACTAGTTTTGGGGTGTTGAGAGGCAACTAGAATTATCCAACGAAAAATGGCACGAAACAAACGGGACTGGACCGAGACCAATTACGTTACCCTAAAAACTTCAAGAACATGATGAATTTACAAACCTTAACATCCGTTACCAGTTTAAGTTGAAGAAACAGAGAAAGAGAAATGTTTGATTATTAAAGGAATTAATGTACCCGAAGCCTTAATATTTGTCACGAAAATATAATTTGAGTGTTAAAACTTTCAAAATATGCAATCAATTACTAAAATTTGTCAAATTGATACAATCAAATTGTTCCTTTAGCTCTATCCACGTTAATGGATGGAAAATATTGACCTGTCATTAGAAAATAGGCTGAGAAACTAACAAATAAAAGAATAAATGAAGGGGCACGAAGAACGGTGGAAAGAAATCTCGCTTGTTCCCATCCCCAGTAACTCTTTTCTCCAATCTGATCATTTGTTCATTCTTCTTTAAAACTTTCCATGGTTTCTTTAAATTGAGTTCTTGAGACAGGAGTTTGAAATACTACATGGAAACTCTACTGGCCATGGCTGTGAGCTCGAAGGAGCTCCAACCACCATGGCCGAACGACCAAACTCAATGAAGCTCGAGCGACCGTAGCCCCGAGCTTGACGAAATTCCAGCCATCACGGCCAAACTCGATGAAGCTCAAGCGGCCAATGGAGTTCTCAATGGTGGCTAAGGTCGAACAACCTCAAATTGGAGGTCGCATGACCTCAGATATGAGGTTTCACGCTGGGTTTGTGCCCCAAACTCAAGCCTGGGTCTTTCCGTGCGTGGTGATGTGCTGCATGATTTTAATGGTGGCGGTGGCAACCTGATCTGGTGACGGTGGTGGACGAGTTTGGCAAAGTTGGTCGAGTTCTTGAGGTGCTAGGCAGTGGTGGGGGATGAGTTTGGTGGTGGTTAAGTGTGAAGTTGGTTGTGGAGGCTGAATTTGATTGTGGTGGAGGTGGTGTCTGATTCCATGGTGGTTGTCTTCAAGGGCGAGGGTAGCCGGCAAGGCAGTAGGTGGTGGTGAGTCTAGCGGCAGGTGTTTGAGGCAACGGCTGCCGGCGACCATGGACAGCTTCAGTGACCAGCTGCACTACTGTTTGATCAACAAGCGTTGATACCGGCGGTCTGATTGATGAAAATGGTGTAAGCGGAGCAGCTTAATAAGGTGAGCTTTTCCTTTTCATAAACAATTGCTGCTGTCAGAACAAACCTTATTTCAGAATCTAAGGCTTAGGCTTTGTGCGAACAATCCAAGTTTTTCTCAACGATCATCTTCTTGAACGAGTGGAGTCTTACTATTATAAGATTCCGAGAGAGAAATTCCGATGGCAAGAAGAATTTGAGAATTTCCTTTTAATTTGAAAAAATTGGAGTTGGAATATAATTAATGAATCTTTATAAGATCTATTGCTCAATTGTAAAAGATAATTTTGACATTCACGGTTAGATAGTTACCCAGAATATTTCTTCAGCTCCCACCCCTTGGTGTCATCAACTTCATTGAGAGCCTTGCACCACGACTCTACATCCTCGGAGCTAAACTTCTTCTTCTGATCCTCCATCCTTTGCTCCAAATTCAATATGGCATCACGGTACAACGGGGATTTCAATTTCACATCAGCAGGTTTCACATCATAAAAGATGGGCAATATCACCTTCTCATTCCCCTCTTCTTTAGATTTAGAGGTGTTCTCCACCATCTTTGCAAGCTCGCGGAGGCACCAATGACTCGAAGCATAGTTTTGGGAGAAGATGGGTATGTAAAGCTTAGAGTCATCAATCGCTAGCAGAAGGTTGCCACTAATTCTTTCTCCTGGTCGAAGCTCTTCATCATCCATGAAAACGCGAATTCCAGCATCTACCAAGGCATGGTAGAGGCTATTGGTGATTCCCCGACGAGTATCGAGCCCTCTAAAACTTAGAAACACCTGATACTCACCTCCTAATAGGTTGTTGGTACTCATTCTTGTCTCTGAGTTTGCCATACGAGCTCACTTCACACTTAGCGGGTCAGGTCACCTCTCTCTCTCTCTCTCTCTCTCTCTCTCTCTCTCTCTCTCAAATAGGTAGGCTTGAGATACTTTTTCATCTAGCCCGTTGTACTGGGTATAAGTAATTTCACACGAACCGACTATTGACATACTTTTATGCACTTTTTTGCTTGATTTTGAAAAGTAACAACATTTATTTACACGTAGAAGATTGGCAATTAGTTTAGTAATCTACCGATTCCTATTCCTGTGACTATTAACTCCTTTAAAGTTACTAACTATTATTCGATATTACCTAACTTAGTTTGACTGATATACCAGCATTTGTCACAATAAATACCAATTAATTTTAGTCACTAAGCAACCTTTTATCTTGTTTGGTTTTGAAAATATCAACATTTATTAATACTTTCAAGATTTCTAACTACTTCAATAATAAACCATCGTTTAATCTTCCGGCTTATTAGAAAATATTTATTTGCTCATGGACAGGACATGCCATGGCGATGCAATCGTACCAGCTGTAGGCAATTTCGCACAAAGCCGAAGATGTTGTGCAGATGTCGATGCAAGTCGCGATTTTAATATTGAAGTCACAACGAAGACCTTCTAAGACTTATTAGAGGACCCTTGAATATAAAATTAATTTTAAAAAGACTCAAGATATGAGCCAACTACCAATTGATTTGGAAAAAAATTAAATTGATTTAGAGCACATTTGGTAACCATTATATTGCCAAAAATAATTTTTGCTCAGAAATAATTTTTTTTTTTTCTGTTCTTGAGAATAATTTTTTAGTTTTTGAAAAAGTTTGGTAACTATTCAAAATTTATATTCTTGGGATTCTTAATTATTTTTGTTTTTTTAATTTTTTTAATACTTTTATCATTTTTTTCAATTTTTTCTTTTTCATTTTCTCTTCTTCTTTCTCCTTTTTTGTGCCCAATCGTTGGCTAGAGCGGTGGCCGGCGACCTGTTAGGCGAGGTCCCGCGAGCTCGCCGAAGGCTCGCCTAGCCACCACGAGGCTTGGCCTCACCAGATTGGGTGAGGCCGAGCCTTGCCCAACCCGGCGAGCCTCGTTGAGCCACCACCAGGTAATGCCAACCTAGAGGTGGCCTAGCAAGGTCGAGTCTTGCCCAACCACGACGAGGCATGGCGTCGCGGGGGGCCAGCTACACTCCAGCGAGGTTGCGAGCCATGACCAAGGCCCACAATCGGCCAAAAGGAAGAAACAGAAAAGGAAAGAGAAGAAAAGAGAAGAGAAAATAAAAAAATTAGACTTTATTCTAGGAATTGTTCTCGGGAACAAGAAGTAACTTTTTTCTATTTCTTGATTCTGTTCCAAATCTATTCCCATGAACAAAAAATGAACAAAAACTATATATATTTTTGTTCTCTGGAACAAAAAATTTACCAAACGGATTTCTATTCTTTTTTTGTTCTCGGTGATAAAAAAAAAATAGAATCAGTTGTTTATGGGAGTGTTACCGGACATGCCCTTAGTTGACCAAAAAGATTCTAAGAGTTTTGGTGTATTCGGATCTAATCTAGAGTCCATAAGATCGGTTTAGACATTAACAACAGTTGGTAATACATAATTTCCAACCTAGAGAGGAGTGGCCTTATTAAAAAGAAATTTGAAAAAATGCTTCCAAATAATGAACAGGAAATGTTTTGGCCACGCCAAGGATCATTAGTAGAAAAATATTTTTAATAAGCGTTCTATGGACACTTGTTGGCTATATCTAATGAAATAAAATTTACATTCTCAATGTGCTGATTGCGTATAAAATGAGGAAGGCAAAGCTTTCGAAATAACAAAATTTCTTTATGTGAAATTTTTTAATTTAATCGGTACCCTGGAGCACTAATTAAACATAATGCTTATTAAAAAATACTACACTTCACATATTTGAATTTGAATCCATTTGCCATAAAAGACGCGTGTGCGCAACTTCGCAGTGAGTGCAGCGTCCAATTTACAATCACGTTCAATTTATAATCAATAAATTTGATGGACTTAAAATGATAACGTGGAGGACATTATCATTACAAGATCAGATGGAATTTCTTCTTTTTTGGTGCTTCTCATGTAGCTATGTCTCCATGGAAAATTCAGAGTCAATAAAGCTGATGGATTGAAAAATAATAAAGGGGACATTATCATTCGAGGTCACACGGAGTTTCTTCTTCTTCATGCTTTCACGTGGCTCTGGCTATGTAGATAGCATCCGTTCAGAATCCACTTTTGAACTTCTGAATAAATAAAAAAATCCAATAACAAAATATTAGTAAAGAATCACCTCTCGTGATTCCACGTGGGACTATAGATAATTAGAAAAATCTCCTTCACTTTACAAAAATTGGATTTGCTTCATTCTCTGCAGAAAATGCTCCACCTAAGCGCTCCCTTAGCATATATTTATTATTCAGCATGGATAATTTGTTTTGATCTCTTCGCCTTAATGACTTGCCTTATATTATCATTAATTATATTTAACTACTCACATTTTCTCATAAAATATGCCTTCGTATTAAAAAGCAAAAAATTGCGCAAAACTTTTACGACCATTATTTCCTTATTGATAACTATTTAAGTCATGACGAAAAAAATTTAAGATTTATTAGAGGAACATTGAAATTCTATTAATTTTACAAATACTCATGGTATGAGCCAACTACCAATTGATTCGGAAATTAAAACCGACTGAGCTGACCAATAGATTCAAAAAGTTTTTGAATATTCAAATATAATCTGGAGACTACAAGATCGGTTCAAACATCAACAACAATGGTAATTATAATCATCCCACTTTGAGAGAAGTGGCATTATGAGAAAATTTGTGAAAGATTTGCGTCCATATCATGAACAGGACATGTTATGGCAGCAATTAAAAAGTATTTTGTTAATAAGTGCCCTCACAACACTATTTAGCCACTCATAATAAAATAATATTTTTCATTTTCAATACACTGAAGGTGCAAAATATGAGAAAAATAGTATTTTAAAAATGAAAAAAATTTCTTTGCGTGTGGATGTTTAATTTAATTAATGCCTCTAGAACACTGGTTACCAAAATTCTAATAAAAAGGCATTACATTACGTATGACTTCGACTCTATTTGCTGTCTAAAAAGCATACAGGCAACTTCCCAGCAGGTGGCGCTTCCATTAGTCAACAAAGTTGACGGATTTTATAATGATAAGGTGGACAAAGAAGGCCTAACCAAAAACGCGTATAGGCAATTTCTCAGCAAGTGCAGCTAGTCAATAAAGGCAATGGGCCACCCTTCCAATAGGGAAGGGGGGGTGGGGATTCGAATCCCCACCTTCTCAGAGAGGGTTGGGGTGGGAACGAATTAGTTTCAAGTGTGGGTTTCGACACCCACGCCTTATAAGGAGGCAGGGCAAAAATCCGAGAGTGAATAGAGTAGGATTGACCAAAAAATAAAAAATAAAGGCGATGACAATAAGTGGAGACCAAAAAAGACGGAGAGATATAGAGGTGTACCTTTGTTTTCTATTTTTTCTTTTTCTGACCATAAGAGGTGTACCTCTTCGCACGCCAAATTTCTTTGGAGGCTCTTCTTCGTGCTTGTTAAATGACTCTGGCTATGTAACAACCTCTGTTCTGAATTTACATTTGATTTTTTGGATTAAAAAAATGATTCTCAAATAATTATATCATTTTCAATATTCTGCTGCTATACCTACGTTTGGTCATATTTAACATCCGAGTTTGATATTGTAAAATTACAAATATCTGTATGAGTACATAATAGTAAAATATGATTGAAGAATAGCGTCCCACATGACAAATGGGACTCTAAGCTAGAAAATTTCCTTCATATTGCATTTATAGAATTTGCAGCATTCAAAAAATGCATCACCTAAGTGCTGCCTCAGCATATATTTATCAATTCACCATCGAGTATTTGTTTTGATCCCTTCAACTTAATAACTTGCCTTTTATTAGAATTGATTACATTTAACTACTCAATTTTTCTTATAAAATGTGTCTTTATATTAAAAACAAAATGATTATGCAAATCTTTTACCACACTTATTTCTTTATGATAACTATTAGGAGGTGAGCACGGTGTGGTTGGTACAATTTGGATGTCAAACCAAACCAAACTGCATAAATACGATCGAAGAAAAGTGAAACCGAACTAAATTATTATAGTCCAGAACCAATCAAACCAAATATTTTTTCAGGATTAATTCAGTTTAATCATTCTTTCTTCTTTCATTTTTTCCTCTTCATCTTGTGCAAATTCATGAAAAAAAAAAAAAACCAAAACCCGTAGTTACAATAATTCATGAATTCACACACCACGAAAATCAATAGGCTGCTCCATATATAGATGGCAAGAATAATTAACAAAATTATTAATTTATACAAAATGATTTTACGGTTTGATTTGGTTTCGAAAAATTAAAACCAAAACAAAATGCAAAAAACATTATGGTTTCATTTGTGAACCCTTTTTTTTCCAAAAAGGTACTTTTAAATTGAATCGAACTACAAAGAAACTGTTCAATTCGTTTTGCTTTAACTTGAACCATTTTTTACTCACCCCTTACTTTTTATTTCGCGCAACACGTTGGTTCATGTATAATACCTATTTATAGTTGTGGCATATATACTGTACTCCTACGATAGATATTTTTTAAGTAATTTGTGCAATAAAAAAATTTGCCACTCATGTCATTTTAAAAATCCTAAATTTGTAAGTTCCATATGTAGTATGTTTAGATCTAATGAAGTTGGTCTTATAGTGTTGGATAAGGAAGCTTAGCTCCGACACCAAACATTGACTTTCATGAAGCTACTCGTATATCACTTGTTGCCTATTTTGGCGCGAATGTAGTGGCAGCAACCCAAGAGAATCGTACTATGCAAAGCTTATGAAGACACTATTACACTATGTTATATGAAGACACTATTACACTATGTTAACTCTCTCGCCTTTAAAGTACCTATATTATTTTCATTATACAAAAACTAATTGGAACAAAATGCTCTTATAATACACTCTCTATTGACCTCTGTATCTCTCCCATGAAGCTAAGACTTTGAGAGCCTGCGAATGTTCCGCCACACCTACCCAAATTGACTTTTCAATTGGACAACAAATGTTCAACTCAAATGAAGTCTTAGCGTTTATGCATGGTCTCGCATAAGATTAGACTGTCTTAACCACCCTTTTTAGTGTCCCTTTAACCTCTATACACTTTACTCTGTTCCTCAAGCCTGCGAGCCAGCCCTACTAATTCTTCAGGACTTGCTCTAAGTTTTTCACTCGTAAAGAATAATAACAATAATAATCGAACGTTTGTAAGACGGTGCGTTATGGTCATTGAAAGAATTCCATGTCTACTTAACCACCCACCTTATTTGACTTAGTCAACACAGGCCACTAAAACTTATAACAAAAAACATATACAGCTAGCATAACACATTGTAGGGTATATAAGAACTAGGGGTGAGCGCAGTTCCGGGTAGAACCGAGAACTGGAGAACCAAACCGGAGGTTCCAGTTCAGTCGTAGTTCCGGTTCCTAGTTCCCTTTTTTTTGGGAACCTGCAGTTCTCGGTTCCGGAACCGGCTTCCGGTTCCTAAACCTAAAAACCCTAGCAGCATCCAATTTTTGAACTTCCGCCAAACCCTAAATCGTTGGTGAACCTCCGCCCAAACCCCGTCCCCGACTCCTCCATACCCCTACCTTGAATCCCTCGACAATGCCCTCCCTCGACGACGACGCTCGCCCTCGGACGACGTCGTTGACGACGACGCCCCGCCGCTTGCTGCCCTTGAAGTCGATGCCGCTTGCCCCCCGCTCGCCCCGCTGCTGGACACCACTCACCCCCACCTCCCCCCCGTGTACACCGCTCACCCCGACGACGCCCGAAAGACGACGCCCGCCGCTTGCCGCTCACCCCCCACTTGCCGCCCTCGGGGCATCCTCCGTAGCATTCGATTCGGCTTTGTCACGTTGCTCTCTCTCTCTCTCTCTCTCTCTCTCTCTCTCTCTCTCTCTAGCGTGGGTTTTGTGTCTTCTGTGTGTGAATTTTTTATTTCTCTTTCTTTTTGGTTTTGTTTCTTGGGAAGTGCAGAATTCAGGTTTCGGGGACTCGAGCCGGTAATCTCTACTGCCCCCTCTCTTCGTCATTTGTTCGCAATTGAACCTCCTGGTTTTCTTGAATTGCTTATAAGAGGTGATTGGAGTGTTCTAATTTTTTCTTGCTTTATCTCTCTTATGCTGGTGGCTGAAATAATTGGTGTTGATCAATAAAATATTCTCGCGGAATCTATCTTATAGTTGATTAACTAGTTCGGCAGGATGATGCACTTTGACTCATTTGTTGCTGAATAATAATCTTATCTAGTGTGGATCAGGTTCCCACTAATGGCAAGCTTTGTGCTGACAAGCAAAACCAAATCTTTGGTTGGAATGTTGTATCGGTTAATTTTGTGCTAATAACCACGAATACAAGCATAATTAGTATCCTCTGCTTGTAGCGGCGAGGCCAAGGGTGAGCTTGTGGCAAGCGATGGAGACGTAGAAGATGAGGTGGGTGAGGAAGAGGAGGGGGATGGAAATCCAAGCATTATACTGGACATAAACACTGGACTTGGAGTAGCACTGCCTGTGCAAGTAATTTTCATGTGCTTGCTGAAAAAGTTGTATTTTCAAGAGGATCGCTTTTTAAATTTTTTGCTGGCATTCTTTGACTCAATTGGAAGGGTGGGGCAAAGTGAGACTGTATAGGTGCATAATTTTGTGCTATTGCCTGTACAAGTGAGATTTCACTTGTTGTATCATCATTGATGCTTGGAAGTTACTACTATACAGGCAGTAGGAAGTTCCTATCAGTCAATGTTGTATCATCCAATAGATGCTTGGAAGTTCTTGACAAGCCCAAGTCTCGCTTGTACAGGTGCAGCAATAGGAAAGCTCATCAATTTGGTGACGGAGTGAAGATTGCCCAAGCTGATGATTCAAGTAATTAGTAAAATTTACTAGTGAGACTTGCCAGATAACATTAGGCAATCGATGCCTGCAAAGTTTTTGAAGGTATAGGTATGAATTTGTCACAAGTGCTAGGGCAAAATTCTCATTTTTTTTAAACGTAATTGTGTGAAAAAAAAAAAATTGCGGTTGTTTGTTCGTGGTGTGCCAATTTAAAAATTCATGTCTCGAAATATTGAAGAGATCATGTCGTATTGGAATTTGAAATTTTCGACCATATATCTCTCTTTTCCTCCAAGTTCACAAGCATTTTCATTTTCCTTTGAAGGTATGAGTTTTTTCCTAAATCCAGCTTTGATCCTTCTGCTTAATTGTTGGTAATGTTAGCTATGTTAGGCCTCCATGAACTCTCTATTTCCAAGAAAAACTATATTATTACATTCTTCCCAAGTTCACTAGCATATATCGTTTTGTATTATCTTTGATGAATGACAAGCTTATTTGTTATTGTTGCATTCTTTTCCGTTTTTAAAACTAAAATGAACAAAAAAAAAAAAAAAACCTGTTGGAACCAGGAACCGACCCTAAAACCTATGACAGGGTAGGTTCCAGGTTCTTGGTTCTGACGGGTAGATTCCAGGTTCCAAAAAATTAGGAACATGTACCCGAGGGTAGGTTCCAGGTTCTAGGCGGAACCTGTAAGGAACCTGGAACCGCTCACCCCTAATCAGAACGATGTTTTTTTTTTTTAATAATTTTTTTAGCAATTAACCTTTGACTTTTTATATTTAACAACAAAATTTATAAATCCATCCATGTGGACAAATAGGTCATTTGAAATCATATGATGTTTTTTTTTTAAATTAAATTTAAAATAGTTTTGTTTGTGCTTCGTTGTCGTTAAATAACTTTTACTTTCAATAAAAGATTAATTGGTACAGATTATTTTCATATATGAACCAATTCAACTTTGAATTCCTATAGTAATAATTACGCCATCTTCTAGCTAGCTATTAGATGAATCAATTGAACATTTCTAGAGAAACTTGGAAGAATCACCCATCAATGGTTTTAAAAGTTTCAGCTAGCTGGCAGTTAGATGAATAAGGCAAGATTCGCTTTACCTTTGAAATGCACATTCACTCAATTCAAGAGCTGTCAAGTTTTAAGTTCTTCCCTCAACCATGATTAAATAGAGATGGCAACATGCCCCAAATCAAATGTACCTCTTATATTCCATAACCTAAAGCAATCGAACCTTATATAGCTCACTGGTAGAGCGTCAGCCTCGATCAAACGCTTTAAAGAAATGAGTGAACCACATAGAAAATGATAAAAGGATTAGCTAGGATTAATAAACAGTGTGAAGGGGCCTTATTATTCAAAGTAATTTACGAACATTCCCTCACTAATCATACGAGGAAGGTCACTTCTTCACTTTCCCTGCAAGCATAAAGGCTTTATAGACCACATTCCTCACGAGCTTCGTGCCGCCCCAAGCCCTCTCAAACTCCCTAACGACCCCCTCACTCAACAACTCAACTCCCTGTTCTTTTGCCGTCGCCACCGCGGACCACGACCTCAAGATCCCCAGGATTCCCTCAAAAGAAACCCCCGTTGATATGTCGAGTGCCACTGGGTTCCCCTCGGATCCTAAACCGATACTTTCGAAAGGGAACGGCAATGTCTTGTGTGACATCCTGATTTTTTAGTCTGATTTCGATGAGATAAAATGGGCTTTTCATCGACGCGCTTATGGCCTTATTCTCTAAGAGGGCCCCTCACGAGATAACTAGCCTATCGGGTGAAACCATTAAGGGATTTTAACGCAATAGACTTGAGAATTCGATCGGGATCGAATGCTCGACCATGTTGATCTACAAGGGTCATTACTGCACTGTCGGAAATCGATCAGAGACCAGAGATAGGTCGATTCAATTGAGATATGTAATCAGAGTGTGGGTGATTCCACATAATTGCAAAATACTTGTCGATTTGGCACTAGACCGATTTTTCTATCGTTTTGGTACCCGGTGCCCGTAATTGATACCTCGAGATTTTCACGACAATCGAGAGTCACCAATGTGTCGAAAATGTACAATGTGACTCAAGATAAATCGATCACGTGTCAATTGCACCAAAAATTCCTAAAAGTTATCCGGTAGACTAGGTCACTCTAAAAGCGTGCCAGATTGAATCTAACCGCGAATTTGAACCCGATTTCAGAAATTTAAAATTCTGCGGTGTCACGACCTATTTTAGGAATGTTGACTCATCCTCCGAAGAATTTTCAGAGATTCAGAGATTTTTCGGAAAATCAGTTCGGACGCTGCGGAAAATTAGCAGAAATTCAGATGGGCCGAATTAAGGGAAATTTGGATTGCCAAGCCAAGCCTTTGAGTGTCAGAGATTTACAGAAAATTATTCAGGATTTTTCTTCAGCGAAATGGGACCTCGATTTGGATAATCGGAGAGGAAATTGAAGTGTTTATGGTGAAATTCGTATGCCATTTTGGAGGCTGCAATTTTGGCCTTAATTTAAATTATTGGTGGATTAAAAGGCTAGAAAGAAATGGGGGACACCATTGGATAAGCTTGGAGACTTCTTAGACCAAGTCATGATGAATTAGATCTTTGTTTGGTTGATTTTATCCTCCCCCTTCGGCAGCTTCTCATGCACGACTCCCCTCCTCCATCTCCTTCGCGCGGACGCCACACCACAAAGCCAGCTGCTCTCCACGGACGCCTCTTCCATTTCATTTCATTCGGTGCAGCTTCGTCCACGTCGTTCCTCTTTCCTCCTTCTTCACAGTGCTGCTTCGCTTTCATTTCTCTCTCTCAACTGCTGCCTTTCTTTTCTTCTATTTTGTTTCTGCCGAAGACCCCACGTCTTCTTTCCTTGATTTGCGACGTCCCCAGCGAAGCCCACGTCTCTGCCCTCATCACCATCATCATTCACCATCATCCAACACCCCTCCACCTTCTGTTTTCCAAATCCACCGAAGCTTCAGTCAACATCCTTGCAAGTAGAGCTCCTTTGTTGACCATTCCCCCACGCGTCCAGCAGCAAGTGAGCCCACCATCACTTGCTTTGTTCCACCGAGCGTCCAACATCTTCATCCGTTCTTCTGCCAGCACGCCTGCCCCACCTGGCGTCTTCTTCAGTCGAACAACCAGCAACGAAAACCCTCCACCGAAGCAGATCCGTGGCCGCGTCTTTTTCCCCAGCTCGAAGACCAGCGAAGCCACTCGATTTCAGTCCCACAAGCCCACGTAATTTTCTTGTTCGGCCCGAGGAAGTCAGTCCAACAGCTCCTTCTCTGCTCGAGCCCAGAAGCCTGCACGATCGGCCCAACTCTCTGCAGCCCGCAATTTGAGCCTTTGGTCCAGCTCGATTCAAGCCCGTGTCTTCAATCCATCAAGCCCAGCGAATTTCAGTTTAGCTGGGCCCAAAAGTCCAGCAGTCCAGTCCAACTTTGAAGCCCAACAAGTTGTCTTTTTCAGCAGTCCAAGCCCGCAAGGTCAGCCCGCGATTTTGAGACCCGCAAAGCAGCCCAAGCCCAGATCAAGCCCAATCTAGTCATTAACAAATCTCAATTTGGGCTGAGATTTGTTGGTCCCGTTTTAAGCCTAATCCAAGTCCGTTGACGCCGCCGAAAGTTCGTTTTTCGGCCGTTGTCGTGTCGCCATTGCGATGAACCGGTTTTCGCAATTAACCGGTGAGTTTATACTCTAAACTCTGCTTAGTAGACTAATGACGTTTAAGGGGTGTTTAGATTTATTTAATTAGGGATTAGGTGGTTAGTTAGATTAAATTAAAAATTTAATTATTTAATTGAGCATGTTAGGTGGTTAGCATGGTTTAGCTAAGGCCTAAATAAAATGTACTGTTTATCTAGTAGGGTTCGGGAATTTTCCAGGTCCGTATTGGTATTTAATTTAATAATTTTGGCCAAGGTTAGTATTTTTAGAAATTAAATTGAATTAATTAATTAATTTTCGAAATTAATTATTTATTAATTATTTTTCCGGAATTTAGGCCGGGATAGCCAGTGATTGGAATTTCGTGCTAATTGCAATGGTGTGGTTAATTTCTGCAATTGAGTGTTAGTTGTACAAATTGAGTGCTGATTAGAATTTTGAGTATTTAATTCCAAAATTTGTGGATTTTGATATTTATTTAGAAAATCCCGAGTGTCGAGTTTTAACACCAAAAATGGATTTTAAGTACTATATCAAATAATGGGGTTTGAAAAAGATAGGTATCAGTCTTCTGGTTTGAATTGATCGTGTACCCATACACGACTATTTTCGAGATGTTTTTAATACGAAAAAAATAGGCCAGGATCACTATTTTAATGGAGGCATTTGAATGCAATGCACAGTGTCCTGGGCCGAGATTGAGTGGTCGTGTGTTGGTTAAGAAAAACCGTCCTGAGCTGTTAAGCCGGACGTTACCCATTCATTGGGACTCGAGTTGCAGTAGATTCTGGACCTACGCCCCTTCGGGGAAGCCGTCTAATTGAGAGACGTCGCCGTGCTCAAAGGAGGTGAGACGACGCTTGGCAATGCTAGAAGACCGCCAATAGAGTTGGCCGTACCCTTAAGGGGTGTAATTAACAATTGGAACGCATGATGGTTGAGTTTGATGCGTCGGATTATGGGACAAAATTGTGTGATATGGTATGGGACGTGTCATAACGATTTGGCCCTATAATCTGGACCCCTGTAATTTATTGAGTCGAGTGATGCGATTCAATTGTTGGATGTATCGATTCTATACATAATGTATATGAACTGTGCTGACCTGCAGGATGGAACTGAGGCGAGGTAAGTCCTCTATGCTAATTGTATGATTGCGTGGTTAGGACACTTCTAGGCGTATTTCCCTCCTAATTAGGGTTTAGAGCTTAGACTCGTTGAGATTTTATCTCACCCCGTTGTGGGACAACATTTTCAGGTCGTCGAGTGGAGGACCTGGAGCTCAGATGAAGTGATGTGAAGCGTTGGTCAGTTAGAACCGCTTCTTTTGGAAGGCTAGTCTTTTGTAGTCTTTTGGCCATAGACTTTTGTACATAACTCAGTGTATATATAAAAGTATGTTTGTTTTGTGAATTAGTATCATACTTTTCTATCCCGAGATGATTATTGTCAGGGGATTTATTTTCGCTTCCACATGTGCTTAAAAATTAATGGGTCGGCGACTCGTCCTGGGAAGTCGAAAAATATTATTGACCAGAGAGGGATGGGCACGCACTCGGGGTTCGGGGCGTAACATCTTGTATTGGTCGAACACGTACCTGATGTTAGGATTCCAGTACGGAAGCATCGCGTCCAAGAACTTTTTAAGTATCGGATCAAAGGTAGGGCTAACTTGGATGGCTTGACAGCCCCAAAGTGCAATCACACCCTTTGGCTTGCAGAGGACACGATTCACAAGAGAGTAGAATTTGGGGAGTTTAAACCAATGTATGGCTTGAGCCACGGTGATTAGGTCGATAGAGTTCTCACCACCAACCATGGCTAATAATTCATCATCAAAGATGGATGGTGAAGTGTGCATGTTCCGAACGCGGGGATGAGGAATGGCATAATTTAGCTGTGACCCGCTCACGTCCGTGGCAGTCACTTGCTGATAATGCTCCGCAACCTACATTTGGGGAGGGAAATGAAGCAAAGGAAACAAATGGCTAAGGATCAAGATGAATAAATATATTATCTTAGAACAGAACGGTATAATCTTCTGCATACAGTAATTGATTGTTTACTATTGGCCGTGTAGCTAGCGGTTCATAAAAACAAAGGTGGAAATGAAAAGATTTCACCCAGCTTAACAATAAAGTAAAAAGTTTTAGGTTAAATTAAGAAGAGAACAGTCATGTACAGAAGCGCAAGCATATTCGAATTCGCGTGAGAAGAAAGGGAGACAGAGAAAACCCCAAGAGCAACTTGACCATTGCCCGTGCCAACGTCCCAAGCCAAGGCTTGGCAGGGGCTAAGAGAGGCCAGTTTTTGGTACCACTGCCTCGGATACGTCGGCCTCGCATTTGCGTAGATCTCCGCTTGCTTATCGAACAGCCCCGCCATCACCCACTCTCTCTCTCTCTCTCTCTCTTCTTCAACCGGAATTCATACATATCATGCGAAACTTCTCGAATAGTGTCGAGAATTACTGATTCCCTACAACGGATTTGACACTAAATCGAACCCCTAAAACGAATGCGGAAGACGAGCCCAAGAACAAACATGTATCACCGATCAAAGACACACCACGGAATCAAGCGTACCTTATTATCCACTGATTAAACACCAATGTTGAAGTTTGAAGAAGAATCCCAATCCCGTTCTACCAAGGAGCGTACTGTTGTTGTAAGAGGGAAAAAAAACGTCGTTTTTTTTTTTTTGGGAGCATAGTGTCTTGCGCTTCTTGGAGGGAGAGAGAGACTGAAACAACGTACGTAACCCAAAGGGAATGTTCCCTTTTTCTTTTTCTCCCTTACGTCTTCTCCAAAAGACGTATCTCTTCAACGTAAAACGTTCCTCCAAAAGACATAACCCCTCGTATCTAAACAACGTAGCCTTTCACATCGCAACCGTTCCTCCATGGGCCCTTATCTTACGGGCCGGGTTTTTAGGCCCAACATGGGCGGACGGGCCCACTTAGGCCCATCAACATATAAATAAAACCATCATCTCCCACTCGCACATGGTGGGCCGAACAGGATCCTCTTTACTTCTTTGCAACATTTATACCGGTGAATAATCCGTGCGACCAGCATACTTTGAGAGCTCGTTGCCATACATCTGTTAGGAATATATAGCAGCTCATAATGGGCATCATACTTTGAGTAGATTTAGTATGCAATACCCTAGATCGATCGATCACATTTATATCTCTCTTGATCTCTTTTTAATCATTGATATATTGTACTTACAATTATGATTATCCCAAAAACAGTCATAATTGGTCGACTAGTGAACACAAAACTAATATGTGATTCTCCAAATTCGATCTTCCTCTTTTCTTCAAACTCTCAATTTCAGTTTAGCTTGCTTTTCTAGAAATGTCCCATTAGATCGAATCAATTCATGATCATTGGCAACATCCTAAGAGAGCAAACACTAAATAGAAATCTTGAGAATAAATAAGAGTCATGAGGGCACTAAATTGAGGAATTCTTTTCCTTAAGAGTCTCACACGGCACAAAAGTTGAAATCAAACTTTTGCCACTCTTATTGATCGTCTCATGTATACGTAGTATGAAATACGTATTACGGTATTTAACTCATTTCCCATGGAACGTATGTCTACACTTTTAATACCGTACAGATGATAGTTTAGACATACATAATGTCTAACTCGAGTTCACATATCTACTCATTCACATAATTCATCAGAACTCACATCTGGTATCATAGACAAATAAAGTAAAATATGTGGGTTATTTTACTTTCGGACATAGTAAATATTATGTCATCATCTTAACACCCAGTTAAGGTGACATATATATTTTAAGCTTGAGCTCTCGATTATCACCTAGATAATAAGCTTAAAAATCGTCTCATCTCTATTTATCGCACAGTAAATAGAGGCGATTACCTGTGTGAGTAGGCTAATCTTTTATCTGTCTGACATACTTTCTCAACTTAATATAATGCACTTAGCATTAAGATGCATAAACGTCAAACAAAGATTCATAGGCATTAATGATGAAAAACACAAATTCATTAAATGTGAACACCTCAGGGAAATTACAATATTCAGTACATCAGCCTCTACGCAATCCTAGAGATTTTACATGACCACAAAACACATCTCTAGGTATTGGCTTTGTCATAAGATCTGCTATCATTCTATGTGTAGATATGTACTGTAAGTTCACATCTTTTCGTGCAACCATATCCTTGACAAAATTATACTTGGTATCTATATGTTGGGTCTTACCATGATATTTTGGATCTTTGGTGTACGCTATAGCTGCTTGGCTATCACAGTTAACCAATAATGAATTTGCAGCATACCCAATAACACCTAAATGATCCAAAAATCTCTTAAGCCAAACACCTTCTTATACTGCCACTGATAATGCCACGAACTCAGCTTCCATCGTGGACAAGGCTATACACGTTTGTTTCTTATTGCTCTAACATATGGCGCCATTATTTAGTAAGAAAACAAATCCAGATATAGATTTCCTTTCATCTAAATCTCCTCCCCAATTAGCATCTGAATAGCCTTCGAGTCGCAGATCCTTTCCTTGATAACTCAGCGTATAATCAGCAGTTCCCTTTAGATACCTCAGTATTCTCTTAACGGCTTTCCAATGTGCTTGACCTGAATTGGATTGGTATCTACTCACCATTCCAACTGCAAAACATATGTCAGGTCTTGTACACATCATAGCGTACATCAAGCATCACCACAGCACTAGCATAAGGAACATGTTTCATTTGTTCCTTTTCTTATGGAGTCTTTGGACACAGTCTATGGCTCAATCCTTCACCTTTTGCAATAGGAGTATCAATGGGTTTACAATCTTACAAACGAAATCGTTCAAGAACCTTATTTATGTATGTTTCTAGCGAAAGAGATAAAGATCTATTCGAACGATCTCTTGAAATCTTAACTTCAAGAATGTATGCAGCCTCACCCATATATTTCATCTCAAAGTTGGAAGATAACCAACTTTTGACAGTGTCAACAAACTCCATATTGCTTCCGGCAATTAGTATATCATCAACGTATAATGATATGATCACAAATTGATCTTTAGATCTTTTGATATATACACAATGATCATCATCAATCATTGTAAAATCATATGTCATTATGGTATTATGAAAACGTATATACCATTATCTTGATGACTGCTTAAGGCCATATATCGATCTCAAACATCGACATATCTTTTCTTTTTGGCCTTTCATTATGAAACCAGCAGGTTATTCCATATATATTTCTTCATCTAATTCTCCATTGAGAAAAGCAGTCTTTACATCCATTTGATGTAACTCAAGATCCATATTTACCACTATTGCCAGAATAATGCGAATTAAGGTAAATCTCATTGTAGGAGAAAATGTTTCTTCATAATCAATTCCTTCCTGTTGATTATACCCCTTCGCCATAAGGTGAGCCTTATGCCTTTCTATCGAGCCATCAGCTTTACGCTTTATTTTGAGAACCCATTTGTTCCCAATAGCTTTGTGTCCTTTTGGAAGATCAACCAATTCCCAAACATAGTTTGACTTCATTGACTCCATCTCATCTTCCATTGCATGCATCCATTTTTTCTTAGTAGGGCAATTTAGAGCCTCATTAATATTTCTTGGCTCATCCTCATCTTGTGGGGCAACCATAAAAGTTTCCCCTTCAATGTCAAAACGTCGACGGGGAATACTTTTGCAACTTGTTCGCCGTATAGGAGATTGTACACTTTGCACATCATTCCCCATTATGCTCCCACTTGGATTAGATAATGACGATATCGTTTCATCATGTGGTTGTAATTGAGAGTGAGTTGAATTAAATTCATCACTTTTCATGTCATTCCCACTTGGATGAACTCCACTAAATTCATTATCTGGAGCCAAGGTTTCAAATAGGGAGTAATCCTCACCTATTTCGCCATTCTTAGGAAATTTATTCTCTAAGAATGTGACATCCCGTGATTTGAATTCAGTTATACTTCCACTTTCCTGCTCATGTATGAATACATACCCTTTCAAATGTTCAGAGTATCTTATGAAAATACTTTTCTTTCCTCTATGATCCAATTTCCCAAACTTGTGAGAGGGCTCATGAGTATAGGCAGTACAACCCCATGGTTTAAAAAAACTTAAGTCCGGTTTTCTACCTGTCCATAACTCATATGGAGTGGAAGTAACTGATTTGGAAGGCACTCAGTTAAGTATATAGGCAGCAGTTAACAACGCATCACTCCAAAAGGCGATAGATAAGTCAGCATGCGCCATCATGGACCTAACCATTTCCAATAGGGTTATGTTCCTTCTCTCCGCAACACCATTTTGTTGAGGAGTATATGGAATAGACAACTGTTATTCTATTCATTTTTCATCACATAATTTTCTGAACTCATCAGACAAATATTCTCGACCTCGATCGAATCTCAATACTTTTATTTTCTTGTATAATTGATTTTTTACCAAGTTCATAAACCTTTTGAAACAACTCAATACTTTAGATTTATGAGAAATCAAATAGATATATCCGAATCGAGTATAATCATCTATAAATGTGATGAAATAAACAGCCCCATGCCTTCGTCTCACATTCATCGGACCACAGACGTCAGAATGGATTAAATGCAAAGGAAATTCAGCTCTTTTATCTTTTTCAAATGGTTTCCTTGTCATTTTCCCTACTAGGCAATGCTCACATATGGGCAAATCGACTTTTTCAATATTGCCCAACAAGCCCTCTTTGGCTACTATTCATACATTGTTGGCCAATATAACCAAGTTTAGCATGCCACACATTCACATCATTATCATATGAATTAGGAGACGTGAAAAGAGAATAACAAACATTGGCATTACCATAGTCAATATTTAACACAATGAAACAATCTAGAAAAAAACCACAACCATAGTAATTTGTATCCAAATACAAATCCACACCACTATTATGGAAGTTCATATTAAAACCAAGCTTAACCAACACTAAAACAGATACTAAATTCCGACAAATCTTCGAAGCATACAATACATCATATAAGAACAAAGTGTGTCCACCACGCATGTTCAATTGGCAGGTGTCAATTCCTTTTACTTCTACTCTAGAGTTATTTCCTACATGGATCCACTTAGTTCCAGTTGGTACTCGTCGGAATTCCACGAAGGATTCTTTATCCTTCGCTACATGGTGTGTTGCTCCCGAATCTACAGTCCACAAAGGGTTAGATTCAGCTAAGAATACAGAACTTGACACGTTAGCAAAGTTTTTAAGAGTACAAGGGGTGAGTACCTTCTTTGGCTCATGACAATCGCGAGCATAGTGACCCTTCTGGTCACAGTTGTAACACTTCACTGTTGAAATACTATTCACTCAAGGACGTTTTCCTCTCTTATGTTGGTCAGCTCTTGGTGTCTTGCAAGAAGAACTTGATCCTTTGCATTTCCACATATTGAACGAATCAATGTGGTTGTGCTTAGAGCTCGAAGCTCCTTCTAAGCTGGAAGCAATATAGCAAATATGTGTTTCCTCCTCAAATGCCTTGAGGCAGTCCTCTGCTAGCTCAAGGTAGTGCACAGCATCCTTAAGTTCTTCCATAACATGGTCAAGAGCTTTTAGCGCTTCTTGCTTTTCAAGCACATATTAAATTTTCATATTCAATATTTAACAATTCTCGCCGTTCATTTTGTCTTCTTTGTTCAAATCAGCAATTATGTTCTTAGTTGTTGAAGCCATCAATCTGAACATATCAGACACATTTGCACGAATTATTAATGCCTATTGTTTATGCATCTATTTTGCACAGACCCATCATATTAATGAATAATTTTAAGTAAGATTTCGGAATCAAGAGGTCACTATGTTTCCAATCATCATCCAAAAATTCTAACTTAAAACTATCATTAATATAATCTTCTATGTAAAATAAGTTCAGCAAAGTCACTAAAACTTTCTTGAACTTCCCACAACTAATTGTAAATTAACATATTATTTACAATAATAAATAACATTGAATTTTCAATTATTAAACATGTCAATTACACTAAGTAATATATCCAGAGGAAAATATCAACATAGAAAGAGATATTTACACCTAAAACATTTCAAACTAATTTAAGAAATAAATAGAGAAAGTCTCTTCTAGTCTATCAGTAAAATTCTCTAAGAATTATGAAGGCACATTGGCCAACCACGAAAAAACTTTTGGAGAGCTCTCATGGCACCTCCAAGGCGCATTCACTCTACGCCATGTGGCACTCATTCCAAGGGTTGAAGTTTTAGTTAACTCGATCCTATAGTATTCTCTTGCAAAAGCTACTATTAGCCTTCTATAATTCGGGACCACGTTGACCTCTCATAGGTGATCTAACACTGCCTGTCATTCAGGTGGAAGAGTGTTCATTAAGGCCGACACCTTCTCAAAATCCAGCATAAGATAACTATTCCAAATGATTTCTTGTATCATCTGATTAATCTTGACCACGTGTGATACTACATCACCATCATTCCACCGATAATTAGCTAACTCTGTCATTAGCCCTTTAAGTCTTGCATTTTCCTCCTCCATTCTCGAAAATGTAGGTATGCGTGCATAACGCTTCATAGTTTCTGTAACAAATGCAAAACAAAAATTGATTACTTATAATCCACAATGAACAAAAGGGAAAATACAAAATTTTACATGTTTCATGCAATAAATGCAAAAATAAAATAAAAATGGATTACTTATAATCCATAACGAACAAATTGGAAAATACGAAATTTTCCTTCTTTTTTTGCCGGTCAACGGTGGTCAATGCAGGTCAACAATGGTCAACGCTCAACGGTTAATGAGTCGAGTCAACGGTCAACAAGTCGAAGTCAACGGGCAGTCGGGTCGGACTGG